>NW_027020174.1:4818487-4891520 GCF_013076305.1 Rhopilema esculentum | reverse complement strand
TTGACCCTCGATCATCATAGTTGGTGAAAAACAATTATTAGTCTGTATTTTGGACCCTATTTTTAAGGATTTAAATCACTTTTAACGGAAACAAATTTCAGCAAATAATGTGTAATTTTTCCAAGGCTATAGGCTTTACTTTTTCAATTTTTTTAAGATTTTCTTTTGAAGATATATTGACCCACGATCATCATAATTGGTAAAAACAAAGATTAGTATGAGTTTTTTAGACCCTATTTCTAAGGATTTAAATCACTTTTAACGGAAACAAATTTCAGCAAATAATGTGTAATTTTTCCAAGGCTATAGGCTTTACTTTTTCAATTTTTTTTTTGGATTTTCTTTTGAAGATTTATTGACCCTCGATCATCATAAGTGGTAGAAAACAAAGACTAGTATGTGTTTTGGATCCTATTTTTAAGGATTTAAATCACTTTCAACGGAAACAAATTTCAGTAAATAATGTGTAATTTTTCCAAGGCTATAGGCTTTACTTTTTCAATTTTTTTAAGATTTTCTTTTGAAGATTTATTGACCCTCGATCATCATAGTTGGTGAAAAACAATTATTAGTCTGTGTTTTGGACCCTATTTTTAAGGATTTAAATCACTTTTAACGGAAACAAATTTCAGCAAATAATGTGTAATTTTTCTAAGGCTATAGGCTTTACTTTTTCAATTTTTTTTTTTGATTTTCTTTTGAAAATATATTGACCCCAGATCATCATAAGTGGTAAAAACAAAGATTAGTATGTGTTTTGGACCCTATTTTCAAGGATTTAAATCACTTTTAACGGAAACAAGTTTCAGCAAATAATGTGTAATTTTTCCAAGGCCATAGGCTTTACTTTTTCAATTTTTTTTTGGATTTTCTTTTGAAGATATATTGACCCCAGATCATCATAAGTGGTAAAAACAAAGATTAGTATGTGTTTTGGACCCTATTTTCAAGGATTTAAATCACTTTTAACGGAAACAAATTTCAGTAAATAATGTGTAATTTTTCCAAGGCTATAGGCTTTACTTTTTCAATTTTTTTTTCAAATCAATTTTTTTAAGATTTTCTTTTGAAGATATATTGACCCTCCATCATCATAGTTGGTGAAAAACAATTATTAGTCTGTATTTTGGACCCTATTTTTAATGATTTAAATCACTTTTAACGGAAACAAATTTTAGCAAATAATGTGTAATTTTTCCAAGGCTATAGGCTTTACTTTTTCAATTTTTTTTTTGGATTTTCTTTTGAAGATATATTGACCCCAGATCATCATAAGTGGTAAAAACAATGATTAGTATGTGTTTTGGACCCTATTTTTAACGATTTAAATCACCTTTAACAGAAACAAATTTCATCAAATAATGTGTATTTTTTCCAAGGCTATAGGCTTTACTTTTTCAATTTTTTTTAACATTTTCTTTTGAAGATATATTGACCTTCGATCATCATAAGTGGTAAAAAACAAAGATTAGTATGTGTTTTGGACCCTATTTTTAAGGATTTAAATCACCTTTAACGGAAACAAATTTCAGCAAATAATGTGTATTTTTTCCAAGGCTATAGGCTTTGATTTTTCAAATTTTTTTAACATTTTCTTTTGAAAATATATTGACCCTCGATCATCATAAGTGGTAAAAAACAAAGATTAGTATGTGTTTTGGACCCTATTTTTAAGGATTTAAATCACTTTTAACGGAAACAATTTTCAGCAAATAATGTGTAATTTTTCCAAGGCTATAGGCTTTACTTTTTCAAATTTTTTAAAGATTTTCTTTTGAAGATATGTTGACCCTTGATCATCATAAGTGGTAAAAAACAAAGATTAGTATGTGTTTTGGACCCTATTTTTAAGGATTTAAATCACTTTTAACGGAAACAAATTTCAGCAAATAATGTGTAATTTTTCCAAGGCTATAGGCTTTACTTTTTCAAATTTTTTAAAGATTTTCTTTTGAAGATATGTTGACCCTTGATCATCATAAGTGGTAAAAAACAAAGATTAGTATGTGTTTTGGGTTCTTTTTTTAACATTGAAGCTCACTGTCGACAGAAACAAATTTCAACAAATAATGTGTTCTTTTACCAAGGCTATAGGCTTTGCTTTTTCAAATTTTTTTTGTAAGATTTTCTTCAGAAGATATATCGACGCCCGAATGTTATAAGTGGTAAAAACAAAGATCAGTAAGTGTTTTAGATTTTATTTTTAACGATTAAGTTCACTTTCGACGGAAAAAAATTTCAGCAAATAATTTGTAATTTTTCCAAGGCTAAAGTCTTGCTTGTTTCCAAAAATTTAATATTCTCTTCGAAAAAAAATTGGGACCAGAATGTGAAAAAGGTTTTGGAACTTTGAAGCATTTTGTTACTCTATGTCACCTTCAGGAAAAAACATCCCAACCCAAATTGTGTCATTCTACGAAGTTTTTAGGCTTTGCTTTTTTCTTCACAAATTGGATAATTTTTTTGACAAAGGTTAGCTCAAGTGAGTGAAAAGAGACATTACGAATAGAAAATGTGCCAAATTAAGTCAGAGGGTTAAAAAGAACTCCTTCTGGCTCTGCAATAGCAATTTGTTCATCATTATGTAGATTAAACTAATAGATTTGGACGACGAAATGAATCCGAAACGTTTGTAGGGATTTTCCATTCATGCCAGTGCGTTTAATATAGCACTGCAGTAAATGCTTTTCAGAAAGAGATTTTTTTTTTCTTCCTATCTCATAGAGTTGTTTGGGTAATTGATGTTTGTTTAGGTATCCCTAATAGACTTGGCTAACGGAGTGTTGGGCTGACTCACGCTAATCATGGGCTGAATCAAGCTATTCATTCGTCTAACAAACAACTTAACGACATTTACAAACGCGTGTATGCATTTTAAAGTTACATTTACAAAAAATCTTTGGCGTAAAATTTGTATCCTGTTTTTCTAAATTCTGATTGGTAGACATGTTTAGTTTGTGTAGATTAAAAGTATATGAAACGTCCGATTGTAAGGTAAGAAGCGACAGAAACGGCGATAAAAAAGATAGATAATCAGTACCGAGGTATACGGAGTACAATGAAGAATTTCCTTTAGTATTCTCTTAACTATTAAATCTCTGAACCAGCAGGTAGTTCTGATGTTGGTACACTGGATAATTTCTACAACATTTCACCATTATAGCTCTTGGCACAATCTGGTTTGCGTTAGAGGCATTTCTATTTTTGTGTACAAAGAATGAGTACACTATGTTCCATCGTGTAAAGAACTTCCCCTAAATGCTACGAAATGAAGGAAAGAAATTTATACGGATCACCGGGTTTTAACCGCAGTAGAAAAGCTTGCTACGTGCTGTTTATCTCGAATAAGTGCACTGTGCACCTATTTGGAAAATTAGGTTTATTTGTAAGTATTATTTGTAAGTACGTACCACCAGTGAACATGGAAATAAATAAGAGGTTGGAAAAACTGCCTTAGATGCCTCAAGAATGGCTCATCATATATCCTCTAGCAGTGTACCACAAGCGCAGTGACAGCAAAGCATTAATTTCAGTTTTCTTTCTGGAACCAAAAAAATGTGCAATAATCTAGAAATAAAAATAGATTTTGAACATTTGAGAAAGAGAGTAAAAACAGCACTAAAATATTATTGTTTTTTAGCTTTTGGCAAAACTTGATAGGAAGCGGCACTGATTGAAAAACCTTTACTATCCGCAGGCTGGTAAACCTTAACTGGCCTATTTCTATCCGCAGCTTTGTTTTTGTTTGTTTGTAACCTTATTTTAATTCGATATTGCTTCTAGCTATACATGTATATATATGGATATATACACATACAACTAATCTAAATCGAATCTACTGTATAACAAATGAAGAGGAAATAACTAAGGAAATAAATACGTTGATACATAAGCTAAATATTTGAAGCAACTTGGATATGAATGGACAAAATTTACAGGATATTGATATCATTATATTTAAAAACATTGCATTTGCAGCTAGGACCATCCCATCGTTTTATTATACGTTTGAAGCTGTTAGGATTGTCACCTGATTTTAGTTCATTTGGCAGACAGTTCCAGATCTGAGGTCCTATGGCTTTAAGGCTCTTGGAACCGAAAGTTACTTGGTTTGGTCGAAAATGATTTAAGTTATTAGGATTCCGAGAAGGATGTTTTAATGTTCTTGAACTAAAAATGCTATGCATAAAAGGTGGATTCAAATTTCTAATTGTCTCGAAAATTTCGATACAGAGGGTTCTCTGACAAGCAACTTGCATTTTACACTTTTTTGACCTAATAAGAAGATCATAATAGGAACTTTTCAGATCATTGTACAAAAATCTTAGCGCGGGTTCCTGTATCCTTTCAATTTTCTGAAGTGATTTTGAAGACGAAAAATA
Source organism: Rhopilema esculentum (assembly GCF_013076305.1). The sequence continues at coordinate 4,887,138 of NW_027020174.1, read as the reverse complement.
CCAAACTAAAGGACAATGGTTGAAATTCGAATACACAAATACCAAACTAAATGACTTGAGTCGCTTAAAAACGTTCAGTTGGGTTTACATATTTTCCAACCTAGAGTTTTGTGTTAGAGGCATTTCTAATTTTGTGTACGAAGAATCTTTCAGACGTTTGATACTCTGAAAAGTTTCAGATGAAAAGCTAAAGAATATTTCAAAAAGTTTTTAAAGGGATTTGACATGCACAAGTACAGCGAATCTAAAAAATAATTTAGGGCCAAATTGATCAGAGCATGCGCGGAAAGAAGGAAATTGAACAAATGCTCAAATGAAACCATTGTGTGCTGCTGTAGAATTTCCGAAACTGTTTACATGTTTTTCTCTGTGCGCAATCTGATTGGCTAACCGCTTGTGGTCGAGTGGCTGTAAGCCACTTTTACCTGTGTCAATGCCTTTCCAGCATATTTACAACATACGTAACTAAGCATCCAAAATCTCAGCATATTTACAACATACGTAACTGATTAGAAGTTTCTTACCGAACTATTTCTGATCATTTAGTCAAAACTTCTGAAAATAGTTTTGTTTCTGTGAGGCCACCATTTCCATCAAAGATTGGAAAACAATGTAATCAGTCAATATTTAGTTCCACAATTTCAAGAACAGGTGCAAAAGCAGAAACGGCAGAATACAGCACTTTTATTGCCAAACTATAATTCGCTTTATGACATCTAATTCGTTGACAGCACTTGTTTTAATTTCACTTTATACAAATACCTATAGTTTTCTTCGCATTTTCAATGTTTGGAGAGGACAGACGCTGTAGGGCATCGGCCAATGGATTTAGGATGAGCCTGCTGTTTGGTACGATACGTGTTTCAAATGACAACGTTTATTTTTCAAAAAAGATTGTATTCAAAACCATCATAAGATGACGCAGTTGGGATAAATTGTCACTGTTTAAAGGTTCACAATTGTTACATTACTCAGCGTTGCCTGCGCTGGCTTCTCACCTCTGTGTCGATGCTTTAGTCTAACCAAAACTCAACTAAAGGTCCTTGTGTCCGTCTGTCATCAAGCTAGAATGTTTTGACCATAGACGTAGAAACCAGTAAGCCTGTGTCACTTCACACTTCAGAAACAGAGAAAAGTTTCTCACAGCAGGGCTCTTTTTGCCTACATGTGAATCCCCCCCTTCCCCCACCTTCAAAATGCTTTCTATATGTATGTTTTTGGGGAGCTCACGCATTATAAATTATCATTAATCATTTACATGACGAAGGATTCGATGTCCCGTATGAAAAGGTATGTTTTTATAATCTAATTTTCTAATACTTTGTTAATTTTATCAAATCCTATACGGCATGGAATAGTAGGTCATGATGTGCTAGAAGAGTTAAATCTGTTGCAAATCGACTATGCATTTTGGAAGACCTGAACAGTAGGACTCTTGGGCGTCATATTATAAAATGTAGCAAAGAAGCAAAAATAAGTAAAAATGCGATTAACTTACAAAAACATTCCTGCTCTTTTCTCTTTCGCTGTCTGCCATAAAGCAGGTTCAACGTCATCTCCATATTTTTCTGTTCTGCAGTTATCCTTCCTACGCCAATGACCGAACAGTGTCAGTCTTTTTTTCCTCTGCTCCTTTTGCCGTTTAATCTCCCTTCGATGACATCCCTAAAAATTCCCTGGTGTCTCACACTGTGACCGATCCACTTCGTCTGCCGGTTATATATGGTGGAGATCAAGGTTCTTTTCTCTTCAGTTCTTCGCAGTTCTTCCTCATTTGTCACTCTTTCTGTACAACTGATCTTCTTCATTCTCCTCCAAAACCACATTTCTGCATTTTCCAGTCTCGTTCTTTCCTCTTGTTTTCTGTTCTTAAGAAAAGAAATTTACAGTGTTTCTGAAATTATCATAGTTTTCGTTCTAATCAAAAATCGACAAACAATTTTTTTCCAAGATCTCATTTTAATGAATGAAATTGTACAAAGCTAGAAAGCTTTTTTGTCATCTTATCCACTAACCTAAATCTAATTACCAAGTATTTAAACACGAAAAAACAATTCCTAATAGAAGGGCGCTTAGGTCAATGCTTGCCCAAGGAAGCACCACTTAACCCTACACCAGAAATCTAGGTCAAGTACAAAGAAAAAAATGCAAATTCAACTCACTTCCTTATGGGTAAGCAGCGTCTTGACCATTGCTCCGTCATGATCGCAAGCTAATGCTGTGTATGCCCTAGCTTCTTCCATGCATTTTCATACGAGGTAAGCGACCTGCTGGGTAGAGCTTCATCTTTATTGATTAAGATGATATTATGCTAATATTTGGGTACACAAACAGTGGGAGATGGTAGAGAGTTGAGGGTGTTTTCTTTCCATAGCCATTTCTTATGATCTTAATTAAAGATATAATTACATTGCTTTGTGTTAAAAGTAGTTCAAAATGGAAGAAAACGTGTTGGTAATTGCAATTTTAATTTTCCATGGGGTCGCGTCTGAGAAATGATTTGTAAAAGAGGCAATTTCAGAACAAGAGAATTGCCTGTTCCCAAGTCCATCAAAAAATTGCCACTGTTGTAAATGTGCAGCAATGTTTTCATCGCTGTCTTCGGCTGGAAAAATGCAGTATTCTTAACTTTAAAGAAAAATCGGATCATAGCAAAGAAAACTGTGAAGTATACAATGTCAGCTTGCAGCATGATAGCTGCAAAACAATCGATGAGAAATCATGGAAGCTCTTTCTTGATGAGGTTTGTTCTTGGTTGTTTCTCTCTTTTTTTCTCAAAGTAACCTGTAATAAAGTAGCAAATAAGTAACACCGCAATGCGACGAGAATAAACAGCAACAAACACACATAAATCAGTTATGGCTAATATTTCACCCTGGCAAACAGGGCTTCATTCGGCTGTAGCCAGAGCTGCTCGTGACGGTATCTTTAGAAAATTTCCCGCGGGCACTCGGGATGCCATGCAGAAGTTTATAGAAGACGATATATAATCAGCCCGCGCACTCAGCTGCATGCTAAAGGTTGAATCATAAGGAGCCTATTATAGTGATAAACTGTTACTAGAATTACTTTTGACTGGATTTATAATTATATTGAGCTCTAAAGAGCAGTTAATTGGAGAATAGGCTTTGAATAGAATATTTAAGGGGGGGCAACTAGGAGCAGTTGCCCCTCCCTCGACGAGTTGAAGCAAGTCTGGCACCCCATTTTTGGGAATTGTGTGCCCCTTTTAAAGAATGAGAATCAGGTGAAAAGTTTCTGAGACCGATGGGTTAATTTGCTTCAAGGATTACCAAGGAAAGTTATTTGTTCATTTGAAAATGGATATTAAATTGTTGTATACAGCGTACTCTCGTCACCAATTTTTGAAAAATTTTCAGCACCCCCATTACCAACTGCCCCTCCTTCAAATTTTCTCTGGATCCGCCCTTGCAATAAGCAAACAGCTATTCATATTCTCATCTTCCGCTTTCAGCGAGTAAACAAGCAAATGTCAGGTAACTATTACAGCCAATATGTCAATCTTCTAATATAAATGCTTACAGTCAAAAATTCATTAGTTTTTATCTCCCAATAACGGACAATCGTCTTGACAGTGGACATGCCCTCTTAAGTCACAGCACCCCAAGTCGCAAAGTTGTTCATTGAATTGCGATACCACTATAATATCCAGTTTACTGCGGATCATTTTCATGACTATAGTTTATTTTGATACGCTATGACTTTATACATAATTTTTGTGCGCGGAAATACACGCAATATTTTTGTGTCTAGGAAGCTTTTCATATCCATTATATTAGGAACGGCTCTTAGAAGCAAAAAATAATTAAAAATTGATCCTTCCTTCTACCGTTCTCCTCCCTTCCTATTCCCTCTTCGTTTCCCTTCCTTTTCTCTTCCTTTCCCTTCCTTCGCTTCCCTTCCTGTTCCCTTCCTTTTCTCTCCTTTTTTTCTATTCCTTGTAGTATCCTTCCCAAAAAATATGAATCAACGGCTGTCGCAGCCTTCTCTGAGTCCACATCGACCCCTACCTCTTCTTGAACTAATGCTTCAACACTTTCTGTAAGTGTAGGCAATGTAAAGAAAGATGGCGGAGAAGCAATATCATTTTCAACTAAATCAGTTTTATAAACATTACCCCGATGGATGAAAAACAAGAGAGCTTCACTCCCTCTTCTTATTTTTTACTGAATACGATCTGATCTTATTTCTTGGCAATTCTTAATGATTTGATTTTCTCTGCACTGATAGCTGATGGAATGAGGCCGCGTGAAACTCCGAGTGGCAACTTAGAACCGTCCTGTTCAATACACCAAATAGTGTGTAATTTAGCCTTTGATTGGGTTTAAAAATATATTTGTCTTAATCTTCTAACTTTATATGGATGATGCACTTGTTACTGAATGGAAAACGCTGCAAAATACTATATTTGTATTTTCATGGCACTGCTCAAGTCATGTCAGGACCTCTACTCTGAAGAAACAAGGAATTTGAGCGGAGTTTACAAATTACAGGATAGTGAGCATTACTGTCGAATGAATGAAATTAAAGGCTGTGGTGCTGGGGGATGGACATTGGCCATGGTAATGGACGGCATGAATGTAAGTCGAGTGTTAGACTAACAGTTATTTATTCAATTAATCCCGTCTTTAGAAAAGCAATTTGATACGTAAGTAAAGCAGGCATGATTCAATTTAACCATTTTTGACATTCTAACAATGGGAGCAATTGCCCCTCCAACCCCAGTGGCCTTCAAAACAATAGTGTCCACCTCTTTATTTAAACAAATACTTGCTCCAAAACAAAATATATTAGCCAAAGCTATTGCCTTCTGTACAAAAAAGACAGATTCAAGTTCTTCGTTATTTTATAGTAGGAGCCCTATATAATAACTAATTTCATGAAAATTTTTTGCTTTTCCGCCCAACAGAAATTCGAACAGTAGGGTTAATTTCTCAGAAAAATTGTCAACCATTATGAAACAAATTGCTCAATAATACAACTTAGTGTGACAAAAAGTGTGCTTTAAATTATGTGCTGCTAAAGATAGGCCTTTTATTTCAAAGATGGCCATTCAATCCAACAGATTTCACAGTCACCCAAACATTTGTGCTTTTTTGTGCTGGAAATCTTTAGTGCCATGTGCCTGGTCTTCCTTCCATCAAGATCTAGCAGTTTTGGGATCGATCTACATACAAACGAAAAAGCCGCCATTGTGTAGACAGAAGGAGTTCGTTTCTCTCTTGGACTTCATTGGTGGTTTTTCTTTAGGAATGCGGCACTGATTGGTCAACTATACCGGTCTTGTGCTTGCCTTTTTCTGATTGGCCTATTTTGATCCACAACTGGGTATATATTCAAATTTTTCTTTATAATTCTTTCACAGATTACATTTGCTCCATGTTCAGACTACAGGACCAACGATGCAGTATACAATACTGAAAATGGCCTGAAATCAGTTGATAATGATGTAGAAGCAAAGTATCCAGCGTTCTCGTCAATCCCATTCAAGGCACTGTGTATCGGTATGAGGCGCAGTGGTACTACCAATTGGATTCAAATTTTGATTGCTTGTTCCTCATTAAAATAAATATTTGCTGGTAACAGATACATACCAACAAGTGTGAGCAGAGAAACCTGGAAGAGTCTTATTGGTGCAGAGGCATCACTTCAGTATGAATGTAACAGACAAGGGTTTAACATAATGGATTCTGGCGATGGTGTTTTATGAATAGAACTGGTTACATTGCAAATAATGAATATGATTGACAAACAGCCTATTCTTTCATTGGCTTCGGCTCAGTAAATGTCAAACTCTGCTATTTGACACAGCAGCCAATAACCTGTCGAAATTTAGGCCAATATTATTCTGATAATGGCTTCAAATATTTGCCAGCCATTGGATGCATACTAATACAATGAAAAAACAGACATTGATTGGCAACCTTAGTTAGTCACGACCAAATAGCAATGTCATATAGTTGCATTTGTTAATGAAAGGATATTTATAACTATCATTTACCTCTAATATTCAATTGGTTAATGCTCAGGGAAAAACATAAACCAAAAATCATATTATTTTGCTTTGTAGATATGTATAACCAACGTCAGATCGAAAACAATTAAAGCTTTCACAGGAAATACCAGGTTGCTATTAATCTGAATATTGAAATAAAGTAAAAACAATAGGTTATATTTCCTTCTATGGTTACATACTAAGCACTGCCTGGCCTTTTTCACCTGACATGTATTTTTGGTATATGATATGGCTCGTATCCTTATATTACAATCGAGACTATACCAAGCAATAAACAAGGCAAGTACCACAGGAAAGGAAGACCATATCCCCCTTGGCCATTAACTACGATTTCTTGATGAAATTCCATATGTTGCTTCGCCGAAATAATACATTCACAGCTTAGCGCTGAAGAAGACATGACCATAAAAAATATGATTGTTCGCGATGCATGCTTGCCCTTTAAGTGAAACGAGTCATTTTGTCAACAATAAAATACCAACCACGTACCTTGCGTTCCAAGTCGAAGAAACATGTTTTTCTCAGTGTAGTAATAAATGATAGCTATCCTCTTTGCAACTGGTGTAGTGAAATTTACGAAATCATCCATGCTTTTGGTATTCAGTGTTAAAAAGCAATGAAAATGCCTTATCAAGTTCTTCCTAAAACTAGGCCAGCTTTCAAACGGTACTGTGTTTGCTAGAAAGATGGCGGGAAACTGGCGTTGTAGTTGTTGTTGTTGTTGTAATCAATGAGTTTGAGCGAAAGACATTTGGGATTTGTTTCTATTGTCAAGAATTCCCTACGGTGTGAAATGCTTAGTTGATTGTTCTCTGGCCAAGGTCTTGGAAATGGACATACAGGACATTCCATGTCGAACTCTCGTTCGCGCCAAAAAAAACCCCTGTCATAAAGTGCTCGATGCCGATAACGTGCCGGATCTGTCATAAAGTGGATCGATACCGGATAGGCAAGGAGTAGCAACTTAGAACAGTTTTGTTACACTAAAAGCGTACATTATAGCAATGTATTAAACACACTAAAATAACATTATGTGTCGTATGGTTGCGTAAAATCAAGGAGTAAAATCAAAAATACAATGAAGAAACTCGTGAACAAAGCTGAAGAGACATTTAATAACGAACAAAATGTATGCATGTACTAAATTCTGTTGTTTTCATCGGCCTCCTCCGCATCGAATCTAACATACAGGGCGTCGTTGAATTTGTCGAGATTCAAGTAGATATGCTAGAAAGTAAAACGAACGGATTGAATGATGTCTTCACAGAGCTTAATCAATAAAATATTAAGGCACCAAATATTAAATTTATCTTCCGCAGTGCAGTTGTCAAGTTTACTTTTTAAGTTATCCATTGAATCTAACTTTCATAGGTCTCAAGGGAGTTGAGTCACTCTTGCAAATGCTTAAAACAAGCAAATTTCTGAATTTACTATCATTTTTGCAAAATTTGGCGCAAAGACTTCCCCTGTTTTTTTTCGATTGCACTATATCCCTGGTCTCAATTAAAACAAATCAAAACCCTAACCAACCATTTTCTAAAGAAGGATGAGATGAAAGCATGAAGAGACGCCTTGCAGTTCAGAAGTTGTCGTTTTGAAATGAAAATAGATGCATTTGGCATATGCATCGATGATGTAGCAACGTTCAGTGTAAGCAAGTTCCAAAACACAGACATATCAGGGGCGGCTGGGAGAGATTTTAAACTGCTATTAGAGAAAATCGTGGTATCAGGGCGTGGCTGCCGCTGTTTTTTACTTCCAACCACACCCTCTTCAATGGTTGTTTTCAATATTGCACTGTCTTTTTCTATGCTCTACCTCATCGTTACATCTTGATTTTCTTGGCCGCAAGTCGAAAACACCTTGCCATTTTCTATTGTAACGCTCTCTTTCTCATAGTCATAAAGAGAAAAGTAAAAAAAATCAGGGAGGGGAGGGCTATGGCCACGGTCGGAGGTTATTTGATCTCTAGAGCAATAAGGCCCATTGTCAGACTTGTCAGACTTATAATTTTGAATTTGATACTAATCCTAAAAATATTGTAAAGTTGCAGCACGTTTCTTAGTTCTAAATAAAATTCAGAGACATTCTTTCAAATTTCTACTAAAACAACCTTTATTGGAATATATCTTCAGTTCCGAAGTCATGTCTACAAATTCAGTCTTTCAATTACGACTGTAGGCTTTGGCTTCGACGGCCTGCGGGCCGCAGATGAATATCATCAGCTTACGATGAAAAGGCTCTCTGTCCGTAGCCGTAGCCTCTTTTTTGTTGCTGTTAACGGCCCTCTTTTAATAGCAAAATCATATCGGCAAGTATCGTACATTGAAATACTCAAATATTTCTGATAAATGCTCATTGTTAACATAAAAAACCAAAGCACCATATTTTTCAATTCAATTCAAGTGCAGATTTGGATTTTCGATGAAACTAACGTAACAGCCTGAGAATAAACTACATACCGCTTCACCAAAATAATAAGAGAGCGCTATCTTTCAAATGTTTAAACGAAGTCGCTTTTGGTGTGTTTATTGTTGTTGTGAAGAAAGGATTGTCTGTCAGTATGTCGTTAAAACACCCAACGTAAACTAGAAACGGCCATATGATTTATTTTAAACGCAATATACCACATGCACGGAAGAGTGAACTGGGGAATCTTGCTATTAGAAGTGACCCGGCTAATAGCAAGTCCGCATATATTGGGTCTTTCACAACAGCATGATTGGCCAATTTACGTCACACAAGGAGACACAAACAAAGGTGGATATGAAAGTTGCTATTAGGATTCACAAACCTAATAGCAAAATTTCAGGGCTGTGGCTGTAGTATTTGTTTGAGGCCGCCAGATGAATGCGTCACAATAAGTGTCGCGACAAGCGTAGGAGGGAGGTCTTTTTTGAAAGAATCTAATCAGTTTCAAGAGTAGCAGCTTCTGCTCGCTCTACCATGGCCATATCACGCCATATCATTGCAAAATGGCAGGAAAAAAGTTAGCGGTCCAAATAAACTGTTTTTGCCAAGGATTTTCAGTGCTAGTTTTATTTTAAAGATATATGACCAGTAGATTATGAGAGCCTTTGCTGAAAAAAAATTGCTATTAGACTAATAACGCTAATACCGCTCCCACCCGCCCCTGAGACATATACAGTAAAAACTCATCATTCACCTTCAATAGAACTGGCAGATCCCTGAAAAAATCCCCTTGCAGAAAAATAGAGAGCTTTTTGGTATGATGTCATATAGATTTTTTAGTTGTTTCACTTTTGACATCGCAGCTTACAGTAAAAGCTTTATCCGAAAATCTTTTAAGCCAGGCCCTCCAGAAAGCCGGAGAACGCCCCATTTAGAAAATACTTGTTTATTTCTATTGAAATTTTGTAAACAGTCTGGTTCAGAGAAGATATCAATAACTATAAAAAGGGTAATAAAACTCCAAGCTAACCAAGTTAGAAATACAGATTAGACCAAATAAACACCTAGAAAATGAACAAAAAAGGTTCCCAGTCAAGACGAACTGCTACTACATAAGAGCAAAGTATCCAAAGTTGCGTTAGGTTAAACTTTCAAAAAATGTCTAAGCCTATTACTGCAAAAAAGTGGGGGGGGGGGCTATAGCCCCTGCTAGCCCAATGGCTGCGCAGAGCCTGTCTAAATATGCCAGTTTGTGACGTAATCAATTGATTCTCTATTGCAGCGATCTAAAGCCAGTTGCAAATAGGAAGCATTTGTAAGTCTACCGCAAACAGCATGCTTCTTTTTGCCTGAAAAATGCAAGGAGCATACTAGAACGAGGTCAAAGTGACTTACGTCATCCTCTTCCAAAAGTGTCTTTAGCATGCATCGCAGCTCTTCGAAAGAAGGTCGTCGACTTTCTTCTTTTTGCCAACATGAGGTCATTATACTATATCTATCAAATATAGAAATAAACAACTTATATGTTTTCTATTTCATAGAATATGTACATGTTAAAGACTTGTCTGGAAGATGTCACCTTCATGTCATCATCAACTTCATAACTACAGATTCTAGTATTTGCTTTTGTTGCTTTATACTACCATAGGTCAAGCTATTTTCGGCTTTCAACCATGCTACGCAAATTTCTTTTTAGCAAAAAGGAATAAATAAGATTCTCACAGCTCTGCAGAACAGTGTAACGGTCTCTCCATTCTGAAGCCTTTTTCAATTAAAGCTGGTACTTCCTTTGCTTTGTGTTCTGGATAGGGGACATTGCCTGGGAATATACAGAAGTGCATTGGTAAATTGAACGATACCGCACATTACATAAATTCACTTAACGGCAAAGTTTTAAAAGTACCTCCAAATTCAATTGTCGTCAACTTAGAATACACCACCATGCTTCGAGTTTTGGTAGAACTTTCATATTTTTAAAATTTTTAAATATTTCATAATATTTTGCATATATGTGAATGCAAATAAAAGTACTAAGATTTGTCAGGATGAAATTGGACTTAAAACAAATGGTTTTGAGTTAATCAGCAGAGCAAGCCTTCAGCTTTTGAGTTTTCCGGGTTTTTTGCTTGCAGAGATGTTTCTATTATGCTGAGGTCTGTGACTTAATACTTATAACTGATTTTTCCCGGTCCATCTCCTTTGGAGGTATCCCAAATCCTCGAATTTTCTTCTTACATGAGGCCTCCACGCTTAAGCCCCCGCCCCTTTCAATATATTGATAAGTCTGTCGGTAAAAAGGAGATGCTATTTTGCTGATAGAGAGCGCCTACTTTAAAAATAAGAACCTTTTTAGCATGCATGTCGTCCTTTTACATCCAATTTAGCATTGATTTACAAAATTAGAACATCGTTGAATCCAGCCCCTTGGCAGTCACTTTACTCAAGTGATGGTTGAAACTCGCATACGGTTGCGAAAAACTTTAGATTACCAGTTTAAACTTTCTTACTTTCTCATACATTATCGATAGATGTTATGTTATATCAAGTCCATCTTACCAATTGTTGTGATCTCATAGAGAACGATGCCAAATGACCATCTGAAACATCGAGTTGAAACACACATCGTTAATAGAAAATGGCATCTCAAGATTAAGTAATTCAGCTAAAGGACGAATTTGTGATACATTACTGGCTTGGTTTCTGCTGAAAATTCAACAAAAGGCAAAGTATCTTGCACAGAAGAAAATAGTGTCAGTACTTTGGCTACACAGATCATAGGTTCTGTTTTAAAAAATGCGTTTCAATTGTTGTTTAGATAGCGATGACTCTATATAATTGATTTAAATAAAGGTTTATAAAAGTCTGATGTAAGAAGCAAAAGATATGATAAATAAGATTCATCTAAAATACCAAGAAAATGAAGATTACTGTATGCTCAAAGCAGTACTGGCAGGGTTGCACACGCTGCGGTGCTTAGAATATGAAAGCTCTAAGTAACAATGCTAAGGTTAATATGCATGCACTTACACATCACTTCTGAAGGAGGAGACTCCGTGAAACAGAGATTCATAAGCCATCCATTTGATTGGCAGCAACGCCTAAAATTTATGGTTTAAATGACTGAACCCACAAAGCGTTGCATTCACACGAACAACTACCGAAATGATTGCTATATTAAGACTGTTCCTCAACTTTGGCGCATTCTCATCACTGCGTACAAAGATTGGAATACTTTTACAAATTAATTCTAAAGTGAAGTTTCTCGAAAATTTTAAAATTTCAATTCAATAGAAAAAATAAGAAATAACTTTTCTTCAATTTTTGGCCCAATTATCGAGAAATTGAAAATTTCAATTTAATAAAAACGAACGAAAAAATGAAAAATAATGGAAAAAGACTTAATCCCGACAGACCAATGAATAAGTGACAATTTGGACTCTGAGTATAATAGGTAACTGAATTTTAGATTACGTAAGAAAAATTTATATCAGTTAGAATAAACCGGACGAAATTCACCGTCAAAAGGATTACTTTCGCGAATAACCGTGCAGTTGCTCTTCTGAAGAGAATAATAGTTAGTAGGTTATTGCCAGAGAAACGTTTCTGATAAAAGGGAAATTACTTTTCTACCTGCTTTTCTCGCTGATAAATTCCAGAGGCCTCACATGGTTCCCTTGCAAGCCCCAGATCTGATATTTTGCATACGAACTTTCCTTGGTGTGTGCCAACAAGAATATTTCTACAAGCCAAATCTCGATGTACGACCTACCAAATGAATTCATAGACTTTGTCAGCGATATGTAGTAAAAGTGACTAAAATGGAACAAAATACTCTGGTTTTGTACTTTACAAATATTTCCTTGGCCATAGAAAACTTCGACGATTGTTTAGAAACCAAATTAACTTATTGTGAAAGAGACAGGGCAAATAAACGGACAAGAAACAAAATTTCACAAAGATCAGTGTTTGAAAACTGTAATTTAAGTATCGCTTAAAATGTTTACATGGAACTCCTACATACTGATTATTACTTACAGTTGTACTATGATGTTCTTTGTAATACCTGCTTTCAACTTCTGCATTGCATGTCATTGCTTAAGATTTTATATTTTGAAAGCAGTCGGCCTTCTTACTGATTAGTTTTCTTCACAAACATTGAAGTGATGTGATTTCAGACTTTGAACTTTTTTACATCTTGGAAGCTGACTACCTCTTGCTTTCAAAAATCATTAAAAAGTAATTCTATTGCAGCCAAAAAACATATTTCACAAATAACTTTAAGTTAAAAAAAATGATCGTGAATCTGCATAATTTTTGCAATGTTTCCTTTGACTTACGTTTTGAGAAGCTATATGACTCATGCCATCAGCAACCATGTATGCGAAGTCAATCAACTGTCTTGGGCTGAGCGATGTCGAATGAAGGACACACCCAGCAGTCCCATCATACCCACGTAATTTTCTAAGAAAATCAAGCAAGCTACCCTGACGTAAGAATTCCAAAATGATGCTTTGCGTGCCTGAAAATATAAAAACAGGTTCATTTGTGTAACGCTTTTGCGACCATATTGGAGTATTTTTTTGGTACCACTTTTAGATCGTTTAACATATTTCATTTATCATTCGATTTGAAAAAGAACTGAATATAATTATGATTATCATTATCATTTAATTCGATCTTTGGCAAAGAACTACAACCAACAGGCTTGTGCCGAACTAAAACCGTAAAAACTTCTGATCACTCCAGTTTCAATTTTGGATCATTCCAAGCCTCGATTCTTTACATGATATATTAATGGTCTCGTGTTTGCACAAGGAAAATCTGATGCTAATCACAACGATCTGCTATTGTGGCGCATAAAATAATCAATATAAAAAGACAATACGTTCAAGACTGGTTTCTACATTACTCCATTGATACTTAGATCAATTAGAAAAACGATACCTTCAGCAGTGCAGCACCCAAGGAGTCGAACTACGTTTTGGTGAAATTTCAACTTTTTCATTATCCCTAACTCCGTTTTGAAATCATCTCTGCTCTTTTCTGTTGCGCAATCTGAAAAATGAAATAGAATTAATAAATTATTTTCTTAAGTAAAGAAGTCCTTCGAATTTGTACATGAAGCATAATTTCTTGATAAGCTATGTTAACGAGCATAGCATTTTATAGGACTTTAGGGCAAACCTCGTTTTATTTTAAAATTATACAACAGTCTGTTGCTTCAAGCGAGGCAATTTCCTCCGAAGTTAGTATGCTGAACTGGGCACGGTCAAATATATTTTGCCTTGCTGCTTTTCAATTTTATTCATTTAGCTTAGACAATTGTAAACATGAACTGAATGGGTAAAGGAAACGTTTATAATCCGCGAAATTCGAGTTTCAGAAATTTGACTTCGTAACAATTAGATTCCCAGGTTACTTCAACACATTTTTTTGCGAAAAGTCTTCTAACTTGGGTTTAGCGTTGAGATTACATTTTACCTTACAATACAAACAGATGTACAACTGAAAGATCTTGTCTAAATGGCAGCTGACAGAGGAAATAGTTTCATTTGCTCTGAGATTTCAAGTCTTTTTTGAAAAACTTGGGCGAAGATTTGCCAAAATATTAGGCAAGCTTTTTTGTAACCTAATGAATGCTAAATGCTACTATACTGTTTAAATGAATTTCAACAGGAAGGATGGATTCAAAAAAGGTTATGTGTAAAATTGGTCTTTAGTGCCCCCCACCGCTCCTAGAGTGCGATTCCACGGCACCCCAGTCTCCCAGATGTCAATTGAACATTTATTGTAATAGCTGCTCCAGTAGCATGGTGGCTAGAACGGTTGCTTCTCTACACTGTGGTCGGACATACTAGTTTGAGCCTCACTGAAGACGATACAGAAATCAATTTAGAGGCCAGAGAAGCCTAGGCACAATGCCTCTCAAAAATCTTGGTACACTAACGTCAGTTTTCAAGGGTAAATTCAGAATGTTGGTTTACTACAAAACGACGTAGAAGATTATGGAAGTACACTTTTTTTCTGCAACTTCAATGGTATTTTTCTAAATTATTGACATTGTTTAGGGGGAAGGAGGTGGGGAAATAGGAGTATTCGGGAAAAGAATTGAAAAGTACAAAGATACAACGCAAATTGATGGGTGTTCCAAGTACTTTTGACAATGATTGTACTTTGTTAGAAAGAAAAACCATAATACCTTTCAAAACTTTGACCGCAACTTGAGATGTGCCTTTATTTCCACAGATTTCTAAGGCATTAGCGAGGTAAACTATGCCAAATTCACCCTCACCAAGGGTTTTCAATATTGTTATTTTATCCATTGAAAATTCATACTCGTCATCTGGAATCTCCAAGTACACAGGTTCAGCTGAAAGATGACATCGCAAGAATCAAATGCGTACACAGAGATACTAACTTGGGCATCAAACACTCTAAGAAACTAGGGTGTCAAAACTGCCTATACATTTAGCTTGAAGCTTAAGACGATTATAAGCCGAGTCGAAACGGACATATATATATTCTTGGTATAAGCTGCTAACACCATGACATGGTCAACGTCACAGAAATATAACCCTAATTTTCAACAGTTTATTCATACCTTTATTTAAGTTTAAGTGTCGATGCCAATATCTAGCTGGATGTTTCGAGAAAAGTGATATATTATAGAATATATCTTTTTATCGATGTTATGATAGTAGGGCTCATTCTTTATAAGGCTAAAGTCTGTGAATTCCACATTCATTGCAATGAATGTGTCTTATTATCTGTGTCGCTATGAAATTACAATCTCTCATTATTCATTTTGTTTGTTTGCTTGTTGACCTTTTCATTTGATTATGTTAAATAAGCAGTATATTTGAATTATGTTTAATTTACAAAAACACAACTATGAGTATAGAAATTCTGATTAGCAGGAAAATGCCTCCACCTCTTTTGTAAGAGAGATGATGAATAAAGATAATGATTTAACGAAAGATTCTTATCCGCTTCAAAAAAATTTCTTCATGGCTGCTTTATCAAAGCACGGAGATCAATTCGAAACCAAAACACATCAAGATTATATCAATTGTAATCAATGCACTCCAACCCATCCAGGGACAGATTTAAGCAACAATGATTGGAGGGGGGTTAGAAGCTAATTTGATTTTTTCCCACACCCTTCAGGTCACTGGTAATTGATGGAGACGTCTATTTTCAAAAATAAAGTAAAATCTTGTCGTTATTTTGTTACTACTGACTACCAAGAAATGATTTCCACCGAATTGAAGCAAAATTTGCCGAAAGGAACAGAAACATTGGGAGTTTCCCCCGGAACGATTTTTGCGGTCAATTCCCTTACAACTTTTCAAACTTCATTTCTCCGTAAAACCTAAAATACAAGCTGAGACAATATGAAAAATGGTATCCCGCCTAAAATTAGGGCGATAAAACCAAATCTGAGCTTAAAAAAGTCGTATAATTAAGTTTGGAGAAATTTCCAAAATGAGGTCGTAAGTCGAATTGGTGTATTGAAGCAAAATTTTCCGAAAGGAATAGAAATATTGGGAGTGTTGCACCCCCTACACTCCCTGCTAAATTTGTCCCTGAACCCATGATAAAGAAACGAAACGAAACTCTAAACTGAGTAGATTCATTATGTGAAAGGTACCTTCCTCGTCTAATTTGATGCCACCGTTGTAGATTGCATTTTGTTTCTTGTGTCTTTCATCGGAGAGTGCCTGCAAATTAAACGCAAATTAAGAGTGCTGAAAAAGGCAAATCAATATCTTTTGATATGCATAAAACCAAACATCATTGAAGAATCGTTCGCCTCTTTAGTATAGAAATAGGGACGGGGCTTCAAGCATCAAGCAGGTTTGGATACCAAGAACGTGAACTGACAAATGCAGAGCCTGAAATGCTGCATAGAATAGAGTTTTGTTTGGTAGAGTTTTAGCATAACAAGAATAGTTAGAAAATTAAACTGAAATACATAGATTGATAGAATGAAATACATTCATTATAGACTCTTGGAAAAGTGCTGGTAATTGTGCAAAAAGCCCTAATTTTTGTCGAATCTTTGGCATTGGGGGGAACTGCCGCTAGTGAAAAAGGGGAAAAGGTGAAAATGTTTGACAAGCACAAGAACTGCTGATTGCAAGAGCTACAAAACATCAAACTGCTGATTGCAAGACAAAAGACCTCTCCCAAGAAGAACAGCACCTGAATGTGTGACTTTATAGAATAATCAGGATATCAACCCGAATTTCCAATTGAAGAGTATGATCAGACAGGATTTGAATTGTAAAAGCCGGAAAACGTACCGTTTTATTCGCACTGAGACGACCATACGAGTTTGCTCTGCTCCCTCTTCTCCATCTGACAGTGACGTCATCAGCAGATGAACCCCTTTTACGTTTTTTGACAACGTATCTTATCAAAAATATCCCCGCAATAAGGACAACCAGGGCAACTGCCCCAGCCAAAATGAATGTCACTTCATTATTGCTCCTATCACTACTTGTGCTGTCTGTAAAAGAGAATGGAACTGCTTCAAAATCAAACCAACTCATGTATTATCTTAACAAGTTTATTCGATAGATTAAGACGTAATGGGTGCTTTTTGAAGTCACTTTAAAGGCCATTTAAGTATTCTGGTTATTATCGAGAAAGCGGGTGAATCACGGCGAGCTGACGACTTTGACGTCACAGGGTCACCAGAAGCAACTTATGAGCAACAACTAAACGGGTAATACGACATTTGCAATGAAAGCAACTTTCCAAATCGTACACAACAATCTTTTAAGCCAGTAAAAAATGTAGTTTCGACTGGAGGGAACTTGGTAGGCATTTATTACCTAGAAAAAGCATGGGACTATTAGTAGCCAAAACACTTTGCTGCTTCACAAGGACAGCTTCTTTGGCGAAGGGGCTGCTCAACAAAAGTTCTAAATTCATTACCAAAAGAGACGTTGTAAGATAGAGAGGAACTCATTCCAATAAATTCTCTGCAAGATAAAAACCGTTTGAATGGTCCTAAAAACAAGATTCACGAGTAAAGAACTAAGAAAGAGGTATGTTATTAATATATCCATACTTAGAGTGGATTTTGAAATCATCGGCTTTGACGTCGTGAAAGAATGTGAAATTGACGATGAATGTGAGGTCGTGGAAGTATGTACTTTCTTTGTAGAATGCGTTGTTGGCTTCGCAGTTGATGTTGTTGATTTTGAAATAGCAAAATATATGTTTGTTTCTAGCCAAGGACCAGTACCAACAGAATTTTTGGGCCTGATCTGCAATTGAAATTACTATTTTTTAGCTAAACTGTTAATATTAAATAAATAAAGGATCGCATTCTCTCATTTTAATAGTTTCATGATCTCTCGAATGCTTTTGTTTTCTTTGACTGGTATTTTCACTGCCACAGAAATTTAAGGTCAATCCTGTTTACCTGTCTGTCATAAATTGCTTGATACCGTAGGCAGAGCTGTTAGCTGTACAAGCTCTGGTGTATAGAGCAGGACGGATTTAAACTGTGACTTAGTGCAGTCATGTTTTAAACACCAAAGAAGTAAAAAATTCAGGTAGATAGGAGGAGGAATTGGTTGATGGGAGCAAATATGACAAGTGGACGGCAGACGAGCGAATTCGTTCGATTGTGTGTCTTGCAATCTTGCAGCTTATTGAAAACAAAGCCGGTATAGTGCGAATTATCCTATCAGTTTATTCTGATCAGGATATGAATTCAACTATTGCCGAACGTTTGATGAACTGATTACAGTAGAGTTTCAAGATTGCAAAGTTTCAGTTTCTTATATTCCATCTGGATAAAGCACCAACCATTTCTTTCATACACTATTCCGAAATAAAGCGTAGAGATTTACCTTGCATGTAATGTTCCCAGCAACTTTGACTTCAAACGAAACTTGTGGCAAATGGCTAAAGCGTGACATGGTAGCATTGCACTTTGCTTCGTACGTAACATTGTCGTCCCTTATAAACTTCGGTGGGTCCCAATGAAGATTAAGATGGCTGTGGTTCTGTGAGACTGTTATATGGCGGACTGGAGAAGGCACTAAGGGATGAAAATTTATGAAATGGTGAAGCGAGGTAGGCCTATCTCTTTAATAGCTATGTTACATTAATCAGTTCATTGCAGTTTATTCATCTTTTACTTCAATTTCACTAGAAAATTCCTTGATTTTATGTATTTTTTTTACATATTTAATCTAATCTTCATCTGATACTCTTGAGAGTGTTACACTAAACAATTGTATGACACCAAAATAAGTATCGATGCATATCATTTTTAAAAATAAGCATTACAAATTAAGTTCACCGAAATGCAATATGCCGACAAAATCATAATTGTAAACTAACTTATGCTGAAAAAATCGCATATCGGGAATTACTGAAAATAGTCCCAAGACATTGATCCAAAGAGAAAAGGCCTCACAGGGGGAGAGCACTCAATACTGATGACAATGGAAAGCCATTTTTCCAAGGAGCCTTAAAACCAATACCTATCACGATCTATTATAAAGAATATTTACAAGATCGTAGGCATAGGAACCGGGGGGGGGGGTACAGAGGCAGCGTGCCCTCCCCACTTTCCAGAAATTCCAGAAAGCCTCTATCCCTAGTCGTTGAAAGACATTGTTCATGCATGAATCATAAAGAAACTATATAATCAAGCATAAATCTTAAAGAAACACAAGAATTCTTACCACCTGGCTTTGTTCTGAACTTTAGTCGAACAAACGACCACTTGCTTTTGCCTGCAACCTCTGAAACATTGTTTCCAGAATAAATAACAATTTCATATTGTGTAAATGCAGTTAAATTTCTTAGCTGGACAGACGTTACATTGAATGTCTTGGTAGATGGCTGATATTGTATTGGAATACAGTCTATTTGATTGCCAACGCAAGATAAAGAGTACCACAGATCAAGTTCTCCTGGATCCACCGGCTTTTTCCATGTTATGATTCCCGAGGTGTTGCTTAGGCCATCAATCTTCACATCAACAGGAGCTGACGGCAAGGCTACAAATCAGAGTAGAGAAAGTTGAAAAGAGAAACCTGATCAAAATTAGAGAAGGAATTATCAAGCATACTTCTAATGGGCATTCTTACATGGCAAGAAGGTAAAATGACAGAGCAAGAAAGAAAAGATCTGACATACCATGACAGTCTGCATTGTAATCAAGTTCTCTGTGTCCTAACCGGTAATGGGCTTGTTCACAAGGACATTTCACTGCTGGCTTGATACTGATAGAATTTTCTCCACACCTTCCACAACCTTGATTGCCAGCTTTTGTTTTGAAATAGCCAAGCAAGCATTCTAAAGCATGGAAAAAAGCTCCTATTAGCCTGATGCATTGATTCAGCTTAGAATGGTGGAAAAAAAACATTCTCGATACACAAACAGAAAAAAGTATCAAGCCAAATAAGAGCTAAGACGAGAAAACATTAAATAAATGGAAATGAATTTTGAAAGAATGAATTTGAAAATGGCACAAAACAACGGGAACATGGCATACGTCGGATAATGACCGAACGTAAGCTGAAAATTTACATCTAATCTTGACATGAAAATTACTTCAGTTTGCCTTGCTTTCTTGTTGTGTCACCTTTTCGCTTTTGGCAAGCTTGAGCAAGTTTTGGCAAGTACTTCGCCAGCTCAGGGGCGGATCCAGAGCAAATTTGAAGGAGGGGCAGTTGGTAGTTGGGGCGCTGAAAAATTTTCAAATATTGGTAACGTGAGTACGCTGAATAGAACAATTTCAGATACCTTTTGAGAATAAAGAACATAACTTTGAGGTAATCCCTGCCCCTAGTTGCCCCCCTTAAATCCACCACTGCGCCAGCTCATACCCAATCCAAAGATACTGAATAAGGCAGAGGTAGGGCTAGGGAGCTTGTGTTATTTTATAAAATTGTTTGATCGTCATTAATTGAAAAGGGGGAGCAGTTGAGAAAAGGCGCTTACTTGAGCACTTATGTAAAGACCATGACTCACCATCACATTTCTTCCCAAATTTCTCATACCCTGCTCGGCAAATACATTCTTCGTTAGTGTGAACAGCACCAGTCCAACGGCAAAGCAGTTTGATGCTCGAACCAGGGAGTTTTTGAATAGCATTCTGTATGCACTCTCCAGGTATCTCGATCTCAGCCGTTGTTGAATTAGGGGCAACCGTAAAAGGAAATTTCACCAGCTTGCCATATATTTCTGTTAAACAAGTCATATAACTGACATCAACCCTGTAAATCATACCACAGAAACCAAGGTCTCTCATTGCCAGGTACAATCCTGCTTTGTTTTGCATTTGAACTTGAAACGTTACTGTATATGTCTGCAACTTATAGCCTAAGGTAGTTGTATTCTTGGCAATGCCTATGTAATTATATTTATATTTTGCAGGAGTCGGAACATCAATGTCTAGCTTCTGCGACACCAGTCCATATACATCGAAGAACAGTTTGCAGTTGCTATCCAAAAGAGCGCAGTTTCTCATTGCAAACCCGATTTCAACTTTCACTTGATTTGCAGGATGGGTTTTAATAAATGGTATGATAAGATATCCATCAGTGACCCCATCATTCATCGAGCATGCTTCATAGGCACTCCCAGAATAGCGCCACTAGAAAAGAAAAGGTGGATACATCAATGAAAAACATTCTGGGGGATCATTCACAAAGTACGTAGGCAAATGTTTTGAAATTTTCAGTACCGCCCCCTTTGTGTACTTACTCTTTAATTTGAACCCCCCTTTGCAATTTAACAACACCATAGGCACACCAGTCTGCTGATTACTCTGTACTAATGAATCTATATGACATAAAGTGAGGCAACACTGCAAAAAGGAGCATTTTGTAATAAAAGCAACGATACAAAAGATAATCCGTAAATTTTTAGACTAAATTCCATAATAAACTACCTTAATTGTGGTGATGAAATTGTACCTAGTTTCAAGCCCTCATTGCGCAAATGATCTGCACCACAACCCATGGGTTTAGCTTTAAACCGGTGATTAAAACTTATCAGCCCCCTCCCCCTTATTCACAAATATACGCTTTTTGACGAACCCCCCTTTCCTGTCCGGCATACGTACTATGTGAATGGCATGTCGCACCTCTGATGTCACAAGATATGGTACACGATAGGGTGCCCGATGCCCTTCTGTTCGACTTTGGAAAGACCTTGAAAACTTGAAATCTAAAACATTTTCAGTTGTCAAGTTCTTTAGCCAAATTCAGTTGTCAAATTCAAGTTCTTTAGCCAAATTCTACAAACCTTGTTTACAGCACCAGATCCACTTGGAATCATTTTCCACGTGGGGAAGGCAGGAAGAGCGACATGCACTGAAAAACAAATTTGTATAATTTTTAGATATACATTTACAAGGACACGTTAAAAAATGAGAAGCGTAGCCACCTTTTTACGCTTGTACATCTTGTTTACAGGATAACTATTGAGGCTGACTCAATTTCCATCTTATTGGTCATGCGCGCGCTGTAATCTACCTCGCATGTTTTTTTAAGGCCTCGTTCCACAAGGCGAATTTCTTCGCGGCAGCTATCTTGGGGGAGGGGGAATGGGGAGTAAGTTGATAGGTTTGAGGTAGAAGGAAGTGTTATTACTTAGGGGTTACTTTATAGGAGGGAAATAATTAAGATGAAATTTAGCATTAACAAAATGAAGGTCTAGTTAGAAATAAAAATCTCTACACCAAACAAAGTTGCACTTAAAATATTTTCCTAGATTTTACTCTTTATCCCCATTAACTAAACCTAAAAAATAGATTTGATTGCCTGATATAACCAGAAGAGGAGCCCGCGATTAGATGCCTGTCAGGCATTAGCCAATGAGATAACAGAAACCTTGCTGTTGCATATCAGCAGTTTTTGGACTGTATTTGATTACATATTGAAAACTGGATTGCTGCTTTGTGGACACCTGACTTACACTAATGGGTTACCTTCATGCTTTTGGCATGGAGTTATTTTATGTATGAAATATGAGTGATATAAAGATTTTGGTGCAAATGATAATTTTATTTTGTCTTGAAAATTTTTCTTTGCCGTGTGGAATTATGGATTTATTTGCCATCATGTTTGTGGAATTATGGGTCATATTTTGAACCAAAATGGCACAACCTTGTCCAAAACTAGGCTTGGATCTAAGGTGGTTGAAATTTATGATTTTTTAACCTTGTTGGAGATAGCAACTTGTACAGCGTTATCAACACTTTACAAATTGAATCATCGCCTCGGAGAGCAAACAGGGAACACCTAATGCTTTGGGAGCATGTAGGAAACTAGAATAGGCTCTTAGCTGCCGATCAAAACGCCACCTTTCTCAAACTATTAAAACCATTCACCAGATACACTACCAATGCCACGCAATCTCATTACATTGAGTACCAAAAAATCCAGTGCTAAAAAATTCCCGCGGATTAATTTTCGGTGGACAAAATTACCGTCATATAAATTGAATTGAATAATAAGCAAGTACGTCATAAACTCTGTCTTATTTAGAGGACGTCTTTTTTATTTCATGTTCATGGGGCGTTTACAGCTCGCAATGCTTTCGAATGCCAATGGTGACGAGGCGATTAGAAATCCTGATAGATTCTGAATTAAATTTGAGGCGTCCAAACTGAAACCGCAGGAAGGTTAGAAAGAAATAATCGAGAGAAATTATCAAAGGCATTCCGTCCTCTCAGTGAGTGGCCAATTGTAACTTGAAAGCCTCGCATAAAAATAGTGTCTTTCGCTGCCATTCTACGACACTAGTTATTGTGGGTGAACACGACAAAAAACGCCTGATCTTTACATCATTGCCAAAACAAAATATAAAGCAACTCTCTCAGGGAGACTACGTTATGGTGGTTCTTCATTCTGACTGGTTACTTGTACATGCATGAAATCCAGTAGAAGAATCAGCACAGGCCATGGAGAACTCAATATTCTCAAACGTAGAGGGCGAAAGAGAAGAAAGTGAAAATGAGCTGAATATCGTTTTTATTAATGGCGAAGGAGAACCCAAAAATTTTAAAACTGATATGTAATGGGTGTATACTCAATCAAATAATATCAAGGAAAGCATGTTATTTTGTTATTTTGAAAGTCCATCGGGGTGAAACGAGATTTTCATAGTGTTGGAAAACTTCATAGGTTTAAAAAAATTTGATGCGACTTACTTTTGGTTGCCCTACTTGAACGAAAATAAATCCCTCCGAAATATTTGATACTTAACGTAATATAAGCGTAACCATTTTGAATTTATGCAAATCAGTCATTTGCCCTTATAAATCAATGGGAAAGTTTCATGTTCAAAACTCGAGCTCCCAACAAACCTTTACATTTCTCTTATTGTGTTCCTGGTAACTGTCAACCGGTTTACCAAACGAGTGCACCTGGACGCCCCCACCCCCCAGAAACAAAAGACCAAATTGAAATATGTCTTATGGTAGCGCTTAAAGGCATTGAGTCATGGTAAATAGGCCTTCTTTATAGGGGGTCATTTGGTTTCGGCGTGATCGCTGCTGTTTCATGTGATATTTGCATCCGTTGTTGACAACTTGCTATTGATGAAAATTGCTTTGTCAATCAGTACAAGGTGAGTTCATGTGACCAGTTCCAGGTCAGCCAATAGCATTGCAGTCATGAAAATCATGACTCAGCGGATTTTGGCACTTAGGGTATACCCAATCCATTTTATAATGACTCATTGCCTTTAAAGAAAAGCTAAGCGACTAAAATTGATTCTTTACCTTACATGGCAAACATTGAAATTTCAGAATCTGGCCTTTCATATACAGCAACGGAGAGTGAAGTAGGTATGGTTGACTACGTTGTAGAAGATCAGGTTGGTAAACTGGTTTGTGCTAGCCAGGGCCGCCGCTAATACCAGTCATTTTGGTGGTTGATTAGAAAAAGTCGATCAAAATTTCTCTAACAATACGCGAGGGGCGATTCACTCGTGCAAATAACGTACTAAATTTTCCCTAAAACAAAAGGATTTCTGAGGATTTTCAAGAAAGGTGTAAGAGATTTTCTTAGAGTGATTTGCCCCTCGGCAATACAGAGCGAAACGTTCGTTGAAATACACAACGAAAGCTAAGCCAAAAGCGACTTGAATTAAAATAACTAAGTGCAGACGCTTACCTTCTCCACAGCTTCCGTATTGAATAAAACACACTTGTCTAAGTAGGAACAAAGCAGTATACAACCAGAGATCCATTTTTTAGCAATACATTGCCACTAGCAATTTGTCTTAGCAATTTGAGCCTATCAGTTGCAGATAATTTGCCTGTTTTCTACCTGAAACTGAAAAACTCCGGCATCATACCTCCCCTTGACGATATTTTGGTACCGTGACAGCAAATGATTGCAGTTGCTTTTGTTTGCTTTGTTATTTGCTTTTGCATTTTCCGTTAATTTTTGTCTTTGTTTCTGATGCAGTGTTGACAGGCATGACAAATCCTTGCAATCAACAAATTTTTTGATATTTTGCATGCTGCAAGCCATAGATATGAATGGGATGAAGAGCAGGCACTTTGATTTTTATGAAGGACGGGAGAGAAACCAAACTATGACTGAATCCTTTTAGCTCTAGCAAGGAAACCTGGAATATTTGTTTCCATTTTTCTTCCCTGCACAATGTCCAGAAAAATTCCTCCTAAAAACACATCTCTGATTTTGAGAGCGTTTGTACGCCCAAAAACATCCAAGATAGTACCACTCAAAACAACTAAATAAGGGTTTTTTGCCTTTTTATTAATTTTCGTTTATGTAACCGCCAAGATCTTGCTTCACATGGCAATTTTATATATGATACCCGTTTATCAAAATGATGTTGTTGTGTCGGTATTCAATTAATCAGGTGCATTCAATTATAATAAGGGAAAATACATTTCCTGTACCTTAAAAGACAGCAATTTAAAAGTCTATTCAGCAAGACCTCTGTTCCGAAATTGTGTTTGGCGTTCAGACCGCTAGATAAAGACCCACTCATTTATCGACGAATTCTTATTTTCAAGAAGTAAAGCAGGTAACCTTCAGCCACGAGTCAATAGGCAGATTGTAAAAATTTGAAAACTTTCATCACTAGGAGACGATTGAGGTTTTAAGTAATTTCTAGAATTATCCAATATATACTCTTTTATTTTTGTCTTCGCAGAGCAGTAAGAATGATACGCTGATCTAGACAGAAGGCCAAAAAAGAAAACTGAAGATTATTGAGCAATTCAAGAAGGCACTCACGAGCAATCGTCAAGTGTGTTAAACAGAGGTAGCAAACGCGACAAAAGAGTGTATGGCTTGTTGGGCAAAGCAAGGAGATATTCTAAACGAAATTCACAAATATCTACCTGTTACTTGCAAGCTTGTGTTCACCTTTAATTAATTACATGTGCTAACAAAAGCGGTAACAAAACTTTTCTATCTTCACAAGCAAAGTTAACTATGCTTTATATTAAAATACAAGGTTAACCGTTCAAAGACCACTCAATTTAAACCAATTCTGGAGTGTCTTAGTCTTCAGTCCAATTCAAGTGGACTCGAGTCTGTATATCATATTGAAATAAGCAGTGGGTATTTCTACAACGATTGATCGTTCAACCTGAATAATATGAAAACGCACATGATTCGAAGAGCGACACAGCATAGTTATTATGCTTCTCGGCACGACTATGCAAAACATCCACCATGTACACCAACCACTGTGACCAAAACATATTCAAGCAAAGAAGCCGAAATACACCCTGACTGAACTTTTTTGGAATCCCTGTAGACTGTGGTTTACCTATGGCCTCCAGCTCTTTCAGCCTGCTAACTACAAATAATATGAAAGGACGAAACTTATCATAAAAATCTATTAACAAATATGTGAAAAAATGGTACACAGTTTCTCTAGCGATATACTCAATAATAAAAAGTTCTGATACCAGTAGCTGATTGCTACACAGATAGGGATTTGTTCAGAATGACTGCAAGCAGGGTTACATCTCGTTCTTTGCAAATGAAACCCGGAGGTGGTTGGTATCTGAGAGTTTGAAGTTGTGGAATTTCTGCAAAGCAATTGGAACGTTTGAGTCAAACAGGAACGAAACAATGTAAACAACAATGTAAGATCTATTGGCACTTGCAGTTCAGAGAGTGAAAAAAAATTCCAAAATGAACCTATTGTGCGTGTTTTAGGTAGTAACAAAAGCTAATTTCAATAAATTAGGAATATTAAGAGTCCAATCAGAGGCAATTTTTTACAATGCTAATTTCCCCTTTACTAAACCCTGGACTGTAGAATACACTCTCTTATCTCTTCGACATTATCACAGATAGCACGGTGTGACAATATCTAATTCCATTCATTATAATTGTAAACATTCCACAATTTATCCCCACATTGTAACAAAAAAAAAGAGGTTTGTAATGGGATAAACGATGTTCCTACCATCAAAGCTTGACACGCTTCTTCGACCGATGACATTTGCATAAGTGCCATTTTTTTGTCCTTCCTGAAATCAAATAACTCTGAAATGTATATAGTATCGGGAATGGTGCTTGAAGACTTTCAGCACAGTTTCGCATAACACTAAAGCTAGAGCGGGGGTGAAAACATTGGTCCTTAGGGTCATCAGCGGTTCAAAACAATTCTGCAGTAGATAACAGCGCATACTAACATCTAATAGCACAAATGTAAGGTTTAGGAAAACAAAGAACTTGCTAGTCTATTGCAACTTCTACAGTGAAAACAAAGTAGCCATTACATGCTTGTCAACCCAGCTAACTATCAAAAAACCAGCACCTTTTCTGAAGATTCTAGCGAAAAGGCTTTTTCAAATTATCGAGTCCTGGTGCTTTCAATTTCAGTCCTGGTACATTCAATTTTTTACCCACAATTTATGGCGATCGCAGACATTTGACATCAAGTTTTCAGTAGTCAGAGATACAAACGCTTAGATTAATGCGATGTAGCCACTAGAGGGGAGATGGGGCTCCTGTCTCTGCAATAAATGCGCGGACTCTTTTCTTAGTAAATCATTTCTTAGCACCAGCCTGAATGTTTCCTATATTATAATTCTTCTTGTATTTTCAAATACGAGAATATGATGTACAATTATATGATAAACAGAAAAGACCTTGCTGGAACTGCATGCATAATTTGGAAGTTAAATTATTAGTTATCCACGGGACAAAAGGAGTGTCTTTGACATTTAAAACTCTAATGACACACTTGTAAGTCACTAAAGCAGTTATCTGTCAATATTTTCTCTTGCACTTCATAATGGTCTGTAGAAAGACAAAGTATCAATCAACAGATTTGTCAAAGTGCTCTTAGATGTTGCTATTTGCTATTCGTTTATACCCAGCATCCGAAGGTAGGTTTTTAGGACATTGAGAATCTTATGCTAATCGAGCAGTGTCCTGGTCCTTCCTCTCGATGTGACCACACCTCGTGATTCCTACGCTTGGAATAACAGAGAGCTGGCAACTCTCCTCACTCTGGGTGTAAGTTTGGTTATGTCAGGGACTCGAACCACGGGCCCTTCTTGGATCTGTAGTCAGCGCCCCTAACCACTGAGCCATCCTCGCACTCCCTCAAGCTCTTAGGTGTCAATCAAATCACTGGAGACGCGATCAGAAAACTTACGGGAAAAATCTGAAATTCGCCACCGCCCCGTAGCTGCCAAACAAATCCTCCAACTCTTCTCCGGTTGTCTCTTCCCTTTAAAATAAAAAAAACACCAATCTCTATCAACCTGTTGCTCCTTAAGAACGGCCCTAAATGTGGATGCCTGTGAACAAATGTGGGACAGCCAAAGGATCTTGCGACAAAAAGGGAAACATTGAAAGCATGCTCGCTGGATCAAAAGGGCAGTGCAAAAAGGACGCCAAAATAACAGTTTATAGTCTTCATAACGAAGCTAAAGAACTACAAAAGCATACGTAAGAATATCCATTAGCTTTGGGCTTCCTAGTAGAATGCTAACAGCTATCACGATTCGTCCAAATCAGAACACGTTAGTGCATGAGCTCCTGTTGACTGACAGGTCCAGTGAAATTCACTCTTTAACGACTAATTACATACAGTAGAATCTTTCACGATTCCTTACACAATCTTCACTCTGTGTGTCAGGACAACAGCACATTTAGACAAGGCGATTCCACTGCCGATTTTAAATTTAAATGTAAAGTAGCTTTAAATTAGCACGGTGAAATGAAAATCATAACCATCAAATGTTGAAATTTGAAAAAATTACTCACGGTATGTTTGACAAATGGAGCGTTTTAATTGGTGGGAAGATATTCTGGAAATTTTTTGATCCTGGTTTCTAGAGAAACGAAAGCATAAATTTGCGAATTAAAGAAACAACCTCAAACTTCAATTATTACAAAGCAGTGTACATATCTAATGCTAGGTGATTATAAGCACTGCACTGACAGTGAAGAAAGTATAAGTGCATATCAATTTAAACCAATCGTGAGAGTGAAGTTAAAAAATATAACATTATGGTATTATGCCAAAATGTTTGTTGTCCCATTGATATCACATAAAAATACGTCTTGGTACAAAGATAGTAACTTCATCTTCATATACACGCTCTTATCAACGTACATAAAACAGTGACAAAGTGCAAAGACAACTGATTACTTAGTAGGCCAAAGTCGTAGCTGGCTAATCCCTTACCTTGAATCTGTGAAGTGGAGAATCAGAAAAATCTTTCGTTAGTTCTCGGTCCTACAAAAAATTATATGAAAGTATGAAAGGTCTGTTGTTAGTCGTTGTCACTTTAGAAACTTGCCAAAAATAATAAAATTCATTTCACATTAAATTCTGTTGGGTCTGGGAACAATTTAATTACAAGGTTATTGCCAAAATTACGCAATGAAAAATGGGGTATATATTATGCTTAATGCCATATTACGGGATTCTCTCTTTAAAAAACATGCCTATCATATGCCTTCATAAAACAGTGCAAAGGAGAGGCGTCCCCAGCAGACCTGGCAATTTGAGAAGAGTCATAGCTCTTGTTCCACACCCAGCTCCCTATAACGCTGGAGGAGAGCTACAGATTGCTCTCCTAAATTGTTCTAAAAATCGAATTTGCTCTCCTTGAAATCAATTTTCGTTTTTTTTTCCTATTCCTATAGCTCACCTGAATACTACTAGGAGAGCTGTTTACTGCCCCCCCCCCCGGTAATAGTCTTACGACTAGGCCTAGCCCCAAGGTGCCTTAACATCATCCCAGCCTTCCAAAATCGTGACCTTTGTAAGTTAGTTTAACTCTTACCACGTCTTCATCTCTTGGCATATTGACAGTTGTATGTTTTGATTTTGAAACCCGTATCTCCTTACCAAATATGCGAATGCCATTCAGATTTTGTTGTGCTGTAAAAGAACAAAGTTTTAAACTAACTTGTTCATTTTAGATAAGAAGCAATAAGTTGCTATAAATAACGCGCTGGATGTTTGTCGAAACGTAAAATTATCCTGCAATTACGAGTTTATAGAAAGAACCATGAAGGAGAAATGCATGTTAGTACACCGAAGGAGATGCTTTTAAGCCACAAATGCTTTACAAAAATTAAGCTAGCCCTGTGGCCGAAATCAAGACGACAAA
The DNA here is from genome assembly GCF_013076305.1 of Rhopilema esculentum. The sequence goes on along the minus strand of NW_027020174.1, from coordinate 4,857,070 downwards.
ACACTAGCGAAGAAAAGAGAAAGTGACTGTAATAGAAATCACAGGGAAACGAGCATGCCTTGCATAGCAAAAAGTTACGGAAAAGCGTCTATATATACATATATACATACATATATGCGTTCCCCTCGACCCACCTCACAGTGTACTCATTCTAAATCACAGCGTACACAAAAATGAAGACAATGACAATGGAAGCAAGACAATGACAACGGAAGCAAGACAATGACAACGGAAGCAAGACAATGACAATGGAAGCAAGACAATGACAATGGAAGCAAGACAATGACAACGGAAGCAAGACAATGACAATGGAAGCAAGACAATGACAATGGAAGCAAGACAATGACAATGGAAGCAAAGAATGATATCTGAATTCTTTTCTAACCTGTTTGGGCTTGCATGCCATCTGCGAATTGGATGAGTGCACTGTCCTTTTTGTTGAACAAAATTTTCACGCGGTGCACATCACCATAATGCCCTGGTATAGAAAAGAATTATTACAAATAAAGCCACGCTAAGTTTTGCTCTAAAAACAACTCAAATTCATCATTGCCGCTTTGAAAAGCCAAGAAATGAAACGGCAACTGAAAAAGTTAAGAGATTTCTGAAATGTAGGGGAGAAAGACGAGGTTCTTGAGGTGCATCTAGCATGAATCTAGCTGCGCTGTGTTAGCAAAATCAAGCGATTGTATTTTCAGCAGGTGGTTTAAGCTCGGTTGTATGATGGCTAAAGGACATTTGGAATGAATAAATGGTAGAATTTTCAGTTTTTGAAATGCAAAGTATTTTCAGCAAAGAGAAACTAGAGAAAAGAACCACATTTGCAAGAACTCTCAACCTGGTTATTGATGTCTAAATCAATCTGAAAAAGATCTGCACAGCAAATTGTGGTTTGGGCCAATCTGGTTTTAGGCGTATACAAAAGGTTGAAGTTTAAACAGAAAATGGTGAAAAATAAGACTGCATTAAGGGAGGCTTTAAATAGACTTGAAATGATAAACTTTCAAGGAATAGTTCCATATCTTTGAGATGAATTAAAAGCAGACCAACTTCAGTACAGACCTACATTGATAAAAAAAGTAAGAAATTTCCTGTCAGAAAAAATGCATAAGAAAGATTAGAGGTAAATTGTTGGATTTAGTGAAAGTCTTTCATCATAGCAAGCGAAATGACTGTTTTCTAGGTGTATTTTTTTAAATGAGCAGTATAAATTTAGGACAAAGACAAGTTTGAGCTGGAACAAAACCTGAAATGACCGCCTGAAATTGGCACTGCCAAAAACTGGGAATAATGTACTTCAGAGCTCCTTCCAAGCATTTAGAGAGAAAAGTTTAAAGTTTGTTTTTATCATTTAAGAAACAAAAGCTGTTTAAAGAGCAAAAAGGCTGCAAGAGAAGAAACGACATTGGCGATTAAAGTCAAGGCAAGATGAAAAAAGAACATACCAAAAAGAATGAATAAATCATCACAGGAGACTTGCTAGCGAGTTCAAGGGAGAAAGAAAAAGTAATCATTAATCAAGAATAGATAGAGGAACTATTTCTTAGAGATTTGAAAGAAAAGCAAATTAATGTACACAAATGGACAAATGGTTAGTCGATTTTCACAGCTAGTACAATTCAGAGATCTATATGCTGCATCACTATTCATGCTTTCTTTAAATTATAAATTAAATCAGAAATTATTTCAAAATCACATTGGAGAACTGATTTATCAAAGATGCACTGCAGATTTGACTCATCGTTTAACGCGATTGAAGCTTTCAAAAGATATCAAACATCGACGAAAGAACCAAAATAAGAGAAATAGAAAACGCAAGCGAGGATTTTTTTACAGATTATTTGCACGTGTTATGTTTAGGAATCAACAATACTTATTAGGAAACTTTCTTGACACTTAGAGACGAATGCCAGCCTTTCTAGATGGTTTAGCTGTAACTGGTAAATCTTGATGTAACTAAACACTTGCTGCTGACCAAAAAAATTGACAAACGAACGGGTCATTTACATTCAACTGATAGATGGACAAAACCATCATAATATACTTTTTGCTGCTTCAAAAAAGGTGTTTGGAATTTTTCTGAATGAGAGTAAATATACGCAGGAGAGGAAAAGGGTGCAATTTTTTTTTACAATATTGACAAAAAGATAAGCCAAAAAAAATTAGAGAGAAAAACAGAAAACTTGAACACCTTTCTTTATTTCGTATCTACATTCCAAGCGTAAAAAAAAATTCTTTTAATCGGCTGGGAATGGAGTGTTAGGACAAATTGCTAAGGTGCATTTATTAGGCACCTAAGATCAAGTGTTGGAAAACTGTAACTACTGGAGAACCTTTATCGAGGCACGTCACAGCACTGGAGCACAGGATAATTTTGACAATTGTCGCTCAAGAGCTGGTAGTGCTGCAAGTGGTGGGACAAAAGGAAAATTGCTCACCTCTTCGTCCAAATTGCTCACAAACACAACACTTCCGCCTTGTCTCATATAATTGCCTTGTGCCATGTGCTGATTCGAACCAAGTGCAAGACCATGTAGATTTGCAACTATTAGGATAGACAATCAATGCTTTGTGATACAGTTCTAATTTCTACTTCCACTGCATTGTGTGCTAAAGTCGGGCTAAGGATAAAAATTTATGTTTGCAAACATCCTTCAGCCCAATCTGGGCAACACCAGGACAAAATTCAATTAAAGTGATTCAAACAAATAGAGATTCGTACAAATATTTGGTCCGCCTTGTCTCATATAATTGCCTTGTGCCATGTGCTGATTCGAACCAAGTGGAAGACCATGTAGATTTGCAACTATTAGGATAAACAATCAATGCTTTGTGATACAGTTCTAATTTCTACTTCCACTGCATTGTGTGCTAAAGTCGACTAACGAAGGATAAAAATTTATGTTTGCAAACATCCTTCAGCCCTATCTGGGCAACACCAGGACAAAATTCAATTAAAGTGATTCAAACAAATAATGGTTCGTACAAATAATTGGTTCTGGTAAGATTCGTACAAATGATATGTTTTTTAATGACTGTAATACAGAGTAAAAGACCACAACAAGAGACATGAAGCCTTGCAAAACTATTGATTCAAGAAACATTGCATGTTAATCACCAGGAATTATACAATTAATATACGGGAATGATTCACTATCAAACAAAACTTACTTCCTTGCTGCAAAACAGTGCCAGATCCAAGAAGAGCCGGAATACCAGTGACAGCAGTTGCACCAAATGGCAATGGCACCAAACCAGCTGCACCTGTAATAAAAGTTTTCCTTCATTTACCAAACATTTGAGCTCCTCTTAAAAAGACCAAGTGCCCTAGCCCCAAAAATGTTCCCTTATATATGACCGTGTTTCAATGAAACAGATTTTTTAGCAACAAAGAAAGGGACTTCAACAGAAATTATGCTTTGCATGTTAGAGAATTTAGAAACAGCACAACGACCATACAAACAAATAGTTTCTGACACTGCTTTGGAAACTCACACTACTTACCAAGGGAAAGGCCAACTGCAGGATCAACTCCACGACCATTTTCAACAGACGGCAAATCTTGCCTGGTGTAGTCTCTAGTCAAGGCAGAATGGAATGACAAATTAGAGCCTTTGGTGGATAATATTACATTTGATTTGATTGTAAACATACAAACAGCTGGATTGTAAGAAAAAGAAAGAAGTTGTGTAAGGAAAGGAGAAAGAGCAAAGGTAAGGGTTGGAAAACAGATGATTTTTGGAAAAAAGATAAGTAGTGGTAAGATCAAACACAAAGAAACACATTTGCATTTGATGGCCTTTCTAAATTGTTCATGCTCAGAATTACAACTTTAACGACTTTGAAAAAATTTCACTCAAACAAGAACACTAACAATTTATGACACAAACAAACCATATATTTCACTTTACTGGCAATCAAATATAGAATGAGCAAATTTTTACTCTGTTTAACTTAAAACTTTACACAGCAACCAGAAAATAACTTCTTCAATAAATTATTTATCGAAAGTAACCCCATACTGGAGTTTCATTTTCACTGCCAACGACAAGTGAGTGTTGGAACAGGGAAATTCCCATGGCATATTCAAGATTATCTATCCCTCTTCATTTAGTGGGCCACATTTACTCCCGATATTCTTATAAAGTAGAATCTGCCTAGTAAATCAGTGTGTAACTAGTTACACTGAATTTGCAAAAGTGTGGCCAAACAACAAAACCATAGTCACCAAAAACAACTTATATGTTACCAATAACCATAACTTGATGTACAAAAAAAATAAAATAAAAATTTGCTAGTCCAATGAGGGTAATTTGCTATCTTAACCCCTTTCAATTTAGGTGAATGCCAACATAAATGCACAGCTTGCTATTTAAACCTTCATACTTCACGATCAATCAGTTAGCTAGCTATTCAAAATTTGAATTTTATTATAAATTTCAACATTTTCCTGACCCACAGCCATTTTATGTCAGCACTCTGGTGATCCATGCATATTTTTCTTTTTAAATCCTAAAGCATCTACCTAGACAGATTCTACTTTTGATCTGATGTGTTTACAGGTAAGTGGAGTATTGCCAGACTTTAACACAGCTAAAAGCTTCAAACAACCAATGGGGAACTTAAAGCTAGTAAAACTGACTAACAAAGGCATGCTGGAACAGGTTTCATAGTCTGTCTATGAAGATTGAAATGTTGTTAAAACACGATACATGTATACATCATCAAAAGTGTTTATTTACAAACACACAAGTACCTGCTTTTCTCATTGTTATATTTCACATTCAGGTTAGTAAGTTTTGAAAATTTTATTCTCAGTGTATTGCACCCAGTGTAAATATTCTGCCCATCAAGATTCTGTAAAGAAGATAAAATCAATGTAGAGTGACCGCAGTATAAGATAAAACTTAAAGGTTTCAAAATTACACCTTTCCATGATGACACCTTTTCTTTCTATCTCTCTCTGTCAAATCCAATTGTCCTTTAACGTTTTTCTTTCTATTTACATTTTCTATCTAAACATGATGAGACACTACGCTTGAAATGTTGTTATTTTAAATATCTACGCTTATTTTCCTTGTACAATTTAAAGTTGTTCTAAAGCTAAATTACCACGAAAAAAGAGCAAAATTCTTGGCAAGGAATAAATAAAATACAACAAAATGTTTCAACAATGTTTATATATGTTCAGGCCTGGCCGTTTGTATTTTCATAGGTGAGCTGTGAATTGCTCCCCTCATTTGCTGAGGCGAGCTAAATCAGTAACACATAGAATGTACTTTAAAGACAATCGACAGATGACTTAATAAGCCCCTTTAGTATCTGTTGGTTGCCTTAATGTAATAGCCTCAGTCAGGAGTGTGCTGTTTTACTTCTTTCAATTTGCATTTGCTTTAACCGTGACTTAGGCACCCCCTTTACTTGAAGTATTTGAAAGAACAGACTCTCTCCGTTTTATGTAAAGCTGGCACAACACAAAAACAACAATTCTCTTGCAAAACAATCTTGTTGTTGCACAGTATTTGAAAATGGCTTTAAAAAACAAATTTTGAAACAAACTTAATTATACGTCTAGCACTCTTCAGAGAATAAAACGTCAGAACATAGAAGGAAAACTCTACGCTAAAATACCCAGTTTTGGATCGAAATAGGCCATCAGAAAACGCGAGGACATGACTGTTGAGGTTTTCCAATAAGTGCCCCTTTCCTATTGAAAATGTTACCAACGGAGTCCTAAGGTGAAAACGAACTCACTTATGTCTACACAAAAGCAGTCGGCCATGTTTATATAGTAGATAGATTCACAAACTGCTACATAGATGGAACGATGATCAGGCTTTGCCAATAATGCGAAACATGTCGCCGTTATAGTTTTTCACCCAATCTGGGTTTTTTCAGTAAAAGCTGCTGGATAGTGGAATTCCATGTTTTGGTTGTTGTTTTTGATCTGCAAGACAGAGTACCTTGTTCTCTTTGAGGGATAGTTTTGTTTCTATTGCTGGAAGGGACCTGCTGTCTTATTATATCCCCAATCTACAATTCCTACCCATTTCTTCGACTTTCCTTCCAAAAATATTCCTGTTTTCTTAGGATCGAAAGGTTCTAATCGCTACAAACGACGTTTGACTATTTCGGTTAACGCTACAAACGACCTTTCGGTTAACTATCCTTTTCCAAATAGATCGAAGTTTATGCATATCATAACAAAAACCGCCCAACAAGCAAAAAGTTAATTGCAAAAAATGCAGTGACGGGAGAAATCGCTGTTACAAAAATAAGCCAATTAACCCGGTTTCAGGGTTCTCTGAATAGGAAAAGGGCAAATGAATGGAAATTTTAGGGGAGCGATTCTCCCTTCATGTTCTGTTTAGGAGAGCAATTCATAGCTCGCCTCAGGTTGCGAGGGGAGCGTGGAGGCGAGCGCGAGCTATCGCTCGCCTCAAACGGCCAGGCCTGTATGTTCATAGAAATAAACAAGCTTCTCTATCTCTTCCGCTCTCTTTTATATAATTAGAACATTCTAATGTTGGCTTATCATTGCTAAATGCCCACCTTTTTCCCCTGCTCTGCAGAATGGCCTGACTGGTATTGAACCAAAGCTTGGTATTGGCCTAAAAGAAAAAAAACCTTAATTAAAAATCAAGGATAATTTAAATTTTTTCAAACAATAAGTGGGGAATATCTAAATGTAAACATGATTAAAATGGCAAAAAAAGACAGGCAAATCTGAAACTCACCACTTCTTGTAAATGTGACAATTTTCAAAATAGTTCCATATTTGGAGAATATCTGTAGACAGAGTAGAAAATCATTTTAGATACTGAAAATTCAATGATAACAGATTTGGTAAAATTTCACAGATAGTATGGAGTCAAGATGCAGAACAAGGCAAATTTTTCAAGTTTTGTTTTGAGAATCACAGATTTATAAGAGTAAAACAAATAAAAAGTTCTTAAAAATATATTCATAAATAATATTTTGATTTTGCTCTCTCAGTTTAAACCTTTGACACAAAAGCAAAATTAATGATAAAAATCTATTTGCATATTTTTAAAATGAAGCAAAGGAAATCATGATAATACGCTTGAAAATGTGCATGACTCACTTGATGCAAAATATCAACTGTGACTGGGTAGATCAAATGTTCAATTGTTACATGAAGCACTGTATTTGAGGATGACTCTGAGTTTTCAGATGCAGCAGCAGTCAATGCCTGGGATGGATTCGAAACAACAAGCTCCTTGTGCTTTGAGAATTGAATGTAAACTGGTTGTGACCTGAAATATAAAGAAACTCTCTTTACAATGCGAAATAAATACAACAAATATATATACACTTAGTGAGCAAAGGTATTGCACAGTTTTGAGAATTTAGTTAATGGCCACCACGTTGTCAACAACAGAGCGATCAAAATTCAAACCACTTTGCTCATTAATGCTCTTTGCATATATAGATGTAATGAAAATTACTGTATTACCAGTGTGACAATAAGTGCTTGATGCAATATGGGCAGATCTGTACACACGGTTGCCTGATGATAACACTAAGCATGACGATAACAATCTGAGTTGCAACTTAAAACACCAAAACCCATTATATAATTCACATATGCATGTGTAAAAATTACATTTTCCTCTTTAAATAGGCATTTCCTTGAATATGGAGGAACTTTCTATGGGTGCATAGAAAATAATAAATTATGTTAAATCTTTTGATTCTGAAATTTGATTCTTTATCAGGATTTGATTCCTTATCAATGCTGCACCATCAAGCTGTAAATCATATCAAACTGTAAACTCTTTCAGGACTCACCCAATTGTTGGTGTGACAAACGTATAGTAGTTAACAGTTTTCTCTGCAGAGCTCTCATCCTCCAGCTCTAAGAGTGCTTGCTGGTTATTTTTCATGTACAGAATGTTGGTGACTCTACCAAAAGGAGTACCAAGAGCAATGATCTGTCAAAATGAAATCAAGAATACAAATAAATGTTTCTAGACAATTGAATAAGGCTTTAAAGAGACTCTGTAGGCCACAGCTAACTGTGTGGGTGTGATTTTGATTTCTAAATGTGTGAATTATATGGCTGTTTATTCAATATGGCACAGTTTACCTTATCCAGGAACTTTTGTTGCCTGCTTTGTACCATTCTATTTTGTTCTTGTGCTTTCAGTTTTAGTATTGTGATAGTAATCAGTTTCACTTTTATTCTATAAGCATCAATAGATTAATTCTACACTCTTGAAAAAACAGAGCTACATGATTATAAGATAAGCTTTTTCAATTACCTCAGATTCTGAAACATCTCTTGGAATATTTCGAATGTGTAAAACCCTTGAAACTGGGTTTTCTTCTACCTTCATCTAAAACGAGAAATTCAGCACATAAAGATATATCATATATAATTCATGTTAAAAAAACATTAGACATCAAGCAGTGCTTTGATATTTCAAAACTAAATCGATATTAGGTAAATTATACATTATATATATATATAATTACTTATTGAGTACATATCTTTTAAACATGAATTGCAAATGTTGTTAAATATACATATATTTACAATATATTTTTTCCTCTAGCTGGTTTAACATTAAAGCATGACTCAGCAGAGATGCATCTCATTACCTTTTTTTGTCCCGCATCCATACTGCCTTCAGCACTTCTCTATGAAATAGATTGAAACATGAAAAAATTACCCTCATTTTTAGAACGTATGATTTTTATACAGACATATTTGGATTCATTGAAGTGCTGGCCTTGCAAGGAGAGGTGCTCAAGCCCAATCAAGTGCCTCCACATGCACATAGAAAGTTCTGAGCTTGATTGATCTCTAAAAATTGAATGCTAAAAACCAAATTTGGCATGATTATCACCTACATATTTAGAACCAAAGTTCTCTCTTTAGAAAATGGATGCTCATCACTACATAAGCTATCATCACAATACATGAGGTTTCTGATATTTTTATTGTTAAAAAAAATATTACTGCACTATAATGTACTATATGTTAACAACAACCAAGCCTTTGTTGTTCAAAGCGTGCGAACGGACAGGCACACAAAGACCAATTGTAAGTTTTTTTCCAGGAGCTTTTTAAAATTTGCTTATTCATACAATAGGACATATGTTGTCTCACGAAAGTGGGGTGCTTGAAATAATCATTTGACAGAGTTGCCTAAGACCCCACTAGCACGAGAATGTATCAGAACTGGATCAGATCCAAAAATGTACAGACAGGCCTTGCGTTTACACGGGAACTGGTGGATCTGTATACTTTTGGATCTGCTCTTCAAACGCTTTCAGAGGTGATCTCATATGGATCCCATGTAAACAGGTGGATCTGGTCCAGATAAGATCCGTCTACGTTATTTGTCGCAAGTCAGACAGAATATTTTCCAATTCAAGGTAGTTTAAATATGTAATCTGTGGCTTTCTGGCGCCAGAAAACTGAACATCAAGTTGATAGACTACTGTGTTGAAGAATTATTATGAAACTTTGACAATATGTTGTCTGTATTTTCTCAATCCTGTCCACCTGTAAGCTTCTAAGTTTTCTAGTCCAATACTAATTTTAAAAGTAGCGCAGTTTCTTCTTCAGTCTACGAAAATTTTACTCCTTTTAGCATTACCTCCCTCCGTGTTCAGGTTGAACTGTGTTTTTATCACACACAAAGTTCTGAAAACATCATATGCGCACCGATTTTGGAAAAGCGCATGCACGGTAACCAATTGAATTCATCTGGATCTGTTCTCATGTTAACACAAATCGTTCTGGATTGGAACCCGTGTAAACACATTGCCGTTTCAGGGATCAGATTCAAAAGTATCCAGATACTTTGGATCTGATCTGGTCCAGGTCTCATGTAAACGGGGTCTAAATTGTTTTTCTTTCAATAGGCTAAATGGTTTGCATTGTTTAAATACCAATTGTAAAAAGCAGCGCTAAAATTTCTGCTTTCCCCTTTTTGTCTTTGATCACATTTTTTCTTTTCACCTTCCTTCTTTTCCTTTTCGCTTATTTCATTTAGTGTTTCATTTAAATAGCAACCAGCCAATGTAACAAAATCCAGCTGCAAATCATAGAAAAGACCACACTCAACTTTAATGAACTCCTCCAAAGTTATTCTTTTGAAGATGGGATATAAATTATTCTTTTGGATGATGAGGTTGTTACTGCAAATTTACAAAAACAAAGTGCAATCCAAAGTCAGTGCAAACTGAAAATTTGTGTGATTTTTATTTGTTGTAAATATGTCCAATACTGAAGAAAGCACCTGGCAAAAACATTCTCAAAGAATGTCTTGCATTGATATCTATATATAGATGGATAATTGATAATAAATAAGAACTACTATTGAACTTCAAAATCCAATGAATTCTTTGATGAGCCTTTGATGTAGTATGTAGAATTTTAAAATACATTAAATCTAATGAATATTTTTCAATGAATTTAATAGAATATATTTTCAAATTCCTTTTTACATCATTTTTTCATCGCTGTATTGCTTTGTTCCTGACTTTTTTGTATTATTACTCATTGAAAGATTCACAGAATCTGGCAGACAGCCTATCCTGTGTTTCTTCCTTTTTACTCATCTAACCATTAAGCTATATATATATATAGTTGTGTTAGTATTATGGAGAACTGAGACAGCTGACTTTACCATCCACATAGGGCTGGTAATGCAGTTTTCAGAATGGCAAAAGATGAAAACAAATATTATATAACTTTCATTTAAATCTATCACCTCTAAAGAAGGAATAAAAATTCATCCCGACTGAGGAAAAAGAATCTAAAGATTTCTATTATTATCATCATTATTATGCAATGTGGTTTTTTATGAATTTGTTTGGCTTCAAAGAAACTTTGGCACAATTACTAAGAAACAGAAAGAATCCACTTCTATGATTGCAAATACAAAATTGAAAATGTTTATTTACATCTTGTTTTATTTTCTTCTTTAACACTTACTTTTTGCCTAAAACACAAACTTAATGTAAAATAATTCACTGACTATTGGTTTCAAAACATTTCTCTACATTATGTACAGTTCAATATTTTGGTTCTAAATTATGGAACACTCTTCCAGTTTTAATTTGTGTTGCTGGTTCTGACACAATGTTTTGCATTAAATTAAAACTCTATTTTATTGAACCTTATGTGTTGTAATTGGGTATTGGTTAACTTAGTTTATGTTCTTTTTTTATATATAAAGTTTCTAGTTTCTCTGCTTTTATGTGAGGGGGGGGGGGCTCTCTCTCAATTAGTTTATCTATATAGAGAGCTCCTCCTTAATCAAACTATCTTATATACAATCATGTAATGTCTGTTTCTTTATTTAGTTTGTAATTTTGTAAGCATCATTGTATTAAATTTTAGCGTCGTATTTTATTTTATTTTATAATTATATATATGAAACTTGATTATATGAAAGTTTTGAAGCCTTTTGCAAAGCTCATAGGTGCTTAATTTACTTTAATGTTGATTGAAAATTCGAAAAAATCCCAAAACGTATTTAAAGTCATTTTCCTCGAGGAAACGCTCTATCGTTACCGCCGTTTGATAAGTTTGCGGAAACAGCACGGGAAAGGGACAATCGTTTCGCCAAATTTCCACAAGTCAAGAAAGCAACCTAGCCCTCCACACATAAAGAATCTCAATACATAAAATATGACATTTTTAGCTGGGTTAGGTATTCCAAGACCACGTAGAATTTGTAAACCATGACAAAAAGGGCTGGCATGATGGAAGAGGCCAGTTTCTTTTGTAGCCTCCATTTGGACTAAACGAACAGTGTCTGAGCAATGGCGTTACAAAGTCTGAGATGAGATACATCCGTTTTGACAATTTTGCCCCTGGACAGAAAAACATTTTCCTACCAAATAATGTAGAAAACTAAACGACGTCTCTTTCAAAGCAAAGCCATTTTTAAGTACAGCGAACATTCCTTAAATCTGCATAGAGTCATGCTCGCGTTCCACGACTATGTGGCCTAAGACATTACTATTTCAAAATGGCGTTTCATTTACTGCCGCCCAGACAAAGAACCTAGCCATTAGACAGGGCGAGATATAATGATAATATAAGAATTAATTTGTTTAAGTTATTATAAATTAAAAATTAAAGGATATGTAGAAAAGAGCGAATTAAGAAACCGAGAATCGACAAAGAAGGAGAAGGGCAGAGGTCAATGAGAGCGACACAAGTACGACGCCACGTGGTCCAACTAACCTTAACTCCCGTTGAAGCTGAGTTGTCACTCATGTGACCGCCTTCGTTCATGCTTTATTCAATTGCCTAAACGAAAACGAATTTATGAAGCAAACTTCAACTTGTACAAGGAGAAAGAACATTTGAACGAACGTAACGAACAAATTTTACCTGAAATGGCGGCGCCCGACCTAGTGACTATGAGATGAGAAAAGAACCGATTGTGATAAGACCCAGTTGCATGACGGGTAGTGTATGGAAACAATTGACAATAAGCTCCAGCTCTTTTCAAAATAAAAAGATAAGAGGATTCTACTTGGCGCCTCTACTTGGGGGATATTTTTGGGTATGGAGTTAGGGTGGGGTGGGATGACAGTTTATCTTCTTCATCAAGACATGTCGACTTATTTGGGTCTTAGTTGAAGCACATTGTGAGGACTGACCTACCCTGTAAGCCCCTAGAAAAGAGAATTGTTGAAACACTGCTACTTATCTCTACGCGTTCAAACATTCAAGTCCCTTCAAGAAGCTACCGAAAATTGGTATATTTTGAGGCAAGGCGAAGACAGGATTCTGCAAAATTATGGCAAAACCTGCGTATTTTAGAAATGAGAGAAAGCCTGGTAACAGAAATGCAAATATCGTGATTTTTTACTCAACAAGAAATCGAGTGAAAATTCGAGTCGTTTGGCCACGTTGTCGAGCAAGTCGAAAGGCGTCGAGTGGTGTCGAGTGAAGTTTGATCTCTATCAAAAAAGTCGAGTGAAAAAGATGTTGTCGAATGAAAATCGAATCGTTTGGCCACCTTGTCGAGTGAATCGAGTGAGCGCGTGCGCAGCTTTAAAACTCTTATGCTGGGCGGAGAAGCATACTTCCCTGGGACCTCGAGGTCCATGTGACCTTTTTAAGTGATGAATTCTAAGAATGGAATTAATCAAAAGAAACAAAATTATGCCTGAAAATAGTAATTTGTTTTAAACGAAATAAGTATTTAATGGCGGTTCCTGCATGAAACGAACGAACAGGGTCTTATCTTGCTATAGTTCTTCAAGAGAAAGTAAAAGGATATTTGCACGAAAGATAAACATGGCAGCCGATTTGCGTTTCTTTGCCTTCATTTTGTTGGCGTGAGTGAAACGTAGAGTGAAAAATTGAGCAAAAGATCGAATCGTTTGGCCACCCATGCTCGACTTTGCTCGATTTTGAGATCAAATGTCGAGAGAAATATCGAGCAAAAAATCGAATCGTTTGGCCAAGGTTGACCAGGTTAAAGAGGAGAAAACTTCAAATATTTACCTATACATACCCTGGATGAATTTTACAAACTCTTTTTGCGAGCCCAGGGGAGTGATATTAATCATTCTCCAGCTAAGGTATTTGAATTCAGGCAAAACATGATTTTGCCAAATCACAGAGTCTGTCCAGAGTCCTCTGTGCGTGAACAACTCTAAGCAGGGCTTGAGTGGGAGACACTAAGAAGCTTTAGGTAGAGTAGATGACTTTGTTTTACAATATCATGAACGACGTCACTCCTCCATATACCATGCAGTGGTGGAGCCACGGGGAAGGAGTGGAATGAGGATATTAGTTTTTAAACCTTTTTAAAAAGTTGGTACTTGAGATTCTTGCAAACCTGTTCGTGACGTGATCCAAGGGCGTGATCCAAAGGGGCGTGGCCCCTGACACACCTTTTGTCCCACACACTTATCTCAGGCTGGAGCCGCCACTGAAACCATGCAGCCACCCCCTCATCAGTCGCAATACGATCTTCGCAACCAACATGCTATCGGACGGAAGAGGGCAAAAACTAAAAAAATTCAATTCAGTTTCTATCCTAATTGCACATCTGAACGGAATAAACTTGATCCTGAGATAAGTAATGCACCGTCCATTGCTGTATTTAAGTCTAAGCTTTTATCACCAATTCGTCCCCCTGCAAAATCTGTTTTTAGGATGCATGGCCCAATAGGTGCATCGTATCTTTCCCAAACAAAAGCCCGTCTTAGTAAACGAAATTTTGACAAATTTAATCACAACTTTAAGGACACTATAAATGTGCCCTATTTTGTTGCTTTGCTCTTCATTTGACATCCAACGACAGACGAGATCTTCTCGCTAGCATTTCTATAATAATAGATACGAAAACAAGTCCAAATCACCAGCCTTCCAAACAACATTCCGGTGCAACTTTTATTGCATGGTGATACAGACATTCCTGGTGAAGTTAACTTACATGTACTCGAACTCGCTCTAAAATTTATCCACCAAACTGTTAGGTTTGACTAAGAAGCGCTTGTACCTTGTCTTACACCGATTACTCATAGGGCCCCCTTACTTCTTTTACTTTGACTATAGGGTTGTTTCGCAGTGAATATTAGGCTCATTAGGCACAAATCTAGTTAAGAGTCAACCCTTCTTGTGAAAAGATTCGAATTCCAAGGGTTAGCCCGTCAAATAAAATAAAAAGAACCTAAGTATCTAGTAGCAAATAAGAAACACCGCAATACGCCGAGAACAAACAACAATAAATACACGTAAATCAGTGAAGGCTAATATTTTGCCCCGGCATACGGGGCTTCATCAGAGCAAAAGTTAACGGGCTAAAAATTTACACATTTAAAAGAGGCGATGGTGGTGCCGGATTGGCTGATGTGGAATGGTGTGAATGCAGCGCAGTGGTAGAGGAGAGAAGGGTGTGGAATGAGAGAGGGGGTGGTGGTGGTGGTGGAATGGAAAACGTAATGTAATGGGGATAAAGTACTATAATATGAAATAATGATAATGTTGCTGTAAGGTTAACGGTCAGTGGTTCTGTTCATGCCGTTCGGTGTGAGAGTGTTTGCCAATGAGGTATTGCTCTTTGGCTCGTCGGACACCCTCTCGTTTGTCGTTGAGTCACAGGTTCCACATCATTCCACATCCTTATTCTCGGCGTATTGCGGTTTTTCTTATTTGCTACATTTTTATCGACTTTCCGCCGCAAGAACTCCTTGGAGCCCGTCAAGCAGCCTGCTACAGTGACCTTTTCTTCACACACTAAGTATCTAGCCTGTCAAAGGCCATGTGTCGTGAACATGATTGGCTAATGCAATACCATTATCTTCTTTGCTTGCTTAGTACAAAGCACGGGATCGAGGTCGAATTTTCACGGCAGTAAAAATTCACGAATCAGAAATGGAAAGTATCGAAACAATGAAATTCCACTCACAATGTTTTTGTTCTTTTAGCAAACTGCTAGTGCGACAAATCCCCTTTAACTTGTATTTTCCCAAAATTTTAATGTTTTCTCGTGAAATATGGTAAAATGTATAAAATACTCGCTTTCCTTTTTTGATTTGATTCTCAGAGAATCAAAAATTTATTACATTATGGCAAATTGTCAGACGACTTAGAGCCAAATAATTTGAGAACACTGCGATCCTTGATAGAGCAAACGTGGTGAAAAATGCGCCTAGAAAGGCCAGGGCTATGGGAAGCTATCGCCTTGCCCTTCCTGAAATTCAAAATACAGAACAAGCAGAAACTGGCGAAGTCACTAAACTTTTCATGAAATTTAGAAAAAATAAATACTCGATTTTTTAAAAACCTAATTTATGCTGCAACTGTCAAGAACTTTGCTGCACTGTCTTGCATCTCAAATTGAGGTCTTTCAATACTTCATCACAGTTTATTTTTCTGTCAATGTTGTACTGTATAATTTCCTTGTTGGCTGAATGAGGAAAGTAAAATAACATCAATCATATATTATTTAAACATGATTTTTTGTTAGTTGTTGTTATTTGTTAAAGAAAGGATTCGCATGATCCTATTTCAGATGTGTTAATCTATATCAGAGGGGCTAAACGAAAATAGGTTGCAACAGTGGCAAGTAAAACAAACTAGGCCGAGAGCTGTATCATTCGTACTGGACTTATTTAAAACAATAGGATTTTTCGGGATTTTTAGATGATGTTTCTCGAAAACAAAAGCATTTTTCTAAAGGCGTACAAGATTTTTGTGAAGTGATATAGGCCGGGCCTCAACGTTGGCCTGGCAAAGAATTCAAATGAAAAGAAACAAAGTATATGAACAAAAGACAAAAACATGATAAATTCAAACTACACATGAAAACTTACAGAATGTTACTGTTAAACCAGGATAGCTTCCATCATTGACTAATTCCGTAAACACTTTGCATTTTGGGTTTGTACTTTTCATTCCTTCTGAAGAGAGGATGCGTAAAAATTCTCTGAAAATGAATGCAGGTCATTAGGCTTGAAACTTACAAAAGATTGTTTAAAAATGACTATATGGGGAAAACTAATAAGGTTTTGGGTATATATTTAGTATTTGCCTATCAAAGTCAAGATTGACCGTGACTGTCAATATCAATTATTCATTCAATACATATTATATTTGTTGATAATAAAAACGGGGCAGAACCATAATACATGCAACAGATAATTAACATAGACTCGTATAGCAAAAGACAATACAACTTCAAAGATGAGGCCTGTTTTACGTTTTGGTATTGGCAATTTCCTTTCTGGTAGAAGTCTCATGATATTTGGTCATACATCAATGTGTTCTCACTTTATGTGAGGGAAAGGTATCTCTCATTTAAGGATATAAATGCATATAAGGGATAATGGGAGGGGAGTTCAAAAAGATATTTACAGATTTTCAAAATACAAGGTTGTTTCTGCTTTTGATATAAGAGAAACCTGAAGTTGCCACTGACAAAGTCTGATAGAACAAATAAGGAGCATTTATGAGCCAATACAAAAACAAAAAGTTTTTCTAAATAAAACTTTCTATGGTCTCTAAAAAGGAAATAAAAATGTTCTCATGACAGTGGAACCCAGGTTGAGCCTACTTTTTGTTTACACTACATTGACCCTAAAGTATAATGTAAAAGCAAAGTTGGGTTGACCCGGCTTAGTTTTGCCACGCATGCACTTCTTTGTCAATTGGAATTGCGCTCATTGGCATCTTTCAAAATGGCAGAAGGCAGTGATGAGAATTTGATGCGGGGATCAAACTCATTGTGGTGTGCATGTATATACCTTTTACTTGCAGTCTTTCTGCAATCTTTTTGAATCAAATGCTGATTTCTTCTATAAGAATATAGCTGTTGCTGGATCCCTTCATCAGCCCATTTTTTGATTTTCAATTAATGTCATGACTCCATCGTTGCCCCACACTGTACCTTTGTCAGTCTTTGCTTCACTCACTTTCAAAATTCATTTCTTCAGATAGAAATGCCTCTTCAGGGGCGGATCTAAAGAAAAATTTGACTGCCGCAAAAGGGTGTGGTCCAAAAGTATATGGCAAAAAGGGGCGTGGTCAAAACCCATTTGCGCATGCGCAATGTAAAGTGGTTAAATAGTGCCGTTGATTGCATGTAAATATGTTATGTTATTCAAGGAAACTACAAAACAACATTCTCTTAAGTAATTCTTCATTGCCAATCATGACTCTTCACTGCTTACTTCTTTTACAGTTACAAAGGTTAGCATGGTTAATAATAGGGTTTGGTTGATATCAAATCTGCATTGATTCTATATCTTGCTACTGCACAGGAAACTTCTGTCAAAAAAAATCACCAGCTTGTCTCTGGATGAATTTACAAGCTTTAGAATATTGAAACCATGGGTAACTTTTAAGCCAAGAGAATGAAAAACTTTCTTTTTTCCTAAATTTGGAAGGAACTCTAAAATTTGCATCTGGTTCCCAGGCAATATTAAAGAGGTCCTACTACTGAGCTGCTCCAACAACTTCAACTTGTCCAAAAAGCCACTATCAGAATAATTTGAAACAGCAATTTCAATTCATTTTCTGTTTTGAGATTTTATGGTTCAGTTTATGAAAGGAAACAGAACTCTCTTTAGGAGTATGAAGGTCTAAGTGAGTAGGCTTGAATTTGGCTTCTTCTCATCCTAAAGCTACAACAGTTAGACTTTGCATTTGCACTTGAATCTTAAAAACTAGTCTTTGCACTACTGGAACTTATAAAACATTGTCACCATCAAAAACTGAACAAAGATGTCAGAAGTCTATATAAAATTCTATCAAAATAGAATTTTATATAGACTTCTGATATCTTTTTTCAGTCATACCAATAACCTCTAGATACATGGTGTTTTGATCAAGCTTTGCAGACAGGGTGTAAGTTATTTGATGTTGCTATGTTAAGCACCTCAAATGTTTGACAGTTTAAAAGCATATCAATAAGCCTATGGGTCTGGTCTGTTGCCAGCAAAGAAACAAAATTGTGAAAGAATGCACTGAAGGTTACATACAGACAAAGCTTTGCTATAAAATGCCCTAAGTAATTGATATTTTTTCGTACTAAGTTACTTCCATAGATAAAGATTATACAGACAGTTAACATTACAGATTATACTAACAGATGACATTGCAGATTGACAAATAATAGATACAGACATCAAAGAATAAAGTATTTTTCGAATATCTATTTGGGAGTCATTCAGATACACAAATTCTATTTCCCTTAAGTTTACTTGTCTTTTTAAAGGCATTTTCTCCAAAATATCTCAAAAAGCAACCAAGGGCATCCTGAGAGGACAAGATAAGCTAATTTCATAACCATAAATAGCAATTCAATAATCCTTACTAAAATAACACAGATTTGCCAATCAGGTGATAGCTATGTCAATTTATCAGAAATAAAATCACTGGTTAAAATTTACTTCTGAACACATAAACATTCATCAGACTGTAATGTTATGTTTTTAGTTTTTAAGTCTAATAGCAACAGCTTTCCCAAATTGAAAGATCTCTGATACATTTGTGTCTGATGTGTCATAACATAACATAACGTAACATAACATACATAACATAACATAACATAACATAACATAACATAACATAACATAACATAACATAACATAACATAACATAACATAACATAACATAACATAACATAACATAACATAACATAATTTGAAATATAGCACACAAAATTAGAAAAAGAAACCCAGCATACTCTGATGCGATGTTTGAAACAAATTGAAATTGAAGTTAAAAAAATTTATAGAGAAAGTGAGGCTAGCTATTTTCCCTGGAACCTCCACAGAATTTTTGAAACCAGATTTTCTATGTGTATTAAATTCTTGTGTCTGTAAACTTATAAAATACTTATTAAATACTCTATTATGTCTATTATTACTATATGTCTATTAGTTTTAAATTTACATCGTCATGATTCGAGTTGATCAAACAAATAATATTTTTTCTATACTTTATGTTGTATTGGGAAAGAATTGACAATGCTAACTGACTCTGATAATATACACATTTTATGCGATAAAAAAACAAAGTTTTTTGGCAATCATATTGTTATTAAATAACAAAGAACATTATTCAAATACGTCTAAAAAAAGAAACCGAACGTTAACAAGAATGAAGCATAAATAACAATGTTTCAAAACGTTTGCTTCAATAATAATTCACCTCCAAAGAAAAAAGTTTGTTCTCGGCTCAACATAGAACTTTTAACCAAGTAGGCCTAGCTCCGATACTTTAGCTGCAGAGATAGAAGCAGAATTTCCAAGTCTTTTAAGCTTAATATTGCTAAGGTCATGCATGAAGCTTCCAATATTCACGTCTCTGACAGAACTTAACCTTTTTCAAGATATCCTTTCCCCTTCTCAGCTTTATTTTCCTGTCTGTCAAATCACGGTACAGGAGTGAAATGAGGCTGCTAATCGTCTTCATGATCACCGCACCGATCTAGTGGATCACCTACGTATGACAAGTATCACCCTGATATCAAATGCGGCATTCTGCGGCACCTCAAGATTCCGAATAACCATACGCTGAGCCCACTCCACATATTTTGCATATACAAAAATTTCTCATACATCTCATCGATGCCGCAAGGAGAACAATAAAAATGACGTAGGGTCTCAAAAACGATTGTTTAAAACTGCGCGGGCATCTAAAATTAATATGCGAAATGCCGCAAAATATAATTTATGTCAAATCATCTGAGGCAGGAAGAAGATCACATAATCGCAGGGAAAGAATCACTTATTCGCTCAATATGAGGCGAAACAAAGATGCAAAATAGGGTCTCACAACGAGA
Source organism: Rhopilema esculentum (assembly GCF_013076305.1). The sequence continues at coordinate 4,836,770 of NW_027020174.1, read as the reverse complement.
AGAGGGGGGAGGTGGGAGGGCATGAGTCATTAACAAAAAAATCAAAGGATGTATGTAGTGGAATTTCAAATAAATGAAACTGAAACTGAAGATGTGTTTGGCGAAATTTAAATGTTTCAGTCTTTGTCAGCAGTAGTTGACTGCCTTGCGTAAGGCAGTTGCGGCACCCTAGATCCGCCCCTGCTCTTCCCTTTAACATTGCAAGACAACTTTTGTTTGAGAATGGCTGGGTGTCTTGGGGCCTTTTGAAGCATAGCTCGAAAAGCGCATGTGTGTATCGAGTGTTAACCTGTGTTCAATCCAGGTTTGCCTTTAAACTGTATTTCAAAGATCTTAACCTGGGGTCAACATAGGTTCAACCCACCTCCAGCATAGGGTTGGATTAATCTAGGCTCGACCCTAGGGAGGGGAGGGGGTAACCCCATTAATGCATGACAGGGGTGTCCAGTCAATATGAGGGTCTTACCAAATAGCTACCAAATAGCCCAGTTTTGATACTAACACAACAGCAGAGACGGACATGCTGCCGATCAAAGGAGCAGGCGACACTGGTCTATTGAGACAGAGTGCAATTTATTATATACAATTAACAAAGTTTTTTTTGTTTTTCCCAAATCAACAACAGTCAATGGAGAAGAAATTTGTCAAAGAAGGATTAGGCATGTAGAAAGAAATAATTTCCAATAACAGGATGCTACCAATGACATAATTCCCATCCTTATGCTACCATTTGAGTATTATTGCCAAAAAACACTACCATTTGAGGGTAATTTTTTAACATTTTAGCTTTGGCCCTCATTGACCCTGACTGCACCCCCTGCTAGGCCATAATGGGAATAACTCCCCCCTGGGGTTAAACCTAGGTTAACTGTGTTTACACTACAATATTCCAAACCCACAGGCTCAACCTAGGTTAGAAGCTATAGTGTAAACAGGGCTCTACATGGGTAGTAGAAAAACACCCAATTCCAGTGAATTTTTTCAGATTCCAAAAGGTATCCATCTTTCAAAGTTTCTCTGTCCTAGGTTTGAGGTAAAAACCCCTTTGTCAAAGTTTTTCCGATGAGCTTGGATGCACCCAGGGGCGGCACTATAGGGTAGACTAGGGTGGACATGTCCACCTCACTTTTATTAATGTCAATTTTCTAATTTTTCCAAAACTGGATTAAAAACACAAGGGGGGATGTCAGTTTTCTTCTCTGAGATTGGAAATTTTTCATTTGGATGGTCAGTTACAGTTCTTTTCAGATCTTAGCTGACATAGAGTATGGTGTTTTGGATTATCAGTTCTGTAAATAAAGAGAAACTAAAATAAAGATGATCTATAAAACACAGCTTTATCGTGCTAAACAGTTGGTTCTTAAGAGTTAGTTTTTGCCTTCTTAGAGTGTGGTTTTTGCCTTCTTTCCTTTTTACAGGTTTTTGGCAATAATTAACTTTAAAACTTGTACGTAAATTTTTTAAGTTGTGAGGATAGTATAGCTGCAGTCCACCTGTTACAGCTGCATCACCTTTTCCAACGAAAGGTTGGAAAATTTTGTTCATATTGGCATCTATCGATATATGGCAGATAAAATAATGATCTTCCAAACATAAAAATGTTATGGTCATAGATTACCTGGCAGTTACGGCATAAAAATGTTATGGTCATAGATTACCTGGCAGTTACGGCTTGTGGGTGAAATGGATCAAATTTGGCCTTGATTTCTTTCACAAACGCTAGAGACAACCCTCTCAAAGCAGCCATGTTTTCTGCCAGTTGTTGTTGTTCAGTTGTTGTTGTTGTTGTTGTTGCAAGCGTCCAGAACTTGAATTTCCGCAACGCGGGCAGACTCTCACTGGTGGCACCCCCCTCGACACAATCACGATCACAAAATGCACCATTATTCCCATCTACTTATGCAGTTTGACAGTAGAAAATTAACATTTGAATGTATATATATTTTAAATGAGATTGATATAATGCAGAGATGTAGCAAAAAGCACCTAATATTTTGAGAAGAAAAAAATAGTGAAATACTTTGTTTTGCTTTCTACTTTTGCGTTTGCTTCGTAAAATTTTACACCTTCATCACTAAATAGCACTTACGAATTTGTACAAACCTCGTTAAAGATGAAATACACTTTTAACTGGAAACTTCTTGAGTGTGCAATTTATTGAGAAAAAATACAAACTGCATGTTAAGTGTAGTGTTGCAATATACAATTATATTTAATGTCAAGACTGTTTCGAGTGTCAACTTGGAAAATCAAAACTGCAAATTTTAAAAGTATCTTAGCCTTTTTACATTTGGGTAGGGTTGTTTCTCAACTTTCGAAAAATTTAGCCTACCGTTTCTTATAACCTGCTTCTTATAAACAAAATGAGTGTCATATACTTCCTCTCTAACTTTTCCATATTATATAAGTTACGACAATTTTGGCTAAGTGCTCAAAAAAGTGTTTTTTTATAATCCCCAACCTTACATAACTTCAACACAAGATATGATAATATTACTTTTTATCTTGGTAATCATCAATCAACTAGCTCGTTTTGCTTTGTTTTGTTTTGTTTATTGTAGACAACATTTGCCAAACGTATGTTTTTCTTAAATTTTGTTAAGGAATATCCTACTATATCCCATGAAGCCCGAAAAGGGAACAATCCAGTCTTGCTTGCAATACATTTGCTTCATCAAAGTCATTAATCCAAAAATTAATTCACGGTGTTGCTTCTACAATACAACTTTAAACTATAGGCTTCATGGTGTATTCGCAGGTGGGCTGGTAGTAGCACTATCTAATCTACTAATCATGAATGACGTATTATCTATTTATTTATTTGTTATCTGATCACCAGAAAACGTACTTTCTGCATCCAATCTTCTGAAACAGTGAGAAAATGCATTGAGGTTTATTCTACACCAAATAAAAGATACCGATGAATTGACAAGAAGTTACAATAAGTATATCGAATAGAATGTGATGTCTTCATAGATGTCCATGTCAATAATAATTGAACTGGACGTATGAAAACTGAAAACAAAATAAGAGTACTTTTAAATTGTTTTACTAGCTATATTATTTTCATAAATTTGCCAATAAAAGACATAAAGGGTACTTACTATTATTTTCCAGACAAAGTTTTGACAGAAAATGACTCTGTGCCCATTATGCCCATATCGAAAGGTTCTTAGAACTGTTTCACCCTGTTCTTGATTTTAACAACCTGTTGCATCCTTAAAGTACTGTGAAAAGTTTTCTCTAAGGGCCAAGGCATGAACTCTGAATAGAGGGGCAATATAGTAGAAAGTCTTTATCGTGCATTTTATACAATGTATCTAGTTAAAACGCGCCATGCTCCTCCGTGGTCCCTCCAAAGACGCTGCCCCTGGTAACTTTCAAGTTAGTGCAAGTGGTGTTGATACTTGGTTAGTCATATAGAACGATACAATGCAACATTTTGCTATTGTTGAATTTGGCCTTTCAGAATACATATGAACACAATACTGAAGTGTTTTTTGTGAAAAAAGTTTAATATGAAGAATCGTAAAAGGTCATACTACATTTGTACGGCTCGAAATTAAGTTATTGTACCTAACTCGTACTACAGTGGCTTTTTCAACAAAAGATTTGACATTCTATGACACGACACGAGCAAATAAGAGGTGGATTAAATCGTTGTAGTATAACAAAATGCAAGCTATCCACAAAGTTTTTCATTAGGTTACTTTTTGACTTGAAGAAGAAGACAATTTTCGATGTCAAAATATCATTAGAACCCAATATACTATACGCAGTGCAGACCCATTTCAAATGATCGAATAAATTATGTTATCGTTTTACAGATCTACGCTTTTAGAACATACTTATGCTCAATATCGAACATTCTCGTAGTAAGATATGTATATACAATACGTCCATTCGGTTTACAGATCAACCGAGTCCATGTGTGCGCACAGCTCATGAAAGATATATAAACAGCTACCTTCTACGTACAATGCCTGCCAAAAGTACTTGGAACACCCACCAATTTACGCTGCATTTGATATCTTTCATTCCTTTCATGAAAAAAATTGCTACTTTCGCCCCCTTCCTCCTAAAACAATGTTGATGATTTAGAGAAATATCATAAAAGAAGCGCAAAAGAAAGTGCTTCCGAAAATCCTAATCCGTTTGATAGAAAACCAACATTGTTCTGGAGGGGAGAGGGGGATGATTGGTTTTGACCTTGGAAATTGATGTCAGTGTTCCAAGACTTTTGGCAGGCATTGTACTCCCAATATTGTAGGCAACAGTTATCTGATCATATTTGAGTCATTTGTTTAAATTAGAATCATTCATTTGCACTGATGATTGAGAAATATGCACCTGCCTATACCTATCATAGCAACAATAATTTTTTATATTTTCAGACAAATCTTAAGGGGCCTTGTTTTTCAAAGTTGGGTCTGGAACCCCGCCTAATTCCTGCCATAATTTTTCCCATTCCAACTTTTGCCTACGCTACCGTTATTGTCCTTACAGACCTTGCAATAGCAGGGCTACCTTTTTTCAAAACAATAGAGATTTTTTCAAATTCTTTTATTTTGCGTGATATATTCTCCCTTGCCCCCCACTCCCCCCACTCTCCAATCTTTATCGGATCCCAAGAATAGGTTCTTCTGAATATCAACGAACATATAGATTGGTTCCGCTTCTCTAAAACAGTTTTTAAAAAGAGATCAAGAGGTATTTTGGGGTAGAATCTGGGATCTGGTTTATTTGGGGTATTTCGACCATGCTGATTACGAATGTGGTAAATCCCAAGCGAAATTCGTTAATTTAAAGGCTTAATTTGCATATTCAAAATGGCTTCCAGTCAGAAAACTTCACGTCAGTGGCGTAACGAGGCAGTGTGGGGCCCTTATTGAAAGTGGTGTTTTGGGGCCCTTTAACTTAACAAAATGTGAGTAAAGTTTTAGAGCCTAAGTACTCACTTTTTGGGATTTCTCATTGAATTCAAGATGATGATCATTCAAGATCATTCAAGATGATCACCATGATCATTAAAATTATGCGCGATGGGGCATCATCTACATAGCCGAGATAAAACAGCTTCCAGACGAAGTCAAAGAAGAGTTTGCATAGGGGAATTCTGTTGTAAAGTGCTCAGCAAGAAAATTTAGCGAGGTCGACCCGGATCATGCGCAGGAGTGGCTGAATGGTACGGGAAAGCAAGCCGGGGGCATAGTAGGAATTACGAAAACATCATCGGCCTTGTTGAGATGGAGCCTTTTGTTCAACCTGAGGTCACACTTGGCAGAACAACCCGTAAAATGTATGGCCTGTTAGCGGATAAAACGATCTCTGTTGAATGATTTGCCATCCAAGATAGAAAGAGACAACGTCGATGAAGATTCCTTGCTTGCCACCTTTGAGAGATTCGAATTATTTGCGATAGATACCTTAGGTGAGATATTGCAGAATAGCAGAATATAGCAACTAAAGACCTGGCAAATAATGAAATTCAAGAATCTTTGTTGCATGCAACCGATCTTGGTCAGGATCAAATTTTAAGCGTTGTCACGCAAAGACAGATACCGCCTGGCACAGAGCCCATAATATCAATCAGAACTATTACAAAGATGGAGAGCGCTTACCTCTCAAAGCCTATATGAAGTTCCAATAAATTCAAACTACAAGGAGAAGCAGACGGTTTTTAAGGCCGATCGAAATATCCTCATGCGGTTGATCACTGCTTATGAAGGCGGCCGTGAAATTGATCTTAAGAGTGTGCTTTCTCATTTATTGATACCAGTTCCTCTATCTCTAGCTGAAATGAACAGTTCTCTTCGGACTGAAGACAAGTCTGTCCTTATTGACAAGCTAACGGATGGCATCAATTGTCCGGAGAGTATCGATCTTCTTGGAGAAACAGCGTGCTTAATCATCGATGGTCAGGCTCTAGTGGTGTCATTAGGGAAACGAAACGGTTGCTCTTCGTTTCGTGATTTAGCAGACACCTTTGTTCAAGCAGTGCTTCAAATGGGTAAACGCTAACAGAGAATCGACGTTGTTTTTGACCACTATAGAAAACTATCAATCGAAACAAGTACCAGACTAAGGCGGACAATAACTAGCCGGCCTATTCGCCGAGTTATAAAGGGCGGTTTGATACCTCTTCCAAAGTGCTGGTCAGACTTATTGGCATTGCCAGGAAACAAAGCAGATCTTGCACGATTCCTGTCAGAGAGTTGTTTCGCCAAGCACCTGAGGATAAAGAAATTGTTACACAGGATTTATCAATGATTTGCTTGCCCAGTCATCGAAATACTACACTTATACCTTGTCTTTGAGTGCAAGACATGAAGAAGCAGACACCAGACTTGTCCTTCATGCTATCAACGCCACCTGCAATACAGTAGTAATTGCTGCTAGAGATACAGATGTGCTCATAATTCTGGTGTCCCACTGTGAACGAATGCGATGCAATGATCTCCGGATGATGTCCGGAACGTGAAAGAAGAGAAAACTTATTCCAGTCAAAGGGATCCTTCCCACCTTGCCAGAGTCTGTCGAGCACTCATCCCCTTTAACACTCGTACTGGATGTGATGCAACTTCGTACTTGTCTGGGAAGATAAAGACATCTGCATGGAAAAAGTCGCATGAACTCGTGTAAAACATGGGAGAAGGAGGTATTAAAAAAAAAGTTATGCGGAAAGCAGAACAATTTCCTTGCCACGTTTATGGTGCAGGTGACATTAACACCACAAATTAAAACCCGACACGTTCTATTTTTAAAGAAAATAAAACCAAAAGCATCGCCTCCAACAATCTAAGCAATGATATGGAAACAAGCTGGGTCAACGCATCAAAACGTACCATCGCCTACAGATTTCGGATGGGAGCTTTCTGCAGATCGATTAAAGCCAATTCTAATGACAGCAGAGGCCATACCTACAGCTTCTCTGGAGATGATCTTTTGTGGATGTTACACACGATGCAGAAACAAACGCTGTAGAAAGGCAAATCTACTGTGCACAGCTTAATGCAAAAGTGCTACAGAAGATGACAGCTGTCTGAACGATGAGCATTGATCTACTACACCAACTCATATGTAAAAGAATTTTTTAATAAAATCTCATATAGCTTAGTTTGCTTTAAGATTTAGATCAGACATTCCTTCAAATTCTAATGTAGGGTCAAGCTTCACACTGCAGTATCAACATTACAAGAATCCTCAAGAGTTCTTGACAAGTATGGAAGAATTTTAATATCAGCAATGAAGTTTTAAGTGGAACTATTCTTTTCTCGAGAATTCTCAAGAATTATTAGTCAGAAATTAGTGTTAATTTGCGCAAGGCCTGTAATGTAGCAAGTTGTACGGCATATGCAGCAAAGCTGAAAACAACGAATTCAACTGACCTATAATTGAATAGATTCCAGCTTGGATACACGTTAGAGACCTTTACAAAGATGCAGCATAGTAGAATTGGATGTACAAAAGGAATGTGTTCAGCCACTTAAATATTCAATGTTGACATTTCACCCGATCACTACTTGGGAGAAATTTCATTTGAGAAAATGTCATAGATAAACTTGTCGTTAGTTCGAAATATGGAGAGCTGAAAGTTTGCCATTTCTCCTAAAATATAATGGGCTAAATAAAACTGGAAGATTTTCTTGATGGTAGACACTAATCAGCTAGAAAACTAAATAAGTGAGTTTAATTTTTGCCGGAGGATCATAGATCATCGACAATGCCAACATTCGACTGATTTCGATGAGAACTTTCAAATGCTGCATGACCTTTTTCATTTTATGACGTTAATCAAATTTATGACGTCATGCAAGTCACAGAAAATGTCATAGATAAACTTTACTGGCCGAAATTGGTTTTCTTTATCTTCAAAAGTAAATTGAAGACATTTTAAAGTATTTGCACGAGTAATTAGGGGTTTAAACGAAACAATGACAAACTGGTGTAAATAAATGATGAATAAGTGACATAGATAATAAGCTTAGATGGAAATCATATCTCTGATTTTTACTTTTTGGTGCATTTTGATATATTCTAGAGGCATTATAAAAGGACTTGATAATTAAAACTGAGATATTGCCAATAGTTAGCAAATTCTGCCATTTCCTTCAATTATGACATCATAATGGCGTCATAGATGTAATGAAAATTTAAAAAGTGCCTGTTGTGTAGATTATGTTGCTGTACACCATTTTACCAAGTTCTGTCCTCATAACAGCAATATTGATGAATATCCTAGTCGAATGCAGTGTCATGGGTTTTCTTGGCAGCATTTTGAAGATTTCGACAGGCAGCCATTTTGATATACAAATTAAGCTATTAAATGACCGAATTTCCTTTGGGATCCACTAATTTGTAATCAGCATGGTCGAAATACCCAAAATCAACTGGGTCCCAGCTTCTACTAAAAAATGCCCCTTGTTTTATAATTTCTTGGAATTGGAACCAGTCTAATATGGAATCTCACTGTATAAAAATGTAAGCATGTCTTGTGTATACATCGGTGTAATAATAGCAGCCAGTTGTTGGGGTGTTTCTGTTAAATCCGATACCTATGATTGAATTTGGGGACATACATTCATTCTCGTTATTGCCCATAATGCCGATTCTTGCCATTAAGATGTTGTTAAAATCCTTCCGTATATTAAATCCTTGTCTGTGACAGTGTGGTTGCAATAAGTTTGTTGGTCCTGGAATCAAACCATACCATTTACTTAGGGGAAGATTCAAGTGTATGCTCGTGGACGATGAGAATATCTCACGCAAAGATGAAAACGATATTGGGAAGGAAAGCCAGTTGGTTTCTGAAACTTTCTGGTGTTTCATTTTCATTCCTATACAAACAGCAGTAAACCTCATTTTGTTGAATGCTTCAAATTTTGCATCTCCAGGATCCATGTTTGTTGCCAAGTCATTAAGCACTCTCTCATCTTCCCAGTAAAGTGAGTTTGACCACAAAGTAGTCTGACGGAAGCAAAAAAGTATTTATAAAAATAAGAGGAATATAGAAAGAACAAGAAGACACAGGGGGTTGATATATATCTGCTATATGATAAGCTCTCTGCATCAAAAACCAATGATTTTTTCACCTTAGCCAAAAAATTCAATGAACTGGTTTTTGAAGCCAACCCTGCCCGATTGCCCTAATAATTGACCTTACTTTGTAACTCGCTACTCATTTTCGAACTTGCCCTTTATCATTTTAACCCAGTGACTGAAAGGAGGATCCATGGACCCTTGAAAAAAACTGAGTCAGGGCCCGTATTTACAGTCAGTACCATTCTATTGATTAGTGCGTATAAAACATTATAGCAAGATGTTAAAATGAAAAAATTTTCTCGTTAACTAGAGAGGCGGGAGTAACATGCTTCAAACATGGTTATAAACATATTTTGGGACCCCTTTTATCGGGGGTCCTTAGTTATCAACATACGTTGTCCTATAAAGCAATATGCCGTTAAATTGCTTATGTTTTGATCTATCTTTCTTCTCCTTTCTGAGGCAATCAATACAATACATACCGTTGTCCCGTCAGCCTTCAATGCCAATGTCCACCCTCCTTTGCCACAACCACCATCCATCATGCAATAGTGAGTCCCAATATCGTCCAAAATGTACTTCTTACTATCCCTCTCGCCAGCCATGTAAAAGTCTTTGCATGATTTTGAAGATGCTGCAAACAGAGAAGTACTAGACCTAATTTGGTTTACTTCATTATTCTTTATTGTGGTTAGATTCTTCACAGAGGAAACGAATATTAAGTACCAACTTCCTCAAGCTACGGGACACAGTTTTCCTTCTATCCGTGTTTAGCAAATTTACATAGGTTTTCTTAAAAACTAGTATATAATAGAAAAGGGCGAAGTTTATCTGGGGGATTAATGCTGATGTAGTGAGAGGCATAGGATGAGAGAAGCATGTTAAAGGGTGCTATCTTAGTTTCAAATTGGCGACATATACTTGCATTTAGCATGAAACTTGGAGTTACATCTAAGAACCGTCACGTTCTCTGCATCAAATAGTGTAATGTAATTAATTAAACCTTTTTGCTGTACGAAGTCATTTAGCTTTATATTTGATTATCAGTTATTGGCTTACTTTCAGCCTACTACGTTCTAATAAATCACATGGGAAGATTCTTAAATGTTTATACAATCTTGCCACCCCCCCCCCCCTCCCCCAAATACATGAGCAATGTGTTCATAAGAAATTTTCAAGGTGCAGCTTGGCAGCTACGTAATACAGACACTGACTTACTGCTTCCAAAGAAAAACACATGTAATAGGCAGAAGTGATTTTCGTTTAGGGAAGCTAAACTTTGGAATAACCGAGATACTAAAGCTAAGAAGGCAAAAACTCTTGGAAAATTTAAAACTTTGCTCTAGAAATTTGTGTCTAAATATCACAATAAAATTTGACACCTGCTAAGGGAAATAGAAGTGAAAATATTGTAAGAGAGTATGAGAATTGCGAGAGTAGAGTGGGTTAGAAGAGGCTGGGTAACGTATTCTATCATTTTTTAGATTTATTGTATCTATGTATTTTATTCTATTTCATGTTAGTTTTCCTTTTAGTTTAAATGCATTGCCCTTTGTAAATCAGCATTGATTTGGAAACCATGCTTGGGCTACCATGCTTAAATGAATGTAAAATGAAAAGAAAAGAAATTAAATGAATATCACTTATTTGGACACTAGAATATCACAAAATCTTTCTTTTCGGTAAAGTTATTATCCTTTTCTGCACTGATATGCTTTATCTGATCCAGCGATACAGTAATTGTATATTTGAGCAAATTTTTGGCGGTACAGAACATGAAAATGGCTTTGAAAAAAGCATACATTTCACAACATACTATTTTATATGTTGTGAAATGTTTGCGTTTTGCCAATTGTATATTTGTCCGATAGAACACTTTTGTATTTGCATTCCAAATTTTGATCTGTAAGTTGACAGCAAAAGCACACTTTGTGTTAAGTATACAATGTCTGGTTCGTAATTTTGTAATGGTTGGTAACCTCGAAACCTGAATATGAAACGACTAAAAAAATAGCCATTAAAAAAGAGCTAATTCAAAATTTTCATAAATAAGAGGGCTTTGATGAACGGGAAGGTCGAACTTAATGCAGTTTAAATATCGCAGAAAATTATCGAAAGGGCCTTACAAATTTCAAATCTGTAGTCGAATGTTTCCGTCGCTGAAACGTGGAGTTTGAGAAATAAGGGTGTCTTGAAAAGTGTCGAAAAAATAGACAGGGGAGGGGCCTTTTTTTCAATCTCACTGTAGAAAATTTTCCTATGTCTTGCTCGGGAAAGTTTAAAAAAAACGATAGAATGGAAAAAAATTCGAGTTATCAAGCTATCGTTTTTGTTGTTGTTTAACCTCGTGGATTCCAGAAGACGATGCCTAATATGAAAATTGAAACTCGAGCAACGTGTTTCAATTGCATGATACTTCATGAGACTAACTACATGAATAATTTGTATGTTCATTAACCAACCAGCGCATTCCATGTCTCTGTTGAGAAAATAACCATGGTTGCATCGAAAACAGCGAAATCCTGGGCACGAGCAGGTATCAATGCAATACTCTGACGCACTGCATGGCTTGAATAACTCGCAGTATGAGCCAATCTAACAGAAAAAGATGAAAAACATTGAGTTGAAATTCTCTAAAAAATGTTAGGTCTCTATGTTTCATGTTTGTAACTTTCAACTTGTGCATTTCTTTCTTCTTCATTGAAGTCTCGGCAATAAAGGAAAAAAATCTCAAAGATTCACTTACATTCTTCTTACTGTAGTTCGTAGCGTAATATGTCCAGCCGGCGTTTGGCTGAAGGTCTCCTGAATATCCTTCAATCTCTGTCTTGTTATTCAGCTCACAATTGTTCTCTCCAGCATTTTTGTGGTTCACAGATTTGCACCCAATGCGAAGTCTGCAGCTTTCAAAGCAATCTTCTAAACTAGAAACGGTCAAGGATCCTAGCAAATTGTTTAGCAAGGTCTTGTCTGTTGATATTACATCGAACTGTCCTTCTTCTTTACATGGCAGACGCAGAATCCACGAGTGCATCGTTTTAAGCATGATCAGTAAACTTTGAAAGAAAACAGTAAAGATATTTCTCAGTGGTGAATTTTAAGTGGGACAAGCCTTCTGTCAGTAGTTAGGGTCTGAAATGGTTGTATACAGCGTATACCCGTCGCCAATTTCTGAAAATTTTTCAGTGCCCCCACTGCCAACTGCCCCTCGCTTAAGTTTGCCCGGGATCCGCCCCTGAGATTATCTGACTCAACAATCAACATGAATTCCACCGGAACTGATGCATTAGAACCAAAGATAACTATATTCATTAAATTTTTGCACTTTAAAAGTTATTTTTGAAAACATTCTGCAGTAAAATGGTTTTATAAGAAAAGCCTTAGGCGCCCATTAATTGACTTATAATACCATAGATTTAACACATACATGTTGGCCTTCTAGTTTTGGAAGATTTTCCGTCACGTACTGACATACACACTTCAATGACAACACATTTCACTAATAAAAAGATTGTCAACTTTATTCATTTTTTGACTCACCATATTAAACGCACAATCACCTTCGACATTTGAAGAGACGGCATGGTTGCAAAATGCTGATTTCAAAATAATGATATGACACCAAGTCCCTCTACTCTTTAACTTTACCTTTTTATAGACGTATGTAGGTAGCTATAGATATATTCATTCGGTTGCTGAATAATAAATAAACAACAAGTATTTATAACGTTTTGCGTTAGCGACGAAAGAATTGAAACCAATCACATTCACCAGGTTTCATGTTATCAATTTAGAGAATGGTAAATGATTGCCAAAGCAAAACATAAATGTCATTGCTGGTTCCTTGCATGTGATTTGTTTTGAAACTTTTACCCTGCAAACATCAATTATTATTTCCAATGATAATTCACATGGATCTATTGACTACATTTTTGGTGTCTATTGTCAATTTCTGTTTTCTGTTCGCAGGTAATCAGATCCATGCTGGATCAGTTGTGAAAACACGTCAAATCATACAAAATTAACAAGAATAGGCCTAAGAGTTTTAGGATTTGAAAGGGTTGCAACCACACCCCTATCATCAGGCGAAATGTTTTGCATTCAGGCTCTATGTGGACTTGTATATCCCAATGAAGCAATGAAATTCGGACAAAATCCATACTAGCCCCCCCCTTTCTCTAAACTGTTACGTCAAGGCGTTACGTCGCAAAGAGCGAGAGGCAAAGACAACGCACTTGATACACTTTGTGTGCTTTTAAATTGCACAGAAAACTAACCCCATCGATTGGTAGATAACCCTATCAACATCAATTGATAGGCAGCCCGACAGATAGCATGTGATTCAATACACATGTCCGACTGCAAAACGCGTAGCATATGCTCCGTCCTCACACTCCACAGAGGCAATTGGGGAGGGAGATGGGGAGTAAAAATGGATAGGATAAAGAAATGAAAGAAAAGGAAAAGTGGAGGAGCTGTTAAGGAAAAGGAGGAAGAGAACTTCCATTTCTCTTCTCCGCGCCCTCCCCCCCCCCCCCCCCTATTCTCCGTAGTTCACCTTTTCTCATTCACCAAATCCTTATACAATAACCTCTATAGCGGAGAGTACTACCGTAACAAGTTGGGTAATAAAGAACATGAACAGGCGACAATCCAAACAATGGCAGTAAACTTCTACGGATTAACCAAAATTGATTTCAGACTGTCTGAAAATGCATTATGGGATGCTTGCGTAGCGCAATGGCTCATTGTTAGCAATGAGTCTATAAGTTAATTTAGAATTTTGACAATGCAAGGAAAAACGATTTGACCTATTCTATCTGGAGCAAAGATTTTGCGCGCGAGGAAGGAGCAAGCTTAATAAAGTGACTTTAAAGACTTTATCAAGATTGATTACCTTAATGGCATAACGGCAAAAATTAAAAAGAGGAATTCCATTTACCCGCGTGGGGTGTCCAGACCTACAACAGCATTGCCTTATCTTTTTAGCCCCCCGGGGGCTTATTGTTTTTCAGCACTTTAAAGGGGGGCTTATAAGAGAGAGGGGCTAAATTGAGAGAGGTGGCTTGATAAATATTTTGTAAAAAACCATTTATAGTGGTAAACTAATTTTTTTGTTATTTGCGAAATAAAAAACATCAAATCAGCCTTCCTCTATATCAATTATATATCATTGTCATCGTAATCAATTATTAATTGTAAAACATCTTCTCAGGCCATGTCGCCTTCTGAAATCGAGCAATCGAAAAGGTCGACTTCATCCCTCGGAGTACCAACGGCCTGTAATTGTGGTAAAAGGCTCTCACATTGCCCGTGCTTTTTGCACATCAGATCTTTGTCTTCGGATCTGTCGTGACAATTGTGTGAATTTTAATTTGATGCGAAGTATTGAACGACCAATGAATAAAATGAAAATGTCTGTTTTTTGTCAAGTTCACTTATTTCGGCATCAGTGGGCTAATTAAATTTGCCCTTCTGAATAGGGGGGCTAATAATAGAGGGGGCTTAATTGAGAGGGGGCTGAAAAGAGAACTTACGGTACTTTATATCTGGATCCATGAAGCTCTGGTACCCAAGGTCCATTGCCTGTTGTCATCAAGACGTAACCTAAAATGATAAAAAGTCCCATAGTTTAAAGTATTGTGATAACCAATAAGTGATCCGAAATGATACAGATATATCAAGTTTTACAGAAACATATCTTGGTGCCTTGTGCACCAGAGCCACAAAATCTCGAGCGTGTAAACTGAAAACCAAGCAGAGAAGCGGAGGAATAATGAAAAATTAATAGAATTAGTTTTGTCTGAGTACCATCTGCTGAAAATAGCACTTTGGGGTACTTTACAGTTGAGGTCCCGATCTCATCGTCTTCAGCATGTCAAAATCTATAGATATGCCAATTTTCATGCTTTCCTCACTAAATGCACGATTGCTATGAAATCCGCAACTGCTCGTCCTCACGCATGGCTTTTAATCGAACGTGATCCAGGAGTGGAAGTATCGTGAAAAAACGAGCAGAATTGAATCGAACATTATATAAGCAGAACAGATCGAAGAAGAACGAGAAGAGCAGAGGAACGGAATCGAAGCAAATTCAAGGAATCGAAGTCAAAGATTAGAAAAAACTCTCAGATGATAGAAATTTTGAACTCTTATGAACGATGAACTCACCTATGAACCCGCAAGG
Source organism: Rhopilema esculentum (assembly GCF_013076305.1). The sequence goes on along the minus strand of NW_027020174.1, from coordinate 4,821,541 downwards.
ATGAATAAAAGAAGAAGTGAAAAAAAAGTTATGTTTTAAGTTACTTTATCTTTTTGAGTAAATATCCCTACAGTCCTCTTTTATCTAATTAACCTTTATGTTTTATTGAATCTTTGGAATATTTCGAACCCATTGGTAATCCTAATCCTTACATGCGTCCATGACGATTCGTTTGATAAATCAGTGCGACAAACGGCCTCGATAAACACCCATTTCTTTATGTCAAAAGCCTTATTTGTCCCCATAAAAATGCGCAAGTATGGCACACTCATGCCACAATGTACGGAAAAAGGATCTGCACTGCTACTAATGCACGTTGCTTGTTGAAGCAAATAACTGAAAAAACTTCTATCTTTTGCTCCTTAATACTGTGTCCCAATTTTTTTATTTATTTTGATACCCTGTCCCAGAGTTTTGATGCAATTTATAATACCTTGTCCTGAAATTTTAATCGGAAAAGTATATCCTATTCTGCGGCCCATCTCATCAGGTTTAATATGGGGGGCCCCCTCGGGACATACGCAAATCCCTACCAAAAAACAACTGCAGAACAGATAAAGAATACAGTAAAAGGGCTGGGTCGGATTCCCCCTCTACATTAGGTCCATTGGATGCAAGCGTAGCGGGCTTCGTAGGGGGACTAGTTTTTCCGGTAATGTGCTATAGATAGTTTGTTTCCAATGAACGATGTTTAGTAAACATAGTAACAAGACAAATTGTTAACTGGACTGGTTACTACGCGCATATTACAATATCCAATACTAAGGTTTCTAAGAAATACGAAAGCACACACAACATGCTCTAATCAGTCTTTCACAAGCACTAATAGTCTTCAAAATACACAGTATCTCACATTGCAATACATCTATTGCCTGAAGTCAAGAAAACAAATGCTTCCGCACAAGTAACTACCCTGGGTACCAGACACACTATAGATAAAATAAAATTATCATTTCATTTTATATTATATTTTATTTTATATTTTTTTATATAGTGAGTCTGGTACCCAGGGTAACAAGAAACATGCTCCATTTTACGATGTGGTAAAAACACCAAATCTCTGTATTGTAAACTCTATTTCAATACAGAACATATGCAAAGTGAAGATACAATAGAACAACCAGTCGAAGCTTGAATTATCATGCAGGTTGGGTATTTCAAAGCAATTAATGTAGCTTGTCTTGCTTTTTAAGTAAATTTGTTAAAGTTTGCTAGTATTGCAGATGGTGTCGTCGTTGTAGCAAGTATGAGTGCCAGCTTTTTTACATCTTGTCTCTTATTCCTCAGGTGAGTAGTACAGTGTTTCTAACTGGGTCTAGTCCCACTCAACCACCATGCCTCTTACAGCAGCTATGGATATATAAGGGGGTTTAGGAGCCTGCAGCTAATTGTATCATTCTAAGAAAACACTTCTGATTTGCTGCGTGAGTTGATTCGAAAAGCGTGAAAATCTGCTGTTTGACAATTTTATACCATTACCAAACCTAGTCCTTCACTGGCTCTCCATTGACCGCTGTCCAAGGCCAAGGCAATGTTCCATTGAGTGTCATATATGATGATTCGCAAAAAAGATAACCATAGACATTGAAGGATAATTAACAACAAGTGAACTTTCAGCAAGTGAATTATTAGCAGAAACGACTACTACCTCGATTAGTGGGCCTATCACCGGAGAAGTAGCTGTAAAAGTTTTGCCGTGTAGATTCCCTTGCAAGCTACGCTGGCTTTCTAGCAACAACCTTCTAGGGTGTGTCACACTCTTTGCTAGGGTGTGACACATTCTTGAAACAAACCTGTTTAAAATGGGAGGTGTTTGACAAAGGGGCTCTTAATTGACAGATTTTTAGAGGTACGAACCAGTATTTGTGCGAAGGTCCGTTGGCTTTCAAAATTTTCTTAAATCGCCTTGCTCTTGGTTTTTAGCATGTTTAGTCCCCCCCCCCTCAAAGCGTTTTGGCCCACTTAGTTTGTAATATGTTCCGTGGTCCTTGTTTACCAGCCAGACGAAAGAAAGTTTTGAGAAAAAGGTTTCTTGAGGAAAATGAAAATGAAATGTCAGGTTCATATGATGCAATTATAATTGTTTTGAATAAATGCTGTGAAGTGCAAAGAGAAGGAGATTACCTTGTGATGCGAGTACTATTCGTCCAAATCAGTTTTACATCCATTTTATCATGCATTTCTTTTTCACAGCTTTCTTTCAAGCATCAATCTGGCTTTGTGCTGGATTTTACGACTTCCTTGCAAAACAGAGGCGAATTTCACCATATCAGCAGTTGGGTATGCCCTAGAGCACAACGTATTGATGAAACTGACGCTTCCTCTGGATGAATGCAGGGAAAATTGCATTTATACAGCTCACTGCAAATCTTTCAATTATAAGCAATCTGGACTCGAAAATTGCGAGCTGAACAGTGAGACAAATGTAACGAAACCAACCAATCTGGTTCAAAAAAGTGACTGGACATACTTCGCAACAAACCAGTTTACAAGGACTGTGAGTATCAAATATCAATAATTTTATTTCCAATATATTTTTCTTAAATAGTAGCTTCATTCGAATAACACTCGTATTTTTTTTTAATTCAGATAGGATCTCTATGCCAGAAACTTAGGCCCTGCAGTGCACAGCAATTCTGTATTGACGACTGTGCATGCCCGGGTTATCGTTGTGTCCGTTGTGCGCAGGCTTATGAAGCCTCCTTTGGATGGTTTGACTCAAGCAAATGTGAGTACAGTTATTCTTTATTGTAAAGTTTCCTTGCTGTCATTTGTTTTGTCGAGCTAATTCTCTACTGGCAAGGACTTCCTTTGAAATCATGCGTGGCATTCCACAGTTCTGATTATCAAATAGAACATTACAGTCTCATGTTTCTTGATGTTGGATTTAATGACGAAAATTTTGAATTTTCTTTAACTTTGCGATATTTTAGTTCAGCCATCTTGCAAAAGCATTCAAGCTTCGGGCATCACAACAAGTGGAAGTTATTCGCTTGATGGCATTGGAAATCACTACTGCATGATGGGTGGCGACTGTGGACCAGGAGGTTGGAC
>NW_027020174.1:4794243-4818387 GCF_013076305.1 Rhopilema esculentum | reverse complement strand
ACTAGCAATGAAGCTTGATGGGGCAACGGTTAGTTAAGTACCAAATCTAAAGAGCATATTGCGAATATCGACATTACATCTATTGGAAAATAGTACTTACTGTTCAAATAACGAGCACGATTGAACATGATTGACGTAGTATGACAGGCTCAATAATGATTTCATAGATAAAATCAAGTATTTGTAAATAATATCAGTTAAAATATAAGAGCAGATTCTTTGACACTGGTAATAGGAAAATGAAAAAGACTACTATGTCTTGATAAGATAACAGAATATATCATGCTTCGAAAAGTTTGATATAAATGTATACTCATTCTTCGTACCAAACGATAGCAAGACTAAACACTATATTCAAGAGACTTCCACCTGATCTAACTCTCTATTTCCGTTTATCATGAACTTGAGTAAAGCCATTTCCAGAGCCAATCTACAATTCTCGAATACAATATTATGTTTACTTTATCAACAGAATATTTTCCACGCAGCCTCAGCGTTTTGGGCCAATGAAGACTTGTACAACTCTGCATCAACAGACCTCAATGATGGAAATGCCAAGTTCAATGCATTTAGCAGAATAGGCTTCGATTATGTGTGCATCGGAATGAAGTCTAAGGGTGACGCAATAGAGAACATCAAGTGGCTAAAGATACCAAAATCTTCATGTTCTTTGTTCGAGATCTTTGCACCTGGTGAAAGCTCATTTACGAATATCGCTATTGAAAAATGGAAGGTTTTGGTACCACAAAACGGCAACCCCCTGCAAGGTAACTGCAATAGGCAAGGATTCAACATTAAAACAGATAATCAACAAAGTATTTTCGGTAGAATCGGCATAATGGGTAACAATGAAAATGAATGTATCTCGCCAGATTCTGGAATTGGAGTGGGTCTAGATGGACGTATTGATACAACTTACAGTGGAACTCGCCATGCCAAAAATCAGGCTTACATTTTCATCCAATAGTGTTGTGTCTAAGTGATTTTGGATGTCGTGCACTTTTGCATAGTAAGAAACTCTTGTTGATGTTTGCCCATGCTTTGCCAAACCTTTTACCCAACGTTCTTTTATACAAAAGATATTTTATCCTCTGAATATTACAAAACATAAAACAAACATAGAAGATTTTGAATTGTTGTTATTTTAGTAAGTAGCCCAATCAATAAAACGTTTCTATTCAGTTAACACTGCAAGAATTTTCTCAAAGATATTCCAATGGGCGTTAATTACAGAAAATATGATTCTCCGAGGTAATAAATAATGGCGGGGGGGGGGGGGGCAGGCGTTGGCTCAAATGAATGGGAATCATAGCCAAGTCTAAAGTTTGAACTTTTAGAGGAGAAGTATTGTTTGAAGTAATTACATCGACATATTGAATTTCGATAATTCAGTCGAACATTTGTCGATGAAACAGTGGGACTGAGTTTAAAAAACGATACATTCATTTCTGATCTAGGAGTGAAGATAGATAGCATCATAGGATTTTTATCTTATAATATTCCTAGTTGTCTTGGTTCAATTGTTATTACATCTTCATTTACCAGTTTCTGGTCAATTTTAGGTTTTTTTTAATTTTGCCACTTTGCTCGAAGCTTTGTAAAATTTCTTTGTGTTGATTTATTTCACTATTCGCATATTTTCAGAAAGCTACTTTAAAGGCAATCTGTCTCGTTTTGGATTGGTTAACGAGAACAATAGCTGTAACAATAGCCTAAACACGATTCCAGCGCTCCGCCATATTTTTTACAATGCGAAAAATTAAAGGGAGATTGGAAACAATAACAATCTCTTTGTTCTTATAACTAATCAACGTCGTGACAGATCGCCTTCAAGCTTGATAAATTCGATTGAGACGATTTTAGTTTACCAACGTTGGCATGTAAATACTCTAAGTCAAATTAGTGTATTTATGCATTTAGTTTATTGAGTCCTATTTGCACTGAGGTTGTTTTCAGAATTTTTTGGTTCATATTCCACTCGATTAACAAAAATTGACAAGCATACGTCTATTTCTATTGTGGATTCTACTCTACAAAGTATTTATAATTTCCGCTTCCTATTCATGATGTCACTTTTATGCTTGACAGGCTCCATAACACAGTGTTATGGGACATTGGACAAAAAATTTCGAATGATGACGTATTAGAAATATCTTTTTTTAATACTTTTGTATTGTTTCTTGATAGCCTTGAAATAAAAGCCAATATATTTTGTAAAAAAATATTACTCGGAATGACAAAGCCGCCTAAGCGGATTATTCTCTTTCTTATAATAATATTAATAATAATATTTATTATAGTAACATCTATACAGGGTAAGGCATTTTCAATACCACGACCCCCCTGTTTGAAAGAAAAAAGTAACTCATCAAAATACAGAGGAAAAGACTAAAATGTCTCTCAACATTTCTTTATAAATGAAGATTGAGGAGAACGAACATGAGGAGAACCTCTTCATTGAGGAGAACGTGAGGAAAAAAAATGTCATGATTCTCCTGTGCAGTAAGCCGCTGATTTGACTGAGCATTCATGGCAACTCTGCTAGTTACCTGTTACCAAGCCGCTAGTTTCCTACATAAATTACAAAAAGAAATGGCGGATACAGAGCATAAGGCTACGTTCACACTACTCCGTAATCGTTTCGCTCCGTTTTCGTTGATGAAAACGCTGTCCGTTCATATTTATCTGTTTTCATATGAATTCGATTTGAATACGGTAAGTGTTCACATTACTCCAACAAAAACGCTATTGGTGGCCTCATTTTTGAAAAGAGGCGTTCACGAATCCTCAACAAATTGGCGTCATTATGAATGAAATTAAATAAAAGCAAATCGTGAATAAAAGCAAAGCAAAACTTTGTTGTAACAGTTACCAGTCCATTGTGAATTCTCAATTTCAAAATTTTTTAGATTTGGTGTGCTACAAAACGCGTAATTTGTTGCCGATGTTAGCGTATTCAAATGTCTCCGTTTTTGGTGTTCACACTGAAAACGGAGCGTATTCAATACGCACAGTATTCGAAAGTATCCGTTTTCATTAGCGTTTTCAAACGACTCCGTTTTCATAGCAGAGTAATGTGAACGCAAGGCAAAAACGGATTAGATTGACTCCGTTTTCATTTGAAAACGGAGTAGTGTGAACGGGCCCTAAGTATGCTGGTGATGGCAATCAGCATCAAATGTCATCTATTCATGATCATTCTAATGTTTGCGCCCGGCATTTTGAAGCTTTGAATAACTTCTTGATTGCCGCGTTTTTTTGTGCTTTGGTTGAAGCACAGCGCACAGGTGTGAACAAAGTGAATGCAGAAACGTAAGAAGCAGGATGGCTATCTTGAAAACATGGAATGTGGAATATTGGAATGTTGGAATGTAAATTTATATAACTATATAACTACATGCTAACAAGCATATTTGTGTTACCTTGCAAAGGATAACTTTCTTCTATTCACATTCCAACATTCCAACATTCCACATTCCATGTTTTCAAGATGGCCGAAGCAGGTTAGTCGTCGACTTCCCTGAACCTTATAAGAATAACAACAAGTATAAAACAGGCTAAAATACTTAAACAAGCCGTCTAGAACAAGCTATTAAAGACTCATTGCTAATAATGGGCCTTTGCGAGCGTGGTGACGATCCAAACAATGGCAGTAAACTTCTACGGATTAACCAAAGTTGATTTCAGACTGTGTAGGCATTAGATACGTTACTGTCTCAATGCTAAATAAAATTCAAGTGTTAAGTGGAAAATGTTCCTTATGTTGATGATTCTTTCACTCACTGCCCTACCTAGTAAAATCATTACTGCTTCTATAGAAATATAGTTTTCTGAAAGCAACCCTAAATTCTTTGATGGAAATGAAAGTAGAAGATCTCAACAATCAAAGTAGACCGAAGCGTGTGCTAGAGTTGCCAATGTTATCAGTCGCCAGAAGACAACAAAGTCTTTTGCATATTTCCTTGGAAATTCTTCCTGTTGCAGAATGGAAAATCTTTCTAGCAATGCGTTAATGTCAACCGAAATATACTAAAGTGGCTTAAGCTTTGTCATCTGCCAATCAAGATTGACAGATGTCATCTGCCAATCAAGATTGACCAGTCAATAAGCGTAATACCACTCTGAAATTTAAATAGATGGATGTCTATTCCCTAAGATTTCACCATAGACTTGTTTTCGTTGTTAGCATATTAAGGAAAGCGATTTGTCGTGCTCAAAGTAACACCCTGCGTGTAACTGGGGCCCTTCGCCAGGAACCTTTCGATCCTTGCTTTGAAATCCATGCATACAGTAAGCCTCTCTATTCCACGGGGTAAGTAGTCGTGGCCTGGCTAATGCCGATTTTTGTTGTTAAGGATTCATTTTGGTTCATTGACAGCTTTGATGATGAAACAAAAACACCTGCTTGTATACAACCTATCAATTACGATATGTGTACTAATTGTATAGTTTGCAAAGGGTGTATTTACTCTCGACGTACTTTTAGATTAATTATTCAATAGTTTTTTCTAAAAGCAATAGGTATTCTTCGATGCATCAAGGCTCAATCCAGAAACACCGATTCTGCCAGGGAAAAATGGATTTCCTTTTCGTCAGACTTTGCATCTGGTTGATAAGGTAGGCACAATGATACTTTTAACAATTATCCAAATACCTAGGTTTCTGGTCAAAGATTGCCAGGTCAGGCTTTGGCATACTTTTAATTGATATCCAAATAGCCAGACATCTAACCAAAGGTGGCTAGGTCATGTTTTGCCAAACTTGTAGAAGTTTTCCAAATAGCCAAGCATCTATTAGCGGATGACCAGGTCATGCTTCGCCTTTAGCTATTTTTGGAAACCTATCAGAAAGCTTAAAAGTAGGATTTACTTAATTTGAAGGTGTAAAGATAATGAAATGCTTGAACAGATAAGAAAAAAAACCCATCTGTGACATTTAAAAAGCTTACAAAAAGAAAAGAAAATATTTTGGAAACCTTCAATGATATTCTAGAAACTTAATGATTCTAAAAGAGAATGATTTTAGGGGTGCCGCTCTGTAACTTTCCGCTCAGTAAATAGCTTAAACCTTGGTGAGGCTCATCAGTAATGTTTTAGAAGAAGAAAGCATTCATTTTTGTGGTGCTTCTGATTTACTGGCTCACTACATAGCTCATTTTCTTCCCACTGAGGTGCGTGGTGCAAGACATTTGCACTAGAGACCTCAAATGGGCCTCAAGGATGACGTCAGATTTCGTAGGCCATAGTCGCTTGGTCTTCTTAAAACCGAAAAGTTTTCCCTCGTTCACAATTTCTCGACTGGCTAACGAAGTTATCAGTATTTTTCCAACGAAGCATTGTTCCTTTTTGACACAAAAAACGGCCAAACCAAACATCTCAGGAACTATGCAATTCATATGCGAAAAAATTTAATTGTTCGCGATACCATGATGGAAATTCCAGTCTCTCAGGTGGGGCAAACCAGCGAAAGATTAACGTTGGTTAGGGGCCACCCTCTATTCTTTTGGCCATGAAACTTCTTTAGAATAGAGAAAAATACTTCAAGAATGAAAGTATGAATTTCGTTGACTAAAAATGGACCTTGTTTGAGCTACAGAGGTATTATACAAATCTCCATGATATAGGCCGCAATTGTGTTTGTTGCAGTTTTATGCCCCACTTTTGTCATGGCGCGCGATCTCCGAGAGGGTCTATTTACAAGGCGCCGTAAAGGGCCTTAAAAACAGAGACTGCTTCAAATTCATAAAAGTAGATATGCTTATCTTGCTTACAATTACAAACAAAGCAAGAAGGAAAGGAAAAGACGTACTCTGCAAAAGGCAACAGGAGGGACATATTGGTCAAAAGGCGAAGAGCGAGATTTACTCTGCAAAAGGCAAAAAAGGAGATATTCACTCATTTTTTATAAGAAACAAAGGTCGATGTTTAGTACTCCAGGTTCTTAATTATGATGTCATAAAATGTTCGTGACCTTTTTATCACGTCAAGAGATTTGCTTCCGTTCCGATGCTGTATTTAGATGTGGGAAGTACATTTTTATCCCTCGTGTCTTAAGTTCTAGGCCAACAGGGCAATCTTGTTCTTGGATTTTACAAAATTTCGTTGTTCTCAGTTTTATCACGATTTAATAGTTTCTCAATTTTTTGATTCGAGTACTGGAGTTTCTTAATTTTTTCTGACTGTCCAGTACTCGTTTCTTATAGCCAGTTTCTTATAAGAAAATGAGTGTACTCTGTAGAGAAAGAGATTTACTCCAAAAGGCACACTGGGAGACACATACTGGTCAAAAGACAAAGAAAGAGATTTACTAGCTACTCCTCAGGACACACTGCTCGGATATGGATGCTCAACGTCCAGTTAATTAGGCTGTTATGACTCGGTTTTGATTACCTAGAATATAGTCTACCAGGATTCTAAATTAATATTTAATAATGTTTTACGAATTCCTTCTATGAAAAAGACAATACAGCCTTTTAACAAGACACCTGCACAATAATTGTATCTATTGAATCGCATAAATACAATGTTCTGAATGCCTTTAGAAATACCGCACTCTAATGGTATTGAAATTATAATTAATAATAAACTAATTGATTCAAAAGATTCAATTTTTCACAAGTAATGCTATTCATTAATGGTGAATTATATCGGGGGGCAAATCACTCTAAGAAAATCTCGTACACTATTTATGAAAATCCTATTGTTTTATCTGGAAATCCCCAAAAATCCTTTAGGAAAAATATCGTACGGTAATTTGCAAGAGTGAATCGTCCCTCGAATTATATAACCATTCCTAGTGTAGGCATTAAGTTGAAATGGAAACTAGGCTTTATTTACTAACTTCCTGTCACTTTGGGCCAATGGCAACAACCGACGTGCAAAAATATTTCCATCAGGAACAACACTTCTATTGTTCGTGCCTCTCCATAAATTTCAGAAATCCTTTGCTTCAAGAGATAAATTCCTTTTGTTCTTATCATTCTCAAACTATGGTGTTCCTCTAATAGTTCTCTCTGTTCTACAATGTTGCTTTTATTCTTTCTAACCTGCATATCCCTTCGTTTAAAAATCATAAATTTTTAAGGCAATCCTTTCTTCCTCAGTTTTATAATTGTCTTTTGTTTTTTAGCTTATATTTGAGAAATCTTTATAATCTCGAGCTTTTGATCCAAATGTTCTAATATTTAAAGCATTTTGAAGGCCTCGAAAAGGAGGGGACTACTTAACATTAAACCAATAATAGGCCCCCAACAAGACCGTAATAGACACACATGAGGAGCATAGAATATGTGTAACATTACGAGTAACGCTTTAAAATTGTAGCATTAAATTTATAAACAATAACTAAACAAGTAAAATCTCATTTCTGGTTTAATTCTAAGAAAAACCGATCCTTTCAATCTTTAGTTAATATATTATTAAATTATTGATAAAATTACCTTATTTCTTATATTTAGAAACCATTAAAGTGTTGACATATCATTCTAAATCCTTGATTCCTTGAAAAGTTTGGCTTGAAAAATTAAATATGGTCATAGTATTACTATATCATGACATTAACTATACAAGGCAAACCATTACTTGTTTTTTAAAGCTGTTTGAGTATTATGGCAAATAATATAAGCAGAAATTTAAGCTTGGTCACTTTCAAAGGTAGAAATAACATCTTACAGAAGAATGGCATTTAGCTTTAATAAACATACTTCAAGGATACCAGAAAGCTTTTGATGTACAACCTTTAAACCAAGTTGCGAACCTACCACTGACTAATACAAATTATTTCATCTAAAAGTGAAGAAGGGCAAATTTAATGCAAAGGACTAACTTTGCTGCTAAAATATACGTAGGGCAAGGTGATAGCCTTCCTAACAACCATTATTTAAACCTGAAAGGTAAGGAGATGCAATATATTAGATTTTCTATCTTTCTATGCAGCATACTATCCAGTGTTAATCTTGCTATGTGCTGGATTTTACGACTTCCTTGCAAAACAGAGGCGAATTTCACCATATCAGCAGTTGGGTATGCCCTAGAGCACAACGTATTGATGAAACTGACGCTTCCTCTGGATGAATGCAGGGAAAATTGCATTTATACAGCTTACTGCAAATCTTTCAATTATAAGCAATCTGGACTCGAAAATTGCGAGCTGAACAGTGAGACAAATGTAACGAAACCAACCAATCTGGTTCAAAAAAGTAACTGGACATACTTCGCAACAAACCAGTTTACAAGAGCAGTGAGTATCAAATACCAATAGTATTATTTACAATGTCCATAACCTTAAATTGTACCTTTTATGACTGAGTACAAGGCAGTTACATTTTAAAAGCGCTAAATTTTTGGAATTAATTTTTGCGGACGAAGCAAGATAGGATATTCACCACTTAAACCATCGCGTTTTAGTAGAAATCATGAATTTCGCGGGAAAAACATTTCTATATAACTGAGGTTCATTCTTTCTTCCTTTTTATTCTTTTCTCAATTCTAAGTATCTACGCTTGGTGACCTCTCAGAACTAATGTCTGTTTCAAAAGGACATAACAAAACTTCAAATTCATAGAAATTCTACTTGCAAATAAACTAAACTACACACATTTTAATCAATATCTTAAAAGACAATAATGATAGTTATACGTTTCTAAAAGATATAAATACTTCTTAAGTATACGAAAGTAAACAACTGAAACCAATTTGCAAATTCTTCCCGCAAAACCAACCAAAAACAAAACCAGCACAACAACGAATAAAAATAGAAATTCTTTATACATAATCATTTGTCGTCAAATATTCCACAAGGGTCAAAGCAAAGTTCTCTGGATATTCAGCGAGAAATTATATTCGCAAGTTTGTATTTCATCAGGATCTTGTTATTGTTCTGCGATTATTTCGGGCAGAAATTTTTGAATATCAGTTCGATCCTGGCGTCCTTGGTGCGGCGGTGGACCAATGCACCTATAGCTGAGCTGATCTTAGTTTCTCATCATTACGTTTATCCTAATTTGAACATTTCACTATATTCACTATTTCACAGTCACTATTTTCCGATTCGTTAGAGACACGATATGTGATTTATTCAGAGACTTTGACATCCAGCTGGCTTTTATTGGCAATCCTCTCTGACTCGTCATTACTTTCGTAAGCTTTAATGAATTTTGTACAATCGACATGAATTGCAGTATAAATGATTAGCCTGTGCTCAAGACCCCTAACTTAAAAGTAGAGGGTCTGTGTGACCGAGAGCATATTGTGTACGAGGATTGAATTGAATTGTTTGCTTAATTATCACAGGTCGGTGTAATCATGCAAGAAGAATCGCTAATTTTTTTGATCGGTCGTGGCGGTATGATATAGATTTATTTGTTAGAAGAATATGTTGCGCAGCTATTTGATGTTGAAAATCTTTGTTGTGACATTTATTGGTTCTGACCAAGACAGAATAATAAAGGGTCTGTGGGCATTTTACAGCGGTTGATGGGATCTACCGCAGCAATCGAAGTATAATTGACTTGGCAAGCAACCGATTTGCTTTGAGTAGACATTTGGTTTTGCATAGTAGAAGGTAGCTATTTACTAATTTGGCTTGAATGTAATGTAAAGAATGATTTTTGGGGACAAGATCTGGTGGATTCGATAATGAAAAGCATGACTTTCGGAGTAGCGATAAGAAATGGAAACCGAAAAGTAAAAAAGACGCTTTGGCTTCAAGCGGTAGAAAATGATCCCTGCTTATAAACGCAAGTTTACAGACAATGGAAGACTAGTGAAACAGTTATCATTGATCCGGACAAGGCTGCCTAACTGAGTGAACTAATTTTTCTAGCAATGTGAGGCAGTAGGCCTAGGCCTAGGCCTTGTACTTTTCATCAATTCTATTCATCATGATAGCGATTGCTTTGCTATAAACACGTCTTCTAAGTTTGTTGTTTTTAATTAGAAATTCTGATGTTTAAAAATGATTTTGTAATGCTCATTAACACATAGGGGAGAGTTATCAACAACAAGCGTGTGTTTTGATAGAAATTCGTTCACCGGTTTTGAAGTGTTTCCATCCTCGCGCCGGGTGACAATTATCTAGGCATCATGATATATTCAAGGCTTTCAGGCCTCATTGTGACATTTTCTGACATAATAAAGAGAAACTTAGAATTTGCACTCAAATGCCGCATAATTCTTTGATTACTAGGAGGTTAGCAAATGCTTTCTCCCTCCACTTACAAGTTGAGTTTTTGGGCTATGGAAGGAAGACATCGGTTGACTGTGGAGAAGACCGTGGTGAAGGGGGAGGGCTGGGGGCTTAACCCTCCCCATCTCTTTTTGTCAAAAATGCAAAAATATAAAAAATCAAGCACCAATCAAGCCACTTTTAATTAGCCTGTGTTCCAGAGGGGACTGGAACACAGGACTTGGTCATTTTTTAGACGCCTCACAATTCTTAACGCTCTTCGCTGCATGTTCAATGGCTGATTCTAAGTTCAAGTGTATTTTGGTAAGAACATTCTTCTCAGGTATTTCTCTTCCTGGCTTTTTGGAGAATGTAGTATAATAGCGAGAAAAGAGTTTTTTTAGATTTCTGGCAAGCAGGGTAATTTTTTCAGAAGTTTCCTGCGTTTCAGTTTCTATAAATAGGCCTAATTATACAAATGTTATAACTATAATAGGCCTAATTCAAATGAAATAGGGACTTTGGTTTTTAACAGTTATCGTAGCATCTTTTTACAATTAGTATTCACTATTCTTTCACTCAATATCCTTGTAATATTTAGACTCTAATGTTTTAATATTCTTGTTATGTTCTTACACGGCCTGTGGATGAGCCGGTATTTTTTAGACACTAATACTTTAAAAATGACTTTGAAAAAGCAAACATTTAGAACACACTTAAGCTTTTCGTCTAACAGTCCTCAACAAACCCAACCTCAACAGTCATGTGCTCGCGTTTCTGATTGACCTTATTTCAATCCACAACTGGGAATTTACATTTCCTAACGTAAAGTTTTTGGTCTATGTTCTGACATTATATACTCTGAAGAGTGGCAGACAAAAGCTCAAGTATGTTCTAAAAATTTGATTCTTTCAAAGCAATTTTTGAGTTTGTACCACAAAAAGATTGTCTAATGCTTTACTTTCCTTGTTATGTTTTCACACGGCTTTGTGGAGGAGTATTTTGGTATCCATTCATTTTGATTTTCTGATAGCAAGAGATAGGTACTTTTTACTTATAATATCTTTTTTACAACCTAAAATTATGTACATACATAATACATGTAACACAATCTAACTTATCCTGGTTTAAGATATAGCATTCCAATTTTTTCCTTAGATAGTGGCACTTTTATTCTAATGATACTCGCATCTGTTTTAAAATTCAGATTGGATCACTATGCCAGAAACTTAGGCCCTGCAGTGCACAGCAATTCTGTATTGACGACTGTGCATGCCCGGGTTATCGTTGTGTCAGTTGTGCGCAGGCTTATGAAGCCTCCTTTGGATGGTTTGACTCAAGCAAATGTGAGTACAGTTATTCTTTATTGTAAAGTTTCCTTGCTGTCATTTGTTTTTCCGAGCTAATTCTCTACTGGCAAGAACTTCTTTTGAAATCATGCGTGGCATTCCACAGTTCTGATTATCAAATAGAACCTTATAGCCTCATGTTTCTTGATGCTGGGCTCAATGACGAAAATTTTGAATTTTCTTTAACTTTGCGATATTTTAGTTCAGCCATCTTGCAAAAGCATTCAAGCTTCGGGCATCACAACAAGTGGAAGTTATTCGCTTGATGGCATTGGAAATCACTACTGCATGATGGGTGGCGACTGTGGACCAGGAGGTTGGACACTAGCAATGAAGCTTGATGGGGAAACGGTTCGTTAAGTGCCAATTTTTTTCAACATAATGTTGAAAGTGGTCTATTTGCCTTTCGTGAATAACTTTATAAGACTGACAATTTTTAAAATTTACAGTAAATAATTTTAAGACAACTTTTCTTCATTTGACTTTCATCAAGAACAAGCATGTACAAAAGTTGAATTGAGCCTTGAATGCTAATTTTGATCAAATAAAAGTTACTATGCAGCTGTTTACATGCTGTCATTTTAGGATTACATTTAGAAAAATACTCAGACAATGTGTTTTGAGGAGATTCAAAGTACTTGGTGTTGTAGAAAGAAAAGGACCATTTTCTGCAAACGATTTGGAAAAACATAGCCAAAAAAATGATTTTTGCAATTTTCAGCATGATGAAGTAGAGCTGAGCATTCTAGCTTTAAAGGTACTGCATCCCTGTCAGTTAAAATTGTCAGCGTAGTAACTATATTGCCAATTTTATAAACAGGATACTTTCAAAGCAGCCTCAGCGTTTTGGGCCAATGAAGACTTGTACAACTCTACATCAACAGACCTCAATGATGGAAATGCCAAGTTCAATGCATTTAGCAGAATAGGCTTCGATTATGTGTGCATCGGAATGAAGTCTAAGGGTGACGCAATAGAGAACATCAAGTGGCTAAAGATACCAAAATCTTCATGTTCTTTGTTCGAGATCTTTGCACCTGGTGAAAGCTCATTTACGAATATCGCTATTCAAAAATGGAAGGTTTTGGTACCACAAAACGGCAACCCCCTGCAAGGTAACTGCAATAGGCAAGGATTCAACATTAAAAGGGATAATCAACAAAATATTTTTGCTAGAATCGGCATAATGGGTAACAACGAAAATGAATGTATCTCGCCAGATTCTGGAATTGGAGTGGGTCTAGATGGACGTATTGGTGCAACTTACAGTGGAACTGCCTATGCCAAAATTCAGGCTTACATTTTCATCCAATGACATTTGAAGACCTTGGACCAAGTGTTCCAGCTTTCTCGTGATTAAGAAACAGGAGCAGAAACAGTTTCTTTTGATAATTTTCATGTTGGTAAATTGATAATTGATAGAAGAGGCCACTAAGACACTTTCTGCTTGCTTGGTATTGTAGCTTATACGCACTAGCACCATCGGTAGCACAGGGCTGTATTCGACCTGATTTAAGGAATCTTCAGAAATTGGTTTCAAAAAGGGTTGCGAAACCCTTGAAAGTATTAGGAATAACAGCTATTAGACTGGCATAACTAATTGAAACTGAATAAAAAAGATGTTTAAAACCCTAAATATACAACATCCAGAATCTGACTGATTGTAGAGCATCATAAGATAAGAGGAAATTGAAAGTTTCAAAAAGCTAACAGAACATTAAGAAATACAAGGTTAAGGCGATGCACCTGAAGTTGTCACATAGAGAGTTCTAAAGTGTGGCATCATCTCTTTTTGACTTTTTTAATTCAGACCTCACAACCTAAAAGTCACCATGAAATACTTTGGAAGTTAACTGTGTTAGCAATCGGATGAGATATGGCCAACAAGGGGTGCCTATCCTGAAGGGCTGCAGGGAAGCTGCCCCAGCCCTCCTCCTGGAGGGGCAGAGGGGCAAGCACTGCCTTCAAATAATAACTTCTAAGAAAAGATTATAGAATCTTGTAGATAGTTGATGACTTGTTTGGCCCCTATCATTGTGTTAATTCCAATTAAAAATTAAAAAAATATAGAAAATTTCCTTTTTTTGCTGTTGACCTTTCATAAAGGAAAATTATTTTTCAGAAGAGAATAATAAACTTCAAAAACCAACGGCGTCTTATAAGATAATGACTTTTTTGCCCATTGCCAGAACGAGAACGATACGCTTTTTTGCCTTAATATAAGAAACACATTGCAGTAAACATTTATTTGATTTACCTCTGTTTCATGTGATTATTATTTTCCATGCTGCATTCTCGATGATTCTGCAACCATGGGGTTTTGAGACTAAGCGGACAATAAAAGCCAGCCCATGTATGATTTTCGTCTAATCAAAAATTTAGAATAATGATAAGGACATTTAATACCCACTTGCATGGATAATTTTGTCAAAATTATGCCTATGCGTAGAGCATTATACTGAAAAAACCAAGCTGTATGGGTGGAGCAGATCAATGTCATTATTTCATTTTGTACATCCCCAATCTCTCATAACTACTCTATTATGGTAGAGGAAAAAAATTGTACTTTTTGCCCTCAGCACCAGCACTGCCCCTCCTGCCTTGATATTTGCAGGCGCAGAGCTTTTTCTAAGGCAAATTTCCAGCTTCACAAATCATTATAATATCTCTTGACGATATTCACCCTTTAAAGCCAGGTTTCTGTCAGAGCAAATGCAAACGAATCCTCTGAATAATTTTATTGTAAGAGATCAACTTGTTACAGGTGTTGGCAGGGCTACCAAGAGTTTAGGTAGTTGAAGTGCAAAATCAGAAGTAGAGGCCCCTGCGAGCGAAGCGAGTAGAAAATTTATGCAGCTTCGCCCTTTAAATTAGCTAAAAATGCACTTCAAGATGTTTCTTGCAGTTATTTTCTTGAAACTGTGTAAAACCTTTTTTACTATTTAAGGCATATTTTGTTGTTACGTTTGGTTAAATCCCTTCTGAAAATGGAATTCATTACTTTATGTGGCCCTCTAAACCTCGAAGTCCTGATGCAATTTGCCCCCTCTGCCCACCTCTTGGCGGCCCTGGTTAAAATTCTGTTGTAACCTGCTGTATTCTAGCTGTATTGCCTTTGTACCACATTTGCAATCAGAAACCACATTCGCTATTTTCCGCTATGTGTCCTCTAGCCATAATATTAGCGGGCTACAACGATTATACATACTTATAGATGATATTCAGACAGGTAGTGTCTTGGGCTGATTTATATTGAGATCTGCATAATAGTGAAATTTGCTGAATGTCCGTCATTCATCCCACTCAGAACCTCCTCCCCCACTTCCGACGGCCCTGTCATCTTTAATTTAATAATGTTGACACGTTAAATTGTATATATATGCATTCTAGTATTCATAATGTCAAATGACTTTGTCTGTCTGCAGTCTGCAACATCGACTTCAATAGAAAAGATGTTCCATTTGTGCCACCTGTTGCACAATCGCATTACGAGATATCTCTCACTCTGCAATTTACGAACATGCAATGGTGGCTCCTATTTTCTAGACAATGCTAAAGAAAGGGTTAAATCGGAATCTGTATGAAAATGATCAATTGCTAGTAATAAAAAATTTGGAAACTCCCTTTTCGTTTCAAATGACTTTTCTTAAAGGTTTCGAAAGTCGTGTTATCAAAAGTCATGGATCGAAACGGGTTTAACCGATTTCTGTAAACTGATAACGTTTTGGAATGAATATAATTAAGATATCTAATTCATTAAAATATTTCTCAATCATGAATTTCCTGAATCATAAAAACTTTGGCCTGTCTCTTTGAAACGAGAATTTTTGCAAACCGTTGTCTTTCAATTATATATGATGTGAGTTCTTTTAAGCCCTCTGTACCCGTGGGCCCATGAATGCAACAGGGGCCCCAATATTTTTTCGAAAGTTTAATATGGTATCACACGGTTTCTCGTACACTAGTTTCTTATCAGTGCGTAAATGCAGAATCTCAACGTGTGTAAGTTTCAGAAATTGATATGGAGGATTCCATCAAAAACATCGCACCCTAACTTTACGAAAGAAAAGAAGGCTGCTCTACGCAACCTTATACATCTATCAAGAAATGAAAAATTATCAACATTACGACTTATTTTATAAATGGAATTGAAAGAGCAGTATAAAAAAAACATAGTTTATACAAGGCTTTAAGTACTAAAAAATATTGTAAAGGTGAAGGTTATTGCGAGGTGATCGCTAGAAACAATTTCAGCATTGATGTTAATGTGCCATGCCCTTTCTTTGTGATGTTGGGCCAAGACGTGATGAGAATTCATTTACTGGACTCCTTTTTTATTCACAACTCCTAGCCGTCCCGATAAGTTCCGGTATCAAGACTTTTTTACAACCACAGGATGCGAGCGATTTGTCCCGATCTGAAGAAAACCTGTCCGATTATGTTGCATGGGTAAAATTGCATCCTAGAGTGTATTTTTCAGCGAACTGAAATAACTCATATTTTAACTTTTTCTCGCCCTTCTGTGGTAACTATGATGCCACCTCGGGTAGTACGAAAATCAAGACGTTGTTTATGATTAAGGACGTATACTTGTCATAAAAAATTAGCAAAAATTCTAATTATTCATAAACATAGTAAAAAAATGTATTGTTCGACCCATTTAATAAGGCCCCGTTTACACGGGAACGGATAGATCCGTACCCAAGCTGGCTACGATAGGATCCGTACCTTTTCTGGGAGAGATCCGTCTCTTTTTGGGTACGATTCAAAAGCGAATCCATTTGGATCCGTACCTTCATCGGCGCCGTGTAAACGGGAAGATACGGATCCGCAAAGGCACGGCAGTAAAACGAGACTTTTACTGGGGTCAATGGAGGCTATTTCAATTGTACGCAATAAAGCAAAGCACTCTCCGTACAACAAAGAAACTACTCTCCCAGCCCTACTCTATTTTCCACAGTCGACAGCCTTTCTGAATCCTGTCTTCATCTTGTTTATTTTATTTTCGCATTTTCTTTTGTAACTTTTTCTTTATCCTGGCTATTCGGAAAGTTCTCTGTTGCTGTTTCTGGATAGGCCTCGAAAAATTTACGTAGAATGTATTCGTATTTCGACATAACAGTCTCCCAGTCTTCTCCATTTTGCATTTTAGCAGCTTTGTAATCCATAACTACTTTCATAAACAAAGCTGTCTCCTCGTCTGTCAATGTAAAAATGAACGCTTGTCGTTGCTTGCAAATGATGCCATCTTAGATATTCTCCCGCAAAAAAGAAAATTAACAATTATCTTGTCATTGCGCATGCTTAAAAAGAGAGATCCGATTTCGGTCCGTTGTGGATCGTACCCATATCTTACCTAAAAGGTCTGGTTCTTCTGGATCCGTTCCTTTTTCTTTTTTACAGAGAGTTTTAGGAAATTACTTTTATCTCAGTTTCTAAAAAAATAATCGGACTTCCACACTTATTGATAACGAGGCCCCGTATACTTTGTAAACATTACGGAGACATCAGGATTGTCAAAAAATACAGGAAATGTGTCCCCTATTATCTAGGACACTGACCCTGTTGAGAGGGCTATACAGGGGCGCAGTGGGAGTTAACTTTTTGGGTGGGCAAAGCTAAAAAATTTCCGATAAAACTATGATTTTTCCGACAAATTTTTTCTCAATACATTCCTTGAAGACTACCCTTGCTGCATATACTGCAACACTTGATACTACAATATCACGAATGGATCTGGAAATCGTTAACGAATGGATCGTTCGTTATACACCTTCAAGTTCAACAATAGCCTTTCTTCTAACAAAACCTACCAAATATAAATCGCTAACTGCAACTAGTTATACATTTACACCCTACAAGTCTTCTCGCTATACTAGACAATAAACTGTCACGTTAGTGTTTAAAGCTGTTTATAGCAGAAAGTTTTTTTGGCAAGTTTTTAATCGCATCATAATTACTTTGCACTTATTTATGCTAAACCTTAAATAGATATAACACGTCCAAAAGAATAGTTTTTCTTTAAATGATATTTATATAAACTGTTACTCAAGCAGCATCTTTCTCAAAAGAGGTGTGGCAGCATACAAATCGATGATGTCTCCATAGTCTATCGACTGTAAAATATCACTTTCAACGTTGACTGTTATCAGAGAGGAAAGGCGGTCTTGTCCCATCGTTGACCATAGCCGATTTTTTTACAGACCATAGCCGATTTAAAAAAGCTCTTTCATAGTTTGTTGAACCTATTGGCAAAGTGACGATACCAGCTGTGGAAAGGCACTTTGCAGGTTGCACTTAACTGAAGACTGAAGAACTGAATGAAAATTTTCTCTATTCAAAGCCTTGGCTAAACGATTAGATTTTTCGCTCGATCTTTCTCTCAACAATTGATCTCAAAATCGAGCGAAGTCGAGTATGGGTGGCCAAACGATTTGATCTTTCGCTCGATTTTTCATTCGACTTTTCACTCACGCCAAAAAAATGAAGGCAAAGAAACGCAAATCGGCTGCCGTGTTTATCTTGCGTGCAAATATCCTTTTACAATCTCTTGACGAACTCGAGCGACATAAGACCCAGGGAAGTATGCTTCCCTGCCCAGCATAAGAGATGATAACTGCGCACGCGCTCACTCGACTCACTCGACAAGGTGGCCAAACGATTCGATTTTCATTCGACGACACCTTTTCACTCGACTTTTTTGCTAAAGATCAAACTTCACTCGACATCACTCGACGCCAACTGATTTGCTCGACAAGGTGGCCAAACGACTATATTTTTCACTCGATTTCTTGTCGATTAAAAAATCGAGTGAAAAATCGAGTGGTTTGGCAGGGGCTTAAGACTTTCTCCTGCAGCCAGCTGAGGGCTACTCTTCTCTCTAACTTTCCTAAATTTACGGTAATTATTGAGGAAAGAGCTGTTCTCATCTCTTAATTTTTCGTCATCCAGGCCGTAACTCTTCGCAACCACAACTGCCTTTCAATTGTTTTTTGAAAACATTCAGCAAGGCAAAATTTTGCTCTTCTATCTAAGTCATGGCAAAAACAATAACTTTTTGCGTCTTCTACAACACCAGCGAATTAATTTCGAAATGAACTGAGTTGAACTTAATGAAACCAAATGAACTGTCGGAAATGAGAGTTTATAAAATAACTGAGACCAGAGCGTAAATACTGTAATGAAAATTAGTAAGAAGAGTTGAGCATGCCCTATTTTACGACAGGTTTAGAAAAATATGCGACCTTTTGGACAGGATCGATGAAAGCCTTACATTTTGTCTAATATTTCAAATTTTCCGACAAACGTTGGATTTTCCTACTATCCGACAAAATTTTTGCCGGGGGGGGGGGGGCAGCTGCCCCCTGTGCCCCCCCAGCCACTGCGCCCCTGGGCTGTAAGAAAATATCAATCTTATCCGAGTATTCAAAGAATAAGAGGTAATCTTAGTGAGGCCAATGAATTCGACTTTCAAACGACATCTGTCAGGGAGGGTGAAAAGCAAATTAGGAAATTAAAGCAAAAAGAGGCCACTCCGTATGGAAGAGTTCCAGCTAAGATATTAAACCAAACTCAGAAGATATTTTTTCAATGTATCTGACTTCTTTCTTTAATAGCATGGCTGAATACTGCGAATTTCCTGACATTTCACATTCTGAGCATGTCTTTACAGGGCATGTTTCCCTGTTTTAGTGAATTTTCAGCTCCTGACGTTCATAGATTGGAAGAAATTTATAAAATCATTAAGATTTCTTAGAGCAACGCAAGCAGCTTTTAAGACCCAGGGGCCCTGTCTTTAATGATCAAATTGCTGGTACATGTTTTGGGTTCAGAGACCACAAACCAACACTAATAGAGAATAAATGGACTGCACAGTGTGCTAATGGAATAAATGTACTGACACATGGGCTATATTTATTCAACGTAATTTGACATTTCTTCCACCTAGTTTCTTTGAAGAAACTGCTATTGCGAGTAAGAAAAGGACCTGTACGCTTTGTATGAAAACATTTAAATAATTTATAACGCTCCACATTAGCACAGGTATGTTGTAGAAATACAAATAACGATTCAAGCCCACAAAACATTACAGTACAAGAAACCTTAGGATTATGTGAAGAAATGGATGAAAGTGGATTTTATCTGGTCCTGTTTGTTTTAAGGTGAGCATGATTATTATTATTTTCGATGTTGATATCCAAGGCGTAAGGTTACGGTAAACGTTTTCTGGATGAAAACATCAATTTTTCTGATTTCTTCACATTCTACTAGCCGAAATTTCAAGGCACAAAATGAAGCCATGTTTGAACCAATAGACATTTTGAAAAAGGAAGAGATCCCATCAGTGGTGTTGTGCTATCAAAATAACAAGGGGGGCTCTTGCATAAAATGTTGTGAAAACAATAGCAAAGGTAGAAGTTTGCAAATTTTTGGCATTAGCAAGGGGGGTCTCAGCCCCCTTGAGCCTCCCTATCACTACACCCCTGGATCCCATTTTAACGAAGGTTTCCATAATTTTTTTACGTTGCTTTGCGGTTGTGCTCGCATGTCTCATTTACAATATTGCATGTATCCCATGTACGGTTCTATTTATTTAAACAGGCTTATTTAAAGTGTCATTTTACATGCTTTGCCAATTGTTTTGATATGGTTGGAATCGCCACATTCTTGTGCATCGAATGATGTATAGTTTAATCTGATTCCGTTAATAAATTGGCTCAAAGGGAGAGAAAACCAAATATCGTGTCAAAAACGTTTAACATAACCTCCCTTCTATATATTCAAACATTTTGTTTTATTTCAAAAATTCCAGAAGCCATGAAATAGTCGCTTTTATTTTGAAATAGAATTGTCCGTATCTGTACACTGAAACATTGCAAACAATATGTTAAATAGAAAAATTAAAGTCTAGATATGAATATCTGATATTAAAACAAAACGGTCTCCATCTTTAAAGTGCAGTAAAGCCGTTTAACTTTCTTAGTGAAAAAGCTAGTTTTGTTAGGATCAAACTATTTGCTAGTCGTATTGCAAAAATGACAGTTTCTGCTTGAGGCACATTGATCTGTTTTGTGTTTGTAATTGCGATTTTGAGGTATAAGAAGACCGATAAAAAGCCTTATGTGCTGTCTACTTTAGTTAGCCTGCGCGCAGACTCAACTGGTTTTCCAACCGAAGAGTTCAGTTACATGAATCTAAGTTTAGTTGAATAGAAGGTTTCCATTATGGCCTGACAGGGGGGTCAGGGTCGAAGAGGGCCAACGCTAAAATTTTAAAAATATACCCTCAAATGGTAGTGTTTTTTGACAAAAACCTTCAAACGGTAGCATAAAAAGCGAAATTATTTCCTTGGTAGCATCCATTTCTTTGTGCGCCCTTGGTCCTTTTTAGACAAACTTCTTCATAATTGATTGTTGTTGTTTCGGGAAAGAAAAATCTTATTCATTATCTATAACAAAACCCAAGCTAAACTGAGTAGTTTAGTTATTATCAAAAATGGGCCATTTGGTAAGACCCTCAAACGGACTGGACCCCCTGTTAGGCCTTAATGGGGGTACCCCCCCCCCCCGGGAAATGGCTAAAATCATTCCCGTCGCTAATTTTTATCGCTGGCTCCGAGCAGCAATTCACTCCATGGAAATCTTGTACAACGTAGAAGAATCCTGATGTTTTATCTGAATATCCGAAGAAATCATTTTTAGATGAAAATTTCGTTCGCATTTTACAAGAGTGCATGTCCTCATATTGTGCCCCTTGACTGTCCTCATATTTGTTGGTCATTGTGTTCAAGAAAAAGCTCTAACACGTTGAAATAACTTTCAAAACAATCAACATATCAAATAATTTTGCAATTTTATGGATTAATTCTCTCGAATAACTAACAAAACAATTTTCTGTTTTAATACAGATTGACAAGAAGTAAAACTTTTCGAAATTTTCCAACAGGTTGCAAAACTAACTATTCTAAATTCTTTTTAACGACAAAATAGACTCAAGTAAACGATTGTTTTTCTTAATTCAAGAAACATTCATTTTCAAGAAGTGGTTGACTTTCAAAATAATTTGCCCGAGACCCTATGCTGTTAAGTCAGAGTTAAGCTCTAACCTTGAAGTTGCCAAAGCTGGAGATGATATTAGTGGCGTCCCAACGGGGTGAACTCGGGATGGAAAACTCGGCTGGACTCCAAACTATCGATTCCTTTTTTGTTTAAACTTGTTGAAAAACCTTTGAGGGGGAGGGAGGAGGGTGACCAGATTTTCGTTCTTGAAAAAAGTTGCTTTTCCAAAGATTTTAAATAGATCAAAAATGCTAAAAAGGGCGTTCCCCACGTTTTCCAAGTGTCTGAAGGGCGTGGCCGAGTAAATATTGTTTGTCCATCCCAATTTCTTTGTCTGGCGATGCCACTGGATTAAGTCAACCCCCAAATTACCCACCTGTGCCTCTATTAAAAAAAATAATGACTTTTTAGCTTATTCTGCCACATGACAACATGCTGGATTCTACGGCTCCCGTGCAAAACAGAAGCGAACTTCTCAATTTCCGCAGCTGGCTATGCGTTAGATCACAACGTATTTGTAAGACTGACAATGTCCCTTGAGGATTGCAAGGTTCACTGCATGTACACGGACAATTGTCAGTCATTGAATTACAAAGTTTCAGGTAGTGAAAACTGTGAGCTAAGCAGAGAAACAAACGTATCCAAGCCTAACGATCTGGTCAAGAAGAGTGACTGGACATATTACGCGACAAATCAAAAAACGACCCTGGTAAGCATACCAAATTAGTTGCTGCGCTTGAAATGCGTTGTCTTCTTTAAAGATGTTTCTTCATTCATTGGCAATTGGCAGATATCAAAGTGACTAAAACTAAGCCGCTGTCAATCAAAGATTGGCCAATCAATAAATGTGATGCAACTCACACAGTTATTGATTGGCTAATAGAGTAGCGAAGTGTGACGTCATCAAAAAATCTCTTTGAATTTCTAAAATTTGACCACATAATCGGAAAGAACGACATAAACAACCTTTGAATTAGCAAAATCATTTGGATATGTTCAAAATTGGGCGAGATATGGTCAATGAAAGATTCAAAGTTAGCTAACGGATTACTGCTACTCTGGCCTGGTTCATAAAGTTATTAATCAAGTCCAAATTACAGAGGTTTGATGGGGCAAGAGCCTGTGCTCGAGAGGGGAGTGGCCATATCTCAGCCAATTTGTGACAAATTAAATTAATTTTGTATATTTTCAGGTATTTCATGACGCTCTTTCAACTTATGTCATCAAAATTCAAAAATTCTAAAAATAGATTATTTTTATGACATCATCGCTTTGGTACTCTGTAGTTGACTGACTGACGGCTTATGCCATATAAGTATCTTTCTGCTGCCTTTAATAATAAACAAATAGCTGGCAGAATGTATTTTTCACTGCTTAGGCATTGCGTTTGATATTTAATATTATTCTGAAATTTTGAGCGATGCAAAATCAACATTATTCTGAAAACGATGCAAAATTAAAATACATAAGACAGAGACTGTCCTTAATAAAACGCATAGAATAGAGCGCAATACAAACGATACCTTCCAGAAGCTGATATCTAACTTCTACCCCTATTATTCAGAAACACGTTGGTCACATTTTGCACGAAAAAGAGTTAAGTGGCATATAAAAAAATCCTTAAAAAGTTACCATTTTTTTCAAAGCGTTAAAAGAAAATTCTAAAAGCGTAAAAGAAGAACATTGTCTTTAGTTTTTCCTCTTTTATTTCTTCAATAACATACCCAAAAATGATATGAGACTGTTCCCGCCAGTTCTGGTCATTCTTCTGTCAAGGCATAACCTGTTACTTACAATTAATTTTGATTTCAGATTGGATCATTTTGCCAAAGAGAGCAGCCTTGCAAGGAAAACGAAGTCTGCATTGATGACTGCGTATGCCCTGGCTATCGTTGCATTGCCTGCTCAATGGAAAACATTTCTACCTATTGCTCTGCATTACGTGAGTAATAGTAGTGTCTTGATCTAAGTAGAAACCCCCTACTCTCAACTCAGTTTAACAGCTACAGTTCCACCGAAAATTTACAAAATTTGCCTGTTTTCTTTGTATTGTAAGGCAGCATGTTTATTTTATATTTTTTAATTTGCTTCTACCTAGCATCTGAAGATAGTTTTAGGACACTGAGAAGCTATGCTTATTGAACAGTGTTCTGGTTCAGTGTTCATATTTGTAAAGCATTGTTAAACTTTTACAGTACAAATATGATTTGTTTTTGCAAAAATTGCCATGCTACTAGGAGTCTAATTATGAGTTGAGACAATTTAATTACGAGCGGATTCCTATTTGCTAACAGACGCAGGGGCAAATGCCCCTTTGCCCCACTTACAATGGACCGTATAGACAGATCAAACTTTTTTAATTTCATTTTATGTACACTGCTCATTTTAAACATGATTATGCAATTTAGTTAAGAATGTCAATTAGACCCATCTTCATCCGTAAATAAGAAAACTGTTTACACGATACCATTTTTAAATGAACACTAATATCATACCATATACAAATGATACCATAAACAATTCAACTCAATGACCAATTTACAAACGCTAATAACTACAAAACGGCTAAAGAT
>NW_027020174.1:4784134-4794143 GCF_013076305.1 Rhopilema esculentum | reverse complement strand
GGCCAAACGATTCGATTTTCATTCGACGACACCTTTTCACTCGACTTTTTTGCTAAAGATCAAACTTCACTCGACATCACTCGACGCCAACTGATTTGCTCGACAAGGTGGCCAAACGACTATATTTTTCACTCGATTTCTTGTCGATTAAAAAATCGAGTGAAAAATCGAGTGGTTTGGCAGGGGCTTAAGACTTTCTCCTGCAGCCAGCTGAGGGCTACTCTTCTCTCTAACTTTCCTAAATTTACGGTAATTATTGAGGAAAGAGCTGTTCTCATCTCTTAATTTTTCGTCATCCAGGCCGTAACTCTTCGCAACCACAACTGCCTTTCAATTGTTTTTTGAAAACATTCAGCAAGGCAAAATTTTGCTCTTCTATCTAAGTCATGGCAAAAACAATAACTTTTTGCGTCTTCTACAACACCAGCGAATTAATTTCGAAATGAACTGAGTTGAACTTAATGAAACCAAATGAACTGTCGGAAATGAGAGTTTATAAAATAACTGAGACCAGAGCGTAAATACTGTAATGAAAATTAGTAAGAAGAGTTGAGCATGCCCTATTTTACGACAGGTTTAGAAAAATATGCGACCTTTTGGACAGGATCGATGAAAGCCTTACATTTTGTCTAATATTTCAAATTTTCCGACAAACGTTGGATTTTCCTACTATCCGACAAAATTTTTGCCGGGGGGGGGGGGCAGCTGCCCCCTGTGCCCCCCCAGCCACTGCGCCCCTGGGCTGTAAGAAAATATCAATCTTATCCGAGTATTCAAAGAATAAGAGGTAATCTTAGTGAGGCCAATGAATTCGACTTTCAAACGACATCTGTCAGGGAGGGTGAAAAGCAAATTAGGAAATTAAAGCAAAAAGAGGCCACTCCGTATGGAAGAGTTCCAGCTAAGATATTAAACCAAACTCAGAAGATATTTTTTCAATGTATCTGACTTCTTTCTTTAATAGCATGGCTGAATACTGCGAATTTCCTGACATTTCACATTCTGAGCATGTCTTTACAGGGCATGTTTCCCTGTTTTAGTGAATTTTCAGCTCCTGACGTTCATAGATTGGAAGAAATTTATAAAATCATTAAGATTTCTTAGAGCAACGCAAGCAGCTTTTAAGACCCAGGGGCCCTGTCTTTAATGATCAAATTGCTGGTACATGTTTTGGGTTCAGAGACCACAAACCAACACTAATAGAGAATAAATGGACTGCACAGTGTGCTAATGGAATAAATGTACTGACACATGGGCTATATTTATTCAACGTAATTTGACATTTCTTCCACCTAGTTTCTTTGAAGAAACTGCTATTGCGAGTAAGAAAAGGACCTGTACGCTTTGTATGAAAACATTTAAATAATTTATAACGCTCCACATTAGCACAGGTATGTTGTAGAAATACAAATAACGATTCAAGCCCACAAAACATTACAGTACAAGAAACCTTAGGATTATGTGAAGAAATGGATGAAAGTGGATTTTATCTGGTCCTGTTTGTTTTAAGGTGAGCATGATTATTATTATTTTCGATGTTGATATCCAAGGCGTAAGGTTACGGTAAACGTTTTCTGGATGAAAACATCAATTTTTCTGATTTCTTCACATTCTACTAGCCGAAATTTCAAGGCACAAAATGAAGCCATGTTTGAACCAATAGACATTTTGAAAAAGGAAGAGATCCCATCAGTGGTGTTGTGCTATCAAAATAACAAGGGGGGCTCTTGCATAAAATGTTGTGAAAACAATAGCAAAGGTAGAAGTTTGCAAATTTTTGGCATTAGCAAGGGGGGTCTCAGCCCCCTTGAGCCTCCCTATCACTACACCCCTGGATCCCATTTTAACGAAGGTTTCCATAATTTTTTTACGTTGCTTTGCGGTTGTGCTCGCATGTCTCATTTACAATATTGCATGTATCCCATGTACGGTTCTATTTATTTAAACAGGCTTATTTAAAGTGTCATTTTACATGCTTTGCCAATTGTTTTGATATGGTTGGAATCGCCACATTCTTGTGCATCGAATGATGTATAGTTTAATCTGATTCCGTTAATAAATTGGCTCAAAGGGAGAGAAAACCAAATATCGTGTCAAAAACGTTTAACATAACCTCCCTTCTATATATTCAAACATTTTGTTTTATTTCAAAAATTCCAGAAGCCATGAAATAGTCGCTTTTATTTTGAAATAGAATTGTCCGTATCTGTACACTGAAACATTGCAAACAATATGTTAAATAGAAAAATTAAAGTCTAGATATGAATATCTGATATTAAAACAAAACGGTCTCCATCTTTAAAGTGCAGTAAAGCCGTTTAACTTTCTTAGTGAAAAAGCTAGTTTTGTTAGGATCAAACTATTTGCTAGTCGTATTGCAAAAATGACAGTTTCTGCTTGAGGCACATTGATCTGTTTTGTGTTTGTAATTGCGATTTTGAGGTATAAGAAGACCGATAAAAAGCCTTATGTGCTGTCTACTTTAGTTAGCCTGCGCGCAGACTCAACTGGTTTTCCAACCGAAGAGTTCAGTTACATGAATCTAAGTTTAGTTGAATAGAAGGTTTCCATTATGGCCTGACAGGGGGGTCAGGGTCGAAGAGGGCCAACGCTAAAATTTTAAAAATATACCCTCAAATGGTAGTGTTTTTTGACAAAAACCTTCAAACGGTAGCATAAAAAGCGAAATTATTTCCTTGGTAGCATCCATTTCTTTGTGCGCCCTTGGTCCTTTTTAGACAAACTTCTTCATAATTGATTGTTGTTGTTTCGGGAAAGAAAAATCTTATTCATTATCTATAACAAAACCCAAGCTAAACTGAGTAGTTTAGTTATTATCAAAAATGGGCCATTTGGTAAGACCCTCAAACGGACTGGACCCCCTGTTAGGCCTTAATGGGGGTACCCCCCCCCCCCGGGAAATGGCTAAAATCATTCCCGTCGCTAATTTTTATCGCTGGCTCCGAGCAGCAATTCACTCCATGGAAATCTTGTACAACGTAGAAGAATCCTGATGTTTTATCTGAATATCCGAAGAAATCATTTTTAGATGAAAATTTCGTTCGCATTTTACAAGAGTGCATGTCCTCATATTGTGCCCCTTGACTGTCCTCATATTTGTTGGTCATTGTGTTCAAGAAAAAGCTCTAACACGTTGAAATAACTTTCAAAACAATCAACATATCAAATAATTTTGCAATTTTATGGATTAATTCTCTCGAATAACTAACAAAACAATTTTCTGTTTTAATACAGATTGACAAGAAGTAAAACTTTTCGAAATTTTCCAACAGGTTGCAAAACTAACTATTCTAAATTCTTTTTAACGACAAAATAGACTCAAGTAAACGATTGTTTTTCTTAATTCAAGAAACATTCATTTTCAAGAAGTGGTTGACTTTCAAAATAATTTGCCCGAGACCCTATGCTGTTAAGTCAGAGTTAAGCTCTAACCTTGAAGTTGCCAAAGCTGGAGATGATATTAGTGGCGTCCCAACGGGGTGAACTCGGGATGGAAAACTCGGCTGGACTCCAAACTATCGATTCCTTTTTTGTTTAAACTTGTTGAAAAACCTTTGAGGGGGAGGGAGGAGGGTGACCAGATTTTCGTTCTTGAAAAAAGTTGCTTTTCCAAAGATTTTAAATAGATCAAAAATGCTAAAAAGGGCGTTCCCCACGTTTTCCAAGTGTCTGAAGGGCGTGGCCGAGTAAATATTGTTTGTCCATCCCAATTTCTTTGTCTGGCGATGCCACTGGATTAAGTCAACCCCCAAATTACCCACCTGTGCCTCTATTAAAAAAAATAATGACTTTTTAGCTTATTCTGCCACATGACAACATGCTGGATTCTACGGCTCCCGTGCAAAACAGAAGCGAACTTCTCAATTTCCGCAGCTGGCTATGCGTTAGATCACAACGTATTTGTAAGACTGACAATGTCCCTTGAGGATTGCAAGGTTCACTGCATGTACACGGACAATTGTCAGTCATTGAATTACAAAGTTTCAGGTAGTGAAAACTGTGAGCTAAGCAGAGAAACAAACGTATCCAAGCCTAACGATCTGGTCAAGAAGAGTGACTGGACATATTACGCGACAAATCAAAAAACGACCCTGGTAAGCATACCAAATTAGTTGCTGCGCTTGAAATGCGTTGTCTTCTTTAAAGATGTTTCTTCATTCATTGGCAATTGGCAGATATCAAAGTGACTAAAACTAAGCCGCTGTCAATCAAAGATTGGCCAATCAATAAATGTGATGCAACTCACACAGTTATTGATTGGCTAATAGAGTAGCGAAGTGTGACGTCATCAAAAAATCTCTTTGAATTTCTAAAATTTGACCACATAATCGGAAAGAACGACATAAACAACCTTTGAATTAGCAAAATCATTTGGATATGTTCAAAATTGGGCGAGATATGGTCAATGAAAGATTCAAAGTTAGCTAACGGATTACTGCTACTCTGGCCTGGTTCATAAAGTTATTAATCAAGTCCAAATTACAGAGGTTTGATGGGGCAAGAGCCTGTGCTCGAGAGGGGAGTGGCCATATCTCAGCCAATTTGTGACAAATTAAATTAATTTTGTATATTTTCAGGTATTTCATGACGCTCTTTCAACTTATGTCATCAAAATTCAAAAATTCTAAAAATAGATTATTTTTATGACATCATCGCTTTGGTACTCTGTAGTTGACTGACTGACGGCTTATGCCATATAAGTATCTTTCTGCTGCCTTTAATAATAAACAAATAGCTGGCAGAATGTATTTTTCACTGCTTAGGCATTGCGTTTGATATTTAATATTATTCTGAAATTTTGAGCGATGCAAAATCAACATTATTCTGAAAACGATGCAAAATTAAAATACATAAGACAGAGACTGTCCTTAATAAAACGCATAGAATAGAGCGCAATACAAACGATACCTTCCAGAAGCTGATATCTAACTTCTACCCCTATTATTCAGAAACACGTTGGTCACATTTTGCACGAAAAAGAGTTAAGTGGCATATAAAAAAATCCTTAAAAAGTTACCATTTTTTTCAAAGCGTTAAAAGAAAATTCTAAAAGCGTAAAAGAAGAACATTGTCTTTAGTTTTTCCTCTTTTATTTCTTCAATAACATACCCAAAAATGATATGAGACTGTTCCCGCCAGTTCTGGTCATTCTTCTGTCAAGGCATAACCTGTTACTTACAATTAATTTTGATTTCAGATTGGATCATTTTGCCAAAGAGAGCAGCCTTGCAAGGAAAACGAAGTCTGCATTGATGACTGCGTATGCCCTGGCTATCGTTGCATTGCCTGCTCAATGGAAAACATTTCTACCTATTGCTCTGCATTACGTGAGTAATAGTAGTGTCTTGATCTAAGTAGAAACCCCCTACTCTCAACTCAGTTTAACAGCTACAGTTCCACCGAAAATTTACAAAATTTGCCTGTTTTCTTTGTATTGTAAGGCAGCATGTTTATTTTATATTTTTTAATTTGCTTCTACCTAGCATCTGAAGATAGTTTTAGGACACTGAGAAGCTATGCTTATTGAACAGTGTTCTGGTTCAGTGTTCATATTTGTAAAGCATTGTTAAACTTTTACAGTACAAATATGATTTGTTTTTGCAAAAATTGCCATGCTACTAGGAGTCTAATTATGAGTTGAGACAATTTAATTACGAGCGGATTCCTATTTGCTAACAGACGCAGGGGCAAATGCCCCTTTGCCCCACTTACAATGGACCGTATAGACAGATCAAACTTTTTTAATTTCATTTTATGTACACTGCTCATTTTAAACATGATTATGCAATTTAGTTAAGAATGTCAATTAGACCCATCTTCATCCGTAAATAAGAAAACTGTTTACACGATACCATTTTTAAATGAACACTAATATCATACCATATACAAATGATACCATAAACAATTCAACTCAATGACCAATTTACAAACGCTAATAACTACAAAACGGCTAAAGATATGAAAAAAATAATAACAGATTCGTTTTCAGGAGGTCTGATTTCCTCGTATTCTGAAATAAAAATTTTGGGCTAGAGTGTCCCTTTAACACGGAGACGCTGACGAATAAGGTATGAAGTGAAGACGTTAACAAGTACGATATGAAATAGTTTATCTTGTTAACGGATACGCAAAAAGGCTACTATTATTGGGAGGCCTATTGTATGAGGTCTAAAAGCCGCAAAACAATGCACAAGGATTGCAAAACGTGTCGTGGCACAATAAGTGAATACTCGCTAAGAATAAAGGGAAACATTGCTAGAAGTAACTTTATGTCAAGTTATTTTGGTTCTCACTCTGTTTCACGTCGCATTTGACCAAACACAAACATCATACAAACACAAACACAAACAAGCTGACATTTCACGTCATCTAACGACGCAAGACGCATGTCGTAATCGTAATCTAACGAAGCCGTAACCTGCAGAAAACCCATTGCCAAATCCGTAGATCGCACGTAGAAATGGGGTCGTGAAGCCGCAAACTTATATTAGGCCCCCCTTATAAAAGGACAGGTGGCATCATCGTGGATTCGAATCGAATTTGGCTCTGATTTAGTCGTGTACACGATGAAGATTTCACTTCATAACATGTTGATCAGCGTTGTCAGTTCATACATGAGCATCAGCATCAAATGTTTATAACAGACCTAGTCGTCTATGTGACAAATTTTTCATCTAGTTCGTGCAAAACGTACAAAATCAATATCAAATTTGTATCAGAATTGATCGCCTACACGAAAACGATTTCATACAGTGTTGGTCAGCGTTATCATTTCATACGTGTTCATCAGCATTAAATTTTGATCAGATTTGTTCGTATTTACGATAAAGGTTTTATCTTATACAGTATTACTGAAAGAATATACTTAATACAAGTGGGTCAATATCCAAATTGCATCGAATATGGTCGCTCACACGATAATAATTTTCTGTTCATATTGGCATTGGGGAACTTCATCGATTTCAGTAGGCCAATACGGTATCTTATTATATCGTATTTGCCTCAAGATGTTACCGTTTGCGTCTTAATTTCATACTGTAATCACAATTGTCTCAGTGTAATCGGTAGACCAATACAGTATGTTATTGTATATGTCAAAAGTTTACCATATACCGTATAGGTCTCCATTTCATTCCATATTCATGAGTATTCGTGAGTGTCTCCGTGTAATCGGTAGGCCAATTGCAAAGATACGTTTTTTTAAATGAATACCTGATTTTTGCTGAGCTTCAATGTTCTTAAATTTTTTTTGATTTTGAGCCTAAGAATAATTTTGAGCCTGACATTATCTTAAATTTCAGCGATTTTTAGCGTTAATATACTTA
Organism: Rhopilema esculentum; assembly: GCF_013076305.1. The sequence continues at coordinate 4,786,797 of NW_027020174.1, read as the reverse complement.
TAGAAAATATTCTTGTATAAAAAAGTGTGTATACCAACATGGGTTGTTATCGTCTATCATTCATTTGAATAAGGTATCTTGACAACGGAGCCTTTAAAAGTTTAACACCGTAAACATTTCAATATGCCACGAAAAGTGGAAACATAATTTGTTTACAAACGGATGCTTTGTCCGCCAAATCTCCGAGGAAAAACGTCTGATTATGAACAAGTTTTCGTGAGAAAATAACTATGGACTTAAGAAGATTGTTCTAGGATAAAATACAAATTATCTTATAACAAAAAGATCTATTAATGATCTATCATTTTATTTCTAGTACAATTTATTACTGAATTTTCATAGTTTTTTTTCTATTACATTGTACAGCACGCAATCTAGTATATTGAGGTTCTCGTAAGCCTGATAAAAATTAAACTTAACAATAATTTAATTTTATGTTTCTTGAATATTTTTCGAACTATGTTGTGTTGCAAGCTATTGTCTTCTAAAGCAGGAGGAAGCAAGCGGGGGTTCAGAGGGGGCCTGGGCCTCCCAATATTCTAGAGGTCCCAAAAACAAAACGTTTGCAGATGGTATTGAGTTTGAAAATGTGCACATGTTGCCTCGTTACCCCTACTCCCGCGAATGTGTTGGTTTGTGCATGTTTGTGCAATACCTCTGTACATTATTATTAATATAGTCATTTTTTATATGTTTGTAAAATAACATTTCGGGCCCCCCAATGTCAAAGTCCTAGCTGCCCTCATGCTCTAAAGTAATGATACGGAATGAGATTATATAGTTGACTTGGTTTTCTCAAATTATTTGAATTCCCACAAAAATTAACTGCATTACATCTCTTAATCTATAAGTCAAATGAGTTGGCGATTAGGAAATTTGAAAGCTCTTTCAGCTTTGACAGAGAAAGTAAAAATTGTAAAAATACATCTAATGGATTATAAATACATTTAATGGATTATAAAAATATATTAGAAGGTAAACCTAAATAATCCCCTGAAAACTTTTCAAATGATCCATTTAGTGCCACGGTACCTCTATCCATTTAAATCTCATCCAATATCAGTCCATTTAAATACTAGCTCTGTCAAAGCATACAGAACCTAAACTTTCACTTAGGATAATCTTTGTTTTATATGAGACTTCATGTATGTACAATACGAAAATTTAAAGCATAGGTGTGAGACTTATTGCAGCTTTATAAATTTGCATTTCAGCCAAGCGCAGCTGTAAACGAATTTACACCAGAGGCTCTACAACAAGCGGAATCTATTCGCTGGATGAGATTGGACAGCATTATTGTATGATGGATGGCGACTGTGGCCAAGGAGGTTGGACACTAGCAATGAAGGTTGATGGGACAACAGTAAGTACCAGGGGAATGAAGCCCCATCAAACTGAACTTATCAATACTGCCTTTGACTTACTTAATGCTACATTTAAAGATTCAAAATTTGCAATCACTGTTGCCTTGTCCATGATAAAATTGTTAACAATACTTTTTGAAAATTTTAACCCCAAAAAATGGACTATAAAATTTTCGATCAGCATCACTGAGCAATTGCATGACTCAATTAAGTTTTCTCTATTTGTAAAGGCTAGTACTAATATCTTCTAAATTAGGTTCTTACCCAAATGATAGAAGCCTATGGTTCCTCTATTATTGAGCCTCTGTGCCGGATTTTTAAAAAAGTCTTGATACAGAGATTTATTCATCGACTTGGAATAAGGCAAACATCGTTCCCATTCACAAAAAGGGCAGCATGCAGTGTAAAAAAAACTACAGGCCTATTTCTCTGCTTCCGATTCTTGGAAAGATCTTCAAAAAACTGTTATCGACAAAATTTACTCCACTCTTTGTGAAAATGGACTTCTAGCTCCAAATTAATCAGGATTTCGGAACTGCAAAATAAGATAATGAACATTTTCTCCTGCCCTGGCAAAAGCTGAAAATGTGGGGAGCGGTTCTCATAACACTACAATAATTATCAAGGTAACTCCTACCCACTTAGGCCTTTGCCTATTGTCTCCACCAGTTCCCGACGTTGGGGAGGCGAGTTTGCCTAACCTTGGGGAGGCGAGCAAGATAAAGTTTTACAATGAGTGAGGCAACCCTTCATCCTGAAGTTAAAGAGCATGCCCTTACTTTTTACAACATGCTTTTGATATGCACACTAGCATCCTACGTTTTTTAAGATGAGTGTACAAAAGCTTCCCTCAATGCCATTAAAAATCATTATGGGGAAACCATCCCGCTGCATATAAAGCAAAACAAATGGTCATCTTTATTCTCAAGCATAATTATATTGCCTGTACACTCTCTTTTTTATATGAACAATTTTATTAAAACACAATCCTCTAAATTGGTCAAAAGTTAAAACCAAGCGGAGGCTGTGCTGCTGTAAAATTTAACTTTGAACAATGTTTCATCTAAAAGACGAGGAGTTTTTAACCATCTAGGGGTCCTTATTCGGCGAACTTTCAAACTGGTTGTAAAATAAAGGATGTTTCACTCACTTTGTTGGCAAACGAGGCTTGAACACTTCCCTAGAGCGCAATTGCTAGCAATTGCACAGCTTATAATTTAAGAACAAATTACGAACAATCCATCCTCAGGTTTTCGAAAAATTTAGAACAGCCAGCCTGAACTTCAATTTACTGGTTCT
>NW_027020174.1:4763757-4784034 GCF_013076305.1 Rhopilema esculentum | reverse complement strand
ATAGAATAGAGCGCATTACAAACGATACCTTCCAGAAGCTGATATCTAACTTCTACCCCTATTATTCAGAAACACGTCGGTCACATTTTGCACGAAAAAGAGTTAAGTGGCATATAAAAAAATCCTTAAAAAGTTACCATTCTTTTCAAAGCGTTAAAAGAAAGTTCTAAAAGCGTAAAAGAAGAACATTGTCTTTAGTTTTTCCTCTTTTAATTCTTCAATAACATACCCAAAAATGATATGAGACTGTTCCCGCCAGTTCTGGTCATTCTTCTGTCAAGGCATAACCTGTTACTTACAATTAATTTTGATTTCAGATTGGATCATTTTGCCAAAGAGAGCAGCCTTGCAAGGAAAACGAAGTCTGCATTGATGACTGCGTATGCCCTGGCTATCATTGCATTGCCTGCTCAATGGAAAACATTTCTACCTATTGCTCTGCATTACGTGAGTAATAGTAGTGTCTTGATCTAAGTAGAAACCCCTTACTCTCAACTCAGTTTAACAGCTACAGTTCCACCGAAAATTTACAAAATTTGCCTGTTTTCTTTGTATTGTAAGGCAGCATGTTTATTTTATATTTTTTAATTTGCTTCTACCTAGCATCTGAAGATAGTTTTAGGACACTGAGAAGCTATGCTTATTGAACAGTGTTCTGGTTCAGTGTTCATATTTGTAAAGCATTGTTAAACTTTTACAGTGCAAATATGATTTGTTTTTGCAAAAATTGCCATGCTACTAGGAGTCTAATTATGAGTTGAGACAATTTAATTACGAGCGGATTCCTATTTGCTAACAGACGCAGGGGCAAATGCCCCTTTGCCCCACTTACAATGGACCGTATAGACAGATCAAACTTTTTTAATTTCATTTTATGTACACTGCTCATTTTAAACATGATTATGCAATTTAGTTAAGAATTTCTATTAGACCCATCTTCATCCGTAAATAAGAAAACTGTTTACACGATACCATTTTTAAATGAATACTAATATCATACCATATACAAATGATACCATAAACAATTCAACTCAATGACCAATTTACAAACGCTAATAACTACAAAACGGCTAAAGATATGAAAAAAATAATAACAGATTCGTTTTCAGGAGGTCTGATTTCCTCGTATTCTGAAATAAAAATTTTGGGCTGGAGTGGCCCTTTAACACGGAGACGCTGACGAATAAGGTATGAAGTGAAGACGTTAACAAGTACGATATGAAATAGTTTATCTTGTTAACGGATACGCAAAAAGGCTACTATTATTGGGAGGCCTATTGTATGGGGTCTAAAAGCCGCAAAACAGTGCAAAAATCAGCAAAAAACCGCAATGTGCATTGAAATAATGCGCAAGGATTGCAATTGTCGTCGCATTTGACCAAACACAAACATCATACAAACACAAACACAAACAAGCTGACATTTCACGTCATCTAACGACGCAAGACGCATGTCGTAATCGTAATCTAACGAAGCCGTAACCTGCAGAAAACCCATTGCCAAATCCGTAGATCGCACGTAGAAATAGGGTCGTGAAGCCGCAAACCTATATTAGGCCCCCCTTATAAAAGGACAGGTGGCATCATCGTGGATTCGAATCGAATTTGGCTCTGATTTAGTCGTGTACACGATGAAGATTTCACTTCATAACATGTTGATCAGCGTTGTCAGTTCATACATGAGCATCAGCATCAAATGTTTATAACAGACCTAGTCGTCTTTGCGACAAATTTTTCATCTAGTTCGTGCAAAACGTACAAAATCAATATCAAATTTGTATCGGAATTGATCGCTTACACGAAAACGACTTCATACAGTGTTGGTCAGCGTTATCATTTCATACGTGTTCATCAGCATTAAATTTTGATCAGATTTGTTCGTATTTACGATAAAGGTTTTATCTTATACAGTATTACTGAAAGAATATACTTAATACAAGTGGGTCAATATCCAAATTGCATCGAATATGGTTGCTCACACGATAATAATTTTCTGTTCATATTGGCATTGGGGAACTTCATCGATTTCAGTAGGCCAATACGGTATCTTATTATATCGTATTTGCCTCAAGATGTTACCGTTTGCGTCTTAATTTCATACTGTAATCACAATTGTCTCAGTGTAATCGGTAGACCAATACAGTATGTTATTGTATATGTCAAAAGTTTACCATATACCGTATAGGTCTCCATTTCATTCCATATTCATGAGTATTCATGAGTGTCTCCGTGTAATCGGTAGGCCAATTGCAAAGATACGAATTTTTAAATGAATACCTGATTTTTGCTGAGCTTCAATGTTCTTAAATTTTTTTTGATTTTGAGCCTAAGAATAATTTTGAGCCTGAATTTGTTAAAACATAATTTGTTTACAAACGGATGCTTTGTCCGCCAAATCTCCGAGGAAAAACGTCTGATTATGAACAAGTTTTCGTGAGAAAATAACTATGGACTTAAGAAGATTGTTCTAGGATAAAATACAAATTATCTTATAACAAAAAGATCTATTAATGATCTATCATTTTATTTCTAGTACAATTTATTACTGAATTTTCATAGTTTTTTTTCTATTACATTGTACAGCACGCAATCTAGTATATGTTTCTTGTATATGTTTATGTTTCTTGAATATTTTTCGAACTATGTTGTGTTGCAAGCTATTGTATTCTAAAGCAGGAGGAAGCAAGCGGGGGTTTAGAGGGGGCCTGGGCCTCCCAATATTCTAGAGGTCCCAAAAACAAAACATTTGCAGATGGTATTGAGTTCGAAAATGTGCATATGTTACCTCTTAACCCCTACTCCCGCGAATGTGTTGGTTTGTGCATGTTTATGCAATACCTCTGTACATTATTATTAATATAGTCATTTTTTATATGTTTGTAAAATAACATTTCGGGGCCCCCAATGTCAAAGTTCTAGCTGCCCTCATGCTCTAAAGTAATGATATGGAATGAGATTATATAGTTGACTGGCTTTTCTCAAATTTTTTGAATTCCCAGAAAAATTAACTGCATTACATCTCTTAATCTATAAGTCAAATGATTTGGCGATTAGGAAATTTGAAAGCTCTTTCAGCTTTGACAGAGAAAGTAAAAATTGTAAAAATACCTCTAATGGATTATAAATACATTTAATGGATTATAAAAATATATTAGAAGGTAAACCTAAATAATCCCCTGAAAACTTTTCAAATGATCCATTTAGTGCCACGGTACCTCTATCCATTTAAATCTCATCCAATATCAGTCCATTCAAATACTAGCTCTGTCAAAGCATACAGAACCTAAACTTTCACTTAGGATAATCTTTGTTTTATATGAGACTTCATGTATGTACAATACGAAAATTTAAAGCATAGGTGTGAGACTTATTGCAGCTTTATAAATTTGCATTTCAGCTAAGCGCAGCTGTAAACGAATTTACACCAGAGGCTCTACAACAAGCGGAATCTATTCGCTGGATGAGATTGGACAGCATTATTGTATGATGGATGGCGACTGTGGCCAAGGAGGTTGGACACTAGCAATGAAGGTTGATGGGACAACAGTAAGTACCAGGGGAATGAAGCCCCATCAAACTGAACTTATCAATACTGCCCTTGACTTACTTAATGCTACATTTAAAGATTCAAAATTGGCAATCACTGTTGCCTTGTCCATGATAAAATTGTTAACAATACTTTTTGAAAATTTTAACCCCAAAATATGGACTATAAAATTTTTGATCAGCATCACTGAGCAATTGCATGACTCAATTAAGTTTTCTCTATTTGTAAAGGCTAGTACTAATATCTTTTAAATTAGGTTCTTACCCAAATGATAGAAGCCTGTGGTTCCTCTATTATTGAGCCTCTGTGCCGGATTTTTGAAAAAAGTCTTGATACAGGGATTTATTCATCGACTTGGAATAAGGCAAACATCGTTCCCATTCACAAAAAGGGCAGCAGACAGTGTAAAAATAACTACAGGCCTATTTCTCTGCTTCCAATTCTTGGAAAGATCTTCAAAAAACTGTTATCGACAAAATTTACTCCACTCTTTGTGAAAATGGACTTCTAGCTCCAAATTAATCTGGATTTCGGAACTGCAAAATAAGATAATGAACATTTTCTCCTGCCCTGGCAAAAGCTGAAAATGTGGGGAGCCAGCCCTCGGTTCTCATAACACTACAATAATTATCAAGGTAACTCCTACCCACTTAGGCCTTTGCCTATTGTCTCCACCAGTTCCCGACGTTGGGGAAGCGAGTTTGCCTAACCTTGGGGAGGCGAGCAAGAGAAAGTTTTACAATGAGTGAGGCAACCCTTCATCCTGAAGTTAAAGAGCATGCCCTTACTTTTTACAACATGCTTTTGATATGCACACTAGCATCCCACGTTTTTTAAGATGAGTGTACAAAAGCTTCCCTCAATGCCATTAAAAATCATTATGGGGAAACCATCCCGCTGCATATAAAGCAAAACAAATGGTCATCTTTATTCTCAAGCATAATTATATTGCCTGTACACTCTCTTTTTTATATGAACAATTTTATTAAAACACAATCCTCTAAATTGGTCAAAAGTTAAAACCAAGCGGAGGCTGTGCTGCTGTAAAATTTAACTTTGAACAATGTTTCATCTAAAAAACGAGGAGTTTTAAGCCATCTAGGGGTCCTTATTCGGCGAACTTTCAAACTGGTTGTAAAATAAAGGATGTTTCACTCACTTTGTTGGCAAACGAGGCTTGAAAACTTCCCTAGAGCGCAATAATTTAAGAACAAATTACGAACAATCCATCCTCAGGTTTTCGAAAAAATTTAGAACAGCCAGCCTGAACTTCAATTTACTGGTTCTTATAAAAAGAGTGTAATGGTAAACTTTATTAACATCCCTTAAGGCACCGCAGTGTCCCGATGAGGCGTCGTACATATTTTGGAAAAAATTTATCAATGACATAATTTTTTTCTGGCAACACAAGCTTGAAAACCTACAGGAATTTATACAATACACTCTATGTCATCCAAAAAAAATAAAATTCATATTAAAGACAGTACACAGTCGACTTCGCTTAAAATCACACTACTGGTTACAGCCAGATCAAATTTAGACCCAACTATGCAAAACTATTCAATAAAATTTAAACCCAAATAACGCCGTTTAAAGTGTCACACTCGGTTTACAGTCACAAGCTTTCAAGCAACATTTAATGTACTGTAGTATTTCTATTCTGACAGGCGCCGCTTTTATTTAGGCACACGGTTGGGATTACATCTTTTTTCTTAGTTTTCTGGCAAGCGGTACTTGTCTTTTTGTATGGTTATTAAAATAAGACGCTAATATCGACCAAGGGTGTAACACTTAAGTCCACAGTGAAAAGAAATCAGAATCTATTTAGAAATCTATTCCAAGCTTAGCTTACACTGGCAATACCTATTTTGTGTCACTGGTAGACTTAAGCATTTAACGTTTGGAACAGACAAATTCCAAGCATAGCATACTTCTTGTTAAAGTTATAAAAAAAACAAAGGAGACCCATTGGTAGAAAACATTTGCCCTGGGAAAATCACTTTTGCCCTGCGAGAAGGTCCAATTTTCGTGGTTGAAGGGTGAAACACCCCCCCCCCATACCCCTCCTCAAGTGACGCCCCTGATAATGCGTTGTGATCTCCTTGGTCAACACTCGGAAATCCCGGTTTAGACATTTCACAATATGATTCAAAATCTTTATGCACACTGCTTCTCTATGGACCTCCATTGTTGAATGAATTTGCCAGCAAAATAATTATGGAAGCTACAATGTCTTTTATCAGAGGAACAAAACGACCTGACTGAATGCAGCTACCCGATATCTATTTTTTATTATTTTATTTTATTTGTTTGGTTAAGTAACTTAAATAACAGTTATTTTCTTGGTTTGTTCTTTGTCCCTTTGTTGACTTGAGTGACAGAATGGTTAAATTTTTTGTAAGTGCCATTTATAGAGGTAACTCGATGACCTTGTGTCTTTTTCTTCTATGACTGGCATCATATGAAGTAGCTGCTGCCTTGCCTAGCCTTAATGTTTTAATTGCCTAGATATAGAAGGGAAAAAATGATAGAAATATTAGAGAACGTCAATCACTGTGGCATTCATGGGGTAAGGAAGTCATTAATGTTAGCTATTTAAGTCAACCTGCCAACTTGCAATTTTGCTGAATGTCAACTGAGCCTATAAGATCGATTCTTTCCAAATTTATCAGTCAGACTCGAAAACAAAACATTTTAGGGTTGATTAAATGCTGACTTGCTTTCAAATGGTTCAAAAATGTGTCAGCATTTTATTCAGTGGCGGATTCAAGGGGGGCAACTAGGGGCAGTTGCCCCTCCCTCAACGAGTTGAAGCAAGTCTGGCGCCCCTTTTTTGGAAATTATGCGCCCCTTTTGAAGAATGAGAATCAAGTGAAAAAGTTTCTGAGACCGATAAGTTAGTTTGCTTCAAGGATTACCTCGAAGTTATGTTGTTTATTCCGAAAATGAATTTGAAATTTTTATAAACAGCCAGAACATGTTCAACACATTTCCTCTAGAAATGGATTACAAGGCGTTAGGTAGGGGTAGATCATATTTCCTGAAAAATTAACCTCGTATAAAAGCACTGAAACGAGGCAAAGGGGCGTGGCAAGTGAACCCTCCCATTCTGCAGTACCTGGAACTGCCACTACTTGCAGGCTAATATTATCGATTTACAACAACTTTGATTCCTAAATGCATCCTATTTCCTGGACTCTTCCAAGTTTCAGGTCGGTTGCGGGGTTCACAAAGGGTCGGCTTATCATACAAAGGATAAAGGAATTTATACTGAGAGAAACTGTGATCGAGTGAAACAGCCAGGGCAGTTATCGATCTCTGCAACCAGTTACTCTGTACTTCGTTGCTCTACCAAATGAGCTACTTGGTCACATGTTTGAATCGAAGCCCCAAGCCACGCCACTTACACACAACGCCCCTTCTCACCTACTCCCTCCTCATCCCCTTCCCCTTCCCCATCGTAGCATTTCTCGCAATGAGCAACGGACTGCTATGCAAAAGGACCTTCCTCGCCAGGGGAAGGGCGGTAATTAATAAAACATCTAACTAAAAGATGCAGTCAGAATTAAGGTACTTGATGATGTGATGGATTTTAATTTCATTTTGTGGGATTTTCTTTCATGTCACTGAACTTGTAGCTTCTTTTTTACCAGAACACTTTAGTTTCAAACTCGCCCCTCTGGACAAATGGAGAACTGCACAGATACACAGACACAAACCTCAATGATGGAAATGCCAAGTTTGATGCCTTTAAAAGTGTTGATTTCCAAACTGTGTGCATTGGAATGAAGACTAAAGGTGCTGCAAAAGAGACCATTAAGTGGTTGAAGATACCAAAGCTGTCGTCATCTTTGCTTGATGTATTTTCATCTGATCAGAGTTCAGATACGAAACTGAGTAGGCAAGCGTGGAAAGACTTGGTGCCAGAAATCAGCGAACCCTTGCAAATAAACTGCAACAGGCAAGGATTCAATATCAAAGATGATAGAAATCAGTTTCAAATTAGAATTGGCATACTTGGAAACAACGAGGATGATTGCGGAAGTATTGACTCAGCAATAGGAGTTGGAACTAACAGCCCGTCATATAGTGGAAGCTTCCGTCGGTGGCCCAAGGAATCGGCATACTTGAATCCAAAACAGGTTTTTATCTTTGTTCAGTAGCAACACAAAGCAACAAAGCACTTAACACATCAGACAGCCAAAAAGCAAAATTATTTTTGGACCAAAGTCCTTGCCCTGGCCAGAGACAGATTAAGCGGCAAGGATTAGGGGGGGAGGGGTTGAAAATTATTTGATTTTGGTGTCCCACCTTTCAGATGTCTGGAAAATGATGAAAATATCCTTTTAAGAATTAAGCTTATTTACTTCAAGGTGAAAACGATAAGAAGATGAATAAAGTAAATTTTTGCATTATTTTGTTACTACTGGCCATCAAAAATGCTTTTTACCGAATCAAAGCAAAATTTACTAAAGAAAACAAAATTTTTTGGGGACACCGCACCCCCTAGAACCCCGGTAAATTCGTCCCTGGCCCTTACCCAGTCTTGTTTATGTTGGGTTGTAGAAACCTCTAAAATTATGTGAGAGTTTAGTCAAAACGGCAGGAAATGCCCCTCCAACTTTTAATCATATTCGTTATATTCATGAATCAAAGCTTTTCGTGATTTTTCAAGTCTGCCATCATCAGCAACCCACCTTCACCCACCTTCACCCGATTTATACCCTGCAAATTTTGCAGTGGTGTCTATTAATCATGGCCCTGTTTTTTGCAGTGGCGGCGAAAAGGGGTGTGACATGGAGGGTTAATCTCTCATACTTTTGTCAATACATGGTCCACATCGATCTTCTAAGATTTGATAAAAGAAAGTCACTCAGAAGTTTTAGGTCATATTCATAAGACTTGCCCAACGAAAAACACCTAGTTTATAGCACCAAAATGAAGTAAAGCCTTGGCCAAACTAGGCAACATTTGAGCAACATCCGGGATTTGTGAATGTTGCCCGACAATGTTGCCCAGTTTGGCCAAGGCTTAAGAAGCAAGTGGTCTCACTGGTGACACCAATTACCTTATCATTCCGTTGTAGCTGGCGCCATCACTGTTTCTTTACATAGAGTTCTGGAGGCCCAGAAATAGTCCAATCTGACCCAAACTTTATATAAACATTATCCCACAATTTAAGATACGTTATGGTTCTGGTGCCTAATTTGAGAGCCAAAAATTTTCGACTTTTTTATTGCAGATAATATAATTGTTTGGAATATTCAGAGAAGGAATTTTTTTAAGCGTTCCAGCATTGTAAAAGAAGGTGTAGGCAGGCACCGCAGAGGTAGGGGACTGGGGGGGCTCTAGCCCCATTTTTTGCCAGAAATATACGATATAAAAAGAAGAACCATCAGTAAAGCCTCTTTTTATTCAGTGTTAGCTCCCCATCACCTCTTTTAGACCCCCCACGTTTCTCAATACTCCGCGGTGCCTGGTATGGTGGCATGTCGGCCATTTTGCCTCATCTCTTTGCAAAATTCTGCCGGCCTTGTCTGTTCATTCTTTGGTGACATCAGGGCTGGAATTAAATTTCAGGGCCCAAGCCACAAATTTTAAAGTTGGGGGCCAAGGCTAGAAAAAGTAGGGGGCCAAGGCTAGAAAAAGTAGGGGGCCAAGGCTAGAAAAAGTAGGGGGCCAAGACTTCTTTTCCCTTTTATTACAGCTTTAAAACTACTTGCTCCACAAAAAGATGGCGTGGGCCCTTAGGCTTAGATGAATTTGATAAAGGGTAAAGCCGAAAACCCACTCTGGAAAACGATCCGCGGATCGGATCAGTTTGAAATGCACTCTACACGGGATCCTTGCCTCACGACGCAAGTGCTCTATTGTTTAAGAAGTTCTAATTCGATTTTGATCAAAAGAAAACTATTGTACTGGAAGGGTTAAAAAAGTTGAAATGATTTCAACTTTTCTTTCAATCCGTTTTGGTCAGTCGCGGATCCGATCCGCGGATCATTTTCGGGAGTGGGTTTTCGGCTTAAAATACTCAGCTGCGCGTAAAAAGCTCGCACAAATTCAGTCATAACTTTCGGGGCACAATCAACCCAAAGTTGCTGCAATGTTATGCATATGATAATCAAAGGTGTGATCTCCTTTGTGCGATCAATGTGGTGATAAAACGTTTTTCACATAACCAAAATAAACCAAGTTTGGAAACACTGCTACAATTCATTCATACATTAGAAAGTTTCTTGAAGCACTAGACAAAGAAAGCACAAAGACTTTTTGAAGCACTAGACAACACCAATAATAGTCTAGCTTATCAAGCAATTCGTCCTTCTCTAAACATGCATAGTGATAAAGCCTTGGCCAAACGACTCGATTTTTCACTAGCTTCTTATTCTTGACATTTGATCTCAAAATCGAGCGAAGTCGAGCATGGATGGCCAAACGATTGGATTTTTCACTCGATTTCTTGTTGAGCAAAAAATCAAGTGAAAAATCGAGACGTTTGGCAGGGGCTTAACTGGGTATCTCATGCCCGCGACCTACGGGTACGCTATGGCATGCAACAATCGGATACTCGTCCTATTATTAAAACCAAGGCCATAAGTCATTTTTAGTCAAAAGTATTTGGAAGATTGAAGGAACACATAAATGAAAGCAGAAACAAAATTTTCACGCCTCATTTAAAACAGTTTGCAAATCTGAGTCTTACCTTGACTACAAACAAGATTTTACAGTGAGATGCATATTAGCAAAACTTAGGGTCACTGCTCAAAATCTTTTAATTGAAACAGGGTGTTTTAGTAAGAACAAAACTTCGAGAGACGAAAGGTTTTGCCGGCATTGCAAATCCCTGAATATTTTCGCAGTTGAGAATGAAGTCCTTTTACTCTTAGCTTGCTCCCTTTTTAATGAAGAACGAAACATATTTCTGCAAAAAATCTACAGAATTTTTCCAGATACTGCCTCGTTGAACGAATTCAACCTGATCATTTGGCTAATGACCCAAGAGGATTACAAAGCAACAAAACTTTCGGCCAATTTCTGCAATAGGTCGTTTGAAAAAAAATCAAATTTTTTAAGCAACCCTAATAATATTTTATTCTAAACATTTACTTCTTTCATGGCTGTATCTTTTGCAGAATATTGTGCTTAGTTTTTCCATAATTGTATCTTTGAACTATTAGATTTGTTATTGTTGAATAGTTTTTTTAAAAAATCGCCATAAATAGCTTTATGATTATAAGCAGGTAAGCAGTTAAGAGCCATCTCGGCGTAGATACTTGATTTCCAAAAAATGTAGCAACAGCAATAAAGACCTCACCAAAATCATGTGCATAATTTATGATTTTGATTAATGATTTGTTCTGTCAATTTAGCAATTTATCGGTTTTGGTCCTTGGCCACTGTGAGCCGCCATTTTTGATTACCTTTTTCAGACTTTTGTACCCTAAGTGTACATGACGGATTATTTTATATCTACTCGAAATGTTAGTTGCGGTAATTAAGTCTCGGTCGAGGGTTGCAAAGTAAAGAATGTAAATAATGAACAGTGTAAACGTAAGTAGCATTCTCGATGTACCTTTATAGTAAAATGACACAAACAAATCGGTACTTATTTTTTCTTTGTTCGGTATTTATTTTTTGTCTTTTAAACTGTAAAAACAGTAGAAAATGATAAATTTTATTTTCTAAATTCGATACTCATTCGAATGATAACAAATGTATTTAATGAGATGACTGAAACATTGCACGAAATTAGCTAGAATGAGTCGTAAGAATATGTCCCTCCTGAAGTCTTTACGATATGCAAAAAGTTCTGTATTTCCATTCTTTCTTTATGCGTGGCCAAAATGGCTCAACGTTATCAAAGACGAAGTATTAACACGTTAGACTGGATATAAGCAAGCTAAAACGTTTCTGAGCTTTTAGGCTTTCAAGTTCCCAGAACCTTTAATTTTTATTTAAGAAGGCAACACTTTAGCAAAATGTTGATTTTCAAGGAGTTCTCCACTAATATTTTACAAAATAAAGCATCAATTTCGTAGAAACACTGGAATCCTGCGAAAATTGCAGAGGCCTCAATCCGTTTGAGACATATCGTAAAATTCGTAAGCCGCAGTCGACAATATGGCCGCAAAGCCTACAATCCCAGGCAAAACTGTTGAGACAAAATAGAATTTTTGCAATTTTCTACTTTACGTTGCCCCTGTAATTCCGAATCCCCCCTTTCCCCGAATCAATGTGGAATTTGTAGTTCTATCATTTCTCCTTCAAAATCATGCATTCAAGATTGAATTGGGGGAGGGGGGGGGAGTAATTTTTCAAAAGAGAGAGAAAATATCAACTTTCCTCGAAAATTCTCAACAATTTTTGTCCGGGATTGTAGAACCCGTAAGCCGAAAAACCGTGAAGCCATGGAGCCTCGGAACCGTGGAGCCTCGGAGACGCGAAGCTGCTAACCTATAATGGTCCCTATCAAAGACATATAGACATAGAGGATAGATTTTACATTGATAAAAGAAACCAGGAGCACTGCAATGCGTCTAAAAAAGTTATTTTTTATTGTATGCTTCCTCGCAACTTAAAAAATTCTAACATTTATATCTTCCATTTGAGAATATTAACACGTCCTAACACTGAGTGGTTCAATAAACAATGTGATTATATATGTTTAAAATAACTCAATATTTATGTGAAAAAATATATGCTTAAGACTATGAGTTTGAAGTAAAGATGCAAAATTCTTGTTGTTTCGTGCCGTTGTTTCCTGCCTTTATTTCTTTGCTTTTTGAGAAGCATAATCATCGTCAATTATCATATCTTTAGTGAATGTAATTAGGGAATTTCGCATAACCATCTAGCAATAGCAAAATTTCGACTTTTAAATTTTTAAAATCTGATGATGTTATCGGAAAGAGCTTTCAAACCTGAGTAAAAATGATAAAACATCAATGTGATTGCAAAATTTTCATTAAAATTTTTTTTTGAAAATTCATTTATCTCTGTTTCTAAATAAAATCAGGCTGTCGGCAACAAATTGATGGCCAGTAAACATATCGACCCATTGGTAACGGCCCGTTAACTTTTTTCATCAAGAAATTTGTATTTACCGATTTCTCATACACTTGTGATCCAACGATTTAGTTGCTATACTTTTTGCTTGGGGATCTTACGCTTTGGCCTCGGGGCTTCATAAGCTCGTCGTCATAAGGGGAATTGTAGAAAGCATGAAGAGTTTTTCATTAAATTTAAGAATTATCAAATTAATTATTGCGTCAATTTACAGATAATGAAATTTTTCACAAAGGAAATTTACTTGCCAACCAAGATGGTAATACTTCAGAAAGATGAAAAATTGAGATCAATAACGTAGCAGAGGCATCTAGTTCCCTAAGGAAAAATTGAAACGGGGCCCCTCCGTTGGGACGGCAAAAAGTCCCATCCAGCGCTGTATGTAGCCACAGTATGTGAGTCAGAATAGCAAGTTAAAAAATGATAATTTTCTCTCGTTATCAAGGCTGAGTTGTAGCAGATTCAGTTGAAGAACTTTGAACGTTTTTGAATATGAAGTTAACTTGAATAAAGTGTTAAGAACATGGATTTAAAAATTTTTGGGGTCCCATTTCATTTGGTCGGATGTCCTTAGTTATCGAACTAAAGGCCGATTTCCATTTGGCATTTTTTGTGCGCGCGGGCGTAGCGCCTAAATCTAAGCATGCGTAGTTAAAATCAAGTGGTCTCGATTTTGCATCCGCTGTGAGCGCCAGAAAGTTGATAGGGTCTCAATTTTTTGTGCGCTTGGCCACTTGACAGTAGCACTTCGCTACGCATGCTCAGATTTGGGCGCTCCGCCCACGCGCACAAAGAATGTCAAGTGGAAATCGGCCTTAAACGTTACGTCATTGATTGAGATGCGTGGGAGAATGTGACATCCTTATCCATGGTGGCATGATACAATCGCTTACAAATTAATCAAATGGCATGCGACATCGGTCTGCAATGCCAGAAAGACGCTAGGCAACAATGATGAGTTTTTCAATAATTAATGAACTCTTATGCTATCTGAATGCAAAAACAAGTGCATATTGAAGCCTTGAAAGTAATATTCCCACGTTATTGGATTCGTTTTTGGATACGCTTCCCTCTCACAATATCAAATAAACAATCAATCCCTGCACAGGGTATTGAATTTGTTACTAAACAAAAGCTCGAAATGGTCGTATGGTATTATGTTAGTTTTGTATACAATTCTCTCAGCCTCTCCGATGCAAAAACAAGATCTGATCATATGATATAAGATTCATTTTTAAAAATGATTTTTTGTATCTGGTTTTTCTGACTAGTCCGATGCAAACACGTAACGTTGTTGCATGATTTCAAATTGACTCATGTATCAGATTCTCTCAGCATTTCCGATCGACAAAATCAACTTTGTCACATGACCTTAGATTCATTTTTGCATCCGATTCTCCCAACCAATTCGATGGAAAAATTTGAACTTGTTACATGATTTTAAACTGATTCATGTATCAGATTTGCTCAGCCATTCCCATCGCACAAATCAATTTTGTCACATTATCTTGTATCAGTGGTGGCGCCAGGGGAGGTGTTGTGTATGCGCGCGCGATGCCTAAGATCCGCTGCGACCTAACGCTAGACCTAGAGAGCACACGAGACAAGACGCCATGTTTTCACTCCGACCCTGATCTAATCTAATCTCTCAACTCCAATCCGAGGCTAGTATAAAATGGTTTATGCCTAATACATTACAGGAGGGCTAGGGGGAGGCTACAGCCCCTCCGTTGGAAGCATCTAGCCATCCCCCCCCTCCCCCCATCGGAGAAAATTATAGGTTATTGTCGGAGCAAATTTGACAAAATAAAGTACGAAAACTGCTTATGTTAGTCATTTTAGCCACCCTTTCGGAAGCTCCAGCCCCTCTGTCGGAAGATTTCTGGCGTCACCTCTGTCTTGTATACACTTTTGTATCTGATTCTTTCGGGCATTGATAGCTTTAAGTACGGGGACATGTCATTATTCTAGAGGTACCTTCGATCGAAAAGAGCGGATTATCAGCATTAGTTTCTAACATATGCTTTATTAAATTGACATATGACATTTGACATATGAAAAATGATATTGTCTTGTGGAATCATGGGTCAAGTTTTAGTTTTAGTCATGTTTGCGGGATTGTTGGTCACATTTTTCAGACGTGCAAAATTATTGGTCAAACTTTGAACCAAAATGACAGGTCCCTGTCCAAAACTAGGCCTAGTTATATAATGCTTTGGTGAAGTTAATTATTGAGAGAGCGGCACCACTTGCTTATTTGTGGTTATTACACCAAAACAGCACAGCCTCGAGTGTTTGCAATGTAAGGAATATTATGCAACTTTAACCTTCACTTGTCAGAATCCCCATGAATAGTCTATTACTATTTCAGGTCAATAAATGAAATTCAATTAAGGTGTTGCTTAGAGGAAGTAAACTTCAAATTTGATTTTCACGAACCCGAATTGATAATCATCCCTAAATAATTCATGTTCGCTAATACATGAATAAATAATTCATACTTGCGAAAGCAAATAGCGAAACTATTATATAACCAACTACTGTGAAAAAGCCGAAAGTTAAATGCGTCAAAAACTTTCAAATATAAGGCGCAAAAAGTACTCCCTCTGTACAAGATGTTTTCAGTCTGTACTGTATTTATATGATTTCAAATTTTCAACGTTCGTTCTCCTATGTTGTTGAAGACCGCTACAGCCTAGCCTGGGTTCCAGACCCCTACAGCCTTGCTTCTAGGGATACATAATTTGAAGAGATGCCTCCTAGATTCCCACAATGTCATTTTATGTTTGCTGTTTGGTACATCCTTGAGGGCAGTTTTGTAGAATAGAAATGTCAGGATGTTGAACTTTTGTCTCTAGCTTCATCCCTGCTCTTCTTCCAAGAACAATGCTGTTAGTTTAGGGAACCTATTTGCGGCTTCACGACCTTGACCCTTTTTGCAGTTCAGCCTACGGATGTGGCAATAGATTTTCTGTGGATTGCGTTCGAAGCATACCGTAAAAGCTCTATTAAGCCCCCGGGAGCTTATTTGTTGTTTCAGTCCTAGAGGGGGGCTTTAAAGATAGGGAGCGAATTAGAAAGAGGGGTTTATTAAAAATTTAAAATAAAAAATATAATAAAATTACCCTTGTATATTACTTTGTTATAAAAATGTCTTACAAATGTTCTCAGAAAACTTCGCTGGCAGCTTCGAAAGTCTAATAAATCAATTATAAGGTCCCTATCTTCATCACAATCACTAGGATCAATTGATCACTCTGGGGCATCTTCTAAACAAATTTCGACTGAATTTTTAGGCGCACAGGTAAGTCTTTACATGGGCTTTATTTAATGCACACGATTTTATTATCATCACACCCGTTAAGAGACCCAGTAAATGAGCATGTTTTTCGTTTTTGAAACAAAGGCTAAATGGGGGGGGCTTAATAGATAATGAGGGGTTTATTTTAAGATTTGGCTTGTTAAGGAGGGGCTTAATAGAAAGGGGGCTTGATAGAGAGAGGGGGCTTAATAGAGCTTTTACGGTAAGATGCATCTTGCGTCTTCAGATGTAAATTGGCAACAGTTAACGGCTTCAGGATCTGGATGCGTCTCCAAAAATTTATTCAAGATGGTTCGGACCAACGCAACAGCTTGTTTTGTGAAAGAAATCACCAGAAAAATGCACTTCCTGATCCCTACGTCCTTACATAATATCCCTAATAAAGCAACCCTCTTAATCCTATTGAAAATTATTTTATTTTTGCAAACAAATTGAACAGCAGATAAAAACAGCAATTTCGCCGTGGTCTTCAGGTTTTCAGTTACTTCTAAAGCTAGGTAACAATTAGCACTGGTTGTCAATTTAGATCCCTCTTTCCATCTTAGCATTCCCTTTGAATGTTAAAATGAATCTGGAGTTCATGTTGAATTGCAGTTGACGCTTCTACCGAGAAACTTTAGGAGAAACGGACACAAGGCACAATTTTGCTTAAAGAGGGCCTGGATTTTTGGATTTATTGCCAACAAGCAATTTTCAAATCTTCAAATCATTAGTTTGTTTACCTTCATTCATATCAAGGAATTTCATATTCAACCATAGGAGCAACTACCTTTGCTTAATTCTTTATTGATTGTAAGACATGAAGGTCTCTCAAATACCAAAAGCGCTTTTTCCACCAAGCAGATTTTACCTGAAATTTCCTATGGAGATACTATTGGGGGGGGGGGTGGTGACACCCCCCACACTCCCCCGGTCCTGATGCCCCTGTGGGTCAACACTATACCTTGGTGGGAAAGCGTTTTAGTAGGCTGGGGGTTGTTTTAGAGCAAGCCTACGTCGTTCCCTGGTGTTCAATTCAAAGGCGTTTTGGCATGGATCGTACTTAGGGCAAGCAAACGTTTAATCAAATTTAGTGAAAACTTCAAAAATTGTAAGTGCAAAGCTTCAGGCTTGCAAATGCCAAAATCTAAATCCATATTTATGACACTTAACTTTCCTTCGCTTTTAGCATTAGTTTTGATTATATTTGCGAAATGAAATAGTTCTCGTTTAGCAATAATAGAGTGCTATAACTTTATCAATAAAGATCTTCACGAGGGGTATTTAGTGTAGTGATTGTTTTCCCTCTCGGAGTTCCAGGCAAATTCCATTTGATACTGATATAAATAGACAAATGAAGTTGTTTTGATCGACTGGTAAATTTCCGTTGCTATTTGTAAGCGGCGTGCTTGACACTACTGCCACCGGCTCGATTCTAAATTTGGAGCTGCTTAGATAAACGTGACTGTGACATCTAAAATGCAAGCAAGGCGTTAATCGCGAACAGATTTAGTACCTGCGTCAAGACGTTAGGAGAATACTACAGAAGTATTATGTTGGGTATGATGCAAAAAGCTCTTGTTCCTCTCAGGTTTGTAAAATGCTCAAATTTACACAATTCAAGTTCTTTTTCTAATTGAGATTTGCTACATAAGTATTTTTTTCATACCTGATATTAACCTTCTTTGGAATTAATTCTACAAATATTCGAGGGGCAAATCATTTTATGAAAATCTGTTACATGTGATTGTCATTGAAATCCTATTGTTTTGTGCTAAAATCCCCGGAATCCTTTTGTTTTCTATGAAATTTTGAACCCTAGTTGCACGAGTGAGTAAGAAATTTCAATAAGAGCATTAATAATTCTAGGTTCCAAGCTATCATTTCTCTGTTTGGAGTAGAGTAACATTGCTTCGTAACTATGGAATCTGCTGGCAGGAAAAAAGAACCACTGCTTGTATGAACATATTGAGTGAACATAAAAAAAGCAAATTGTGTCTACTGGTGCATTAACAGTTAAGATCCTTTTTCCATTGCTTAAGATCCCATATATTTGCATATTCGCTGATGCTTAGAGTTGTCCAGACGTTCATACATACAAAATTTCAAGAGACAACTCACGACTTTCAAGTCCTAGAAAATATCCAGAGTTTTCCAAGTTGTCTCGGGCGTCCTTTGTCAAGATTAGTTATGATTATTCAAGATTTGCCGATGATAGTGCAATGCGGAGATTAGTCGAGTGTTGCCTGTTATAGACCAGGCGGAGAATGGGGGTAGGGTCCCCCCTCGGGGAAGTAATTCTAATTAGGTGGGTTTGAGTAATTTTGGGGTGCTGATTCCGAAAATCGATGTTATACGGGCAAGTTGGGGGGCCTTCAGCCTCTATTTTATACCAAAGTCTCGTTTTCAATCAAAATAGAGCAAGTTGCTTTTTAAGGGTCCATCCTTCGGGGAAGTATCTAAAATTCATTGGATCTAGATAATTTTAGAATGCTGATTCCAAAATTCGATATTATAAGTACGTATAAGGAGGCGTTTGGCCTTAATTCCTTGTTTAAATCTCGTTTTCACGCAAAAGGACAGAAGTGGCTTGATAAGATTCCTCCCAATTAAGAAATTTTTCCAAATTTAGCGCAATAGGGCTATTGTGGTGTACTGATTCTATATAATAATGTTTTGAGGCCTTTTGGGGGTCTTTTTGGCTCCACTTCTAACAAAGTATCGTACATTGCATCACATTACAGTACACCAAATTGTAACACCTAATCTGAAAGCAAATGAAACTGCAATGCCTGTGATTCATGTTTGTTGTTGGTATGTCTCAAGATCCTCCGATGGTTTTGTGAAATGGCGATTGCGATCAACATTTCAGCTAAATGACATCTAAAAGAACTTGTATCGTTTACTATGAATCAATAAGCAAGTCCGAAAATCTCGTTAAAGGAAGCTTTTTAATCTTAATCATTGATTGGGTAAAGCGTAATTCACCAAAACCTTAGTGAAGAGAATTATCACAGAGAACAATGCGAGAACCTTGCACAACATTTTGAACATGATGAGTTATTCTACGGTCAAGGATGCTATCTGAGATTCACTTATGCAAAAGCATTGATGAGGAGAAATGTAATGGAAGGCGAAGAGACTGAAACAAGAAGCGAAGTTTACACGTGGAGAAGACCGGGCCAAGGAGGCTTTTTCAGACATTTGTATGATATGTAAGAAGAAGGTTTCAAAAGTGAATGCTTTTCCACAGTCGCTATCTAAGATTGTAACAGAAGCTGGTGAGAGTACTTTGAAATAATCTGCAAAGATTAGAGACGACTATGACATGATTATTGCAGTTTCAGAAACCAATAAAAAAATGCTATTTAGATTTCACCAAGATTATTCGACAAAAAGCCTCTACAGTAACATCTACTGACGACGACGATGAAACATTTGGTAACTTTGATGCAGTACCGTCGTTGATTGAAAATGATATTCTTGAAGGTCAGCAGTGCTTGTCAATGGAGACCATCATTGTAGAGTACAATGAAACAATTGGAAAGCAAACAGACCCGATATAAGCTAAAAGAGCTTTCGAAGCTATATGGAGATAATAAGTTTTTGTTCAGGTGCAGCTCCAAATACCGCAAGTTGTTATAAGTAAGGTATGTCTTCATGCTCCAATACTATCCAAAAAATCCGGCTTCCTTCAAGAGTTCATGGTAAAAAGAGCTGCTTTTATCTTGAGAGAACTGATATTTATATTCGTCGATGATACATTGTTTCTTTCTTGGCCTCCAACTGTTGAAAGCTTTGGATCTAGAGAAGCATCACCAAGTCCCAAATTGTTGGAAGTGTTTTTTAAAGCGTTACTATCATTAAAAGAAAGCCATCACAATTCTAGTGAAAGAGTTAATCGTTTTGCTGGTTCACTTAACCAAGATGTTGTGCATACGGTATCAAAAGGAAAGTTCTTGACTCCAAAGCATGCTTCACATTCTTACTGGTCAAAAGCAGCCAATCACAGTTTTGGCCAGATTGAGCCATTGCATAACGTTGCAGTCCAGACATGATAGTTCCTCGCAATTTTATTAATTTTCTACAGAATGAAGAAAACAGAACCATGCACATTAATTCAAAGAGCGATAAAAGAAGCCAAAAGTTAGTTACAAGGAAAGACCGTCCTCTTTTCCAACGAAAACAATTGCACTAAAGTGACGGAAGATGAAGTTGTCATAGATGAAAGAATGAAGAGCAATCACGAAGAAGCATATACAAAGCTGATTGCTTTAGTGAAAGCAGCAAACCTAAGGAATGGGGATTCTGTCAGATCACCTTCCTTCCGGGGATATTAAATGCAAGTCCTACCTCTTTGTTTC
>NW_027020174.1:4738817-4763657 GCF_013076305.1 Rhopilema esculentum | reverse complement strand
AATTGGGGGAGGGGGGGGAGTAATTTTTCAAAAGAGAGAGAAAATATCAACTTTCCTCGAAAATTCTCAACAATTTTTGTCCGGGATTGTAGAACCCGTAAGCCGAAAAACCGTGAAGCCATGGAGCCTCGGAACCGTGGAGCCTCGGAGACGCGAAGCTGCTAACCTATAATGGTCCCTATCAAAGACATATAGACATAGAGGATAGATTTTACATTGATAAAGGAAACCAGGAGCACTGCAATGCGTCTAAAAAAGTAATTTATATTGTATGCTTCCTCGCAACTTAAAAAATTCTAACATTTATATCTTCCATTTCAGAATATTAACACGTCCTAACACTGGGTGGTTCAATATACAATGTGATTATAAATGTTTAAAATAACTCAATATTTATGTGAAAAAATATATGCTTAAGACTATGAGTTTAAAGTAAATATGCAAAATTCTTGTTGTTTCGTGCCGTTGTTTCCTGCCTTTTTTTCTTTGCTTTTTGAGAAGCATAATCATCGTCAATTATCATATCTTTAGTGAATGTAATTAGGGAATTTCGCATAACCATCTAGCAATAGCAAAATTTCGACTTTTAAATTTTTAAAATCTGATGATGTTATCGGAAAGAGCTTTCAAACCTGAGTAAAAATGATAAAACATCAATATGATTGCAAAATTTTCTTTAAAATTTCTGTTTGAAAATTAATTTATCTCTGTTTCTAAATAAAATCAAGCTGTCGGCAACAAATTGATGGCCAGTAAACATATCGACCCATTGGTAACGGCCCGTTATCTTGTTTCTTTCATAACTTTTTTCATCAAGAAATTTGTATTTACCGATTTCTCATACACTTGTGATCCAACGATTTAGTTGCTACACTTTTTGCTTGGGGGTCTTACGCTTTGGCCTCGGGGCTTCATAAGCTCGTCGTCATAAGGGGAATTGTAGAAAGCATGAAGAGTTTTTCAGTAAATTTAAGAATCATCAAATTAATTATTGCGTCAATTTACAGATAATTAAATTTTTCACAAAGGAAATTTACTTGCCAACCAAGATGGTAATACTTCAGAAAGATGAAAAATTGAGATCAGTAACGTAGCAGAGGCATCTAGTTCCCTAAGGAAAAATTGAAACGGGGCCCCACCGTTGGGACGGCAAAAAGTCCCATCCAGCGCTGTATGTAGCCACAGTACGTGAATCACAATAGCAAGTTAAAAAATTATACTTTTCTCTCGTTATGAAGGCTGAGTTGTAGCAGCTTCAGTTGAAGAACTTTGAACGTTTTCGAATATGAAGTTAACTTGAATAAAGTGTTAAGAACACGGATTTAAAAATTTTTTGGGGTCCCCTTTCATTTGGTCGGATGTCCTTAGTTATCGAACTAAAGGCCGATTTCCATTTGACATTTTTTGTGCGCGCGGGCGTAGCGCCCAAATCTAAGCATGCGTAGTTAAAATCAATTGGTCTCGATTTTGCATCCGCTGTGAGCGCCAGAAAGTTGATAGGGTCTCAATTTTTTGTGCGCTTGGCCACTTGACAGCAGCCCTTCGCTACGCATGCTCAGATTTGGGCGCTCCGCCCACGCGCACAAAGAATGTCAAGTGGAAATCGGCCTTAACGTACGTTACGCCATTGATTGAGATGCGTGGGAGAATGTGACATCCTTATCCATGGTGGCATGATACAATCGCTTACAAATTAATCAAATGTCATGTGACATCGGTCTGCAATGCCAGAAAGACGCTAGGCAACAATAATGAGTTTTTCAATAATTAATGAACTCTTATGCTATCTGAATGCAAAAACAAGTGCATATTGAAGCCTTGAAAGTAATATTCCCACGTTATTGGATTCGTTTTTGGATACGCTTCCCTCTCACAATATCAAATAAACAATCAATCCCTGCACAGGGTATTGAATTTGTTACTAAACAAAAGCTCGAAATGGTCGTATGGTATTATGTTAGTTTTGTATACAATTCTCGCAGCCTCTCCGATGCGAAAACAAGATCTGATCATATGATATAAGATTCATTTTTAAAAATAATTTTTTGTATCTGGTTTTTCTGACTAGTCCGATGCAAACACGTAACGTTGTTGCATGATTTTAAATTGATTCATGTATCAGATTCTCTCAGCATTTCCGATCGACAAAATCAACCTTGTCACATGATCTTAGATTCATTTTTGCATCCGATTCTCCCAACCAATTCGATGGAAAAATTTGAACTTGTTACATGATTTTAAATTGATTCATGTATCAGATTTGCTCAGCCATTCCCATCGCACAAATCAATTTTGTCACATTATCTTGTATCAGTGGTGGCGCCAGGGGAGGGCTAGGGGGGGAGGCTGCAGCCCCTCCGTTGGAAGCATTTAGCCCCCCGCCCCCCCCTCCCCCATCGGAGGAAATTTTAGGTTATTGTCGGAGCAAATTTGACAAAATAACGTACGAAAACTGCTTATTTCAGTCATTTTAGCCCCCCTTTCGGAAGCTCCAGCCCCTCTGTCGGAAGATTTCTGGCGCCACCTCTGTCTTGTATACACTTTTGTATCTGATTCTTTCGGGCATTGATAGCTTTAAGTACGGGGACATGTCATTATTCTAGAGGTACCTTCGATCGAAAAGAGCGGATTATCAGCATTAGTTTCTAACATATGCTTTATTAAATTGATATATGACCTTTGACATATGAAAAATGATATTGTCTTGTGGAATCATGGGTCAAGTTTTAGTTTTAGTCATGTTTGCGGGATTGTTGGTCACATTTTTCAGACGTGCGAAATTATTTGTCAAACTTTGAACCAAAATGACAGGTCCCTGTCCAAAACTAGGCCTAGTTATATAATGCTTTGGTGAAGTTAATAATTGAGAAAGCGGCACCACTTGCTTATTTGTGGTTATTACACCGAAACAGCACAGCCTCGAGTGTTTGCAATGTAAGGAATATTATGCAACTTTAACCTTCACTTGTCAGAATCCCCATGAATAGTCTATTACTATTTCAGGTCAATAAATGAAATTCAATTAAGGTGTTGCTTAGAGGAAGTAAACTTCAAATTTGATTTTCACGAACCCGAATTGATAATCATCCCTGAATAATTCATGTTCGCTAATACATGAATAAATAATTCATACTTGCGAAAGCAAATAGCGAAACTATTATATAACCAACCGGTGTAAACAACTACTGTGAAAAAGCCGAAAGTTAAATGCGTCAAAAACTTTCAAATGTACTCCGCAAAAAGTACTCCCTCTGTACAAGATGTTTTCAGTCTGTACTGTATTTATATGATTTCAAATTTTCAATGTTCGTTCTCCTATGTTGTTGAAGACCGCTACAGCCTAGCCTGAGTTCCAGACCCCTACAGCCTTGCTTCTAGGGATACATAATCTGAAGAGATGCCTCCTAGATTCCCACAATGTCATTTTATGTTTGCTGTTTGGTACATCCTTGAGGGCAGTTTTGTAGAATAGAAATGTCAGGATGTTGAACTTTTGTCTCTAGCTTCATCCCTGCTCTTCTTCCAAGAACAATGCTGTTAGTTTAGGGAACCTATTTGCGGCTTCACGACCTTGACCCTTTTTGCAGTTCAGCCTACGGATGTGGCAATGATTTTCTGCGGATTGCGTTCGAAGCATACCGTAAAAGCTCTATTAAGCCCCCGGGAGCTTATTTGTTGTTTCAGTCCTAGAGGGGGGCTTTAAAGATAGGGGGCGAATTAGAAAGAGGGGTTTATTAAAAATTTAAAATAAAAAATATAATAAAATTACCCTTGTATATTACTTTGTAATAAAAATGTCTTACAAATGTTCTCAGAAAACTTCGCTGGCAGCTTCGAAAGTCTAATAAATCAATTATAAGGTCCCTATCTTCATCAAAATCACTAGGATCAATTGATCACTCTGGGGCATCTTCTAAACAAATTTCGACTGAGTTTTTAGGCGCACAGGTAAGTCTTTACATGGGCTTTATTTAATGCACACGATTTTATTATCATCACACCCGTTAAGAGACCCAGTAAATGAGCATGTTTTTCGCTTAATAGAGAATGGAGGCTTTTTTTAAGATTTGGCTTGTTAAGGAGGGGCTTAATAGAAAGGGGGCTTGATAGAGAGAGGGGGCTTAATAGAGCTTTTACGGTAAGATGCATCTTGCGTCTTTAGATGTAAATTGGCAACAGTTAACGGCTTCAGGATCTGGATGCGTCTCCAACAATTTATTCAAGATGGTTCGGACCAACGCAACAGCTTGTTTTGTGAAAGAAATCACCAGAAAAATGCACTTCCTGATCCCTACGTCCTTACATAATATCCCTAATAAAGCAACCCTCCTAATCCTATTGAAAATTATTTTATTTTTGCAAACAAATTGAACAGCAGATAAAAACAGCAATTTCGCAGTGGTCTTCAGGTTTTCAGTCACTTCTAAAGCTAGGTAATAATTAGCACTGGTTGTCAATTTAGATCCCTCTTTCCATCTTAGCATTCCCTTTGAATGTTAAAATGAATCTGGAGTTTATGTTGAATTGCAGTTGACGCTTCTACCGAGAAACTTTAGGAGAAACGGACACAAGGCACAATTTTGCTTAAAGAGGGCCTGGATTTTTGGATTTATTGCCAACAAGCAATTTTCAAATCTTCAAATCATTAGTTTGTTTGCCTTCATTCATATCAAGGAATTTCATATTCAACCATAGGAGCAACTACCTTTGCTTAATTCTTTATTGATTGTAAGACATGAAGGTCTCTGAAATACCAAAAGCGCTTTTTCCACCGAGCAGATTTTACCTGAAATTTCCTATTGAGATACTATTGGGGGGGGTGGTGACACCCCCACACTCCCCCGGTCCTGATGCCCCTGTGGGTCAACACTATACCTTGGTGGGAAAGCGTTTTAGTAGGCTGGGGGTTGTTTTAGAGCAAGCCTACGTCGTTCCCTGGTGTTTAATTCAAAGGCGTTTTGGCATGGATCGTACTTAGGGCAAGCAAACGTTTAATCAAATTTAGTGAAAACTTCAAAAATTGTAAATGCAAAGCTTCAGGCTTGCAAATGCTAAAATCTAAATCCATATTTATGACACTTAACTTTCCTTCGCTTTTAGCATTAGTTTTGATTATATTTGCGAAATGAAATAGTTCTCGTTTAGCAATAATAGAGTGCTATAACTTTATCGATAAAGATCTTCACGAGGGGTATTTAGTGTAGTGATTGTTTTCCCTTTCGGAGTTCCAGGCAAATTCCATTTAATACTGATATAAATAGACAAATGAAGTTGTTTTGATCGACTGGTAAATGTCCGTTGCTATTTGTAACCGGCGTGTTTGACACTACTGCCACCGGCTCAATTCTAAATTTGGATCTGCTTAGATAAACGTGACTGTGACATCTAAAATGCAAGCAAAGCGTTAATCGCGAACAGATTTAGTACCTGCGTCAAGACGTTAGGAGAATACTACAGAGGTATTATGTTGGGTATGATGCAAAAAGCTCTTGTTCCTCTCAGGTTTGTAAAATGCTCAAATTTACACAGTTCAAGTTCTTTTTCTAATTGAGATTTGCTACATAAGTATTTTTTTGATACCTGATATTAACCTTCTTTGGAACTAATTCTACAAATATTCGAGGGGCAAATCATTTTATGAAAATCTGTTACATGTGATTGTCATTGAAATCCTATTGTTTTGTGCTAAAATCCCCGGAATCCTTTTGTTTTCTATGAAATTTTGAACCCTAGTTGCACGAGTGAGCAAGAAATTTCATTGAAAGCATTTATAATTCTAGGTTCCAAGCTATCATTTCTCTGTTTGGAGTAGAGTAACATTGCTTCGTAACTATGGAATCTGCTGGCAGGAAAAAAGAACCACTGCTTGTATGAACATATTGAGTGAACATAAAAAAAGCAAAGTGTGTCTACTGGTGCATTAACAGTTAAGATCCTTTTTCCATTGCTTAAGATCCCATATATTTGCATATTCGCTGATGCTTAGAGTTGTCCAGACGTTCATACATACAAAATTTCAAGAGACAACTCACGACTTTCAAGTCCTAGAAAATATCCAGAGTTTTCCAAGTTGTCTCGGGCGTCCTTTGTCAAGATTGGTTATGATTATTCAAGATTAGCCAATGATAGTGCAATGCGGAGATTAGTCGAGTGTTGCCTGTTAGGGTATCATTGTCTTGGGGGTCTTGGGCCAACATTTGAAGAGATAGGGTGGCCAATTCTTTTCCTCCCTGCCTGTAACCTCCTTAGTGTTACCATCAGATACCCCTTTGGGGATGTGGAACCTGGATTCGTACCCACAACGTTCAGCAATGTAGTAAAATGCTCTAACCACTTAGCCACTTATGTCAGAAAACATTCTACTATCTGTCTGAAAGTACCATATACTTTGAGAATAAAATCGAGAGATCATGGTCTTATAGGTTATAATTTTTGTAAGGTAGAAATGACTGATTCACAATCTAGCCTGCAATTATGCCTTTTAGAACGCAAAAACCTCTTTGCACAGGTGTTCCTAAGGCTCTCGTCGTTCTAGTCAGACCCTGGCAATTATACAAAACGTTTCGTTGAAAAACATTTCGTTTCTCACGCTGTATTATGCGATCTGGACCCTGTTTACATTATGTTCTCTCATCTGGACCCTGATAGGAAAAATTCCAGCTGTATGGGTGGAGCAGTTCGATGCCAATATTTTATTTTGCACCCCTTCCCCTCCCACCCTTCACAAATAATCGATTACGATAATGGAAAAACTTCTGCTATTTGCCCTCAGCACCAGCACTGCCCCTCCTGCCTTAATCTTGTGCAGACGCCCTGAAGAGAACCTCTAGTCCAAAGTAAAGACCAGTATAAAATTGATGTATTTGCTCTCTATTTTGACACTTTTTCAAAGCTTGAGCCCTGTCTATGGCTACCGAAGCAACTTTCTCCGTTTTCGCAATACCTTTGTAAAAAAGATTTCGACAAAATCTTACCGTGCAAAAGAGGCTTTCAGTTCAACAAAGTCTGAGAAAAGAGATTCAATTAACCGAATACAACAAAGTCTGATGGTGTAAGTAAGAATGTAAGATGGACTTGGTGTGATTACATTTGTTGAAAAAAGTGGGCAGCATTTTTGTCCTTTACTTTTTCCTTGATTTTTTGTTTTTTTCTTTCTCTTCTCCCCTTTTTTCATTAGTATCTCATCATCTAACCTATTTTATCGTTATTATATGTTTAGTAACATCCCTTGTGAGCTTTTTTATGTATAAGCGGCTAGACTGTTTTTTCTTCGCAGCTTACTGCTCAATGGTCATCTGGCCATGTGCTGGATTTTACGACTTCCTTGCAAAACAGAGGCGAATTTCAACATATCAGCAGTTGGGTATGCCCTAGAGCACAACGTATTGATGAAACTGACGCTTCCTCTGGATGAATGCAGGGAAAATTGCATTTATACAGCTTACTGCAAATCTTTCAATCATAAGCAATCTGGACTCGAAAATTGCGAGCTGAACAGTGAGACAAATGTAACGAAACCAACCAATCTGGTCCAAAAAAGTGACTGGACATACTTCGCAACAGACCAGCGAGGCCGGCTGGTAAGTCCTGTAGTGTAAACGACTACGCTCTTTTCTTTTTATAAGAACAATTTTATAAGAGCACCAGCCTCAAAATTGGTCAAAAGTTAAATTAAGAACAAGCTGAGGTTGAGCTACTGTAAAATGCAGTTTTGAACAACGTTTCATCTAAAAAATGAAGACTTTTAGCCATGTGTGGATGCTTTTTCAGTGATTATTCAAGATTTTCGTCAAATGAAGGCTGTCGCATTCACTTTGTTGGTAAATGAGGCCTGAACACCTCTCCATAACGAATAAGCTAGCGATCGTATTACTTACACCCTATTAATTTAAGAACAAATTAAGAACAATCCAGTCTCGGATTTTCGAAAAAATTAACGTTCCGACGTCCCTGCACATGAATAGAGGCCTTCTAGCACCTAAACCGTATTGACTGAAACTAAATACAATTATATATAATATTCTCTTTTTACACGATTACCTTAATACAATATCAATTACCTATAAATACATTTGTTTTATTAAAAAAGATGTAATTTCAATCTAGAATGCTGTTCTTCCAGGGGGTCGTGCTTTAATAGACGAATCTGTCAGCTCTTCAAGTACTCCTTTAGTTGTTTTTTAAAGCGACAAATAGTCGGGAGTTCTCCAATATCAATTGGAACGTCGTTCCAGGCTTTAAGAGCAGAGTAGTTAAAAATTGTTTCACATGCTCTGTATTTATTCTAGGAATATTCAGATCCATACAGTACCTTGTTGCATAGTTTGATTGCGAGGATCTTTGCTGAAATTTATCCCAAAGGCTTTCTGTGCTTAATTTCTCCAGAATCTTATACGTCATAACCGATCGATCGAATCGAATGAGTTTTTCAACGCTCAACCAGTTACATGTCCAGTTTTCCTTTAATTTGGCGCTTTCAATTATCGGCCGAGCGCGGTCTTGCAGATGTTGGAGGGTATCAAGTTTAGTTTTTGGGAGGCTGCCCCAAATAACGTTAGCATACCGTAGGTGACTTTCGACAGTGGCGTGGTAGACGCTGCAAAATTCTTTTTGGGGAATTATTTTTTTTAACATTTTTAATGACTTAAGTCCTCCACAAACTTTTCTTTTTATAACTTTGTATTGCTCGTCCCAATTTAGGTTTTCATCTACAATTACTCCTAGAGATTTAGTCTTCGTTACACGCTTAATATCAGCGCCGTTGAGCTTGAGCGCACTCGAGATATTTAATACATTTACATTACGAGAATGGCCTATTATCATATACTCAGTCTTTTCAGGGTTAGGACTTAACTTACATATTCTCATTCACTCCGAGAGGTTTAGTAATTCATGCTGTGCCTCGAAGACCAGCTCTTCGACATCATTCGATACGATCGTGATATTTGTATCATCAACATAGATACTAGTTTGTGAATATTTCAAACATTGCTTAAGGTATACTATAAAAAGGAGAGGGCCTAAGCAGGAGCCCTGAGGTATATCACACATTACCTCGCTTGTCATTGATCTCTGACCGTTAACTGAACAAAATTGTTTCCGCTGTTCTTAATAGGATTGAAACCAATTCCCATCTATGTTTCTTATACCGTATCTACCCAACTTTTTAACATTATTGAGTGGTCCACAGTATCGAATGCTTTTCTTAGGTCAAGAAAGATAGTCAAGTTCAATTTTTTGGAATCGATATTTTCATACCAGTAATCGGTACTGCATATTAAAGATGTTATTGTTGAGTACAGTTTACGAAAAACCGATTGATTCTTGGCGATAACATTATTTTCAAAAAGGAAGTCAAATAACTGATCGTGAACTATCCTCTCCAGAACCCTAGGAAAAAGTGAAATAACTGAAATTGGCTTATAATTGTTTACACCCTTTTTTGGAACTCGATTTGAATTTAGGACTTACTCTTGCACGTTTCCAAATGCCTTGGAATTTACCGTTGATTAAAAATGAATTGGATATCATCGACAAAGGCTCTTCGACAAAGGGCTTGACAAAAGGTCTGCCACATCTTTGACAACAGTTATGGGCACCTTGTCTAGACCGGCTGCTTTTCCATTTTTTAGTTGTTTGATTGCATTCAGTATAAAAGCATCATCGATTGTTTTCAATTCCATTTCTTTTTGTACTGGTTTGATGTTGTGAAGACAATCGTCACCTGGCTTAGAAATAATTTTGTCTGCCAAATTTAGACCAACTGAAACAAAATGCTTGTTTAGTGCCTCTAGAATATCCTTCTCTCTAGTGAGATGTTTACCATTCACTTCGACACTGGAAAGTTTAACTGAATGCTGATTTTTGTTTATGGTATTCCACATTTTCTATGAACCCTCTTCTTCCTTACTGGTGCATGAAGATTTGGGATTGATTCGAAAATCTCCTGAAAGGTAGCTGCCATACTAACTGGATCATTATCAAGTGTACTAAGGATACTTGCCCAGTAAATCTGGTCTAGGTCCTTACGGAATAGCATTTTATCATATTTTTTCATGTTGCGAGACTCGACAACTTTTTGCTTATTTCTTTTGCGCCGCCAAGAGTTTATTTTCCGTATACCATAAATCAGATAGTGGTCAACCATCCCGGTCTTTACTACATCTGCCTCTAGAATATTTTTTGGACAGGAGTAAGAACAATTATATTCGGGTCAGGGGTCAAAGAACGAAAGTACCCATAAGAACGAACTGATACCCATAAGATAAAGACAGTTTTAAGCAACGGGGTCTCTTTCCGTAAGGAAATCATAAAAAATTTAAATACTTTCTTAGAAATAAAAATCAATGTCGTCGTATTTTTCAGGTTGGATCGTACTGTCAAATGAAAAATCCATGTACCGATTGGCAATATTGCATTGACGACTGCAGTTGTCCGGGCTATCGATGCCTGCAGTGCGCCGAGGCATATGATGTTAGCTATGGCTGGTATTGCCTCAATGCTGGTGAGTGGATGCGGGGGGTCAAGGCGTAATACCGTAAATTCTCTTTTTAGCCCCCCGGGTGCTTATTGTTTTTCAGCACTTTAAAGGGGGGCTTATAAGAGAGGGCAGTGGCATGGCATGCTCCGACAGGAAACGAATGGTGAATTAAAGCGTCCCTTTCCTCCACTAGCTTACAGGTCCAGCCTGACTCGACTGGTACCACCTGGCAGGGTTCCTTAGCTCAGGGCTACGAGCGATGGCCAACGGCTAACTCGGCGGGAAACCGGCAAGGAGGGCGGATGGGCTACGACTCCAGGGGTCAATGGCTTCTGGCGGAAGAACTCCGGGAAAGAGGGATGGTGTCCCTTTAAAAACACTGTAGAGGTGGTTTTGGGGGCCCATCTACACTATTAGCCCTTTAGTTTTATCTATGACCATGACAACAAACCAAAACTCAGACTTTGGGATAGTTGGAGGGTCATGGTAGCCAGCCTTCTGATAGAAGATGGTACCTGATGATATAAGAGAGGGAGGCTAAATTGAGAGAGGGGGCTTAATAAATATTTTGTTATAAAAAACCATGTTTAGTGATAAAACTAGTTTTTTGTTATTTGCCAAATAAAAAACACCAAATCAGTCTTCTATATCAATATTATTGTCTTCATTATCAATTATTCTAAAAAATCTTCTTGGGCCATGTCGCCTTCTGAAATCGAGCATTCTAAAAGGTCGGCTTCATCCCTCGGAGCACCAACAGCCTGTAATTTTAGTAAAAGATTCTGACTTGATTCGAAGTATTGAGCGAACAATGAATAAAATGAAAATCTCTGTTTTTTGTCAAGTTTACTTACTCCAGCATCAATGAAAATTTGGGGAGGGGGCTGAATTGAGAGTGGGGGGGCTAATTAAATTTTTCTTCTGAAAATGGGGGACTAATAAGAGAGGGGGCTTAAATGAGAGGGGGGGCTAAAAAAAGAATTTACGGTTACTAGCATTGGTGATTGCGAACGTATGAAACATTAGAAAAAAAGCAACCTCCCATCGGCTCAGATTGAGTTGAAAGCAATAATAGAAGATATCTTATTGAATCATAAGACAAATACTCTATACCACAGTATCTATACGGGGGCCTATTAAAGGTATGCAGCTTCACAGCCTCGACCCTATTTCTACGTGCGGCCTACGGATTTGGCAGTGGGTTTGCTGCGTATTGCGGCTTCAGCGTAAGGTGCGTCTTGCTTCTTTCGGTGCAAATTGGCAACGGTTTACGGTTTTCAGGATGTGGATGCGTTTTCACAAAAGTATGCAGTGAATAGATATTAAAAAAAGTTAGGACCAATGCAACTGTTTGTTCTATGAAGAAATGAGAGCCATAAGAACTCATAATACGGTTAATTGTATAAACGTTCTCTTTTTCTTAAAAGTAAGTAGTTGTATTTTGTGTCATGGCAGTTTTTCTATCGCGGCTGCGTCTTTCTGCCTTATTCCATTGCGGAATGCGGCTTGTGGACACCCTATTATAGGCCTCCTATACATTAACCGACGGTTTACAGCTTGGAAACAGCTTAGCTTGAGCTTTCGCACTTGGTGGATAAGTAGTAATGTTTCAAAAATGAATTAAAGAGCATTTTTAGAGCTGAAATGGAATGATTACGTTTGATGAAGTAAAGCAGATTTCCACCAACTTTTCTAATTAAAAGATCATCATCGTAGAATTTCAGGCTTAATTTCCATTAAAAAACTTTCTTGAAACTTTTAATAAACTCAATCAAAACAAAGCTATGCACTTAAACATGCCACTAGGACGCCCTAATCCTAAGCAGCTCAACAAGGTGCAATATGAATGTTACAAGCTGGAACTAAAAGCCTTGACTGCAGAGGGTCGCTCAAGTCTTGTTTGAGATCAGTGGTTTTGTCAAATCAGGCACGCCGGAGCACAGGTGGAGGAGGGGCTATCGACAATTTGGCAATTTCTTATGGTGGTTTTTCGACAATTTTCTTTGATGCCACATCATTGAAATCATGCTTCAGCAAAAAAAGGAGAGGGCTACAGAGTCCCTTCCCCTCGAATCCGGCGAATAAAAGACATCATCTATGCTAAAAATATTATATTTGATCAGAGAGAAATGCCAACCATAAAATATTTGCTCCTTGATCATATTTCTGATTATCACTTATCAGTTGACCAATCAATAAGAGTGTATATGTCCGTTGTCCTCAAGCAAATCGGCTGAAGCCACTTGAGTAAATGTTCGTTGCCTTCAAGGTTATATCACAACTATTCAATTGTGTGGGTAAAATTGGGACATTTTATACTTCTTTGATAGCTTGATATATGTTTCCTTATAAGAAAGTATTTTATAAGAAAATTATGCTCGGTTCTTGAAAAGTTAAGAAAATTCAGGACTGGGTCTTTGAAACCTAAGAAAATTGAAAACTTCGGTTGGTATTTGATGATGATTCCGATAATGATACTGAACGTGAACCAGATGAATTAGACGGTGTCGAAATTATTTACTTCTGTTTAAAATTGCATAGTTAATTTAGTGACGTTTGTGGGGTTTCCTTGTATGACCAGTTGAACTCTGTTTGCTGGGTTTTCTTCGATAGTTGATGTTACAACGTTGAGGGTTTCTTGGAGAAATATAGCATTTTATCAGTTTAAGCATTTTATCTTCTTCTTTGCTGCGCAATCACAATAACGTAAAACTTTCCAAAGTTACGTCAAGAAAGTGTTAAGACCATTTTAGTGCTGAAGTTAGGAAATTGATAAGGAAGATTGTAAGCTGTGCTGCACAAAAACTTACTTATAAAAAAGCGTGTATGTTAATTTTTGATATAAAGGTCTTAGGTTACATCTTCTTAAAAGAAAAGACAAAGTACTAGAATTTTATTTGTGCTGACTTCTTCAAATCTCTTGCATTGGACACATGGGATCACAAAAAGGTTAATTTCGAGTGTTGTGTGACCCCTTTTTTGATTGTCTGCTAAGGCGGAATATTTTCTACTTGCACAATATGTCAACAGAAGCTTATAAAGAAATTGTTTTATAAAATTGTGCAGGCAGAAATTGGGAAAATTGATTGGATAGTCAGATTAAGCTCGTGTCACCCATGTTATGGGGTCACTGACTGAAATGAGTCGCCTAGGATCAAATAATGAATCGTGTGTTGCATGTCCAGGTTTGCCATGTCCTCCAATGGCGCGCAGTCCACTTCAATTTTGAGCTATATTTAGTGTCAGTTCATTATATTTTAGAGAGAGAAACATCGGCAGTGAGCCGTTTGAAGATAGCAACTGGCACAATCTCGAGTGGAGACGCTGTGTCAGGGATGATAGATGGAAATAAAACACTCTCTGATGAAACATGTCCAAAAACAGATGCTCAGGAAGACCCCTGGTTTGCTGGCAGTTTTGGTTTTAATGCAGAGATTTATGCTGTTGGTATACAGGGATTTCAACGCATGATTGGACAGCCCTTAGATATATCGTTCGAGTTTGAAAAGGATTCAAATATGACGTACTTTACTTGCGTCTTGGGCTTAAAACTGACTCAAGAAAACCAGTATATAAAAGTCATATGCCCTGAAGGTACTAAGGGAGACAGATTTTGGATAAGCTTGAAAGAGAAAGATGTTGTAATCGAAATATGCGAAGTAGAAGTGTTCGGTAAGAGATTACTTTGAGCGGTGCCCTGCACTATGAACAAAGAAAACTTGACGTATCGTTTTCTTTAGCATTGTACATATTGCTCAATGTTGTTTTTAACAAAAGGGAACAGAAAGGCAAAGTGATGACGTCACAAAAACATATTTTTAGAATTTTAGAATTCTGACCCTATATCCTGTAAGAACACCGTGAAATACTTCTAAATATACAAAAGCAGTTGAATCTGTTGCGAATCCACTGAGATATTGCCAAATGAGTACAAGCTCATTCCCCATGAAATTACTGTAATTTGGACCTGGTTCTTACATCTATGAACCAGGCCAAACCAACAGTAATTCATTACCAGATCTCGTGTCTTTGACTGACCATATCTCCTCAGTCAATTTTGAACAGATTCAACTTATTTTGACATAAAGAGGTAGTTCTTGGTGTTCTTTCTATAGAGCAAGAATTCTTAAGTTCAAAGAAAGGTTTTGATGACCTCACACTCCGCTACTCTGTGTACAGTATCAAGCAGATTTTG
Source organism: Rhopilema esculentum (assembly GCF_013076305.1). The sequence goes on along the minus strand of NW_027020174.1, from coordinate 4,748,982 downwards.
CAAAAATTTTAGTGAGGTTTTCGAAGTAATACTTAGGATTATAATATTTATAAGGCTGAGACCTCTGGCTAAAGTATAGAATACTAAGGTCAGTTTTCGAGTGTAAAATCAGTTATCCCCAACTTCCTCTAGGAACAATGCCCCCCCCCCCCCCTAATCATACAAAACTTATCGTATTGCAGATTCTATCCCGGCAGCTCTATCTCAAAAAAGCAATAAAATTCGTTGGAAAAAGAAGTCGACCGTAGAATAGCTCTAAAAGCAATGTACCCAATTGATCAGGCCTCCCTCTTTTTGTAGCAAATTCCATACCTTAAATCACGTAAACAAATAAAGTGCTATTGTTGTCAACCATATCGAATCGATTCCATTAACAAGATATTTTGTGGCTATCCCCTTCACTGAGGAGCACGTCTGTGGAACAATCTGATGAGAGACCTTACTAGTCTTAGTCCTACTGGCTACAAACATTCACGGCGACACTGAATTTACAATGATCGACAGTTGCAATTAAATAGATCCAGTGACTAATGATACCTCTTCGCCCGATTAATGAAATTAGTCAATCCATCATCAAAAAATTGCATAAAAACAACGATTTTAACAGTATATGATTTATAACATTATTGTCTTATCCTGTAAACCTGCTTCGATCTAGTTAATTGTATGATCAAAATCTAATCATTTTTCGTTTAAAGTTATCCTAAATACACACGTTTGTTGTGCTGCCTTTAGCTTTTATGTAGTATTTTTGTTTCTTCTATATTTAAACGGCCCTTGTTCGATTAGCTCTTCTTTCCCTGGGTCGAATTTAATGAAACCCAAGCTACATATTTAAAGTTGGCATTATATAAAAAAATTGAATTGAATTGAAATTCCATAAATCCCGATTCACTGGCTGAAACGAAAAGGAGGCATTGTGGCCTAAGTGAGTACAGCACTATGGCGTTCCAAATTCATATCCCTCTACCATACTGGAGAACATATATGTTACGCGTACAACAGCGGCACTAACGCCAAATTTTGGCGTATTTGTTTAGATGTCATGGTTTATTATTAAAAAGGTTTCTATACACTGCATGTTTAAGCGCGTTCACGTTGAACCCGTAATGTGTATGTTGCAGACATTTATCTTTAGAGATACAACCTCAGTTTATACTAAAACCTTTTTCAGTCGAAAATCATGAGAAATCATGCTACTATAACCCTCCCTTTGCGCTGAGAAATTTATGTAGTAGACATCTGTTGTGGAAAGCTGCGAGGTTGCATGCGCCTAGCAACCAATTATTGTTAATGCAGAAATTTTGTTTTGTTATGTTACTAACTAATTATACTAATGTTACCATAACGGAGAGTTCATATTATTCACAGAGGGGTTATTACACAATTAACTACGTTTCATGTATTATGTTTTTCGCGTCAGTAGTTACGAGTAGAGTTGAAGTAACACGAGTGTAAATTGATTGCCAGAAAAAATGTTTGAGATAAAATCTGACTTCTTCTTTGTCGTTGCCTAAGGGTGTAACCAGCGGAGTGTTGGGTTATGAAGTTCCCAACAACATCAAATGAAATTACTTTTAAAAACGGCATTATTTGGAAGCATTAAACGTTTTACCCGTAAAACAGAAAAATTTCATTGCAGGTCTGATAAGGAGCAAACTGCTTATTTGTCACTCTTTGAATCCGTCCCCAACCCGATCCCTAGAAAGTTGGTCTCTAAAAGTGCAAATCTGCAGACAAATTACAAATATCAAAAGCAAGATATGAACTAGCCTGCGTGCAGACTCGGAAATTTAAAAGAGGAGAGAAAGTAGAGAGCACTTTGTCAACCGAGTCTGCACGCAGGCTAGATATGAACAAGCAGTTGACAGTTGATACATTTTATACTACTTTTTAGGGTGTAGTCGCATAACATTCTAGCTCCTCTTCGCATTAGTCAGGGCCAAGCGACAGCCACGTAGCTGCAGGGGGGCACGGGGGGGCTGTGCCCCCAAATGAAAATTTTGACAACAGCTTGCCCCCTCTGGCTACAGTTTTTCCAAATGATATTTTGAAAATTAGGCAGCGTGGCGTGGCGTATCTCTCGAATTTAGGCAGGCTGGCGGTAGGAATCAGACAGCAAAATTACTGGCGCAAAACCTATGGCGTGCAAAAAGTGAACTTTCCAGTATGGTCCCTCTGCATCGTTCTTTGTTGCATTTTTTGTACTTTATTGTAGATTCTAAATAATACTCTGCTTCTTTTGGGAAACGAATGCTCGAGACGATGAATGTTAAGGGAAGGGAGAGGCATGTTGTCACAGGGGCATGTTGTCACAGCCTCTTTTTGGCAAGGAAACGGGTGGTTATTTGTTTGACTATTGTCATTTACATTGATACTTGATTGTTATTTGATATTTCAAAAATGACCAAATAGCGAACCGTTTTATTGCCAAAAAAGGCTGTGACAACATGCCCTACCCTTCCCTTCGTATTAATATTTGAAAAAACTGAAAAATTAAACTTTGTTTTCTCAACTGCTTTATGTAGAAAGTTTTTCTTTTATAAACACTCATTTTAGGCCTATTCTGATAAATCAAACTTCGATAAGTCGAACTAATTTCGGCTTTATTCAAGAGATAAAGTTATCGAATGATTACTGAAAGGAAATGAAACTCACCCGAGCCCGAGCAACTGATTGAGGTACACCATACTTGCACATGTTACATTCTTGTTGAAAAGACGTTGAAAAATAGTTTACATCCTTGTGAACTGGTTCATGCGACAAACGAGCTGAAAGAAGTGAAAAAAGTTTTTTATGCAAATCTTTGTATATAATTGTTGGTATACCTAGGATGACAGAAGGAAGTTTTGCCGTGAGAATGAAAGTTTTGCTGTGAGAAAGAAAGTTTTGCCGTGAGAAAGAAAGTTTTGCCGTGAGAAAGAAAGTTTTGCCGTGAGAAAGAAAGTTTTGCCGTGAAAAAGAAAGTTTTGCCGTGAGAAAGAAAGTTTTGCCGTGAGAAAGTAAGTTTTGCCGTGGCACCTGTGGGCCACCGTAAGGGTACTAGCAAATTTTATTGATTGCAATTGGTTTGAATCGAACTCAGGTTGCTACGTTAATTATTACCAAGAGTTTCACTGTAAAAAGAAACAACTTTTATTGATATATCATACTTTTATTGGCTTTATAAAAGCGTTTGATAGTGTTTGGCACGACAGTGTTTGGCTCGACAGTGTTTGGTTCGACACCATGTTTATGTAAAAAAGCAAGAACAAAGGTCTTAAGTTGCAATGATTACAGTGAATGGTTGACTACTACAGTTGGCGTCAGACAGTGGTTTATTATTTCTCCAATTCTCTTTAACTTGTTCCTCTAAAGAATAATGACGAATTGATGGTGTCAAATTTGGAGGAGTGAACATCAACCATCTCCGTTTTGCTGATGACATTTCCAAAGGGGCACACAATTTCCAAAAGAAAGGGGCGCCAGACTTGCATCAACTAGCAGAGTGAGAAGCAATTGCCCCCTGTTTCCCTTAAATCCGCCGCTGCACACAGAGGTTGGTGAAAAGTGTAAGGAGGCGAGGCATACCACGAAGATTATGGATAGATGATGTGAAAGAATGTAACACCCAACACCTTTGTCACATGGCTTGCAACAGAAATGAGTGGATGAGAAAAGTGCGGTAATTACAATTGGGCATAGGCAGTACCATCGCGGAAAGCGTTGTTTGTCAGTCTTAGGTTACTGACTTAGCACATAGACCTTTAACTACTATGCTAATATATATGTCCTATGAGTAACCCGCAGCTATGATAATTTTCGGGAAATTATACTAAAAGCATGTAATCACTCCGCGTTTTAGGAAAAATTTTAACAATTTAACAATCCAGACAAGAAATATTAATTATTTATCCAAAACTTTGTTCTTATATAGTTTAGATGTATCCAAAATATACCATATTGGCGAACATGAATTCTCAAAATCAAAGGAATCTACAGCTTTCTAAGAAGCGAAGTTTATTTCATGTTGCCATAGTGCTAGAAAATGATCAGACCGTGTTTCGTTTATTATTTGTTCAATTAATACATGTAGTGTGGTGGAATTACGATTTTACCCGGACAAAAATAATGAAAAGCTGTAATTTGGTACAAAGGTTCCATACGATACTGGGAATAACCAGGAAAAAAGCCCCATCAATTGGACATCGGGAATTCCTTATTTGCGCAAATCCCATATGGCGTTATGATCAGCAGGGGTTCAAATTTTGATGTCGCTAAAACCACATTATATGTACATATTCTGAAAGACAGTTTCATGCTGAACAACTTTTATTCAAAATACACGCCCTTACAATGTGGAAATAAGAGCTTTCTGGTCAAAAATAGCAGATAGGGGGCAACTGGGCAATAGAATGTATACAGTGGTGGCGCCAGGGGAGGGCTAGGGCGCTACAGTCCCTACATCGGAAGCATCTAGCCCCCTATTGGAAGAAAATTTTAGGTTATTGTCGGAGCAAATTTGACAAAATAACGTACGAAAACTGCATATTATAGTCAATTTAGCCCCCCTGTTGGAAGCTCCAACCCCTCTGTTTGAAGGCACCACCTCTGAATGTATATAAGTTTATTTATCAACAACTTATATATCAACAAAAACATGCGATGATGAAATCCTATCCAACAAGAAGCAGGTTAAGAATCCCGCTAAACATTTTGAAATTTTTACAATCCGTGTATTATTGAGAGAAAATCTGCGTCCGGCAAGTGTGTAGAATTCCTTCGTTCCGTTGAGAAATTGCTAGATTTCCGCAATTTACGATTAATTTCTATAAAATTCTGTTCTTCCGCAAACACTGATGACATCTTCATTTGGAGAAAAAAGGCAAGGATCTACCCTGTGCCTTGCAGACAAATATTCTTGCTGGTAATTACTGCGGGTACGAAGGTCTTTTAATGCAGAACACGGGAAAAGGTGAACCACGTTGAAGTATACATATTTATGTCAGGATTTTCCAATTTCCAAGTCCGGGTTTTCCGTTTTTCATAACTATTTACCGGGTTTTGGGTCCTAGGTACTCTCAAAACACCCTCTTTTTATGTGCGCACTTCTCAATTGAAAAGTTTGCAATTTTTGGGATTATACGTAATTTGGAAGTTATCTCTTTTTCTGGTAAAGAAGGGCATAAAGGGAATATTACTGGCCCAGCATCAAGCTGTAGTTTTGTGCAGCGACTTTGAATTTGCACTGAATTTGGCAGTGTTTTTTACGTCTTAGTAACAAAAATTACTAAGATGTAGGATGTCAATGAAAAAAGTTGAATAACACTGCAGTCCACGAAGGCTTCTCTTTGCACATCCGAAGAGTGTCTTATACCGGCGCCTCACAATAGTGGAGTCGTAAAATTTTAGGAAGTATGATGCGAAGGTAAACCAAAAAACCCATTTCTAGAAATTTGAACAACTTACAAACATTTAAAAAGATATAAACATTATTTCTGTTTTGATTACGTGAAAACATCAACAAGAGGACTTGAACTACGTATGCCCAACCTACAAATGCATATGTCAAGATTGTAATAGCGATGTCTTCATATAACTTGTCAGCCCGGGCTGAGTGGGCCCGGGTTGAGTCAGTCCGGGCCTAGTGGGCCCGGTTTAAGTCAGTCCGGGCTGAGTGGGCCCGGGTTGAGTCAGCCCGGGTTGAGTCAGCCCGGGCTGAGTGGGCCTGGGTTGAGTCAGCCCGGGCTGAGTGGGCCCGGTTTAAGTCAGCCCGGGCTGAGTGGGCCTGGTTTAAGTCAGCCCGGGTTGAGTGGGTATTATCATACTTTATCTTATTCCAATATTTGAGGATTTTGCATCGATATAATTTGCGATATAAAATAAAAATATTCAGCAAGAGGATCAGCCATTTTTCCGCGCGCTTTTCAATATTACTCGTCCCACTTTGTTTCTGCCCAATCACCATTTATTTGCATATTCTAAGGGTAAGTATGTTGAATAAATGTTATTCAGCATGTAATTATCTTTCAAAAGATGTACATACTATGTGGTTTTAGCAACATTAAAATTTTGAACCACTATTGATCAGTACGCCATTATGGTATATGCCCAAATAAGGAATTCCCAATGTCCAATTGATGGGGCTTTTTTCTAGTCGTTTCCAACTTAGTATAGAACATCTGTGCCAAATTACAGCTTTATATTCTTTTTATCCGGGTTAGACCGTTTTTATATCTAATTCCAGTACACTTATGACTTATCTATAATAGGTGTACCCTTTCATGACCGACCAATCATCACTTCATCGGCACAGATTCCAGAGTCGACTGTTATTGTCATCTAGCATTTGAAAGCTACTTGCCCGGGTGAAAAACTAAACAGCCATTCGGGCAGTTCTACCCCAATAAAGCAATAATATTGTGGCAATATCCGCAATAAGCTGCCTAAACGTTTAGCATCCGTCCCGTCAGAACCATGTTGGCGGTTATAAAATCCCCCAAATAACGTCCTCACAAAACGGTTAGAAAATCTCTTGGTAATGGTGGTGGTAATTCAAAACGATGTGCAGGGATCTGTTAAACAAATTTAATCAGTTTATAGAAGTTGAAAAAAACTATTTTGCTCTGATGGCATGCACAAACAGGACTGGAATGTGACAGAGAATGGACAGCAATATAAGCAGAAGCCATCTGAAGGAGAATACGAAGAAATGAACAATTTTCTGAGACTAAATTCGAGCGCTCAAATAATAACCAGGCAGCTACTGGCTAGAGGAAGGAAACCTTGAAAAAGGGGTAGAAGACCAACAAGGTCAGCCAAAAAAAACTTTAGTATCTTGCCATTGCTGTCTCTCCAGTTAGCTGTTGCTTTAGATTAAAATTAGATTCCTATCCTTAAGCTGCCTTTCATTTGTGAAATAGTTGATAGATCAGATGTTGAAAAGAGACATAAAAAAGAGACAACTTGTGGGAGAGTGTAGCCAGCTTCTTAATTTGTATTATAAAGGAAACAGGAAGCTTTCAGGGGGTGGTATGGGGGGGGTAATTACCCCCCCCCCTCCACTTTTTTCGAAACATGGTCTTTATATTTCGTCTAAAAACGGGTTAAAAAGCATTAGGTAGGGGTAGATCATATTTCCTAAGGAAATTTGACCTGGTACAATGCACTGAAACGAAGCGATTAGGGCGTGGTCTCACTGGCCACGCCCATTACCCTCCCACTCGGCAGTAGCTGGCGCCGCCACTGCCCACAAGCGTATTGGATCAGCGAAAAGAGACATAAAAAAGTTTTGCTCTTTTTCTTAATATCATGAAAAAAGCTTTGCCAGATTCCGTGCTTGTTAGATTCGTTAAAAAACAGATCAACTACCATTTTGAGGAATTTCGATAAGAGAGAAATCACCGCCGCAAGCACAAAGGCGGTAAATGTTTGGAAATTGTGAATCACGGTCCACAATTCCAAAATTGATACGAATTACTAAATGTAAGTACAATGCTTAGTCACTCACCAAATTCAAGTCGATATTCGAAAGAAATTTATTTACTTATAAGAGCTTCGTACGGAGCTTGATTATTTTTGCTACCATTCAGTGACCGCCAAAACAAACATTTGCCTCCTGTGCACCTGTGAGTAGGGCGAGTAGGGCGTCTAGCGCCTTCGGCGTTTTCTTATTACTGGGGGCGACCCTTTACGGCAAAACCAAGTTGAATGTAATTGTGAAGAGAACATTACGGAATAGTCTTGAAATTTTTACAGGTTAAAAGTTCTAGCAGTAGTGTTTTTAGGTTGAACAGGAATACGGCCTCAACGGCATAAAACGCGTCATCTTGAACTAGGCCCACCGGCCCAATAAACAATTCATGTCACGAATTTGCAGTATATCAACAGTTATTCTACATACCTGTTACCAGAAGCCCTGCAAGCAACTATCAAGAAATTCTGACGCGTTCCTTATCTTGTTTTTCTCAGTATTTCAGCTTGTCTTTCAGACCAAATGGCAACGTCTTGACCGCGATGTCAAGAACGTTTCTGCAATCACTGCTTGGCCTGCATGGCATGCTCACAAAACAAATGCCTGGAGCATACGGGGCACATTGCTTACGCGATTCACTTGGGAGTTAAATTCACGAAAGTGCCACAATAACAAGCACAGAATCTTCACACAATTTTGAAATACGGGGAACAATATCAAAAAAGATTGTTTTAATAGATTTAATAGAGGTCACTTTGGTTTACAATCCAAATCATTTGGTGTAGCATTTTAATTATGCTGTTTCTTAAAAAGAACAAATTTATATGACGATCTATGTACCCAGAAGATCTATGTTCTGACGTTTTACACTCTGAAGAGTTTCAGACGAAAAGCGTAAGTATGACTCAAAAATTTGCTTTTTTCCAAAGCAATTTCACCAGCAAAAGATTGTTAATAATTTCATAAGAAAACGAGCCTCAAAACTGGCCAAAAGCTGGGAACAAATCAAGAACAATCCAAGGCTGAAATACACTGTATAATGTAATTTTGAACGAAGTTATGAAACCCCCTTAAAAAATTCCTTCCTAAAAACGAGGAGTTTTTTACAATTTAGGAGTGCTTTCTCAGTGAATTTTGAAATTTGTCGGCAAATAAAGGGTGGCTTACTCACTTTGTTGGCAAAAAGGGGCCTTAGCACTGCTCTTCAATGCAATTAGCACCGCTCACATTTCAATAATTTAAGAAATTAAGAACAGTCCAGCCCCAAATATTTTTAAAACAAAGAACTTCAACCTACTGGTTCTTCTTATAAAGAAGAGTGTATGCAAAGAGTATACATTCAGTGAAGGGACTGTCAGTTGCTTTAGTTGATGCACAGGATACATAGTACAACAAAATAACTTTCACTAGATATATTGACACTTTTCTCCATGAACTGATTAACAATCTACGACAAACGAACAAGTAGAGTTGACTTTAACAATGAAAAAGGTCCTCATTAGTGTCATAACACCAAAAAACATTTTAACTGAATCTATGCTTCGACGCAAAGTTGGCAACGAATCAAAGTAAAAATACAGGCTCGATTAAGGAGGCTATTGGATTCAGAAATCGACAAAAATAGCAGCATTGGATAATCATTATACTATTGGGCGGCAACATAATAACCTTTGATTTGTCTGTTCATTATCGATCTTGCTTAAAAGCTTTTGCGCAACCGGCATGCTTTGCAACTGTGATTTTAAATCCGGCCTAATATCGTATTGAATGAAAATAAAAACACACAGTCAACGTCTCGTCGCATAAAAAGACAGCTACCGCTAGGCATGCCGGTTGGGCAAGAGGCTTCAAAAAATCCTTCGAAGACAGTTATCAAGGCCCTTAGTAGAGTTAGATGCCCCTGTCGCCGGCGGTACCACTGACCTATAAAAAAGACTGGATCGAGCTTCATATTGTCTTGAAACACCAAAGTTTGAGGCCTGTTCAATTTCAAAAGGAAGAGGGCCCCAAACAATAGCGGGAAGCCATTCCTCAAAAGCAATACTTGAACGATATGAATAAGTGAGAGCTGTAATGCTGTGTGTATGAGTCCTGAGAAAAAACAAGGCCAGAGCAGCTGAAAACATTGCTATGACTGACACTAAAGGCCGTCTCCTAGCATGGGCTGTTCTGGGGCCCTCTTCTCGGATAGCGACACTCGGGTCACATTAGAAGCTCGATCCAGTCTTTTTTATAGATCAGTGGGCGGTACCTCTTTAGACGCCCACATAATGAGTACGGATACATTTTAACACGTTTTTGTTTCAACCCCGGCTAGTGGAAAGGCAGCCTCCGTCTAGCATACGCTACAAAATTACCCGGGCGTGTGCACGAGCAGTGATATGCACCAAAATGTTCAATCCCAGGGTTTGAAACATTTCTGAAAAGAAAAGCCGCGTATCGACTCTAATCAACATTAATATCAAATAAATTTAAACGTTCACAATAAAAGTTATACATATCTGACTAAAATTTAAACTACGATGGACTAAAATCACATTTCTAAAATGAGGTACAAATCCATTGAAAAAACGACAACCGAATCTTAAGACTGTGTCTAGGAACACATTTCGTTGGCCAATGCATTAGATTTAAAGCAAAAGATATCGTTTTGGAACACTAGCAATTTCAGTACTAAACTCGACATAAAACTACCTTTTCAAGCTATCCTTT
>NW_027020174.1:4425183-4738717 GCF_013076305.1 Rhopilema esculentum | reverse complement strand
CCCCCCACTTTTTTCGAAACATGGTCTACATATTTCGTCTAAAAACGGGTTAAAATGCACTAGGTAGGGGTAGATCATATTTCCTAAGGAAATTTGACCTGGTACAATCAATGAAAAGAAGCGATTAGGGCGTGGTCTCAATGGCCACGCCCATTACCCTCCCACTCGGCAGTAGCTGGCGCCGCCACTGCCCACAAGCGTATTGGATCAGCGAAAAGAGACATAAAAAAGTTTTGCTCTTTTTCTAAATATCATGAAAAAAGCTTTGCCAGATTCCGTGCTTGTTAGATTCGTTATAAAACAAATTAACTACCATTTTGAGGAATTTCGATGAGACAGAAATCACCGCCGCAAGCACAAAGGCGGTAAATGTTTGGAAATTGTGAATCACGGTCCACAATTCCAAAATTGATACGAATTACTAAATGTAAGTACAATGCTAAGTCACTCACCAAATTCAAGTCGATATTCGAAAGAAATTAATTTACTTATAAGAGCTTCGTACGGAGCTTGATTATTTTTGCTACCATTCAGTGACCGCCAAAACAAACATTTGCCTCCTGTGCACCTGTGAGTAGGGCGTCTAGCGCCTTCGGCGTTACCCTGGGTACCAGACTCACTATATAAAAAGTGAGTCTGGTACCCAGGGTACTTCGGCGTTTCCTTATTACTGGGGGCGACCCTTTACGGCAAAACCAAGTTGAATGTAATTGTGAAGAGAACATTACGGAATAGTCTTGAAATTTTTACAGGATAAAAGTTCTAGCAGTAGTGTTTTTAGGTTGAACAGGAATACGGCCTCAACGGCATAAAACGCGTCATCTTGAACTAGGCCCACCGACCCAATAAACAATTCATGTCACGAATTTGCAGTATATCAACAGTTATTCTACATACCTGTTACCAGAAGCCGTGCAAGCAACTATCAAGAAATTCTGACGCGTTCCTTATCTTGTTTTTCTCAGTATTTCAGCTTGTCTTTCAGACCAAATGGCAACGTCTTGACCGCGATGTCAAGAACGTTTCTGCAGTCACTGCTTGGCCTGCATGGCATGCTCACAAAACAAATGCCTGGAGCATACGGGGCACATTGCTTACGCGATTCACTTGGGAGTTAAATTCACGAAAGTGCCACAATAACAAGCACAGAATCTTCACACAATTTTGAAATACGGGGAACAATATCAAACAAGATTGTTTTAATAGATTTAATAGAGGTCACTTTGGTTTACAATCCAAATCATTTGGTGTAGCATTTTAAGCTTGATAAAATGAAGTTTAATCACGTTTAATATGTGACAGGGTACGCCTTTTAGGTGCCCCTTGGGCTTTTGTTTTTGGGCACAGATTGCACAATTGTGCAGTTTGTGTTTATTGTAGCAGTGCTCGAGTAAGCTTTACATTGTGTTTTTTATACGGCTAAAGCAACCAGCGTGCAAGTGTGCATTGGCTTTGGGTATATAAACTTTGTCTTAGCACAGTTTCATTCTCACACGTTGCACGACAACTTGAAGTTGGACTTTGGAGAGGAAAGGTTCTTCTTCTCAACCCCCTCAAAAACGGTTGGGGTTTTATTTATGGCCGTTTTTTGCGATTGGCGCACCGACAGCCCAAAACTAAATGGTTCAAATGATGAGAGAACACCACCTTCAGTCTTATGATTGACAATGGTAAAACATTCTGAGAACCATCCTACCCTTATTTGCTAATGGTTTTTGTTTAGTAACCTGGAACAAATATTAAATTATACTGTTTCTTAAAAAGAACAAATTTATATGACGATCTATGTACCCAGAAGATCTATGTTCTGACGTTTTACACTCTGAAGAGTTTCAGACGAAAAGCGTAAGTATGACTCAAAAATTTGCTTTTTTCCAAAGCAATTTCACCACCAAAAGATTGTTAATAATTTCATAAGAAAACGAGCCTCAAAACTGGCCAAAAGCTGGGAACAAATCAAGAACAATCCAAGGCTGAAATACACTGTATAATGTAATTTTGAACGAAGTTATGAAACCCCCTTAAAAAATTCCTTCCTTAAAACGAGGAGTTTTTTACAATTTAGGAGTGCTTTCTCAGTGAATTTCGAAATTTGTCGGCAAATAAAGGGTGGCTTACTCACTTTGTTGGCAAAAGGGGCCTTAGCACTGCTCTTCAATGCAATTAGCACCGCTCACACTTCAATAATTTAAGAAATTAAGAACAGTCCAGCCCCAAATATTTTTAAAACAAAGAACTTCAACCTACTGGTTCTTCTTATAAAGAGTGTATGCAAAGAGTATACATTCAGTGAAGGGACTGCCAGTTGCTTTAGTTGATGCACAGGATACATAGTACAACAAAATAACTTTCACTAGATATATGGACACTTTTCTCCATGAATTGATTAACAATCTACGACAAATGAACAAGTAGAGTTGACTTTAACAATGAAAAAGGTCCTTATTAGTGTCATAACACCAAAAAACATTTTAGCTGAATCTATGCTTCGACGCAAAGTTGGCAACGAATCAAAGTAAAAATACAGGCTTCATTAAGGAGGCTACTGGATTCAGAAATCGACAAAAATAGCAGCATTGGATAATAATTATACTATTGGGCGGCAACATAATAACCTTTGATTTTTCTGTTCATTATCGATCTTGCTTAAAAGCTTTTGCGCAACCGGCATGCTTTGCAACTGTGATTTTAAATCCGGCCTAATATCGTATTGAATGAAAATAAAAACACACAGTCAACGTCTCGTCGCATAAAAAGACAGCTACCGCTAGGCATGCCGGTTGGGCAAGAGGCTTCAACAAATCCTTCGAAGACAGTTATCAAGGCCCTTAGTAGAGTTAGATGCCCCCTGTCGCCGGCGGTACCACTGACCTATAAAAAAGACTGGATCGAGCTTCATATTGTCTTGAAACACCAAAGTTTGAGGCCTGTTCAATTTCAAAAGGAAGAGGGCCCCAAACAATAGCAGGAAGCCATTCCTCAAAAGCAATACTTGAACGATATGAATAAGTGAGAGCTGTAATGCTGCCTGAGAAAAAACAAGGCCAGAGCAGCTGAAAACATTGCTATGACTGACACTTAAGGCCGTCTCCTAGCATGGGCTGTTCTGGGGCCCTCTTCTCGGATAGCGACACTCGGGTTACATTAGAAGCTCGATCCAGTCTTTTTTATAGATCAGTGGGCGGTACCTCTTTAGACGCCCACATAATGAGTACGGATACATTTTAACACGTTTTTGTTTCAACCCCGGCTAGTGGAAAGGCAGCCTCCGTCTAGCATACGCTACAAAATTACCCGGGCGTGTGCACGAGCAGTGATATGCACCAAAATGTTCAATCCCAGGGTTTGAAACATTTCTGAAAAGAAAAGCCGCGTATCGACTCTAATCAACATTAATATCAAATAAATTTAAACGTTCACAATAAAAGTTATACATATCTGACTAAAATTTAAACTACGATGGACTAAAATCACATTTCTAAAATGAGGTACAAATCCATTGAAAAAACGACAACCGAATCTTAAGACTGTGTCTAGGAACACATTTCGTTGGCCAATGCATTAGATTTAAAGCAAAAGATATCGTTTTGGAACACTAGCAATTTCAGTACTAAACTCGACATAAAACTACCTTTTCAAGCTATCCTTTTCAACTGCAGCCAAGATTTGTTGCTCAAATGTTTTCAAAACAGCTCATTCGCAATCTCGTTCTTTGCTGAGGATCAAACAATTCATGCGATATTAACTAAATAGTTTTCATCTCAGACAAATCGATAAGAAACGATCGATAAGAGTCCATGCAATTACAACGGTGAGAAAATGTTGAATATATTTTATCTTGATATTAGTATAGGCTGAATGTCTAGTGTTCTGTAGTTTAAGGGTGCGGTTCGGGGTTTGTAGCTGGCAAAAAAGGAGACCTCTTAAATAACAGATACAACTGCATGGCGAGGACATTATTGCAATACAGAAGCGAGCTGGTTTTAGGTCAAATGATTTTACCTCAAAAGATCCAAATTTGGCTGCAAAAAGACAGCTATGATGCAAATATTAACAATTTAACAAGATCTCAGATAATGACACACCCTTCTCTTTGCCATAACTGTGATTCATTTATGACTCAAAACTTCTTGCCAGTTTCTAAAATTTCGTGAAATTTTGAGCACAAAACGTTTACAGTTCATCGCGGTAGTTGCCTCTTCTCTCGCCTTCTCCTCCCAAGCCACCTCTAGCATTGCTCCGCCTGCCTTGACGCCCTCGGGCCCCACGGCCCCTATGATGACTTACATTTTGCCCCTCAGACCGATTCTCTGATGGTTCTCGAAGAAGTCCTTGCAACATATCTTGGGTACTTCCTTGCCTCATTCCTTGAGCACTGGCTCCACCCCTACCTTTGCCTCTTCCGCCACCCCTATCACCGCCTCTTCCGCCAAACCCACCTCCGCCTCTTCCACCACCTCTACCACCGCCTCTTCCACCACCCCTATCACCGCCTCTTCCACCACCCCTATCACCGCCTCTTCCACCACCCTTATCACCGCCTCTTCCGCCAAACCCACCTCCGCCTCTTCCACCACCTCTACCACCGCCTCTTCCACCACCCCTATCACCGCCTCTTCCACCACCCCTACTTCTGCCACTACCTCCGTCTCCACTGTCGCCTTTTCCACCATTTCCGTCTCTAGGTGCATTCTGAGATATGTCATATGTACCACCGATATCAAATCTTTCTGTGCTCCGCAAATCCACGCTACTTTGGGCGTAATTCTTGTTTCCGCCCATCTTCTGGTTGTTACGATCTACCTTTGGACCAGCATCATTACTTTGAAACGACAGCATACTCAGAAACTCTTGGTTATTTTTTGATCGCTGCAAATTCGTTTTAACGACTTTTGGAGGCATATTATTCTGGATTCCATCTTTAAGAAATTTCGAGGAATTCTCGGATCGACTATTTGCATCAGGGACGATTGTTTTCTGTTGGTTTGGAGTAACCTCCATCAACATGGGCCTAGAAAATCTCTTTGTGGGACCTGTTTTTGACTCTTCAATAACTTCCTGTGAAAAAATAAAAACCAAATTGTAAAAATTGATTAAACTTCCAACCAAGTTAAAATTCCAGTGATGTTTAGAGTAATCTGATTTACAGAGTATGCATGGTTAGGATGGCGGAATTTCACACGGAACAGGTTGATAGAATACATTCTTGGACAACAGTGGTGGAAAAAATGAGAATTCTTCTGCAAGAACAGCATATTCACCCTATGTAGCAAAGAAAAAATACGTAGTTAAGCCAAGAGTCAAGACTGTCTCTAGGTCTTGTTTTAGAGGTCATGTAGGAATCTCAGGGTCAGCATTTATTAAATACACCCATTTCTTTAACAGTCTTTAAGAAACCGTGCCCTAATATAATTAAAAAATTAAGAAACCATAGAATTGACCCACCTCAACCTTAAGAAACTGATCGGAAATCGTTAGCTAAGAGATGGGATGGGAAGGATTCTTTCCCACGATTAGACACCTATTGCCTGTTTAATTTACATAGAAAATAGAAAGAAGAGTTCCTTGTCACTTATAAGTGTGTGCGGTTCATGTTATCTCTTGTTACGTTTTTTGGTATTTAAGAAACCTTTAAGAAACTGTTGGCACTAAAATTAACAAAAAAGTCAACACTGAACATTAAAGGCATTGAGTCATGATAAAATGGATTGGGTATACCCAAAGTGCCAAAATTCGCTGAGCCACGATTTTCACGACTGCGATGCTATTGGTTGACCTTAAACTGGTCACATGAACTCACCTCGTACTGATTAGTAACAGTTTCCATCAATAGCAAGTTGTCAACAACGGATGCCAATATCACGTGAGACAGCAGCGATCACGCCGAAACCAAAGAGCAGGCCGCCTTTAATACTGAACGCGAAACGGGGATTGCAACATTTAACGTTCATTAAAACCCCCATTAATTCTTCACTTTAAGCCACATTAATTTTTTGCTGCTAGCATCATTAAAAAATTTTTCGCTCTTTCATCAAGGCTTGAATTCCTCTTTTTCGCTGCTTGAAGAGCTAGCATTAATCTCTGTCCTTCTTTATAGAAATTGCAACGTTCATCAAACGTGAGATCGAATTGACTGCAACTTTCCATTTTAATTTTTTTCGAGCCGAAATTTAGAAATCCGAAGAAATCACAAAGCAAACACAACTTTGGCGGGCAAAATTAAGATGTGTTGCATATTTCGCATGGGTTCATTCGCAAAAGTCGAGCAGAATGTCGAGGGTCTGGCCAAATGCTCTCGACAACGTTCGACAACGCCTAAAACAATAGCGCGCGTTACCACTCGAAAATTTTGACCTTGTATAAATTTGTCTCGACAAGGCTCGACAGAAATCAACAAGGTGGCCAAACGCTCTCAACATTTGATTCGACAAAATATCGAGCGTTCTCGAGTGAAATGTCGAGAGCGTTTGGCCGGGGCTTAAAGCAGGTTGTGGGCGTGATAACTTTTGAAATACTTAAATTGATATCAAGTATTGATCAAAAAATTTATTTTCCAATGTACAAAGCCGTTTGATAGCAAATGCATTGAGCCAAAAGTGACGTGAAGGTGCTCAAAGTAAAAGCGAACTCTATCTGTCAACAAAAATCTGGCCTTGTTGTTCAGTGACTTGTACAAGTAAAAGGATGATGTAGCCAAAAATAAACCTTTGTGGTTTAATGCTACTTAAGCATGCCTTCCAGCAACCCATATTTTACGATATTTATAAGATCGTCTCGAATGAAAAATGGCCTAGAAAGCTCGAAGCTTTATAACGAATGCTTGAAAATCTGTTATGCCTTTGCATTTTAGCTGTCGAAAAACAGTGAGAAAATAAAGAAAAATATCTACTAACAGTCTCCTTTTTAACATGCTGTCGCCTCTTTCGATATTTCTTCTTTTTAGCCTTTTTGTCCCCTTCACTTTCCTTCTTCAGAGCTTGCTTCCCGCTTGCCAATTTAATTGCTCCTCCGTGCGCACTTTTTAAACTGCATTCATCGTCACTGTCTTCTGAAGTGCTAGAGCTGGAATCCGTTGCCGATTCTCCTGGAATAAACTGCTGAATTCCCCTTTGTCTTTGCGTAAACGTATTGCCGAATGCCCTGAGATCAGCTGGGAAATTAAGCCTGGCACTTTCACCGACACCATTCCTGGCTGCCTTTCCGAAAAATGGATTGTCAGCCAAACTTAAGTCTTGGAGCGTTTTTAACAAAGCAATCTCAGATGGTGCTGCTTTATTGGCCAAATCAGACTTATTTGCATTTTGCGGAGGCGTGTGCTCAAGCACTTCTCCAACTTTACATGCTTGAGCAACTTCAATCTCATTTCTAGAATTCGTGGCGTTTCTCTTCTTCGTGGAGTATTCATCCGTATTAACTCCATTCAGACTTTCCTGACATGAAGCATGCCCTAATTTTCCACAATCCTTACAGAACTGAAAATCATCTACCTCAAACCCAGAATCATCTTTGCTTACAGTTTCATCGACAATCTCTTTCGAAATAACTGTTTTCCGGCCAGCCGGGCATGCTATGTGTCCAGCCTCTCCACAATCTTTACAAACCCGGCCACTGTTACTTCTGCTCCTAATCTCGTTCAAGTTCTCCTTTGCAGACGCAGAGGGCTTCCTCTTTGCACTCTCTTCGGTAGTCTTCGAATTGTTTACTTGGCATTTTGACTTCCTGTGCCCAATCTTTCCACACTTAGTGCATAATCGATCATTTGGCATCAGTAACTTTCCTTTGAGAGACGCGGCATCGAACGCATAATCGCGAATATCATAACCAGCATCCACTTTTGGGGTACAGTGCCTCTGTCTCGCATTTACAAATATTCGGTAAATGTATCGAAAAACCTTCTCAGTAATTCCAGCAGCCAGGTTGTGGTCATGCTTAAACGGATCTACGGGGAGAAAATTTCTTTCATTTAACATTAAGAGAGCTATAATGATAATGAAAGACTACCATTTCCTCGCTACTTTACCAAAATATTTCTATTTGAAGCGTTGGTCTTTAGTTGTCGGACTGTCTTCTCGACAATTACGTAATGCCACTTTTCAATAACAATGTAGAAGGGACTTTTCCAGCTGGCATTGAAATAGCAGTTCTGTAAATTACGTCCTAAATCAAGACAAAAAACTGCCTACCAAAAAGTTAACTGTTAATAATACAGAGAAGAATCTCTAGCGAAGACTGCAAAATCTCTAAGTGTCTATAGCAAATAGCAACAGGTTCAAAACAATATATACAACATTATGCTACCTTCTATAGCCATTGTATAGCGACCCCAGCCTTTCTCAAATTTTGTCAATGGCTCGTCTCGTCTTATGCAAATGACTTTTGACTCGAAATCAAATTCCTCCACATAGTATTGCAGAAATCCACACCAGAGTTGCCCAACTGACTCCTTATTCTGTCCATAACCAGGCCAAACGACTGGCTGAAATTAAGCATGACAGTCTCTCACACATATGAAAAAAACACGTTGAAATAATGAATAATCATTGTTTATCGTCAAGGAAAGACAGGTACAGTGTGACCAGATCTAGCATAATATTATGCTTTTGGCATAATTTTGGCCAAAAATCGTCCTTTAGCATAAAATCTGGCATAGTTTGAAATCTAGCATGATTCTGGCATCATTTTAATATTTGATAAGAAAATCATTGTTTCCGTTGATAAGTGATCCGCTGTCTATCGCAAATACATCACACGCGCATGCGTGGCTATTATCATGTGAGTAAATTGTGACACCATCTTATCATAATATTTCAGTGTAAGGTACTGTCTAAGTTGGCAATGATGATTTCTTAAAAATAGCTCTGTCAGTGAAAAATATGGGCCACCTTATTTTTACATATATAATTAATTAATTCGCGCATGCTCTAGCCTCTTTTTGAAAGGGGATAGCCTTGATTTGAAAGTTAGCACTTTTTTTGTAAATCTAGCATAATTTTATGACAATTTTGGCATAATTCCGAAATTGTGATCTGGTCACACTGGACAGGTAACAGTTTGCCTCATTTCTGCTTTGCAGTCAAGTGGCGCTATTAGAGCCCGGTGTGACTAAATCCTAGTGCAGTGACGTAAAATAAAATTTTTCGTCGGCCATCTTATAGAATCTTTACAAAAAAACGATTCTCACATTTTCAGAACAAATTTTCCAAACTCGAATGTACATTATGTCATAAAAATGTCAATGAATCTCATACCAGTTTGAGGATATCATCGAAGAAGCAAGTCTCCCAGCCATCAACAATGAAACTTTTCCGGTTTCCAGCTATGATTGTTTGTAAGTTAGGCAGTACGGGGGGACTGCGTTGTTGCAGGAAATGAAGGAGCATGACTATGTGGCCATACGAGGAAATTGTCCCCCGAGATGCATCACCAATCTCACAAAACTGAAAGAGGTAAATGCATATTATTTGTTTATCAACTGATGAATAAGTTACCTGTGGGTGGTTTGAGTGACCCGCGGGCGGAACGAGTTACAAGCGGGCGGAACGAGTTACTAGCGGGTGGACCTGTTTACCCACAGGTGGCCTGGGTTACGTGCACCTGGGTTACCCGCTGGTGGATTGAGTTACCAACAGGAGGACTGAGTTATCCACGAGTAGACTGGGATATTCTGACTCAGATATTCTGATAAGAGGAGATTCGGACGAAAATTATACTTCATTTGCACGTGTTCTTGCCATTTCGCACGAATTTGACAGTTTAGATGTATAGAAGGCACGTTTATTAACATTTCACGCATGTGAAGAAAGCATGCACACAAGAAAGCCAATGATAAAAATGAGAGAGAGGACCAGAGCATTGGGTCAAGTGATAGTAACCGCAGAGAACTTGCTACTAGCTAATACATCGTCCTCCATGACATTGCAATAAGCTATTTTGACACAACACCAACCTTGGCAAAATACTTTACTGTATAGCCAAGCTCCCTGACTCTTGGGTCAATACGAGCATATGACAGCAGCAGCTCCGTGTTCCTCAAAGCCAATGAATTATACAAGCTGATGTCAGCTTCAATGACTGGATCCTTGAACTTGAATTTGACGATTGGTACTTTGGCAGTTCTGATCGACAAGACATTTGACGTGAAGTTGCAACCACGAAGAATCTTTTCAACCTCGCGTATGGTCTTTTGCCCATCGATTTCGCCCGGTTTGAAACGCTTCAAAATCATGCAGATATCCATATCAGAATTGCGAAAACCGAATCCGTTACGGGAAGATCCAAAAAGGTTCAAAGCAGCATCTGGAAATCAAAAAGTATTGACTATGCAAGATTAGTGGTACAAAAAAGGGGAATTGTGACGAAGATTAACTTTCCACCTCAGAGTACAAAAACTTCGGGAAATATCAATGTTTTGAAAAGAGAGAAATCAATGTATATTTGTCTTCACAGAGAAAGCAGATATTTTATTTTACTTAGCAAAATTTGCATATTTCAGAGTTGAAGCAGTCGCTTATTATCTGTGCGATGAGGTGAAAATTATTATTCAAGTTGAATGCAGATGAGAAATGCAGCGGTTCAAGAAAACATTAAAAAAAATTATATATTTCTATTCCAATTTTCCATTCATTGAATTACGATTTTCTCGTTCACCTAAAGAAGCATTCCAGTCGGTTAAAAAATTCTACAACAGCAATAGTTAGAGCATATATATTTTCGTGACAACATTATAAATGCAGTTTTGTCCCTACCTGGATATCTGTTCTGGATGTGCATTTCCAAGAGGTTTAGTTTCTCGTTTCTTACTCGAATTTCCTGAGAATCCGGCTCCCACATTTTCATCAAAGAATTACACATAAAAGAGAGAGAGGTTACCCACTCTTTCGTAAGCTCGGGCAGAGGGTTGATATTGTAGTTTTCTGTGGGGCAAGACACTCTAATGTGGCCAATTTTACGGCATCCAGAACAAAACAACGGGCGTTTCATTCCGTCGCAGAAATTCTTTTTGGTGAATGAGATCAAGATACGGTCTCCTATAAAGATAGATAAACAATAAATGCGTCAAAACATTTTCAGGAGGGATCTTATGCCAATTTACAAAAAAAGTTTATTATATCTTTCATTCACTAGCTAATTTTGCAGTTTAAATCTCGATAGTAAGGGGATTCCTTTATATGATCAAAGATTGTTCTCTTCCATAGTGAATGCCATCTTTCTTTCTAATGCAATACTGCAGAATACAGTGGGATGAAAGAGTTAGTGGGGATGAAACAAGAAGATCTTTCGACAAAGCAGATTGATTAATTGATTGATATTAGATATTTAAGGTGGGTTGCCCTTAAGCGTTGCTGATTTTTAAAGGGACCCTATACTCACAAAGTTACAAAATTAGATAAAAATAAACCCCCCCCCCCCTAACGTCAAAACTATTTTTTTGATTATAATTGAAAAATGAAGCAAACAGAAAGTAATTGAAGCGTCCTACTTTCTCCTTTCGATGACGTTCTAGCCCTTCCTTTAAGAGGGGATACCGATTTTGCAAATGAATCATCATCGCTGTCATCTGATTGATGGAATCGGTTTTCACTTGCTGACGTATTTTTAGCTGCAAATACGGATTGAGAGTCATCATTGCAATTTTTGTCATCTTCTGCGCCGTTGCTATCACTTTCCTCTGTAGATTCACTGCGGGAATCCCCTTCGTCGGCGGAATCCTCATCATTGCTAGACAGTCCGTTATCCTTAACGGAAGTCCCAAGATCTTGTTCGTCATCAGACTGATAACCGTCCCTTGATGCAATGCTCTCTGATTCACTGGTCGGCCTTGCTCTTTCTAGTAGGCTTTGAAGATTACCATCTTTGCCTGCATTGAACAAATGAATCATCTACTTGATTTTCTACTTGATATAAATCACCATCTAAACACAGTACCAACCCACGATGTTCTTAAAAGCTTTTCGCAAACAACAAATTTATTCTCATTTGATGAGTTTTAGGACACAAATGCTTGTTTGTAAACATATAATTATCACAATTATTATTTCCTTTATTGATTTGTGTAATGGCTTCAATCTTGATCTGATAAAATCAAAAGAGAGCATCATTTGTTAATCTCGAATTTCATCATCAGGACTACAACGTTCCAAAAAGTTCTTGGAACACTTGACATTTGCGTTGTGATTTTATATTTTTCAATTCTTTTCCCGAATACTTCTACTCCCGCACACCTTTCCCTCCAAAACAATAGTTTAGACAAATACCATACAAGCACGATACCTCTTTTTTCATCGGGTTTACACTGAAACAAAAAGGAACGGAACCAAATTTGAACCCGTTTACATTTGAGTAAAAAGTACGGAACTTTCAGGTGAAGCATGCGCAATGGCGCGGCAATGACGCTTGAGCCCCGTTTTCAATCGTTACCAAAAAGTTCCGTTCCTAGCCGTTACACTAGAGAAAACAAGCACAATATGGGAATGGAGCCAAACAGTTTTGCATTTTAGCGAAACCAAAGAAGAACGGAACCGTTCCCAGACTAGCATGAAACCAAGATGCCTAGTGTAAACGCAAGGCCTATCGTCGTTTTTTCAGGCACGGAACCGAGGCGTTCCACTCGTTTTTCTGTAGTGTAAACGGGGTCTATATTTTTCAATTCTTTTCGCGAATACCCCTACTTTCCGCCCCTTCCCCCCAAAACAACGTTGATATTTTAGACAAACATCACACAAGTCACAGAAAAAAGGTTACTTCTTAAGTTCTCCTGCGTCGTGTCGTTGTAAACCAACAATTGTTCAAAGGTGGGAAAGGGAATGGCTGAATTTGCCCTTGAAAACTAAGGCCTAACGTACCAAGACTTTTGGCAGGCATTGTACCTATTAAATTTTCTACTGTAACAACAGACCCCGGTATTTTCCCTCTTTTATTGAATTCCAGTCCAGTATTTTCACTATTATCTGCTTTGTTATATTTGCATGCAAAATATCAAATTGAAATATCACAATATTCACATATCTCAAACAACATTTAGAAAAAAATTATGGCCATACCTGCAGATAACTTTGACTTGTGCCGGAAGAAATCAAAAGAACGTTTGAAGCAGTGCTTAATGTAGAAAAAAACTAAAAAATACAGAAAAACATGCTTTTAGCTTTGAAGTAGAGCATCTTGGTATTTGAGCAACTCTGCAAAGAGTTTTAGTAGAAGAGCAAATAATTAAAGAAGTTATGGCCTACTTCCGGGTTGTCTATACTGGAAATCATACCCGTTTTGACTGTGGCAAATCGAAATATTGATGATCTTGACAAACAAAACAATGATTTAAAAACGAGAGAAATTAATTGCGTTAGTACCAATAATATAAAGAAGGCGAAATAAAATATGCTGCTTTCAGACAGGGTTGCCGCATTACCTTTCTTCTTCATGACAGTTTTTCCCAGGTTGTAAGTAGAGGAAGGATCTAGGATAGAATGTATTGTAATTAAAATAGATATAAAATTCATATAAAAAAGCTACAGCTAACGGCCAAGCAAGAACAGTTATCGAAAGGACTCCTTAACCAAGAAATTGAAACATGAAATGTAGCTAACGAAATGCTAACAATTGATGATAAAAACAAAATTTCAACAAAGATATAGGATCAAGGTAGCGACAAATTTTAGTGTTGGTATTTGAAAATAACAAGCATTGTTGATAATTAAACTAAGTTTAACTGCAACACATCACAAGAATCAGGACGCCATTCTGAATGGCACTCTTTATTTCTTTCAGAATGACGCGATGGTTTCCATCTCTTAATACAAAATCTCTTTATTAAAGATCCACTTTACACTCTTTGCGCAGAAAGTGATACACTTCAGATGAAAATCAATACCTGATATATGAATTAAAGTGGACCTTCGTTTCCTTGGCTGGTCATTAGTCACACTGAGACAGAGCTCTCCACGTTTCATTTTATACTGGTAGTATCTGTTAAAAGATTTATGAAAGCATCATCTTTCACGTTGTCACAAATGTCAAAGACAACCTTATCACGATTCAGTCTCTAATGGCTTTTTCTAAACCATCGTCCACAGATATCTATCTTAAGCAATCACATTTCACCATCAATTAACTTTCTGCTGCAATTACCAATTGCATAAAAAACGATCATTCACCCTTTCCTGATATCCACTTTACCCAGTTCATCGCGTTTTCCCAACTTCATTCCTTTTCTATCTACAATCTCTTCCATCTGATTTTTGCGATTTTTCAACTTTCTTTACGACTCATCAATTTAAAACGCTCACTATATCCACGAGCCTAAATTAGGATTGGAAATGCAACAACAGCAAAATCAAACAACTCTTTCAGTCTTCTGTATCCAAAAACAACCGAAAACTCCCTTAAACTTTTATTTTATATACATCTATTATGCATACAAATTTTAACTCGGTGCTTTCAAAGGTTCCTTCCCATACATTAACCTTCCACCAGACTTAGCTTTCCACGATTATACACATCCCTCTCCATCCATTCGTAACCGATTAACTACCTTCCTATATTGATAACCTTCCTTCCAGCACCTTCTACAGATTAGATTAGATCAATTTATTAAAATACTTGTATATAACTTTAAATAAGGATAACAGATCAATTCGGTTTATAGTAACTGATTGCCTAATGTTTTGCTTAACTTGGCAGAGCTTCAATGCATGAGCTAGGCTTTAGAAAAACACGAGGAACTCACCCTAAAAATCCCGTCCATAACATGCTCCAGTCCTTGGACTCAGGGCACTTCCAAGATCGAGCCTTCCATGATAAAGCGAAACAAAACATTTAGTAAGAAAACAACTCGGTTATGAAAGAAGATCACGTTTCGGGGTAAGGGATTCTAGAATCAGGGGACTGAATTACAATCTCTTAAGCGTTACTATTATTGTCACAGGCAAAATGAGCGTGGAACGTCAAGTTAGGGACCTAAAGTCTAGCAAAATTTGTGTCTATGACTGGTATATAGAAATGAAAAGGAAAGATTTTGACATACTCAAGAGCATACTCGTCTATAAAAGAACCAAAGAAAAAACTACAATCGTGCCAAAAAATTCTTGACACTGAAAAGGAAATTTTGCATGCATAAAGTTGTCCTTGATAAAATTTAGACATATAAAATGCAACAAATTTAGCAAGAAAGCATACTCAAGTACGCTATTTTTTAGAATTGAGAAACTATCTTTTGGTGGCACAAAGCTTGAAAATGGCTTTGGAAAAAGCAAACATTTGAATACACTGAAGCTTTTTGTCTGACACTCTTCAGAGTATAAAACGTCAGAACATAGATCGAAAATTCCACGCTAGGAAATATATATACCCAGTTGTGGATCGAAATAGGCCAATCAGAAACGCGAACACATGACTGTTGAGGTCGACCAATCAGTGCCGCTTGCCTATTGAGAATGTTACCAATGGAGCCCTAAGGTGAAAACGAACTCCCTTTGTCTACACAATAGCGGTTTTTTCGTGCTTATGTAGATAGTTTCTAAAACTGCTAGACGGAACGACGATCGGGCTTTACCAATAATCCGAAACATGTCGCCATTATAGTTTTTTGCACAATCTAGGTTTGCCAGTAAATGCTGCCCGATAGCAGAATCGCAGGTTTTAGTTGTACTTCTAGATCTGCAAGACCAAGGTGGCTGTTCTCTTTGGGGATGAGTTTTGTTTCTAATACTAGACGGAACACGCTATTTTATTCTATCCTCTAATCTTTGGGTAGTGCATCCTACGTAGACAGAATCACACTGGCACGTAAATTCATATACAACGGAACTCGTTTCTACCTGCCGTGTACCCCAAATTGGAAGCAATTGGATGGTCTGCAAGTAATGGATTAACATCAGTGGGAAGCAACAGCTGCTTAGTGTTCCCTCTTCCGGTTTATCCAGTTCACAGATCTAGAAGTTGAAAATGGAATCTAGGATTATTTTTAGAAATGTTGATGATATGAATCAACAAGATGATGCAGCTTTTCTTAGCATCAAATTTTGATAAATCTTTATATATCTTGATATATAAAGATGACAAAATTAGCTTATTTATTAAGCTATAAAGCTCCATATGCTTTTGCAAAACAGTTTAAAATTGTATATACAAAGAAACGTGGATTTTACAGGTGTGTAAAATGTCATAAAAATAAAGGCATGTTAGGCGATATCTAGGAGCGTTTTGAAGGAATTTCAACAGTATTTCAGGCACCAAATTAAGCACAGCATTAGGCAATGAGTTACTTTGAGCCACATTGATCTGTAATCCTTGTTCAAAGTCATAAACAAGTTGTCTTATCTGTGGATTACAATTGATAGAAAAACCAATACCAGTAGCAGAAAATACTTGATGCTCCAACTATTGACAACAAATGGAATGAGAAGTAGGCAACAATCTAAGCAGAGAAGCAGAGCTTTTGAATTGGCGAAAATCGTAGCAAGAGAGTGAAAGAAGAAAAAGAACTGTGTTGCACTGAAAGTAAAGCGGAAGCTACGCTGGTCGAAGCTACGTTGGTCGAAGCTACGCGGGTCGAAGTTTGCAAACTCATAAAGCTTTAACATTCAGTAATTTCCATGCTTACTGAAGAAAGAAAATAATCACTAGCTTTTTCGTTACATACGCCTCACGCCAAACACAAATCTCCTTACCTTTGCCCAATATCTTATGCAATGACAAAATGGCAATGCAAATCTGTACATCTTGAGCAGCATTCCAATTGTAAGGCTTGTGTTCACGTACTGCAACATAGAATAGATTGCTAACCTCATGTCGGCAAGTAGAAAAAAAGGAGGTTCTAACAACGGTTTACAGGGGCTTCTAAACTCTTAAATAGCCTAGATCCAGCTTTTGATACTGATAATTATTTTCCAAGGATTAGCTAAGTGCAAAATGTTGTCAGAGAGCGAAATTATAATTATAAAATAAATACATGAGGGGTAATTAAATTGCACTGGGTTATCGAGCAGCATAGAATGCAAGAAGAAAAGTCTTGATTCACATTAAAGCTATATTTCGACAAATACCTCTTCAGTGTTGCAGCTCAAATGACATCGCAATCCACTGAAAGGGAATGCAAATGTCATGATCTTCCAAAGTTATGCAAAATAAATGCAAAGTTAAATGAACGACTTCTCTATTTTTATTAAAAAGACACAAGAGTTCCACAGACTAACAGAAATGTACTAATAAATAAAAAAAACGAAATTAAAAACTGTCCTACAAAGCAAACCGATTACTGAAACCTGCTAGCGGCTTCACTGATAATGCAACTTTCTATTAACGATCATTAAGTTTGACTGCCAAGAATTGTTTAAACAGAGAAAAATATGACAAAATAAACTACGATGTATTACAACGATAGTTTTAGATATTACTTAGAAAAGAGAACAAGGATTTCATCAGAAAGCGACCATGCTAAATAAAAAACATAGAAACAGTGGCTGACACCTAGGGGGAGAGGGGCGGTTGCCCCCAAATATTTTGGAAGACAATGGTATTTTATTCTTAAACAATAGGAAAATGTGACGTCATCTTACCAAAACAATAGGCTTAACTACCCCCCCCCCCCAATACCCCCCCAATATTCAACCAAGTGTCCACCATAGAAACGTAGATGATATTTAGTTAATTCATCTCGAGTGAAAGATGTGACCTTTGAAAACCGGATATTTGACAAATGGAATACAATTTATGTACAACAAAAAGATATATTATGTATGTACATTTGATACAATACCTCTTAATATCTGTGAATGAGATCTTTGGTGGATTTTGATGGAGCAGCTCTTCAACATTAGTGTAGCGTTCTGCAAAAAAGGGTAGCAATCTCAGCGAAAGGAGTGATAGAATGGATAAAAGATAGGATGAAACGATATCTGTCAACTTTATTCTTTAAGATATTTTGAAAAACATAAATACTCTATTACAACACTGCATTTAACACGTCACTAGCTTGCCTTGTTAATCACCTTCCTATGGCACTTGAAGTACCAACAAATAAATCGGATGAAATTCTCGGTGGCACAATTTGGCATCCCCATTAGTGTGGCACATTTTAGCAGCATACTTTGCGTGGGCTATTTTCATACACATCAATGTACAAAATGCGAAACAAGGACCCGTCTGTGGCCAACCTTTCGGGCTGGACCTCTTTTGGTGGCAGAAAATTTGTTTGAAAACCGAAATATTCTTGCCAAGCATTAACCCTTGGCGATTTTCACCATTGTTTTTCAGCTTCAGTTGGACAAAAAAATTAAAATTTGTCGGGGATCCGAAGCAAATGTGTATTTCTCGCAGCTCTTTTCAAACTCTTATTTTGAAAGCCTCATTTAAACCAAAGTTGAAGCAAAATTTATGTCCACAATATAGGGATAATATGCAAAATATACTTGAATTGGCCTCCTTTCCTCGTTTAAGCCTCCCTTGCATAAGCACCCAATCTGGAAGCAAAAATACTTCATAGGCCCCCACAGCGCAAATAAGCACCCATCCTTTTATGAAAAAATTTACAAGAAAGGTTTCAGTCAAGACAAGGTTGTGACAAATCGCATATTCAAGGATATTTTAGTTTTTAGTATAAGTAAAGAAGTATTTTCGCAACGTTTTTGTTTTTAATATCGCTTTGTAGAATTTTTTGTTCAAAAGGGAACTTCGGCAAAGTGAATAAGCTTTAAAACGAGCTGTTTGGCAAATTAAGAGTACAAATTTTTTAATAGGTTTTTGCTAAACTGTTGACCTGTTGATTTCTCGGGCTATTGCTTAACATATGATGAAGTTGCATGAGAAGGAAGAGAAGGATTAAGGAACAAATGGAATGTAGATCTTTATGACTAGATTTGAAGAAGTGAATTCTTGAAGTCGAGGAAGACCTTGTGTAGAATCCCAGCATGAATTATGGAAGATTGTTACTTTCTAGTCGTTGAGTAAGAACATAGAAATCAGAAGGGATCGCAAGCCCCGCTTGTTTATTGCAAATTTCCGCTGCAAATTAACCATTTTCATTATTCCAATTCTATTTTAATCCAGCTACACACTGGGATTAAAAGATTAACACAAATAGCTTGAAAACAATAATAGTGCAATAACTATAATCGGTAAACAGAAATGCTAATTTACATTGGACACGCAAAGAATGCTAGTTCAATTAAATATTTAAAAAGCTTACTTGAATTTTTTATCAATTTTGTGGCACCTAACATGTCCTGAACACTACACTAAAAGAAAAACAAAAAAATATGAAAATTTCAAACATATGCATAAAAAGCAACATACTACAATGGAATGATTATGAATCTAAAAGATAAAAAACCAAATAAATTTTTACCACTAAACCTTCCATAGTTCAAGGGTTGGTTCGAAAATGCCAACCTTGATAAAATCAACAAAGGCGTCAAAATGCTACCCTTGAAACTAGGTCAAATTTCTAAAACACACTTGCGCATGAATGATGGTCAAATATAGAGGAGTTTTTTTTGATTTAGCGAAATTTATGATTAAACCCTCCAAACTGAAATTTTGTTTGTACTAGAACTTCATTAGTTATTCAACCTCAATGCCCCCAAAGTGGAAATAACCTCAATAATAGCAAGCCTGTTTTGCAGGATTGAAAAGCTAAAGCAGAAACATATTGCTCGGTGATCAACAAAGAGAAACGTACATTTTGAAAGGAAATGTCAATGCCTGCATCTTTCAGTCCAGCTCCGGTCGCAGATGATCCAAACAATTCAAGGCGAAAATGGCGATCTGCACAGAAAAGGAAACACTTTAAACAGAGAACTGAAAAAATTGAGCACCCTACCACAATAAATCTTCTCAACACAAAATGAGAAAAAAGCTGCTCCGTTAAAGAGAAATATTGCGGTTACCACAATGATTCAGAAATTTGAATAACAAATTAAAGCAACGTTTTAGAAGCTTCAAAATGACAAAGAAACAAAAGTGCCCAGGATAGAAGATAACATAATATTTTCAAGGGAACTTTTCCAATAATACTGTACATAAGTCAAATAGATATATCAAGTTGTCCCGCGGTTAAAAATTAACAGCATCCCCAAGAATTAGCATGAGGAAGATCCACGTATTAGGGCTGGGATATGAGACCCACCCTTGCTTATATAGCATTATAAGGCCAGATTAGTAAAAGGTTCTTCAAACCAATTTTAACCATTTGCACTATTTAAATAATGCAAGATTCAGCGTTGATAACCTGGTGTGGGATACAGTTATCACACCTTTATAAACAAAGCTACTTACCACTACCTTTGTACAATTCACGAAGATTAGTGAAAACACTTTGAAGCACCCTTTTCCTTGTTTCTAGATCCTCTTTCCCTAAGCCGTATTCTGTGGAGATATTTAGCAATGTGTTCTCCAAAACTTCGCTATTCATTCGATTGCTGCTCTTTGATTTTAGTGGTGAGATCTCATCTATGTTTTCCATAGTAATTTGGGCTGAGGGCATTCCTTTGAAAGCATCTCTACCCTTTTCTGTCCTTTTTTTGACAGCTGGTCGCATCTTATCCAAGGAGTCATTTAGCTGAACTGTTGTGTCATCCTTCAAAGCATTTTGTATCCATTTCTTCATGTAAAAAAATTAAAGTATTACAACTATACTTCGTTTGACATTTACACTCATATCTACATACTCGCAGTCTAGCTATCTAGATAGGGACAAAATTTCTTTGCAGAAAAACTACTATAATGCAACCAAAAAGCAGATCTCATCATCTGCAAACACTCAACAGCCTAAGTTACTGAATAAAAAACATTATAATTTCAGCATGGTGATAAAAAGGCAACATGTGATAAAAAATCTGGATAAACAACTTTGAAGAAATTTTAAACTTTGATAGAGTATCATATACGGGAAAACATACTTACTATTAAACAAAGTTAAGTTTGACCAGGCCATCCAATTTTTTATAAAAATGATATTAAGAAGTATTGGCAATGTATTGCCTTCTTCTAGTTTTTTTGCAGTTCTCTTTCAGAAACAAATATTAAGCAAATTTCAAAATGTTGACAGCACATTAAACATTTTAAAGGAAATATGATCATAGTTGAAGTTAGGGCAGTTTATATCAGCATTTAGCAAATAGTTATTTGAAGTTTTCCAAGTTGCAAGGAGTAGCTTGCCATCATGCAGGTATTCTCATGTGTTAAGGGCCTTGCAATTTCTATTTGTAAATCTCTATTCTAATTTGTCAGCTGCCAAGGCTTCTTGCCGAACTGCAAGAGATTGTGTGCTACAATGCAAGAGGAAATCAACTGGCTGAACAATTTACAGGCCCTTACACAAAACTGGCACACAACTGGCACACATGTCCTACATTACATTATCCTGTACAGCTCCCTTGCATGCCATCAATGAGTTATAAAATTGAAATCAATCAATTCTTCATTTTTGAGAAGTCTCATTTAATTCTTCAAATTTATTCATAATATGAATAATGTAACTGGGTTTGCAATAGAGAAACTCAATGGCTTGGGCTAGGTGAATAAATATGCTTGATTTTGCCACATATAGGCAAATGATGAATTCAAATTCTGACCCATGAATAAATCAGGTTCATTTAGTGAAGATTCTTTTCGGAAAATTTTGACTACCCATCTGAGCCAATTGAAAATATGCCAAGAATTGGCATTATGATATTTTCTAGAGACAGCTGCCCTTGGTTTTCAGAAAAATCTGACAGCATATTTTGTTTTCTGCCAAACAGTTGACAAATTTCATGACAAAAACCAAAATAAATAATTAACCTAGTGCACAGATAGAAACATACTGTCATGTTAACACATAAAATAGTTAGGGGTGTTAACACAGCCTCCTCTATAACCATTAAATTCTTTGTCTATTCATTACATTATACTTTAATTGAAAAAAATCACGAAAATAAACTTGAAGATAAAAAAATGAAAAATGCCATACCAATTCAGCATCAACATGCCCTCGGCTGTTTTTATGGACTTCTACAGGCACATTCAAAGACATACAGTACTTGTCACAAACTTCACAATGATAGATATTCAAACCATCCTGCAAGTTAAAGTAAACTTAATGAAATAAATATCCATGAATTCAGGTAAAGGCTCTTGACAAAATTGAACAAATAATACCTAATCATCAATATAGTAATTTCTAAAGGAAAAAAGGGGCCAATAAATTTACATTTGCAGCCTCTCCACTAGTCCTCTTGCAACAAAGTTTGCCTCTGTCGCCCCAAAGGGCACAGTGGGACATTTTGAGATGGGAAAATATAAAGCCTTTTAAAAAAAACAATTTCATCATCATCATCATTAGCCTGTCACACCACTGCTGGCGGATGGCCTCCACATCTTTCTCCACTCATCACGGTTTTGGGCACTCCGGGTCCACGTGTTGCCTGCCTTCTGCTCGATCTCATCTCTCCATCTTCTCTTTGGTCTTCCCTTTCCTCTTTTCTTGTCCCACGGAGTCCATTCTGTCGTTTTCTTAGCCCATTCGTGGTTCTTCATTCGTGCTACATGTCCTGCCCACTTGCCTTTGGCTTCAATCACTTTCTCGATGACATCCTTCACCCCTGTTCTTGATCTTAAGTCTTCGTTCCTGATCTTATCTCTCCTCGTAACACCCAGCATTGATCGTTCCATGCTCCTTTGGGTGACTGCCAGTTTCTCTCTTTGGCGGTTGGTAAGTGACCATGTCTCAGCTCCATACGTCATTGATGGCAGTATGACAGTGTTCATGATCTTCCTTTTGAGACACATGGGCATTCTTTGATCTCTCAGAAACGTGCTGTACTGTCCGAATCTCTTCCAAGCAGATGTTACTCTCTCGTCTATTTCTTTCGCCATCTCATTTCCTGGTGTTAGCAGTCTTCCCAAGTACTTGTACTCATCCACCTCCTCCAGTTGTTCTCCATCCGCAATTATTCCTTTCCTTCTTCTTTTCCTAGCTATTTCATTGCACATGATTTTCGTTTTCTTTCTGTTCATTTTCATGCCATCTTTTCTCCCTTCCTTGTTCAGATCGTTGATCAGCTTGCTGAGATCCTCTTCCTTTTCTGCAAATAAGATGATATCATCTGCAAATCTCAGGTTGTTCAATCTCTCTCCGTTGATGTTAATTCCCACTTCAACTTCCATTCTCCTGAATATTTCTTCCAACGCTGCTGTGAACATCACTGGTGACAAGGTGTCTCCTTGCCGCACTCCCTTCATGATCTTAATCTTTCGGCTAAGTGGTTCGTTCCGAACCTGAGCAGTGCCTCCATCATATGTCTCTTTCAGGATGTTGATGTACTTCTCCTCTACGCTGTGCTGTTTTAGCGCTTCAAAAACAGCCTTGTGCAGTACAGAATCAAAGGCTTTTTCGTAGTCTACAAACGCCATATGAATGGGTATTTTATACTCATTGGTTTTCTCGAGTATTTGCACTACTGACTGCAGATGGTCGATGGTTGAATGACCTCTTTTGTAGGCAGCTTGTTCTGGCGGCTGGTGGTCACTCAGATTGTTATTCAACCTGTTCTTCAAGATCTTCATGAAGAGTTTGTAGACTTGGGAGAGTAAACTGATTGGTCTATAAATAGGGTCATAAATAAAGTCTAAAAAGCATTTAAGCTTTTAAAATTTTTGAGAACAGGGTGGATGCTTGTCCATCCAGCTACTCTGGCCACATGCCCCTGGTCATCCCTACCTTTCAAAGCTTTTTGAAAAAATATATGTGAAACGTATCATGACCAGGGGCGCTGGAAGCATTTCCAGGCAGTGGGGGCAGCTACTCAAATGGGCACATTTCAATGACTAATATTAGAATTATAACAGAAAAATTATATAACATAATACTTTGGTACTGGCAAAACGTTTAATCTTAAAGGTCTAAGATTTCCCAAATAAATTTTTTTGTAACGTTTAAATAAATCTGGAACCTTGCAACGATTTCACTGGCAACTTTCTCTGTACAAACGTCATTTATACCAGAAATCATCATCTTTGTGAAAATTTGCAAACATTCTCTTGTTTTGGCTGATGCTCAGGGGTGGGTATGTTTGAAGTTACAGGGACTTGCCATTAATTATGGGTACCTTTTTACCCATAAACAAGATGGAAGATGGAATT
Organism: Rhopilema esculentum; assembly: GCF_013076305.1. The sequence goes on along the minus strand of NW_027020174.1, from coordinate 4,714,606 downwards.
TTTTTTCATTCCATTAATAGGAGCCCCATCTCAGTTTTCCCTTAGGGCTCTAGATGCCTCTGTTACTAACTGAACTTATTATACATAACTTCCTACATTAAAAAGTATCGCCAAAAGAAAAAGAGCATTATTTCAGATGAGTTTGTAGTGACTCTACTTCGGCCATTTTACACGCACTTCCTACTCATTCATGCCATCATCACCATGACATCCACGTATGTCATTCACAGCATCACATACCATAGGACATTCCCTATACCATTGTTTACACATTCACACATCTATGTCATGCTGACTTCTTCCCAAGTCTAGATCTTTCCTTTTCCATTACATCATCATATCATCATCCTAACTAATCCTTAGTCAGCAATTTGATTTCTGTATATAAGCATCTTAATTTGTAAGTAAAGTCAGTCAGCTAGTTCAGTTCACATCAGAGTTACACACTGTCTCTCTCACTGGCTCTGTGTTCTCTGCACGTTAAATAAGATTGGGACAAACATCAACCATGGAAAGTCAAGGGATAAAAATAGGAACCACAGCAATTCTTGCAACACAATATCGTTCCTATAAGTTCATACAAAGTCACCCAATATTTTATTTGATTTCTTTTTGTCCCTAACTGCACTTTCTTTTCTCTCACCCAAGAACTTGAAATGTTAAATATTTATTCCATTCGCATTAAATAGTGCAATTTTCACAAGGGCACAGTGCTGCCCCTGCTGCCCCCTAGAGTCAGGGCAGGGGGCAGCTACCCCCAATCCCCCTGTGCTTCTGGCACCCCTGATCATGACACTTATGGAATGACACAGAGCCTTTTTCAAGAGCCTTCTTCAGAAGTATCTTCATAATAACTCTTAGTGCTTTTTTGTTAATCAGTTAGCACTAAATCAGTAAGCACTAACAAAAAATTTTTGTCATGTGGAAAGTCAATGTGACCATTATATCTTAATTATACCTCTGTAAAAAGAAAAAAAACACAATGGACCTGTCTTTGAAGCATAAGATGCGCAATTCATTCAAAATATTTGATGAAGAATGTTCCTAGACATTCTGCTAGACATCTTTAAAATCGGGAGAAAAATTTCAAAAACCGGGAGACCGGGAGAAAGCAGTCAAAATCGGGAGTGTCCCAGCAGTACCGGGAGGGTTGACAGGTCTGAATCTTGACCCCTTTGATACGGCCAGCATTCTGTTCTTAACCTTAAATCTGAAGCATCTGTCATGATGCCAACACAATCAGCAAATGAAAAATATTTGGTGCCTCTCAGTATGGTAAATATAACTTCTGGAAAATATTTTGGGATTTCAACATTTGGAACATAGCTTAATTTTAACAATTCTTGTTAGCTTCTGGATATGTGATACAACAAAATGTATGTAAGATTTTTAAATGACAATAACAAGACTTAAGTGAAAATAAACAAAATGTACATAATGAGGTAATCAACAATAATTTATTTTTGAAGTATTTTAAATGTTAAAAATTGTGACAAAAAATTTACCATGAATTTGATTTCTGGTACCACTACAGGTTCATCGCCCATACCATCACGGAATCCTTTTGCAACATCCATTTCTCAAAGTCTTGCTAGTGACTACCTAAATTTCATCCTTTCATTGGTGCTACAAAGAATTGTGTTAAGCATAAGTTACATTCATAGTAGTAAACTGCAGTAATAAAACCAAACAGGGTCAGATTAGCATTCAAAAAATTTAATATCTAGATAGTACCATAGCTTAAAGTTTCCTTAAATACCTAATGCAAAAGTTACTATTTTGAAAACACAAAAACATTACTTGAGGTAACATGAGACAGAACAGCTGACACGTCAGAAGGAGCAATTCTTTCCATTTTTCAATGTAAATGAAACAAACAATATGTGGCTAAGTGTCAAAAAGAATTATTCCACAACTTTTTTGAAAGAAGGATTTTAGCACAGTTTCTTCAGGTTGATGTTGATCTATACTATAATTCTTTAATACTTTGGTCATCTTAGTGCTCGGCTTTGTTACAGAGAGTTTCTTATATACACTTTTATTCAAAAAGTATTGGGACAAACTTTGAAATTTCGAAGACATTTTATGCAACAAATTTGGAAAGACTTTTTTAAAATCTTTCTCATTAAAAAATGTATGGCAGCTATTTCCATGAAATTTTCACAAAACATTGTTGATGTTTTCAAGCCTTTTATGTATGCCAAACAATTTAAAAAACATCGACCATAAAATTTCTATAGGCCTTGAGACAAAAATGTGGAAGTTCTTAAAATTCAAGAACTGAGTTAAGAAAAGTGCTTACAAATTTCTACTAAAATAAAGCAGACGTTATTAAGCCATTCAACCCTTCTGCATATTTCCTGTTATATTCAGGCAGATCGTAAGAATCCTATGTTTTTGTGGTTATGCTTCATAAGTTGACGCATTTTCTTAACTTTTCATTCCATTTTGGGGATACATAGGTCTAGATTATTTGGAAAAAGACTGCCCAATCTGAAAAAGTTTCTGTTGCAAAACCGAATCCATTGCAGCGCCATAATTCATTTATCAAATTTGTTCCAATACTTTTTGAACATAAGTGTATTCAAAAACTGAGTTTATATGAATTAAGTTTTTTTGAAGTCTAACTTCATTATGTTGTGTAAGTTTGCTGTTAATGAATATGCTTAAGTAACTGCGCATATCTGTTTTATAACTAACTAGTAGATAATTTACCATTATGCATTTACAGATCTTTTATATTATGCCGTGGGAAATTTAGCATGTATTCTATTTACTAAAATTATTTATTTTTGATTGTATTCCCAATACTAACTACAGTTTGTTTGTTTATTTGATAACCATAGACATGTTCACTAATTGTAACATAAGGGAGTGTTTAAACTATTTTATTCAGATTGGTTGTGAGTTGTTGAAGACTAGTAGTGATTTTGATTGATGAAATGTTATGTTATTTGAAATGAAGTTATCTCCTTGAAAGTTGGAATCTGTACCGCAGAACCAGTAAATATATTGTACACATTATGCATTATTATGGTTCGTACTTGATATTGCAAATTAAAAATCAATTATTCAAGACTGAAGATCTCGTGCAACGCAGTTGGATTGATTTTTGGGAATTTTCCAATCAACTTTCTTTCTTGTTTTTGTTGATTGGAAACATCCATACATACCTAATCATGTTTTTTCTTTCTGTACAGACGCATATTAAAAAGGTTGCATATCATGAAAGTTAAAAACTACCAAAACCCTTAACATAGAACACAGATCTGTCAAGCCGGATTAGCACGCCAACCTGCGTGTAGGCCTAAAACTTAGAAACAAAAAATCAACGTCGATGAATGTCTTCGAAAGAAGTCAAAAATAAAATTGTTGTTTGCTACAAAATTTCATCAACAAAATTGAGCGCTAGAAACTGAGTTCTTTTGAGTTAATAAAAGCAATAAATTAGCCTTACCAAACGTGCACGGCCATGAAACCTGCAATTTAGTGTCAAATTCTTGGAAAACAAATCCAACTTCAGAAGCAAACTTCGCTCCCATTCTTTCTCGGTGGCCTCTCATTCCAAACAGCCTCTCTTTCCTTTTAACGGACAAACCAGAGGAAAAAGCTCGCATCAACAAAAAGATCAATGAAAATCTTCAAAATTCAAATATATTTTGACTCAGCAACATTATTTACCAGTTATTATCAAGGCTAGAAACGAAAATTGCACAATTGTTACATAAATTAATTAAAGTTAATTAAAGCGATAGTTACATGGAACAATGGCAGAAATTGCGGGGGTGTTGGGGGCTTGTTTTGTGGTCATTGCCCTCCACAGGAAAAATGAATTCCCGTCACTGATATGGAAAACACCGAGAAAACCATCGCAGTACCTAAGGTATCGATAAATACAAAAGCTCAGCCAAAGTAGGAATTAAGCGGCCCAACTCTTGATTGTCAATATTATCCTCCCAACTTTCGATTCTCTGTTCTACACAGACTCCTGATTAGCCCGTTCGGAAGTTTTTCGCAAATTGCTCGGTTTTCGATAAATGCAACCCGCACTCGTAACTTCCAAGAAATGACGTCAGGAGGCTCCTCTCTAGCTTTCTAGAGATATATCCACTTACAAAAAAGATCAAAATTCTTCTTTTCTCCTTTCTTCTTATCCCACATTATTTCTCTCCTATTCTTTCTCACCCATTCATTTCAGGGTGAACTTGTAGAAAATCGTTCATAACGAGTGGGGATAAAACTTTGTTGTATTGAAGCATATGATCAAAGGCACCTTGACTCTCGTGTGAGCCATAATTGCTCTTCTTACCCATGCTTCTCCTTTTCACAGTTACCAAGTACCAAGAGCTTCCTTAATTACCAAGCATTTCCAAAAAACACAAATGAGTTAAACATGAAATAGAGCACCTAGTCAGTCGAAAGGAGTTATTCTTTATATTATGTGTCAGTTGAACTGGATAAAAGTGCTAGGAATCGTTGGAAGGAATAATTTCCATCCCAGCTTAGTCAAGGGACTTTTGGGGCTAATTTGAGACAGCGAGTGCGATGCATACACTAGTTCCCATGCGATCCTTTTTTAGTTAGTTAGAATCTTGTAATCATATATGGGTTCTTTAAAATCAATGTTCCGGTTATAAAGCAAACTGGTCAGTCGACATCTTCTGCACAAAAAGGTAACTTACGCTAATCAAAGAAATTTAAGTTGAATTGGTCTAAAAGTTCAATCTCACTTGGACTCCAAAAGTAGTAACGAAGAGACTGTTGTGTGCAAAACGGGGCTGAAAAAACTAACTTGAAAAATATGCTCAATTTTAACAGCATCCTATCTCGATGAATTGACTGAAAAGGCTTCTGTGAATACTACAATCCCAGCTAACAGTCTTGGAACACAAATGTCAGTTTTAAAAACAAAATTCAGCCAACCCCCTTACTATTACCATAGAAAGAAGAAAGAGGTTATGGAGTACGCTTTCAATGTGCCTTGTATGATACTTTTTTATACTTTTAGCGTTGTTCTGGGGGGAAAGGGGATGGAAGTAGTAGTATTCGGGAAAACAAATGAAAAATAGTTAAGCGAAGCGTAAAATGTTAGGTGTTCCAAGTAATTATGGCAGGCATTGTAGTCGCACCAGCGTTGAACACATATGCTAACCATGAACTCAAATATTTTCTTAAGATAGGCCATATGGAACAGATGTCTTGAAAGAAAAAATAAACCAAACGTTTCTCGAAAAAAATTACCATCAGTAATAATGCTTCAATGTTCTGCCAATACTTTTATTAAAAGACACAGTTAGAAAGTGTAATGTATTATCTACCCGACCAATCTAGAAAATGCATAAATTAGGATAACTTTGAGTGTCTTTCAACTGTCTTAGAGTTCATAAAATCTACAAAATACACCCGAAAATGTAAGTACGTTGAAGAACAATTGTTATCAACTGTCTCCCTGGTGAATTATTCCTTTTGAAAAAATTCATTGTGTGTCTTTTGGATCTGCTAACCAAAATCTGATGGATTGATATCCAGGACTCCAAAATACAATTCCTTTTCTTGAAAAGAGATCTCATCAGTGTAAACTATGGCCGAAAAATAGCATCTATAACATTGCTTTCTATTTGCCACAGCAGTGCTGCTAAATCAGTACAATACAAATGACAGCTTTTTAATAAACTTTGGTAAAAAAATTCACATATAATAACTTATATTTACTCTTTAACCTACATTCCAATAAAATTTGTTCGTGATTGTAATTTAGATATATGTAAATGATAGATTTTGAGAGCTGGTCCGAGTTTTAGCCTTAAGCCTGTGAGTACATCATTTCTAGACATCAACAGAAGGGCCTTTCCATCAACCTCCTAAAAGGAAAATGCGGGATTTAATTCATGTTGTAAGGAAACGAATTTCAACAAAAAAATTGGCAGCTAACTTATCTTTCAAAGGCAGAAATTTGTACGAGAAATTGTACAAAGAAGATCCAGTTACGCATAAACAAAGATTCTTTCCTGAAATGCAAAAAGTATTGGCAAGCACATAAAATCAGAAAAATATTAACCTGAGCTACAATAGAGATCAATAAATGTCAGGATCGTTTTAAAAGGCGAGGACAAACAGTGAGAGCCATAAATATGGCATTAAACCCTTAACTGGGAATACTTAAGGAAATATTTCTAGAAAAACGTGATTATTTATAAGGAAAAATGATGAAAAGAAACGTTTTCAGAAACAAATATAAAAAAGTGAACAATAAACAGAAATCAATAAGAAAAACAGTTCCCACAAGAACATACAACGGACACCTCTATACAACGGACACTTCTATACAACGGACACCTCTACACACCTCCTAACAACGGACAGATATTTGTCCAAGTGTTCAAAGAGCTCTTAAAAGAACGTCTATACAACCGAGACCTCTCAACAACGGACAGACATAATTGTCCCAAGAGTTCAAACGGCTCTTTAAGGAACCTCTATACAACGAACACTTTTACACAATGGACAATTACACTGGTAAGAATATTGTCCGTTATATGGAGGCTACACTGTATCGGCCAACTCCATGAAATACTCTCTGGAAGCGGGCTAGCGGGCACAAAATACTTAATACAGCCGATTTGAAAATCATTTTTACGACAGACCTGATCTTCAAATAACTTTGATTCCCCCGGATATCCATGAGATTTGATATAGAAGCAAACATCTGCAACGGACCAATCAGCAACATCCGGGGGTAGCGACTGCAAAACATCTTCTCGCATAAAGGAGTGGACTAATGGAAAGAAGAAAACACAAAATATAGCAAAACGCAAGTTACTTCTGTTTCCGCTGCGTTTTATGACTTATGCATACAAATGACAGAGCCAGCCGTAGGGGTATCCACAAAGAAACCTACTGGAAGGTGGCTTGAGTGCAGACTCTACTGTTTTCAACTGGGCTCCTGTGTTTCCTTTTTCCTACCTCTTTGTTGAATTGAATTAAGTCAAATAATGAATTTTTAATTCAACTCAACGGAAAGGTAGGAAAAAGGAAACAGAGTAGCCGAGTTGAAGACAGGAAAGTCTGCGCGCAAACTAACTGAAAGACGGGAAATCTAAATAAATTAGCTTTTCAACTTTTCAAATTCGTAAGACCTGTTCGAAAAAAATTGACGAAGGAAACGTTTAGCGTCTTGGAGATTTCGGCTTTATAAGATTAAAAAGTCCAGCATCAAAGTGCTTGGAGCTTCGTGTATAAACGGTTTAAAATCCTGGTCTTAAAAATAAAATTTTTCAATCCAGATTATAACTGCAAGCAACTTTATTTTTCCTTTTCAAATTTAACAAATTATGCTCCAACGAATGGTCATCTAATAAAAAAACCTGTCTGATCATCAAATAAAAATACGCTGCACTCATACTTTCAAAGTTTCAGAAACTTTAGTGTCCGGTAGGGAAACTTAAGAAACCTTGTGTAATCAAACCTTTGAGGCCTAATTCGATTTCTTAAAATTTAGTTTCCATTCCCTATAATTTCTTGCCAGAAACAGTCACGTCTCTCTATTAGATCCAGACTCCAGAAAAGTTGTTAACCTGCCTCCAGACAAAAACATTCCAGAAGGCCAACAAAAAACAATAGAAAGTGGGCGTGGCTTGGGTGTGTCATAGGAGCTTTTATTGTTTTTCGTGGACCTTCCTCCGGTCAGTGGCCGTGCGAATGTTTTCCTGACTCTGATTAGATCATTTGTACATGTTCTCACATGAATGCTGAATTGCGACAAAAAGTTGTGGCTCTGACTCATTGGATGCTTCATATAGTGACCGGGGAGACTAAATTAGGTATACCCGGGGTTTCATGCAGAGAAAGTCACTACGAAACTTTTGTGCCAAGAGATCCAAGTACAAGAGCGTTGTAAATATTTTTGCAAAAAATAGGTATACCTACCTTGTTGAGGTATTAATGGGGCATTGATATTTATTCCCATAACGTTTTGCTTCCGTATGACTCCTGGTCCGTTTATGGAATATACTGCAGTCTTTGCCGGACGATGTACTACACCAATACTTCCTTGAGTAGTCTGGAATACAGGGAAGTTATGACGCACTTGTGGTGAGGTAGGAGACTGCAGGGCGATCATTGCTGGCCTTACCGTTACATTGCTTGGACGAATTCGTAACTGATCGTTCTTGGAACGAAATTGCGGCGATTGTAAGGCTGCAAGCAAAAGAAAGCATTTTCTGTATTCATTCGCTTTTGATTACTGTATTATCTTTAAAGAACGCCATAGCTTTCATTAAAAAGTCCAACTTTTGGGTACCGTGTTTATCAGAGTGCGGCGTTCAATACAAAATGAAAAGTTTGTCAAATGAAAAATGACAAGAAAAAGTGCGATGAAAAAAGATAAAAACAGACTTTAAACAATGTTTTCTTTTTGCCAAAAACACATAAACGAGATAGTGTGAAAAATGTTTTGAAGATCATAAAAGATGTTAACGAAATGTCAAGGAATGTCAATGTCACTGCCTCCGTCAGAGCCATCGTCGCAATAACATAAAAATGTTAATAGCTTTGGAATAGTAAGCGTTTTAACTATTCGTTACTTCTTGTTTGGTCTGTTTTCTAATGAAAGCCGCTTTTCAAGATGCGGCGTTTAAAAGAGGGCAGCGTTTATCAGAGGGCGGCGTTTATTACAGGAAAATACGGTATCCGCTCAACCTGTAATACGATACAGCAATTCCCGGTAAAGCAATGAATTCAATATATTCACAATGGGCATGATCTTGACGAGATTTTCTAGGCTCTGCTGTTGAGGTTTGGAAAATATTGTTCCTTTGTAATCATAAATCAAGGAGAAGATCTTAATGAAAGCATACCCCCTTCTCCTTAAGTTGCTTTGCAACAAGGAAAAAGTGCACCGTGTAACTATACTAACTCGATTTAAGCTGCGTTGCCCTTTGTAACGGAACCATAGTCGGTGGACCACCAGTTGTCATGGCAGCAGCGGATGTGACACTTCCAATGCTAACGACAGGTGTATTTAGTGATCCGTCTTCGTCGATTATAAAAACCTGTCCATTTCCATTTTGGGACCGTTTTGCAGTGCACAAGCTACACATCCACTTGCCTAAAAGAGCACAATATAAGTCAAGGTAAAGTTTCTTGACTTTGAGGTCAACGATTTTCCATTCAATGTAATGTTAGCTACGGGACTGGTTTGAGCGAGGTCAGCCTAGCCTGCGTCACAGACCAAATACTTCCGTGACGTTTTTGGTCTGTGACGCAGGCTAGGTTAGCCAAGAGAAACTATGATCCGCAAGAAATCTGGAGCTAACTAAGAACCCTTTTGCTTTGATGAAACCCCGTATGCCGGGGCGAAATATTAGCCTTCACTGATTTACGTGTATTTGTTGTTGTTCATTCTCGTCGCATTGCGGTTTTTCTTATTTGCTACATTCTTTTCGACTTTTCAAAGTTTTTAAAAAAATCATAATATGCAAAATAATCATAGCATGTGTGATTTCATTGCAAAAGGTTCTTTAAAAGGTTTCTTAAATATAAAATGCTAAAGAGCAACATTTTAGAAACACAACAACAAATAAAATGAAACACAGAATCTAAAAATTCACAAGAAACGCTTCATTCAATTTATCTATGGCAATTAAACAGGAGATGGGTGTCCAATCGTCGAAAAAATCATTTCCATCCCATCTTTGAATAAGATATTTCTAACAATCAGTTAGTGGTTTCTTAACTTTCGAACAATCACGGCTGTTTACAAACCTGTTCAGGGAATGAATCATGCCCGTCTGGAAGACATGCACTAGCCCCCGTTTCAGGGTCATTGCACATGCGCATTATCACTCGAAGCCATGGCGGGAAGTTCAAGAGTTGTGTGGTCCCAGAAAGAACAGCTGTGCGAATACTGTTATTAATGCGCATGTGCTATGACTCTGCAACACTGATTGGTTTAAGACTGTATTGTTTCGAAACAGAGGATTGTAGGTTTCTTCTCCCGAACAAAAACGGTTTTTTATAAAACAAAATGAGTGTACTCCAATTGGGTCTTTGTCTCAGGTCATCATCTTTAACAATGTTACTAATGAATATATGACTTATATAGAACTGATTTTTAATATTTGATTCACCAACTCAACAAAAAGTCATCAACAGTACAACATTTGAGTTGTCTGCAATGAACATTTGTAGTTCCAGTGGTTTTTCCTTCATCTAGGATTCGCAGACATCCATGTAAACTGCTTTTCCTCTGCGATGATACCACAATTCAACAATGCAAAAAGAATTACTTCAACTTTTTAAACAACCATGGCTGCAAAAAATTTCTTTGGGGGAACTTCCGGATAAGAAAAAGTTTTTGAGAAAAGCTTTGGGCAGCCTACCGGGCTCTTTATGGCAAAACAACATGCTTTTCCATATGAATGTTCTACCCAATCAAAATTTTCATAAGAAGGTTTCAAGTGCGTTTTATCCCTTCCCTTGAAGTAATAGCTTATTATGTAATTATGTGGAGATATTTCTATCAAATATCAAAATTTTATTGAAACATAGCACTCAGGTTCGAGAACTCTCTGCAATCCTGAAAACAACTATCTTTCTTTTGCCTGTTACTGAGAGGAATGGTATGAAGAGACTAAAGAATTGTATTAAAAAAACTAAGAAGGTACTAGTAGAAAGAGCATCAGTTTTTTAATTGACTGAGAAGTTTAAAATGATAAGCAAAAAGAGAAAAACTCGCCAGAAAATTGCCATGTACCTGATGGCATTTGATCAAGCTTTGGCGTATGGCAGTTCATGTGGTATCCTTTATCACAGGCATCACAGAAAAGCATTGAATCCTACAAAACAAGCAAAGGAAACTTAAAAAGTGCCAGTGATGCAGGATCTTATATCAATAAAATTTATTACCTTCGTTCAAAACCTTTTGAAGTAAAACTTTTCAACGAGCTCTGCTTCCAAAGGCCGCTTGTTGATGCCGAAAATTAGCCAACTTTCAATCTGCTATTGTTATTATCAACATTATGTGCAAGAGTACCACCCCTTGTTTTTCTGACAGCACTACACCACTGTTCCAAAGATGTGCTCTGATAAATGGAGGTTGAGCTACATATCAAAATGAAAACTTGTCATGTCTGTTTTTCCTATTTCTTTCAAAAAACATGAAAATATTCAGTGCTAAGCCTTTATTTGCTGTTGCTCTTCTAACATCTATCAACATCTTAAAAGTAAAAATAACATATTTATAAAACTATGATAAATCACAGTTACTAAAAATAAAAAATTTGAATACTAAAAACTTCATTCATGATGACCGACTTTTTTCTAACAGCATACAAAGTTAGCAGGATATTTGAAGGTGAATTTTAGAGGACAAAGTGATGTCTGCAAAAAATTGGAATTCAGCCCTCTTAAGAATTCAATCGCCATGAAGTTACTGATGAAATGAAGAATATATAAAAGATACTCACAGGGTCAGTGGTGCCATCGCAAATGGTGCATGCCTTGCAGTCAATGCACTGCCACGAATCATCAGCCCTTATTTGTTCCACAAGTTCAGGTGAATAATTCAGACAAGAAGGGTGTGCTATATATTGGATAGAAAAGCAAATATTTAAAAATAAGTCAATTAAAAGTTTGATAAGAACAACGCTGGCATATTTCTGTCTAATGAAGTGCGGGCCTAGCTACAATGTCTGCCAAATAGACACATAAACTGCCTCTTCAAACAAAGTTAACAATTTTCGGTAGAAAAGATCAACACCACATCGTTTCTCCCCCAAAACAATGTTAGTTGTAATATAACTATCAAACAATAACTATCTAACAGGAATCAATTTGACCATACTGAGCCTCTTAACATTATACAAAACAACAAGGGGGAATAGAAAATGTTCAGAAATTTAGTGTGGTGTACAAAGATTTTTTGCTGTGAAAGTCGCATAGTGACATTAGACTTTTAACTTAAAAAACGTTAGTTTTCCAAAATGCTTCCTGTTCACACTTCCTTGCTTCAAATGGATACGAGGCAACTATGTTGAGAAGATCAGGTTTTTTTCCAGTGAATAGAAGAAGAGTGGACATGTGTTTCAACAGGCCTTCCTTAGCACAAGTGTGGCACTTTGCACTCCTAGACTGAGGTAGGAGTGTGATGGAGTGCTTTTGATGTTTTGCCCAATTTCTACAAAAGTTCAATTACATAGTAGATGGAGCAATAAAAACCTCATTTCTCAAATCATTTCTTCAGTTCTCCCACAACTTTAACAAAATATATATATGTGGTTTTAACTAAAACAAGGTAAGCTTTCAAAAGTTGGAAGAAATATTTATTTTTATCAGAAAGATGTGTCAAGTAGTTGATCATGTCATGTCATCAAGGTAAAATATCTTGATGTCATTAATCATGTCTTTAGAAGTGTTTGAATAAAATTGGGAACTTGTCCCTAGGTGTGATTTAAGTTGAAGGAGGGTCTCTTTGACCGCGATAACCTCTGTTATGCCTTTGGCAAGCGGGCCCAAAGATCGAAGTTTATGGTGAGCACACTTCGTGCTTGGCTGTTGTCAGGTCGTTGAAAAGCTTTTTCAATTCTTCGTCCTCAACATATTCTGCATGGGCTGTCAAAATGTTTTTCACAAGGACTTGTCCTTAACAAAATGTAGTGCAGGTCAGGTTCTCACTCTGCAAATCTCGTGAAAGCTCGAATTCAGCATTGCAGTAGGCCGGGACAAAAGTTATCTCTGCCGAATTCGCTGAAAGCTTCTTATGTCAGCCAGAAATGAAGTATTTGGTACAGGGGGTACACCTGCATCCAGTTCTACAGTTAGGTTTTGCAATTTGGAGGAGTGTAGTGGTCAATTTGAAGTTGTCAATTCGCTCCTGATTAAAGGTCGTCAGATTGGGTCTGTGAGACAAACTTCCTGTTAGTTCCTACAGTCTTTGGTTTTACTTCTTTCGATGTAGTAAGGTCTTCTTCAAGTGATGTAGCTTGCTCTGTTAAATACCAAAAATTTCGGTTTCGAAAAATTTGGGTGGGATTAATTTTCGGTTGACCCGCCTTGTCAAAAATAAAATCCAACCGAAATTGTTGGTACTTAATGTAACATCTTTTATTAGCCATAGCTGTCCCAATTTTTAACAAATTTAACCGAAATTGCATATTTAGAGAAAATTCGTGGTTTTCTATTCAGTAATGTGGTACAAAATTAAAAGTTCTAAAATTATATTTATATGGCGTCACACATAAAAACTCTAATGTCACTACTCGCTTTTTCTAGACGCTTCGGAAGTTTCGAAAAGTTTCGAGACAAAACAAGACAAAGTTTTGAAACTTGACGAAAGAAAATAACTAAATACAGCTCGTGTGTTCAAGGCAACGCCAGGAACAATTTCGTGAGTAAGTTGAAAGCGAAAATAACGCGTGAAGGCAATTAATCCATATAAATCTAGTAATAGGGAAAATGGAAGAATTGTAGTCCATTTTGGAAGGAATAGATAGAAGGTTATTGTCGGGAAACATATCGAGTAGGTTATACCCAAACGTACCAAAATCCGCTGAGTCATGATTTTCGTGCTGCAATACTATTGGTTGACCTAAAACTGGTCACATGAACTCACCTAGTACTGATTAACAAAACAGTTTCCATCAATAGCAAGTTGTCAACAACGGTTGCCGATATCACATGAAACTGCAGGGTTCACACCGAAACCGAAAAATCCCCTACAGACAAAGTCTATTTATCATGACTCAATGCCTTTAATCAAATAAAAATTGAAATAGCAGTTTCTTGAGAATCACAACCATTAAAGGCGCTTGGGCAATCGGCATGCTTAGCGGCAGCTATCTTGAGAAATTGATTGTGTTTTGTATTTTCATGCAGTACGATATTAGGCCGGTTTTTAAAATATTGTCGCAAAGCATGCCGGTTGCGCAAGAGCCTTTAATATTCAATTCAATGATTGTTTTTCAAGCTCAACAACTTCATTGCTTTTCTTCTGCTTCTAATTTTAGAAGCCTGGAATGTAAAAACCTTTAAAGAAAGAAGGTTATTTATGACTTTTGATGATATATAAACTTCTGTAAACTTGAAAACTAACCTTTGTTGCCACAATCTTTGCAAATTAGTAGCTCCTCTGGCTCTCCAAATGGGTTCTTATCAGCATTTTGCTGACAATAATCGCACAACAGATCATCAATGTTGTCATCTATATTCTCTTCATCTTCTGCTCCCTTAAATAAAAAAGTGTAATCTTTTTTCAGTAAGTATAAAGTTCTTCCTGGCATTACTATTTGAAATGCCAATCAAGTTGTTTGAACATGCATAAGCTAAAGTCTTGCAAAGTTTCTTTCTATAACTTTGAGGCACAATTCATATCAAATGCTTTGTCACAAAATGGATCCAAATACCTTGATCCCTTTCTTACTTTAACCAAATTATCTTAAAATAATTAGTCATATTACCCTAAGATGGTGCACCAGCTGAATTTCTGACTTTTGATGGTGTTGTCAAAATATAAGAAACAAAGGCAGCTTGGACCTAACTTCTTAATACAGGTTTTTTTCTCTTTACTGAAGAAAATTATTTCACAGCATTTTGAAAGTTGTCTAACTGAAATTTTAGTTGTGAGTTTGTTCAAATTTTCCCTTTGTTTTGCTATACCATAAAGTAATTTACTCATTTCCTTTGTGGCATTTGAATTGTAACATCAAAACACAGAAACTAACACCTCTACTAAATTGAATGGTTAAGAAACTAACAGGTTTTTATGATAAATCTTGGACTGACTTCAAAGAGTTCAAAGAGCAGATTGGTTTGACTTCACCTTTGTGGTGAGACTAAGGAAGGCTTGAGGTATCTGACAGGCCTACTGTTGTATCACCTGTCTTCCTGTGTCTAGAGCTGTCTCGAAAACACCCAAAAAGTATGACAATCAAAAATTGGGGGTAACTGTTTGGTACTGCATTTCTTGCACACACACAAATTTTGTAATTGGTTATGGGGAAAACTTCGAAAAAGAATTTGATGTTTCAAGAATTTGTGAAATGTGAAATTGTTTGGTGTCCAAAGCGGGAAACAGGCCTAAATTTTGGCTTTGAAACTACCATTTGTTAACTTTTCTTGTGCATTAAAAATAGAGTCAGTGCTAAACTTGTTTAAAACATATTGTTTTTTAGCCCTGGCTCAGATAGGTCTGTTGGAATAAGTCCTGCTTATGATGGTTTTGGTAGAAATCCATTATTCATTAAAAGTACATTCTGTGTGATTGCAAGGCAGCTTGAAACTGGGATGAAAGGAGCAAAGTTATTGTCAGACAATAGCAACAGTGTGTTTGCCGAGAACATACAAGCTGTTAGTTTGACAAATAATGCGAGTAAACAGACACAAAAATATCATTTTGCTAGAAAGTCCAACTGTCCCACTCTTAATGCAGTATGTAGAAAATTTAAGAAAAGAGGACATTTCAAAAGAGTTGTTTGATCTACAAGTCAAAATGAAAGATTTCTACAAATACCAATAGTGAAAATTTATCTTCTCCTGGGATTTTGAAAGTTGAGAATCAAAACATAACCATGCCATACATTAAATGTCAGGTTCTCATCAACGGAAAGCCATTGTTTATGATAATAGACACTGGTGCATCTGTCTCGATACTGAATGAAAAACTCTATTTGTGCCATGGATTTAGGGAAAGGAACAGCAAGAAGGCCTGCAAGGAGTCAAAGCATTAAACCACCAGTTCTTGCATTTATCAATCCAAAAGCTGAGACTTTTGTAACAACAGAGGCATCTGTTGTTGGGCTTGGTGCTGAACTCTCACAGCGCCAAGAAGATGGTACAGTCAAACCAGTTGAATTTGCCTTTAGGACTATTTCCAATTTAGAGCGAAAGTACAGCATTAGAGAGTTTGAAGCTTTAGCATGTATATGGGCTTGTGAAAATGGGTTCAAAATTGGATGGGAAAACCATTTGTACTCTTCAAGGGTCACAAATGATTAGTGACTATGCTCCAGTCATCAGAAGGCAATGGGTGCAAACAGCAGCATTGCGTTCAGCAAGATGGTCAACACAGTTATTACAAGACTACATCAATTTACTGTCCTCAATCTAATGGAGCTGTTGAGAGACATATCAAACTATAAATAACTTGTTGCAAGTTGGAATAAAAGGATGGCTTAGAATGGAGAGAGAATTTGTCAAACATGTTACTATTCGCAGTATACCACACTGCACTACAATGGAGTCACCTTTCAAAATGATGACAGAAAGGTAGATGAGAATAGTTATTGACACTTCAACCTAAAAGTGTACAAAGAAAGGAATTACAGAGTAGAAAGATGATGTTAAGGGGAAAAGAGCACTATGATTTTAAGTCTTTTGTCAAGGCAAACTGATTCCAAAGGGGTGACATTGTTCACATCAAACTTCCATCAAATAAAAAACTACAGAGCAAATATTCAGACCCAATTTGTGTGGAGAAAGTAAGTCTACTGTTACCACTGATGATGGAAAAAAATGGCATGCTAACAGAGTCATGGGTCATTCCATGTCAAATCATCAGACCCATGTAACCCATGGTCTTAGAATTTCTTGATTTTTTCACCACAAAGAGCCACTTTGGAGAAAACACCAAATACAAAATTTCATCCTTATATCTCTTACGGTTGCGATTTTGTAGCCGTTTCAAAAGTGACCCATTTTAGCCAAATATGCCACACCCAGTTTACTAAGCGATGGGCGCGGCTTTCTATCAATAGCTGTAACTTTTCTATAGTTGTCAATATTTACTTGAAAATGATGTCAATTATTGATTTGATACTGTAGATTTTAAATATTGCATCAGAATTTGTCAATTCTCTAAGGTGAAGCAGATAGTCATATGTTAAAGGTTATCACTTCTTTTGAAAATATTCCCAACCGATGTATATAAATATTGAAAAAAAGTCCTGTAGCTGGAATCATAGCATTAGAAGCTTGCTATATTCTGAAAGTGTATTCTTTGGGCTATCAGAAAATGTTTAAGATTACAATTGCAATTGAAGTATTTTGAGTTAATTGCACCTTACAAAATGGGTATAATTTTGCAAGAATCGTGAGCAAAAAAAATTTGTATTTAAGGTAATATTGCATGAAATAAAAAATAGCTGCTAAAAACATTGAATCAATCATGATTTCACATTCAGAGACAACAAAGAATAATTAAAAATGATTCCTAGCCATGGACAAGCTGAGATACTGCTTTATTGTCACTGTAGCTGAAGCTCTAAGTTTGACCTGTAATTGTTTTGGATGAATCAGTTTTGCAAAGCATGTAAATGTGATACCCAGCATATGTATGATCTGCTTGATCATGTAAAGTTCTGAGTGGGTTCAGGTGGGTGCATGAAGTCATTTGAAAGTCCCCTTCATCTTCATTAATGTCATAGCAACCCACCAGTCATTGTCATATAGGCAAGCAACATACTTTATCGTTCGAGTCCAAATGCCATTCTCTCCCTTCTTAGAAAGAAAAGCAAAGTTTGCTGCAAAGTCTCTGTCATCAGAAAATTACTTGAAAGCAATCTTTTCATCTTAAAGTAGATAAAACTGGGGTGTAGCATGCAATTTTGCTTGTTCCAATGGGCTGACTGAATTTCATCTTAAGTGAAAAATTCATAGTTTTCGGCAAAGTCAGCCAAAAAACAAGAATCATCTCCATTTCTTCCTTTCACTTAAGGTATTTTGACTGCCATTGTGTAAGAAAAGAATGAGAGGTCAAAGCAACAATACACTTTACCAGCAGCTCAACAAAATGAGCAATACTCAAGAACCTTGTTACTATTTTTGATCTTCTAGTGTTATCACCTTGCTGAAATAAAACACATCACTATCGCCATCATGTAAACACTGATCAAGAAACCTTTTAAGTACAGATATCCCTGAACAATTGCCACATCTGTGCGCTATACATTGCTTACTGTCCTTGCAGCAGACAGTCATGTCTATCATATCTCTGTATGTTTTGTTAATGGCAACTGGAAGTGATGAATTTTGATATGAAGTACAACCACAAACAGAATTGTTTCTAATCAGTTTCCTAATCAGTTTCCACTTAAAGATGAAAAGATTGCTTTCAAGTAATTTTCTGATGACAGAGACTTTGCAGGAAACTTTGCTTTTCTTTCTAAGAAGGGAGAGAATGGCATTGGGTTTACATTATGGTGATAGTGATGTTTTATTTCAGCAAGGTGATAACACTAGAAGATCAAAAATAGTAACAAGGTACTTGAGTATTGCTCATTTTGTTGAGCTGCTGGTAAAGTGTATTGTTGCTTTGACCTCTCATTCTTTTCTTACACAATGGCAGTCAAAATACCTTAAGTGAAAGGAAGAAATGGAGATGATTCTTGTTTTTTGGCTGACTTTGCCGAAAACTATGAATTTTTCACTTAAGATGAAATTCAGTCAGCCCATTGGAACAAGCAAAATTGTATGCTACACCCCAGTTTTATCTACTTTAAGATGAAAAGATTGCTTTCAAGTAATTTTCTGATGACAGAAACTTTGCAGGAAACTTTGCTTTTCTTTCTAAGAAGGGAGAGAATGGCATTTGGACTCGAACGATAAAGTATGTTGCTTGCCTATATGACAATGATGGGTGGGTTTCTATGACATTAATGAAGATGAAGGGAACTTTCAAATGAACTTCATGCACCCACCTGAACCCACTCAGAACTTTACATGATCAAGCAGATCATACATATGCTGGGTATCACATTTACATGCTTTGTAAAACTGATTCATCCAAAACAATTACAGGTCAAACTTAGAGCTTCAGCTACAGTGACTATAAAGCAGTATCTCAGCTTGTCCATGGCTAGGAATCATTTTTAATTATTCTTTGTTGTCTCTGAATGTGAAATCGTGATTGATTCAATGTTTTAGCAGCTATTTTTATTTCATGCAATATTACCTTAAATACAAATTTTTTTTGCTCACAATTCTTGCAAAATTATACCCATTTTGTAAGGTGCAATTAACTCAAAATACTTCAATTGCAATTGTAATCTTAAACATTTTCTGATAGCCCAAAGAATACACTTTCAGAATATAGCAAGCTTCTAATGCTATGATTCCAGCTACAGGACTTTTTTTCAATATTTATATACATCGGTTGGGAATATTTTCAAAAGAAGTGATAACCTTTAACATATGACTATCTGCTTCACCTTAGAGAATTGACAAATTCTGATGCAATATTTAAAATCTACAGTATCAAATCAATAATTGACATCATTTTCAAGTAAATATTGACAACTATAGAAAAGTTACAGCTATTGATAGAAAGCCGCGCCCATCGCTTAGTAAACTGGGTGTGGCATATTTGGCTAAAATGGGTCACTTTTGAAACGGCTACAAAATCGCAACCGTAAGAGATATAAGGATGAAATTTTGTATTTGGTGTTTTCTCCAAAGTGGCTCTTTGTGGTGAAAAAATCAAAAAATTCTAAGACCATGGGTTACAAATCTTAAAAATATCTGATGATTTGATATGGAATGACCCTCATGCCATATTTTAGAAAAAGGCACAGTCAAAAGGATGAATCAATATCCTGGTTTTCGGATGACAGATTACAAGAAGATAAGGACATTGCAAGTGAAGACACAGTAGAACTATACGAAAGAGAACATGATTCACAAAATTGGACCCCCTTAAGAAAATTTCTTGTGGCCATGCCCTTCAGTCTCCCGGAGAACAAAGGAAACACCTTTTTTAGGAAAAACTCTTGAAAAATTTTTTAAGGATTTTTAAAAGAATGTGCAAAAGCATTTTAGATGAATCAAGGGCATGTGGACATATCTCTGCGATAAACTTACAGGCATTGATTCAATGTAAGTAGCTGAAATACATGCCTTTTTAAAAGGAACCTACATGTAGAAGGCCAAAATATTCATAGAACTTTTACTACTAAAAACGAAATCCCTAATGAACTGTTCGATTTGAAAATTTGCAGCAGCAATAACTAAAAAGCCAGTTCTGTTCATTTGCAGCCTATTAACATGCATAGATTGTTTGCTATTCGTGTGTCAAGTGCTTCATTGAGTAGTTTCTGCATATGCTGTCTCGCCCCTCTCTCTATTTAGTGGAAAGGCTTATTGTAGTCAAAACAAATTAAGAAACTATTAAGGAACTTTTGGTACTACAATTCGATGATTTGAGGTCTTCAAATAAGGAACTTTTGGAACAAGGCCTAGAGGTAAGTTCCTTATAAAAAAAGCGTGTAGTACAGTGGCGGACACTTGGGGGGCCAAAGGGGGGCGATGGGGTGACTGCCCCCCAATACTTTAGAGGACAATGGTCTTTTGTTCTAAAACAATGGGAAATGTGACGTCATCTTATTAAAACAATAGGCTTGCCCCCCCCCCCAATATTTGATCAAGTGTCCGCCCCTGGTGTAGTAGCTTTTTGCATTTCAAATATAGCTTGCTAGTTTATTACAGGCCACATCAGTGCAAGGGCCCTGGACCTTTTGTCCCTCCTAACCCCCCCTCAACGCCCCTGATCAAAGCTGTTCAAATTTTAGTAACTTAACTTGTTTCAGGAATTATTGATTGTGACTATTTCTGCTGCCCATTCTATCATATTAATTTAAAATGTCACAAATTCATGCAAAAATTAGATAACATAACAAACTTTAGTTTGATGACAATATTTGCTTGTGGCATCAGCTTACATCAATTTGAAGGGCATGGTAAGCAAAATTTTTCCCAGGCGTGTACCCCTTGGTCTCCCTTCTCTCCATTTAGCAAAATCAAGGTCTTGCAAAAATGCTAAAATTAGGCACCGATTTGCACCGCCACCACATCTTATCTTTCTCCTTCCTTTTACGTTTCACAACAATGCGAGTCTTCTTCCTTCAGTCACTTCACGTTTCCAAAAAAACTATAGTTCCCAACCCTCCCCATTAGTTTCGTTCGATTGTACACGAGACGAGAGGACTCGTAAACATTAGGCCGAACATCGGAGCCCCAGCAGTAGCGCTGCAAGCTTCACAATGCTCGTAACCCTTAGTGATTTAATAATTGTAGCCAAATTGATCAAAATGAATTATTAATATTGGCCAATTATTTATAAATCCCTCAAGAAGTAACCCATAGATTGAAAAAATGTTGAAAGAAAGGGTTCCAAACCAAATAAACGGAAATGCATTACTTCAACTCTTTCCTAGTTCCTACAACTAACTTGAGACAGTTCAGGCTCTTTGTCATCATTTTTCAATCTAGGGAAGAATCCAATTTATCTTGCAATATCAATGGGTCATCCTCTTCCCTCAAAAATCTTGATGAAAAAAAGACTGATTAGGCACAACAATGTGGATAATACACTAACCTCAAGTGGGTCGGCGGGCTGCGTTTGTCCAAGTTTATAGCATCCATTAACAGCCCTGACAAATCTACCCTCTTCAATTCCATCTCTCAATGCAGACTTTAGTCGAACCCTCAAACTAAGAATGGAGCAAGACGTTGGCCAGTGAGTGGAAACGTATCGTTCAATGGCATTCAAACTGACACCCAACCCATGCGGGTCGAGGTCAATGATTGCCTTGGTTATTTTCTTCACGTTCCTGTGATACCTCGCGTGTGCCTTGGCCGCTCCAGCCTTCTCATCGGCCACAATTCGATATGAAACAGCACCTTTGAAAGGCCTGCGAGCGACAATTCCTTTATCACACAAAATATCCAGCCACTTTTCCGTCTCTTTCGGGTCTACGCCGTGGTTGCGTTGCATAGTTTTGCAAATGCGATCCACATCGGGTCTGGCTTTCCGAGAGCGGACCAAAGCGATTGTTTCCATAATCAGTTTGCATTTTTCATCCATACTGCCAAAGGAAAATCTCGCTTATAAAGAATTTATAGAAACTGAAAACTTCGATGAAATACAGACTACCCTACTAAATACCGGGATCGAGTACACACAAATTTGCATAGTCTTTCCTTTTGCCGCAAACGCATAATATGCAGACAGCTCGACTACATAATCGGGGGTACACCCACTAGTTCAGAGTTTCGGCTGATGCCATTGAAAATATTACGGAGATACAAAATGACAAAATATTTTTTCATTACGTTGAACTTAATCTTATTTCTTTACTACAGAAATTTCCCGGCAAGATTTTATTTAACAATTTTGAGCGTCAGGCATAAAAATTGCCGTTATGCTTCATATATCCCCCGTCTTCCAAACGACCAGTCTTTACAGACGAACAATTGAGACGCTCAGCGAGGGGAGAAAAGCGCTACTCTCTGCGCTTTACTAAACACGTGAAAACTGCCTTTTGATAAAATATTTCATCGCCTGAACTCAGAGAAAACTCTATGCGAAGTTGATCCATCGATTCTGTTTCCCTATTTATGTAAAAGGGCTGGGAAAGTTGCAAATATTGGTCTTGTTTACAAGCGAACCAGTGACACCCCTGTCGAGACGGTTAACGCTTCGCAACGTCACTTCCTTTTGCAAAAACTTTCAAGTGAGACGGGAGCCTATTCGCGTTTGGTTTTCTTACTATCTCTCTCGCCGCTAAAACTTGGAAGCGAGCCTTGTGCAGGTTATTTTCTACCGCAAATATTGCTTTCAGCTGGTCGCCATGTTTTGAGAGCCAAGAAGGCTTCAAAAGAAGCGACTGTAAAGAGCGCTTGCTAGCGATAGGCGCAAAAACCAATGTTCTTTCTGTGGCTGACATGAACTTTGTGACAGTTTCTTGAACAAAACAGATGAAATTTGAAAACTGCAAGGCCTAAGTTGTGGCAAATGCCGAGTCAAGTGCTCACCGAACACCTACACCGACAGAACTAAATGATTAAATGAGACTTATTTTAGGGGTGTTATCGATATTCTTTCTCCTGTTGTTGCTAATAAAATAGAAATTCTCTTGCGGCGTGCTTCAAGCGAAACTCGCTTAGCGAAATGCCTCTCCTTTTGCCTCGCCAGTCAAATACAATCGGTTTATAATCTATGGATTTAGGAGAATCCAACGCTCCAAATTATTGATCCACTGCTACCGGATCATAAATGCGTTAGAAATTATAGGTTTCCCGGATTGCAATCAGTGATCGATCCTCTTTAGGCTTCATTGTCTCATCACTTAGCAATCCCAAATCCGGGTTGGTGGTATTAGTAAAAGACATGCAATTTTGTGGCTCTGGAACCCAGGGTAACAGCGCTGGACATTTTGATTGGGGAAAATGGCTTATCTTAGCTGACTGTCAAAGCTAGGAATCTAGAAAGTTCACTTCAAGACCATTTGTCAGATAACGCCCAAGCTTGATAAGAAAGCCCTTCAGGTGTGCGTCATTTTGAAAAGACGCCTTCAGTTGAAACATCCGACTTTCAGCCTTAGAAAACTGTTTTATAAAAACGAACAAAAAGTACATTTCCCTCGGAAATTTGTTGCCGTGCATGTAGACTACAGTTTTCTAACCCTGCGAGTTGAAATTAATGATTTATTGAAAATATGACTAAAATATAGCTTTCTATGTTACTTGTTAAGAGCTAGTTTATTTTCTAGAATACCTGCAATGAGGTATCTCGTTAGATAACACAACTGCAAACACTGGAAAGTTTGGCTGAACAAAACATAAACTAACATACCACTGCAGATATTGATAGAGAGGCTCATAAGAGTAATCACGCAAGGTTATCGATCTCCTGCATACTCTCTTAGGGCTAGCTAGCTACGGGTACTTCCCTAACATTAGGGACTTTTAGCCCTTCGTTTGGACTAGCAAAAAGTATTCTGGAATTTGTTAAAATGGAAAATATTTTCTTGGTGCAATATGCTGAAAATCTTAGATTAACAAATTTGACGGTTGCAGACTAGACTCTAGACTAGATTAGACTAGACTAGACTCTAGACTAGACTAGACTCTAGGGTAAGTCAGTCTGGCAACTTTGGTGGGGATAATCCTTGAGATACCCTATAGTTGCCAACCTTCCATGTGCAATAGAATATTGTGGCGGGGCAAAACAAGAAACGTCCAGATCACCGTGTAAAATAATTTCTGATTTTATAGCTGATGATGTCCCCGCCAACCAAATGCCAGCGATTGAAGTTTTGCAACCAATCGAATGAACGAATTCTTTTAATATCAAAAAACCGTTGAATTGTGCAGGTAGAGAGTGACGAATGGACAACAAGTTGTTCTTGAATTTTCGATGTGTCTGGCAAATTTTTTTCGCTTTTTCTAGGCATTGAGTTTTAGAAAAACGGATAACTACTTATCAAAAACCAAAGATTTTCTGTGACCGGTGCAAATTTGCTTCGGGTATCTTGATGGGCATTGGTAAGAAGAAAAATCGAAAGCAAAAAGGCAACAGGAAGAAAAAACCGGAAGAAATCAGAAAACAGGAAAATGTGCGAGAAGGGCGATGAACGACAGAAAATTATAAAGGTTATTTGTTGTCAACCTTTGAAACAGGGATGATGCCAACTGGTCTGGTATTGTTTGGGAGACAGATAAAAAATTTTAATGAGTGATACAGCCCCCGTCTTGGAGTCATAGAGCGTGCGCATGGGACTTTATGGTTACTACATATACAAAATTGTGTTTTTGCTGCGGATGTGTGGCAGCCCTTCTGTGAGGAACCGAAAGGCGAAGTTCAAATGCTGACTGAGATACTGTAATTGAACAGAACGAAAAGAAATTTAACAGCGGTTGAATTCGACAAAAGAGTAGCGAAAAGTCTATTCTAATGCAATTTTCATCATGGTGACGAAAACTGAACTCTCTGATAATCAATTTCTCGTGGATTATCTTAACAAAGACACTTTCACAGTGGCCCCTTTCGGCGTTCAATCTTACACCCCCCCCCCGGGCAGGCGCAAAAGCCCGGTATACCTCTAAATATATATTTACTTATGCCTTACCCAAGTTAACACAGACACATAGGGTTCATGAGATTTTCTCCGCACTTCAGCTGTAGCTGCTTTACAAACGGCTTTCATCTAATTACAAAATACATCATATAATATCTAAACCTAATTAAAACGTAATTACAATAAAAACTTTTTGCTAGAAATCTATTTACATGAAGAATGATAATACAAAAAACGTACAAAAAATCTAAAATGCTGCATAATGCTGATTTTAAAGGTGGCAAGGTAGATGCTCGCTTTAATTCGAATTGTAGGCTGTTCAAAAATACCGCTCCCCTAGAAGAGAAACTTTTTGCCCGTTTGAGGACATTTACTTCGGCAATATCAGTAGCAGTTCGTCTTAGATTATAATAAGGGATCAGATGAGTTTGTGACAAACAAATCAGAGAGATATTGTGGGGCAAGCCTATTTACTGATTTAAAGACCATAACTTGTGTTTCGCTCCGAATTAAGCTCTTCGATTGTTTTCCAATCCAGGGTTTCAACAAGAGGTTTACTAGGAGCATGCCACTGATAATTCTGGCTGCTCTATTTTGAAGTTTCTGTAATTGCTGGAATTTATTTAATACACACACAACCCAAAGTGACAAACAAGTGTCGATCAATGATGCTAGTATAAATGTTTTTAGTGCCTCGTCTGATATATTCTTTTACTTCTTTTCTTTCCCTCTGCTATTCGTTTATATTGACTCTCTTGTTATCTACTGTTTCACAGGTTTAACGAATCACTGTCTCCACTCAGATCGGCCCTCCACCTTTGCCTTTCATTTGTCAAGCACATCACCACATTTCAGCGCACTTTTATAGTGTCGTTATAACTAAGTTTTAGACGACCAACAGGACCTGTACCTTCACCTGATTCACCATACAATAAGAATTTCAGTGGACGATCATTTTCCATTCTGAAAACATGGCCTAGCCGGCGTAATCGACATTTTTACAAATAACATTTCCATTTGCGAGAACTTCTTCTTTGCTGATTTAATGGTGCCATTTCATCTTTAGTATTCTCTTCAAATGACGCTGTTTAACTGTACAGAGTTGTCTCACTTGTTGGTCGTGTTCTTTCTGGGGAGAATTCTTAAACATTTGAAACTTTAAGGACTGGTGAAATGCAATTGTGTGCAATTGAAGAATTGAGCGAAATGAACTTACGAGCGGCCAATACCTTCCAAAAGTAGTATTACGAGACAAGTGATCGCTTTTGAGAAATTGACAGAACGGAAGGCAAGAAAGTCATACTTGAATGCCTGTAGGCCAATTCATTAGGATTCTTCAATCTCTTCTTTGTAAAAACCAACTTAAAGGAGCCTTTAAATAAGCAATAATACCGATAAGAACTTTGAAATTTCGGCGGTTTGTGGTTCAACTAGCACGGCTAACGTAACGGAAAGTTCCGCGAAAGGGGGTTTCAATATATAATGGAAAAGGGAAGTACCAAAACGTAGGTATCTAGTACGAAAGCCAATTTAAAGCAACTGCCAACAAAAGAAATAATGCATAAAATTGCCCACAACAACTATAAAAAGAAAGGGAACTCTTCTAGACGCCTTTTTTTGAGATGTACCCCCGACGTCATCACAAGAAGTCTTAGAGTGAACGTTATTGAAATGAAGTTACTGGATCGAAGGCACTAATGGGAAATAAGACATTGGATACCGAAGATATACCTCAAGGTTCCTGTCTGGGCCCCTTTTTCCTCGTTTATGTAAAAATTCCTCACGAATAAGTAAACACGGCATTCAGGCTGATGGCACCTGTATAATGCTACATTCACAAAATAAAAGAGAGCCATCTTTGAAAAAAATCAAGGAATTTTTTTGTAAATTAAAAAAAAAACGCCCAAAAAACGATAAATGCACCGATCAAAGGCCAACAACTCTTCTTAGACTAGGCTGTTGTGTTCTGTATTTAAGATGAAAAACTGGGAACGAGCTAATAGAAATCATGCTATTGTGAATCCGAATTCCGTGGAACACTAGCCTCTTCAGGAGTTTTTCACTGAGGCATTTTAAACCTCTGGTCTTCTTAAAAATGAAATATTCCGCCAGAAAATTTTAAGGCAGGTGAGGTAGGCGCAGAAATGCTCTAAAGAACGGACTGATCGCTTCTAACATACCCCTTGCTTGCTTGCGAGCCAAAGCCCTTCATAGCCCTTCCCTAGCATGACGCCATAACTGTGCTAAACTAACTAACTTAATGTAATAGGCAATGATAACCCCCGTCATTTTGAATTGTATCATACATATGGTCGATCGACTTCCGCAAACGCCAGCCGATCTCTGCTTTTGTTTCCAAGGTCACCAAAACGGGAATGCCTGGGCGCGTTTAAACCACAGACATTCCAGACTGATAGTCTTCACCGTGTATGGAAGATTATAAACGGCTCAAATGCTAACGCGGCATGGGGGGTGATCAGCCCCCAAATTTTTTTGAATACGCTCCCAAATTTGTAGTCGGTCCCAAGAGTTGGAAAAGATAGTAAAAATAATAGTGAGAAATCGAACAAGAAGCTTTTTAAAGACATTTTTGGACTTTTTGGGACTAATTGGGAAAATGCAGTTTCCGCCCTACTGCTTCATACAAATCGGTCATATCATTGATTGATCCAGTCCTCTTTAGATTCTGGTCTCGATTTTAAGACAGGAAAGGCCGTAGAAGTAACCCGGGAAACACAGTACGGGTTGGCTCATACGTTCGGTAACTGCCACATTAAGCAAGTGGTCACTACCGCTGATTTTGAAGCTTTGAAATCATTCCGAAAAATACTAGCCTCTACTTATCAGGGTACATTGAAGGAAGATCATGTGAATTCCGAAAAAATCTCGAAAAATCCAGCTAGATAAAGAAGCAGCTTTTCTAGAGCTAAACAAATTCCGCGGCAAGAGTAAAACAGATTGAATTTCATTCTTTTCAATTCATCTTCAATAATTTAAACAGACAAACGGTAGAAAAACTGGTTATCTGATAATGTCGATATTAATGTATGAAGATCGTAGAGTTCAGAAAACACGTTAACCATTTTCTTGACAAAATATTTCCCTACTTGCCTCCTCAAAGTTTCCTTGTACATTTTGATCAAGTTCCTTAGAAATGGAATTCAAGTAATATCATGAAGAGTTGGTCTTTCTTTCCTTCCCTTCCACGCCTTCCTCCCCTCAAACTACTGCATCGTTGGATTACCTTTCTCCCACTGTGGACTCTGGAAGATCGATGAAAAAATACACAACTTGTAGCCATTTTAATAGAAAATAATTAGTATTCATTACAAATGCCGTATGTTACAGTTCCTGTCTCCGTGATTAAGTGATGATACTAAAAAGCTCTGCAGATTTCTACTTGCACCAGGTTTAATTGGCGTCAACAGATCGAGTCTTGAGAACTTCTAGAAGTGTACTAACATAGTAGCATATTTAGAGGGTTGTAATTTATTAGTTTCAGTGAATTGAGACGGGTAAATTCGTCCACTTTGAATGCTGTCTTGTCCCCTCTGGAGGGCAAATAAACACTACCATACGAAATTATGATAGCAACTTGCATTTCGGAGGCTTTACATCCCCTACGAAATGAAGTCGGGTAAACGACAACGAACTTTGTCAATGCCCCTCGAAATCTGCATTGGTTTGTGTTACTCTAAGGAGTATCAATTCATTCTGTGAAGAAAGAAGTCTCTTTTTTCTTCTGGTGATGCGCAAAATATTGTTCGGGCATGTTGCAATTATAAAAAGACGTCTCAGTTGCGGTACTGGTCAATTGTCCTTTCCTTGTGCAAGTTTGCATCGAAGCAGTTGATCAGTTCGAGCAATAAAAAGGATGAAAAGGCCTCTCCAGTTTTCAGTCTCATCGTATATCTAATATGTAATTTCTTACGTTATTTGTCAGCGTCGGTTGTGATGTTAAGCGAATTGTTTATTTGTTATTAGTACTTTCAGTCGTGCACCATTAGTTGCAGCACAACCGTGGGACAATCATTCGCCTTTGGGCTTCACACACTCGTCGGTTGCGACCATGAACCCCGCAAACGCACAAACAATCAACATTAGGCCAACTGCTACCGGAAACATGTTGAAAATCCTTTTTGTTCCTCTTCAACAGTCCAGCCTTAGAGTTGATTAGGCCTGAAATATTCACAAAATGCTACGCTTTCGGGGTCAAAGACCAGGCAAGTAAGGTTAATTGGCTTGTCCGTGAAAATAGCACTGGGTCTCCAGTTTAGACGGGTGTTTCAATTTGTGCATATGTACGGTCCGAAAACAGGAACAATCGAAACAGGTGTCCTTATTGTTTAGTTCGAAAGTTCCTCAAAGTTCCACCCAATAGGAATCCCGCAAGGTAATTAATGTCCAAGTGTTTGCAACGCTTTTCCAGAATCTAAGCCTTGTGTATCTTTAATTGGCAATTACATATGTATCTAATCCCAGGATGCTTTAAGGGATTTCCTGAAAATATATCGGATACTTCGAATTGCGCTTCGTTGCGAAATCTTCGGAAACATTTTTCCCAAAAACCTTAAATTCCAAATCACTGGAAAGGTGGCTCCAGTGGGGCGGAAATTTATGACCATCATTTTCCCTTTCTAATCCCAAAAATGTTCTACAAAGAAATATTTTCTTGAAGCCTATCGCCAGAAATTTCTGAACCAGCTATCGAAATACTGGGGGGGGATTAATACTCCCATGCCCCGCTATTATCTGCGCAATTGAGAGCCGTAAACACACACCACATATTAGCAGCCTGGAATGTATATGGTTTAAGCGCACTCAGGAATTACTGGCCCAGAACCTATTTCTTTAGGATTCCGCATTCTACATTATATCGTTCGTCAGTTTCAATCTGCTGTTTGTTTCAATCTGCTGTCTGCTGTTTGTTTATCAGAATGCACACGTTCATTCGATCACTTGTTTGTTTCTAAAGCAGAGGAAAAATCAAATTGCCGTCATTACAAATACAAGCTAAAGTAGAAGGCCTTTTAAGAGACATTTTATCAAGTATACGTGGCTTTGCAATTACTTTTATCGAGTTATAAACAAATAGTAATAAATAAGTAAGGAAGTTTGAAATTAATAAAAAACACATAGTAAGAGCAGAATGCTCCTACTTTTAAATAAAGATTGAAATAAAGAAATAGCCAAGACTGTTTGAAAAACTCTTTATTTGAATGCTGTGTGGAGGAATTTTATTGACTACATCAGAAAGGGGCTTTGTCCATAAAGGGCAGAAAGATAGATTAACAGATACCCCTTCAAAGCATCGTTTTGCTCATGGTGCCGTGACCAGCTTATAAAAACGATCGAATTGCTTACTAACATTTCTATATCGCTGCCAACCTCTCAGCAAATATATATTCTGACATATATAATGCTAGCAAAATGCCTCTGATACGATCGGTATTGCAGATTGGTATAGTATTATTCTTGCTTAAAACTGGCAACTGGGAAGCGATATCAGAAAGGATTCTCCTTCACTTGAAGCCAAGGACCGCGGAGTATATTGCAGATTGAGAAGGCTAAAACATTGGGGAGGGGGGCTAAACATGCTAAAAACCAAGAGTAAGACAATTGTTTGTATGGTAATAAGTACATTTTGGAAATTATGGGAGAGGGGCTTCCGTGGTCTCTGCCTCAATGTTTAATCTCGATGTTTAATCTGATTTTGATGAGTGAACAAATCAGTCATATATTTTGGAGCTAGTCCATTTAGAGCCTTGAAGACTACTATGGCTGTTTTGAAGTTGATTCGTCCTTGAATGGGCAGCCACTTTAGTTTCTTAACCAGTGGACCTGAATGTTCACGGTCTGGAAGGTCATATATCAACCTTGCTGCTCTCTTTTGAAGCTTCAACAGCGAGGATATCTTCGTAGAAGACCCCCAAACCACACTGCCGTAATCAAAATAGACTTGTATGAAGATTTGATAGAACAATTTTCTTGTATCAAATGGCAGGTAAGACTTGATCCTACGAAATAGAGCAAGGTTGCGACTTACAGTATTGCATACGTTTTTAACTTGATCGTTCAATGTAAGATCTTGGTCAATAATAACTCCAAGGAGCTTTTGTTGGTAAATCTGAAGTAATGGCTGCTCATTCATTTTCACCTCAATTGCTTGATCTTGTTGGTTTCTTTTCAGCTTCAAACGTTTTTGCTGTGTCGTGACCAGAAGAGATATTACTAAGCTTCTTTCAAGTCAATGGCATCCTTCGCTAAGCTTTAATGTTTTTCTGCCCCTCTCACGGCTTTCCCTCTAGAATGCCTTAAAATCAGTCCAAGAAACAAACCTTCGATATATAACCTAGCAAAATGCCTAGACAAAAGTGGGCCCATACATACTAATTTTCACAAAACTGGTTGAATTTGGCCTCCTCTCACTGGAATTTGATGATGAGACAGAAATAAGCGATTTTTCCAAAAAAGAACACATTTAAGGTTTTCACCTCCGTTAGATGTTATATACGATTGCCCAGGGGCGGACTGGCTGGTCGGGCTATTCGGGCGATCGCCCGAAGGGCCGGTCAGTTTAAGGGCCGGTCAATAAAAATGCAAAAAAATAAATTGGTTTAAAAAGTGAATGCAAGGAGAAAAAAATATACCCACGCGTTGATCTGTTTGACTTGAATTTTCAGAGACTTTGTGGGAAAGAATAAATATACACGCGAGTACTTCAAAACCATCAAAATTGTGAATTCATTATTGTCATCCAGATGATGGATAAAACATGTTGGATACGTTGGATAAAACAGCATGTTTCTTCCAACATAAAAAAACTGCCCCTCGTCTTCCAACATAAGAAAGAGAACAGCCTATTTCGATCCACAACTGGGTATATATTTTTCATCGTGTTCTTTCGGACCCTGATTCTGATGTTTTATGCTCTGAGGAGTGTCAGACGAAAAAGCTTTTAGTATGTCGTAAAATGTTTGCTTTTTTCAAAGTCATTAACCATGTTCTGCTAGCCATGTTCTGTTAACCATGTTCTGTTAACCATGTTCTGCTAACCATGTTCTGTCAACCATGTTCTGTTAACCATGTTCTGTTAACCATGTTCTGTTAACCATTTTCTGTTAACCATGTTCTGTTAACCATATTCTGTTAACCATTCATCCATGCACAAAATTACTGAATTTAAAAACTTCTTTTCCGTACAGACTAATATTTACTAGAATTTTCCGAGGAATTTTTTATTTGCTATTATTATGGGCCGGTTTGATCAAAATGTGCCCGGGCCAAAAAAGTTAGCCAGTCCGCCTCTGCGATTGTCCACACCTTTTGATTTGCAATGGAAGAAATATAAAAGAACACTTAATTAAGCACTCCTGAGAAGTTCAATGAACATTTTCCAAATGGTTCTGACACTCGCAGTGACGTAATTATTCATTCGTAACAAGTCAACTTTGACACTCACAGTGACCTAATTATTCAATTCATTCATTCATTCAGTCAACATTGATTTCGATACTCAAATACTAAGTTATACGTCAATCAATCAAAATGACGACATAAGCTTTATTCGTATCTTCGGAACGTTTTCAAAGAGATAGGTCGATAGTTTAATAGAATAACAAAACACCTTAATTGTTCACACTTATTACTAAATACCTTAACACGACTGCTACGATTTCATCTTCTTGTTTGGTGTCCAACTCTCCGGTTTAAAACTTTCCTCCTCGTTAATTTCCTGTTCAGAGTTTTTAGTGTTCGGTTTTGGCCTCCACGAACCAGGTTCAAAATTGCTACCAACAGTGGAAGGTTCGAATGTCTGCTGACGGGGGCCAAAGAAGTTCGCAGAGGCGTGCCCGACTAGAATTTCAAAAAAATCTTCATTAATATAAAAAATTATCTTAAAAATAGCAAAAAAAGGACTTCTTTCAATGTTTTCATTACTCTTAAGAGATCCATTTTTTCTTTGAAAACAAAAATCTTTCGAAGAAAGCAAATTCGAAGTCTTTCGAAGTAGATCTCGTAATGATTGAAATAACCCAAAAAGGGCTTATTCAAACTCGCTGCTTGAAAGATGGGCTAATTGAATAGATAGGGACACAATCATAACATTTTTTTATTCTATCATACTGCCTTATACGTGGTAAATTTTAGCAAATAAGCTAAAAAGACAGAATATTTGAAATAAATTTTGGTCGATGAGTTGAGAGACATTCTTAAGGCACAAAATTCAGGTAGATTATGCTTTGAAGAAAAAATTTATGTTTAGACTAGATGACTTGCAAGAAATTCATTATGAATCTTAATTTAATTTTTTTTCATTTTTTCTTTTTTCATTTCTCATTTCTCTTACTTATCAAGGTTAACGAGCTGTCAGTACATATGAAACTGTCAGTACAAAAGTAAAGAAAAAGTATTAAAACAAAGTAAAATTATAATCAAACGTTCTTCTTGGATGTTTCTAGGTAGGCTAGCAGTTTGATTTTCCAGATTAGCTTATTCCAGAGAAAGATACTGTCTGCCCTATCATTGCTCATGAAAAGGCGTCTTAAAATAAGTTCTGTAAACCTCAAAATTTTATTTGTATCTTCAGAACGTTTTCAAAGAGATAGGTTGATAGTTTATTAGATGACTGCCTGGGGCCTAATTGTGTAGAGTAGGGATCTCTGATATAAATTGTGCGGCAACCTGCACTCTTAAGTAAAAAAGGAGACGAAGCAATGTATCTAGAGAAAAAAAAGACCTCTTGTGTACATCAAAAATATTACTAAACAATTTTTTGGTGGTACAAAACTTAAAATTGGCTTTAAAAAAAGCAAACATCTGAGTATACTGAAGCTTTTAGTCTGACTTTCTTCCGAGTGTAAAACTTCAGAACATAGAACGAAAACTCTACGCTAGGATATATATATATCCAGTTGTTGATCACACTGGCAAGTTAACTCAAAGATAACGGAACTCTTTTGGGTGGTAGATAGATAACGCAATCCTTTTGAATGGATGTTTTGAATCTATCTACATAAACACGAAAAAACGCTTTTGTGTAGACAGAAGGAGTTAGTTTTCACCTTAGGACTCCATTGGTAACATTTTCAATAGGCAAGAGGCACTGATTGGGCAGCCTCAAAAGTCATGTGCTCGCGTTTCAGATTGGCCTATTTCGATCCACAACTGGGTATAAATATTTCCTAGCGTGGAGTTTTGGATCCATGTTCTAACGTTTTATGCTCTGAAGAGTGTTAGACGAAAAGCTTCAGTATACTCAAATGTTTTGCTTTTTTCAAAGCTAATTAAAAATATTATTGTTCCAAATCCGAAGCCTTGTGTAAAACCTTTTCTATTCAATTTAATTCTGTAAAAATGTGCATATGAAGAAAGGGGAAAGCACCATCCAGGCACAACTTACTTTGCTGCGTTCTTGTGGCTCTAAATCCATCTGCTTCTGTCACTCTGGATATTAACCCGTCTAGAAATAATTTTACAAAACTAAAATATATTCTTTTAAATGTACAGTTTGGCAATTTGCTGATAACAATTGATATTCTTTAGCTTACTATTTTTGCTAGCATGTGACTGCTATTCTCGGTGTCTTTTAGAGGGGTTGTAATAGCAGGAAGCTGATACTCTGGAAAATGAGAACCAAGATAAACAGGGGTGGATAAAGTAGACAAATAGTATCATTTTCCTAGACAATTGCAGAAAGATGCTATTTTCTTACCCTTCACATCCAGCCATAACGGGGACCATAATAGAATGAAATGGACCGTAAATATTTTCCAAAAAATAAATTCAGCCACCCCCCTCCCCCCAATCCCATTATGAAATGGCACCATACCAGATATATTCGATCATTCAAAGAGATTGCATAAAACCATGAAATGCTACTTAACATTTCGTGCAGCAGGACAAAAGCTTACACGCAGGACACTTTTTATCATCAGGCATATTCCATCAACAAGTGGCCCCTATAAATGGGAAGGACTTTTTTACATTGGATACAACAAATACACGTTGCATTTAAATGTGAAAACTACACTCACCTTCATAAGCTTTCTGTTGGGCCTTGAACGAAGAAATAAGAACTTTCATTGAGCAACAAAGTGACTGAAATAAGACTAACTGCCACAAGCGCCAGTAGCTAAGTACTCTCGTTGAAAATTTAATGGCGGAGTTTGCCTTAAAGGTTCCAATGGTACAATCTTAGAATGTTTACAATAAGAGCACGATCTACCTCCTGAACTGAAGTTAATAAGATCTCTCAATCATTTCCTTCTCCTAAATGTGTATATTTTTACTATCTGATTGTGACTGCATATGCTTCAACTCTGAATAAGTGTGAGCTATTGAAACGAGAAACTATTCAAGCATGCTAACCAGCCTGTTTCCAAAAAAGTTGTATCTTTGGTTGTGTCGAGAATTGCGTGCTACTTAGCCTGTTAATAGATTTATTAGAAGCTCAGCTACTCAAAGGGCTTCCTTGTAGGAAAACCAAAGTTCAGGAACCAAATTTCAATCTTTAATCGAAAATAATAGGACAGAGGCTCAGAAGAGATGGAGGTTAGACCAAGGTTGTTGAGTACAGTACACATGTTAGACTATGAAAAGGGTAACACCTTAAAAAGTTTTCCAGCTCTGGAAAGTAAATACGATTTCTGTGGGACAGATTTATGTGTATATTTTCTTTTTTTCGGACATGTCTCAGGGTACCACGAAAAACACTCTTTTTTTAATAAGAACCAGTAAATTTTGATAAGAACCAGTAAATTGACTGTTCTTAATTTTTTCGAAAATCTGAGGCTGGATTGTTCTTAATTTGTTCTTAAATTAAGAGGGTGTAAGCAGTACTATTGCTAGCTTTTTCGCTCTAAGGAGGTGTTCAGGCCTCATTTGCCAACAAAGTGAGTGAGACAGCCTTAATTTGCTGACAAATTTGACTATTTACCGAAAAGGCACCCACACATCGCTAAAAATCCTCGATTTTGAGAAAAACCTTGTTCAAAATTGCATTTTGCAGAATCTCAGCCTCAGCTTGCTCTTAATTTGTTCTTAACTTTTGATCAGTTTTGAGGCTCGTGTTCTTATAAAATTGTTCTTTTAAAAAAAAGAGTGAACATCTTTGGTCTCCTTGAAGCAACATCAGTGGTAGTATCTGTACAGTTTCATGTGGATATGAAAGGTTTGTTACCGGCCAATCTTATGCAGTTCTCCACAGGCTATCTCGATGGTCTTAGGACAACTGTCAAAAAACTTGCCTTACTTCAGCCACGCAAGCTTTGAAAAATTTTTACGTTTTTGTTTTTACAATTTTGGGGATTTTAGTTTTTGAGCACCTTTTATCAGAGGTTAGAGCATTACATTTACAACAATGCATTGTGGCATAAAATGAAAATAAATGCTTAGAAAAATACCCGATATTTAGATTATACTCTAGTTTAGAATTAAGGAGCTTAATTTTGTGCTTGTAATACACAAATAAAAATATAGGACATGCATAAGAAATTACAGATTTAAACATAAAATACTGCGACTGCTAAGTCTTTTGACAGCTTAAAGAATAAAGTTTCAAACCTCATCATCTTTTCTTTGGACATCAGCTCCTCTCGCTGCGATTATTTTCTCCACTTTTTCTCTCTCCAGCAATTCCTAATATAGACAAATATCAAAGGTTTCTCAAAACTAAGATAAAGAGGAATGCATCAGAAACGCATGCTTTCCAAACTTAAAGGTTAAAAGGTCTTCATAGTGGATCAACAAAGAACGCGAGTCAAAAATGGGATGTGTCTAACTGACTATTGTTGACTGAAATCTAACTGTTGTTGAAATGACAATGGCCTAACTGTTATGGAATATGCTAATATCAGGACAGAATAACACAGTAATGAACTAGCATGAGATAATGGAACGTAGCCACAACCGGGCCCATACACTTGTTCGCACTTGTACTCACAGGACTAGCAGGTTTATTATTTCAATCATTAATTCATACAGGCATTTTTATCTCCGCAGCATTGCCCTAGAAAAGTGACGCATGTCGGTTCCTGACAGAACATATCTTGGAGGAAGGGCCACTGTCTCGATCTTTAGTTTCAATGCTAAGTATGTAGCATTGTAATTCTTGGTCCCCATACAGCATTTTATAGTCAGATAAAAGTTGAACAGAAAGCTTTAAGCCTTGGCCAAACGATTCGATTTTTTGCTCGATCTTTCTCTCGACATTTGATCTCAAAATCGAGCAAAGTCGAGCATGGATCGCCAAACGATTCGATTTTTCGCTCCATTTTTCACTCGACTTTTCGCTCATGCCAACAAATGAAGGCAAAGAAACTCAAAGCGGCTGCCGTGCTTATCTCACATGCAAACGTCCTTTTACATCAACTGGACGAACTCTAGCGTCATTCGTTTCAGAGTGTAACCGTCACTAACTATTTCATTTTGCTTAAGTAAATTTCTATTTTTAGGCATACTCTTGTTTCGTTTGATTAATTCCATTCTTAAATTGGAATTCATAACTTCAAAAGGTCCCCTGGACCTAGAGACCCCATGGTAGTATGCTTCCCCCCCCCCTTTTGGCCGCCCGGCTTTCAAATATATCAGCTCTGTTACAAAATAACTAAGCATATGAGATGATAACTGCGCACGCGCTCACTCGACTCACTCGACAAGGTGGCCAAACGATTCGATTTTCATTCGACAACACCTTTTTCACTCGACTTTTTTGCTAAAGATCAAACTTCACTCGACATCACTCGACGCCACTCGACTCGCTTGACAAGGTGGCCAAACGACTTGATTTTTCACTCGATTTCTTATTGAGTAAAAAGTCGATTGAAAAATCGAGTCGTTTGGCTGGGGCTTTACCCCTGTTCCTTAACGGCGCGTAAGATGTGTGAAATAAGAAATTCCATACCACTTCTGCTAAATAATTTGCTTCTATATTTCTATAAGACGAGAACTACCTATACTAATCACCTGTTCCCTTGTACAATGCATATAAAATACATCTCTTCCATTGCCAAAATACTATTGCTTCTACTCCATATTCTCCCCAAACAATTTTGACAGTTTATGTTATAAAAAACATGTTTTCTAATATAAGATATTAGGGAATATAGCTACATAAGCTGAAATTGACCAATGCCTGGCTTGTTAAGGCAGTCATAGGACAGGTTTATTCCAATAATAATAATATAAAAATAATAATATTTCTTTTTACACGATTCAACCCTTCAGCTACCCTAATACAATATCGATTAAGTATAAATACATTTGTTCAATTAAAAAAGAGATATAATTTCAATCTAAAATGCTGTTCTTCCAGGGGGTCGTGCTTTAATAGACGAATCTGTCAGCTCTTCAAGTACTCCTTTAGTTGATTTTTAAAGCGACAAATAGTCGGGAGTTCTCTAATATCAATTGGAACGTCGTTCCAGGCTTTAAGAGCAGAGTAATTAAAACTTGTGGCAGATTAGTGTTAAAATGTGGCAGATTTTCAGAAAATCTTGTTTAATTTGGAGCTTTTCGCAGTATTAGGTTTCCCATCTGTCTTAAGGTAATGGTTGGTCCCATTTATACCCCAAATGCAAGGGAAGTGCCTGTTAGAGAGGGCATTTGTCGTGAGCCACATTATGATTGTCTTTTCATTCACCAGGAATTTCTTTCAATTTTGAAAAAAGGAACATACCATGGTAGTAGGAGGTGTGTCAGTTCTTCCACGAATCCATGCTGTTAAACAAATAGAACTTTTAACAAATTTATATAAAAGTTTTCTAATAAGTTTTGTTAGTAACAGGCAACCAAAATAATAAAACCGCTGTGATCAAAACAATCAAATAACAGCAATTTAGGCCTAGCGACTCATGCAAATGCCATATTGTAAACTTGATTAATAATTAAATAATGTTTAATAGTTAAAAGGAATAACGCAACTAGAAAGTTATCATCAGTTTCATTTATCATTATAGTAGCAAATGTTAGCTTTTTTATCATGAATTTGAACAAAAAATTTCAAGTACAGCAAACAAACCTTCCCACTGATTTGGTATCATTCCTTGAACATAATCTTCAGGTTTGACACCATCTGATCTTTCTAAAAATCGCCTCTTCTTTCCATCTCCTGGAATAAGATTAAATAAAAATCTCAACTGGCTTTAAAAAGAAAAAGCAGAGTGACTGACCTGAAGGCAAATTAGATGGATAGATGTAAAGGATGTTGTGGGAGGTCCCCAATAGCCATGCGATGCCTGTTTTCATTTAAAACTGTTGAGATGTGACTTATATTTACCTATGTATGAACATGAACATTTACCATTATGAAACATTATCCTTCCAGTGGTGCCTAGTTCTCTGACCGCGCGCCACATTTTTGTTAGTTCGATTAGCAAGATGGCAGATATTATTATGTTAACATTTGTTTATGTTGAATACGTTATGTTACCAATAATCTAATGAGTTTTCTCTAAGTTTTACCTCCATCATGAGAACAGATTTAACAAAAACAAAATCGTTAGCAATATCCACGAGGGACATTATGTCTGCTCGTTTTTTGTGGCAGTTCAATTTCGCAAGATTATTGAATCTTGCTTGTTTCATATTACAACGAAGCCAAGATTTTAGCCGTCTAGCCATTGAGAATGATCTCTCTGCAGATGCACTCGTTGCTGGGTTAATGTGCAGAACCTTGCAAATGGTAACCACTTCGCCAATGAGACAAAGTTCAGCAGACTTGAGATACTTTCCAGAATTCTTTTAGTCAGAAGTGCCAATCGCTTTCCAGAGATAGTTGACAGTTCCCCTGTAAAGTCTTTGACAAGTTATCAGTATGGACAAATAACCTTTGACCGAGATTTAATCCAAAAAAGAACTCAAAACTTTTCATTTTGCTCTCACAACCAATTATTCTAGATTTGGCATTTGAATCTAAAGTTCCAGATTCTAGCAAACACGTCATAACTCAAAGATTCGATCGTAATTTTCAATGATCCGTTGGGGACCGGTTGCCCGTACAGTCCACCGGATAGTGCTCAGCTTCGTCACTGACGTAGCAGTTACGTCTTCCACATCACCTTCAATCTCAATGTCGTCTTTTCTTTCGCCGACAATTTTCTCCCTTTTTGGAGAGCACTTAACCAGCGTGATGATTTCTCTCGAAATGCCCATTGCATCTTATAATACCATGCTATCCGATGTAGTATATTTTACGGTTAAACTCAAAGAATGAGCATGACAGTGGGTGAGCAGTGGCTTCGGTTGAATTTAACAAATCTTTTTCCCAACGCCTGATTTTTGACCGAGCATGTTACTGGTTCCATCTTAACAGTGTCCCCGAAAACAACTTTAAGGGTAATAAAAGCCTTGTTAGACAATCCTGTATAGCATTTAGGATCGTTTTGGATTCAATGTAAGGCACATTGTAAAATCCTAAAAAGTCCTCACGGGCATCTAATTTTTCATCGACCCATCTAAGGCAAAAACTCATTTGTTCTTTATTTGCAATATCTGTGTACTCATGGCAGATTAAGGAATAGAAATTGGGGCGAATATCCCTAGCTACATCTCGCAGGATAGTATTTGACATGATCTGAAAGATTCTCCCCTTTTGTAATCCATTTAGCCAGTATTGGATCATCTATTGTGCGTAACTTTATCAATTACAGAAAGTTTGATGCCTCATCTGTATCTCCTTGGAAAGCGATTCCTTGTTTACCAAGAAACCGAATACTCTGGAGATTTTTCAAAAAACTGACGATTTTGTTCCATCACTGTTTTCGCGTTCTCATGTATCATGGCAAGTGCATCACCGCATTCTGGAACAACATATTCAAAAGTTAGAGCAGTCTTTTTGAATTGTCATGTTGTTTGAAATATTCCAAATGTTTCCAGTTTGAGAATCCTGATGTAATGAAAGAATCTTCTTTATTTCTGCTGCTCTCCAAACAAAGTTTTGCATTCTGCCGCGAGCAAACGAAACGCAGCAGACAGTCTCGAGAAACATCATAATGAAACCATGGAAACTTCCTGAACCAAACACCCTGGCATGAGCCAAACTGTTCTCCGAACATCGTTCTTGGGAAGTCGTAGTGAACCGGTTGGAAAGGTGTAGTAAAGGATATTGCAGCATTTTCTTAAAGAGTGACTGATGCGGCAGGAGAGTGTGTAGTTGTGTAGTTCTTGCAGAGGTTAGATTTTGGCATGTTGGGGGTGCTCAGTTGATTGACAATGGATAATTCAATGGATGAAGTAAATTCCTCTAGGCGAGTCATTTTGAGTTTTTTGAATCACATTTGCCATTTTATTGCTTTTCACACTCTCTCTCTTTTCACAATCTCTGAAAATAAATAAAAATTTGGTTTTTGAAATTAAAGTTAAGTTTTAAAGTCCAAAATAGCAAGTGATTGATTTAATGCAGTAGCCTCTTTTCTTCAAGAACCAGATAATTTCTGCCAAAACTCAATGTTTTTATTTTTTTGATAATTTAAGGCTCGGTTGTTCTTATTATTCTTCATATGGTAACATTGATTTTTCTACAACTACATACCATAAAAGGTTTCTAATTAACATCTAAATAACGATCTCCTCTACTTTGTTAACATGAGAGAAAATTTTCAAAAACACTTTTTTTTATAATTTTTTTATGAGATTGGTACCTTTTGATTATGTTCTTATATTTAGAGAACTGAGCC
This sequence comes from Rhopilema esculentum, assembly GCF_013076305.1. The sequence goes on along the minus strand of NW_027020174.1, from coordinate 4,673,085 downwards.
TTGTTGTTCTTATAAAGTGTGTTCTTATAAAAAAGTGTGTTCTTATAAAAAAGTGTGAGAGAAGAAGTATAATAACACAAGCATAACTCACGTGATTTATCTGAGGTGTTAAAAAACTGTTATCTTCGGTGATGATTCCTTCTTATGTCCTTTTTTGCCATCCATGTTTCCATGTTACATTAATCATATTAGTTTCTTTATTTGTTATCACTGTTGGCTTAAATGAACCAGAATGCCCTGCACTGTAAGTGATCAATTTTCAGTGAATCTTTAAGTGCCCAGTTGATTGGTTGATTCCGTTAACTTTCAGAAATTTGTGCCAAATGGAAAGCAGGCCGAGTAAAAATACTAAAACCTTTGATGTACCCATCATTCTCTTCATAAACTTTGAATGACTGATTTGGTGAATTGCAATTTTTAAATGTGACGGAATACTTTCACAAATAGTCTCGCACCTCTTCTGAAATTAAGGCCCGAAACCCAAAATAAATGGTAACAATTAACAGAGATAATAAACACCCAATTTGCTTTACATCAGAAACACAAATGTTGACAAAGGGACCATGTGTAAATGAGGTTAACATAATGCTTAAGTTAATACTGTTGACACATTAGCTATAACAAGACAAATCATGTTTTTAAAAACTTTCAAACCCTATTATTGCAAAAAAGTGGGGGGGGGGCTATGCTATTGCCAGGCTGCTAGCCCAATTGGTTGCATGGTACCTGCTAGTAGCATGCCCTGTATACCTGAGGCAATAATTTGCAAAAAATGTGATATTCTAAGTAGATCGTAAAGACCATAAAAACTTTTTATTCAAAATATTCCCCCAACTTCTTCCAGCATTGGTAGCTATGACTCCATCCCTCCTGGTTTTGGAAATTCTCCATCACAGAAAGCTTACTAAAATTTGCCAGTAAACAGAGTGTGACCAATTTTGACATTAGCACCCAAAGATCATTACCATCCAAAATTGCCAGGCGTACCAACACTTTTAGTTTTACAAGACTTACATCAAATGCATCTAGTCTTTGGGTGCGTTTTCATCACCCAGACAGTAATGTGCAGCACTTTTTGATCTTGGGTGCAAAACTGGTTGGAAAGTCTTCAGGTGCAGGCAGAAAGTGCACTACACATTTCATCTGAACATGTTTCAAAAGGAATGAGCATCATTTAGCTCAGGTGCATGAATGGCTTAACTTTTTGCTGAGATAAATAAACGAAACAAACATAATCATATCAGTTCAAGACCTGTTGTTCTGACATAAATAACCTCCTAACAAAGGCACACTTCTGAAAAGGCCCAAGTTATCTGAGCCAAGTGCATCAAATTTCCGGTTACAATCTTGGGTTCCAACTCCTTTGACGTTTTCAATCTGGCACAGTGCTACTCTACCGAGAATCTGGATGCAAAAGGGGAGGTAAATCTTAGTTCAATTATTTTATCTTGGTCTCTGTATTCAAGTTAAATTATGTTCATGTTTATAAAGTCCTCTTAATAATTGTCACAGCTCCTTTTTATCGGTGGATCTACTTAACACCGGACTGAAGAAAAAATATCTCAGGTGTGCACTGGCCATTACACTTAGGTTACAAAAGTATGTAAACAGTAGTTGAAAATGGCGACTCACAGTGGCCGAGGGCCTAAAGTGATAAATTTCTGAAACAAAATTACTAGGTGAAGGGTCTGGGGGATGACAGATAATGGCATGAAAATGCATTTGTCGTCCTACAGAGTTTCAGTTGAAAACAAAATTGAATGATACGTTTGCTGTTTAAAGAAGGAAATTAAGTAAAATATTGCAGCACTGCTTCAAAATTCTTCTGTACAAAATTTCTGAAGCATTTGTAAATAGTGGCAATGAAATGAAGCTTTTTGTAAAAAAATATAATGCTTAAGTAAAAATATTGGTAAAGAAACTTCAAGCTTAGCGTTGATGACAAAATTATTACTTAGAAGACTTTTTTAGCAGAAATATAGGGCTCGAAAGTTTCACTATTGACACCAGGTGTGTCGCTGTTCATTTGACCAAAAAGGTTTTTGAATTCTTAATATCTTCATCATCTACACAAGTAACACTTCAAAAACATTAAGTTGAACGTTTTATCTTCATTATGCTTTTGTGAATCGTGAATAGAATTATTTAAATCCACTGTTTATGTTTTTTAAAGAATAAACTATTTTGATCACTAAACGTCAACTTTTAACGGTGTTCATCTCGTTTCATTATCAATAATCTGCAGGATAACATCTCACCTAAAAGAATCTCTCAAGTAATAATTTTATTGTCAGAATAAACGTAAACGTATCCTGATTTATGTTGTGCTTCTTTAAAATTGCCAACATTTTGTCTTAACTGTTTATCAATGCTTCGATAATTTTTTTCAGAATTTTTCAGAACATTGGTTCAACATTTCCCTGTATTATTGTTCTCAAAACAGTTGAATAATCCTTCAAATTCTTTTCTGTATTCCTAAGCCATTGAAATGACACATTATTTTCCCGCCGAAGTCACTAGAAACGAAGGCCCCTTCACCTAGTAATTTGGTTTCGGAAATTTATCGCCTTAGGCTTTTGGCCACTGTGAGCCGCCATTATTGACTATCATTTCCATACTTTTGTACCCCAAGTGTACTCTGCAGTCTGGACACAACGTCGAGACACTGAAACTTGGCTTACCTTTTTCAACTTCATAATATTTGTTACCAAGATGGTCAACACCGACAAGTCTTTTGACGTTGGATTGGGGCAATAAAGATGCCAAAATTCTTCTTATCATCGCTGTTTGTGCGAACAAGGCTTTACCCACTTCACTGATCTAGTGGCATTACCCTACTGCTTTACCTCTCTGCATGGAAGCCATTTTTAAATTGGCCTCTCGTGCCTCGATTTCGAAAAGCCAACTCGTTTGGAAAAGATATATCATGACGTAACTTATGCGATTTCTATTGTCTAATGTCTAAGGAGTGCGAATCAGCTACATTTCTGAGAAAAACGACTCATGCCAAATTTTGGAATCCGAATTTCGAGTTTAATAAAAATAACCTACTGCATCTACCGACCGATTTACGCATTGGTGTATAGAACAGGGCATTTCCAAGTTGCAACTCTGAAGTTTAGATCCATTCACCAAAGCGTTTACAGCTTCCCTATAATGCATTGTGCACTGTTTGCAGAACAATAAAACAGTAAAAAATCATCACCGACCGTTTTATGTTGACAGTTTGAAATTTTCACTTCAAGTGGATATAGGTGACATTCAACTAGGCTAAATTTTCGTGACAAACCATAAATTTGAAGAGAAACTCATGTATCGAACTATTTTATTTGATACCGCTAATTGAATTGGTTTATTATTCATAATGACACTTTCCGCAATAGGATTTTGGTTATATTTAGCACAGGTTATGAAACATATGTTCATTGGTAATGCTAATTCATTATCAAATTCAAATCACCTTAGCCTATTCATATTTGCAAATGTGTAATTCTAAAAGAAGATGGCAGAGTAAACATTGTCATTGATGGCAGAGAATTCAAATTCAGAAGATTTCAATGAAAATTCTTTAGATCTTCTCAGGAGGTTTCTTGGTAGATGTGTGGATATTGTTAATGAAATTTGGTGATTCATAAAATAATGATACTTTTCCATGTGATCGAAGAAAGTGATGGAGCAGTTCTGCTTATGTTTTTTTCAAGAAATTGACTGGGTGCAAGAAGGAGACTTACAACGAACATTGTAATGGTATTTAGTGATGGCAAACAAATATTGCCACTGGTAAAGACTTTACGGCGAAGTAGCCTTGAAAGCCAACAAAACTGGTAAAAGATTGAATTTCTTGAACAGCTTTAAAGAAAGGTAGCATGGCTAACTTGAAGTCTCAAACGAACAAGGATACTCTCATGCATATATCATATCCAGGAATTTCGCTAGCTGTCGTTGGCTTCCTCTTAAATATCACAGCTTTCCTTTTGCTGCGATCAGAGAAGTCATTTAAAAACCAGCGTACTTTGATTGGCAGCATAAATTTATCAAGAGCTGCTTCTTGCTTCGCGATTTTCCTTTGGTGGATATCAAGTTTATTGAGCCCTGAACAGGGAACTGCAGGAGTCTTCAATGTTACAATAAACGCACTGTATGTATTTCAAGTAATAATGGTATTTGGATTGACAGTAGATAGACTTGTTGAAATAATCGTCCCTCTACAATACAAAGCTATGCCAACGGCAAAAATCCACTGGCTGTTCTTGTTTATAGGACTAATAATTTGTCTCGTATCTTGGATAGTGTTCTCTAGTATACAGAAGGACAACCGTGTTGAGGCTTGCTTCTTACTGGGAATGGATGCACTATCTTTTTTAATCAACACAATATGCTACTGTTTAATACAGAAAAAATGGAACAATCGAATGAAGCTTGCATTGAAAATCGGGGCACTAGGACGAGCTCTACAGCGGCTTGACGAAAAACTCATCAAAATTGGATTTCTCATAGCATTCTGCGCCATTCTTGATGCTTCGTTTGATGCCGTGAATAAAATTAGCATTTTCATTTTTCCCAAAGTAAACTGTGAAGTGGTATCTGCTGCCATTGTTCTATTTAGAACCGGGCTGTACGCATTGCAACCTGTTGGGTGTGTCGCAATTGGTGTGGAGTTTCACAAGGCAAAATTGAGTAGCTGGCGTGGTTTGAATGGGGACAGAGTAAAGAGAAAGCGAAGCTGGTTTGATTATGCTGGAAACAGATCTTCTTGGGGAAATTTGTGAGCGAAGGCCTTTGCCAAACTTTGAGTCAGCAAAATTCTACTTTTTGATAATTTAAAGTAAGCGTGAAGTGACTGAAAAAAATCAAAGATAAACATCAGAGATTAACATTATGTGGTACTATAGAACTTATGTCCGCTGCCAGAAAATTTCCGGATGAAAACATGGCCGGAGCATCAAGTCAGTATAATCACAGATTTTTAGTGTGCCTGAGGCTACTGCTGCAAAGGGGCTTTGAGAGAAACCTCTATGTACTCTCTTATTATCAACTGCTATAGTTATGTTGTATTTATTGCTTTTTCTTCTTTTCTTTCGTCAACATATGGTGCCTCTAATGATGATACTTGAGTCTTTAATACCTGAGTCTTTAATACCTCAGTCCGTTGCATAGCGAAGGTAAGGTAAGGCAAACGTGTTTCAGCTTCTTGCGAATTTAAGAAAGAGAAGGCATTTGTGTGAAAATGTTTTCCATTGCCATTGATGGCGATTAAAGGGATTCTTAAGCATAAATAGAAGGTATACTTAGTTTAAATTCAATATTCATTCATTGGCATCTCACCCATTGAAAACTTACTGAAACATTATCATTTGCATAGACATCTGCAGATACATTTTTAAAATCAGCTGTCTGCTCTTTCCGCACGAAACTTTTCTGCGACTTTTAACCAAACACGTCAATTTCTGTGAACCTACCAATCAACGATCTTAAATCAGCTATCTTGACAAAATCTCCGCTTAGCTCAAGATATTTAAATCTAATATGGCAGCTGCAAATACCACTGCTTGCGTCAGAGTTGACCAAATCGAACACGAATGGAATGTTTAGGTTGATCAACAAAAAACAGTGCACGCCAACATGTTAAAATATCTTATCTTCTTTGTTATCTTATCTTAAATGTGAGAACAATAACAGAAATATTTTATCCTATATCTATACTGATAGTCGTTTCAAATTTCCCAGGCACGATTGGAAAGTTCTATGAATTCTGTGAATGAAACATTGCACCATCATATCATAGCACCAGACACAATACGTCGTTCCCTCAAAAGTTTCGCTAGCAAACCTGTTCCTCCAACAACGGGGCATCAAGATAGTGAAAATAGGATATGCCCCAAAAAAATCTCAAACAATGTGAGTCGGTTTTCTAAAATATAACCCATTGAAGCTCCAACCCCTTTGTCAGAAGATTTCTGGCGCCATCTCTGGCCCCAACAAGAAGTTAAGAATTTCCAGCAAAGTTCAAAGAAAAACGATAAATATAAAAATTCCTTATATTGATGCTTCAATTCAATGTTAAATTAATTTGTTTGGCAAAAATTTGACAGAAAAGAGCAAAATCGTAATTAGTGAAAGTTTATCAGATATATAGTAGCGGATTGATATAAAAAAGAAAGGACTGTCCAGGGCCGGCGAAACGTATTTGAAACTAGAGGGGCCAAATATGGAAGTCTTGAAAGGGCTTAAGTTAGGCCGCCACAATGGTTGGCGGCAAGAACAATTTTAGGATTTTTCTTTTTTAGGGATGGCCAGAGACTGTATCTAAAATGGACTTTGACTGAAGGAAAATCCGAGGCAATATACTTAAGCTTTGTTTAATCAATATGTACAAGTTTAAAAAAAACAGAAGAACTATCAACTAAAATAAAAGCAAATTTAAGCAGTTTGTACACAACTTGGGATATTGTTTTGTAACATCTGATCTTAAATATTTCGGAAAAAGGTGCTTTTAACAAAAATTCTGGATTTTAAAACTTTCAAACTGCACTGGTCGAAAATTATTTTAATAGAATTTATAATTGCGTCTAGAATTTCTTTTTTAGTAGGAATGGATTATCGATACAATAAAATTTTGAAGCTTTCGTGATGTTACTTTTATAGAACAAATCTGCCCATTCTTTCTTTCTTATGTCCTCAAAAATTTTCTTTTCATCAGTTTCTTTCCCTTCCATATCGCTCGCGATTTCTCTCTTATTGTAATGTTCCTGAAAAATTTGTTGTTAACAAATGGACCTTGAGAGCTAAGTATAGGCAATAGAATAAACGAAACTCAGTCAATTTGTCTGGCACCAAGTTATTCTGGATCAGGTTTCTCGATCTTTTTCCTAAGCCAAGCTGTTAAAAGCATATGTAAGGGATTACTAAGCACAGTTACTTACAGAATGATGTAGTATACCTTTATTTTCACTTTTGCCTAAAATTTTCCTTCAGCTCTGCAGAAAAGTGGGGGGTGGCCATGCCCCCAAGCCCCCTGCTTTTGCCGGCCCTGTTGTCAGTGTTGTTAAAATAGTTTGAATGAGTGAATGCTTCAAATGTACAGAGTATTATATCTTAGCAATTGTCCATAAAAAAGTTACTTCAATGATTGCCTGGCCTTTTCAACGGCTTCAAATGTTACAGGACCTCCAGGAAGTGCAACCAGATCTCTTTCTTCTTTAAGAATGTTTTCTGCCTCATCTAAAAAAGGATGCAGGGCCTGTAATAAGGGATGTTGAAGCCACCATTTCCAAACAAACAGTCAGGTGATCTCTGACCACACAGTTCTTGTCCAATTGGAATTTTTCAAATGAGGTGTCAGAAAAAATTTATGTTCAACCAAAACAAGATATCTTTATGTCATTTCATAAGGATCAACACATAGTCTGAATGACAATCTTTCAGATTTGCTTGAAATGTGATGCCATTATTGATACAAGTTTTTATCTCCATCTTGGCCTCGCTTTCAAAACGTAGGCCTTTCTAAATTTAGATCTTTCTGGTAGTTTTCCTATACAACTTCTAGCAAAAAGTAAACATTATTCTGTGATCAGTGTTTTAGTCTAGGATTTCATTCTGTTAGACTAAAACACTGAGTGTTGGATAATGATTTGTGCCATACCCTTCAGGTGAATGGAAAATGATGGAAACCCATTCAGAAATACAAGCTTTAACCTTCAAGATACAGAAAATAAGGAGATAAATAAATAAAATTTAAGCATTATTTTATTACTGCTGACCATCAAAACAGGCTCTTTACCGATTAAAGGCAAAATTTACTGAAGGACACACAAATATTGGGGGTGTTTTAGCACCCCCATGTAAATCCCTCCCTGACTATTCTTGAGATCCTTGAGATTCTTAAGACCCAAGATTTTGAAAGTCACATTCCATCATCCATTTTCATTGTTAACTTGTGGTATAATAGGGAAACAAGACACTGTTCCCATTAGTGATGGCAAACATGAACAAATATTGCAGTAACAGAATGTGACATACCTCTTATTCTTTTAATCTTATTTCCATAGGCCAAATGTGCTTGATATGCAACAATGAAAGTCAGTGGAACAAATGGCATTAGCACAGTTGGCTTCTTGCTCTTTGCAAACCTGTAAAAAGGGGGAAACCTTGGATTTTGTAGGACTGAAACAACAAAAATAATTGCTTAAAGAACAGAAAAAAACTAAGCAGCAAAATTACAATGGAAGGACTATAGAAAACACTGCACAACATTTGACTTTTATTCCAAACAAGAAGTATAGTATCTTAGAGTATAGAATATTGGAAATAAATACCTATATATTAATGATTAAAGGTAAAAACAATTTACAGTTTTAAGATGCAAAAGCAACAATCAGGAAATTTCAATGCCAAAAAGTTTATATAACGTATACCATCAGAATTTTAGTTTCATGTCAGTTTTAGATATACAATTTCAATTTGAGATCACTAATCTTTACTTTATGCCTTATTTGAAACCTATATCTTCCAAATCTTTTGCATTTGCTTGCAATTGACATTAATATTGCGAAACCTAGGGGAAACTTTCTTTCTTGGTTGGATTTCATTGCAATGTTGTTGTTTGTGTTAGGTTTGTTTTATCATATGTTCAGTACATTCTGTCCATTGTCGTTCACTGTCCATTGTCACTCGTCAGTGATGGTAAGTTAGCTGTTTATTTTAATTTGTTTCATTTTAACTTGATTATATTTAGTTGCCATTTCACTGCTGTAATTTTGCATTCTCCTCATTCATGCTTTTTTTGAAAACTATCAAGTATGTAATCAAGTAATTTATTGCTCATTGCAGTTTGAGCCATGCTTTCTTCACAATTGAGAGTTTAATTATCTTTGATTTAATCCTCTTCAACTATCCTCTGCACCAAGCTACCCATGTGACTTGTGCAAACATATTTATTGATACCGTTAATACAGGCCACAATACCTTGTTTTAATACATTCACTAGATGGAAGAAATTATTCACTGGGTTGAAGAAATGTTTCTTTATCTGAAGCGCTAAGGATTTGGTGGCATGGTGTATAAAAACAAAATGATGAATGATCTGTGTCAAAAAAACAGAGCAAAAATTCTTTTCAGGCAATTTATCAATATTGGAAAACAACAAATCCTTATGTTCTTATATTAGCACCCGTAGAAATCATTGAATTGCCTTAAATTTGGCAGCAAGTGAGAAAAAAATAAAATAGAATTGAGAAGCAAAATAAAAACATGACGTTACCCAACAAACATTCCAACTGAAGCAAGTGCATAAAATGACCCTAGCCAATCAAACATCTCTCTTGCCATTGCAACTTTGGTTGCCATCTGCTTTTCAATCATTAATTTCTGCATGGTCATTTGCCTATCCATCTAAAAAACAACCAAACTTATGATTAATAAGTCTTTGAGACTAATAAGCTTAATGGAAACATTTAAGAAATTATAAGCTACAAGCAAAACAAAAGTCTAAGCATCCAAGCAAAAGTCAGAGTACCTTAATTCTTCCAGCATTGGATTGGAATTGGCAATCTAAACTAATATTTTATGTTTGCCTGGGGGCTCAAGCAGAGATAGATACTCTCTGAAAACTCAAATTTTTCTCAGTTTTTCCCTGATTGGAAACATTGTATTTATCTACAGTTACATGCAAGTTTATGGAACCTTACTCCGAACCTCAAAGCATTACATTCCAATGTGCCACCTCAAGAAATGTTTACTAATTATGGACAAACAATGACAAAATTCTGTTGAAGCCTATTTTGATCCCAGCGCAGCTGCAACGATGTATAGCCTTTTTCTGTTAGGGATCAAATGTGCATCACAAATGGTGACTGAGAATATTGACTGCATTCCATGCCTCTTCCCCAAAGCCTTTGATGAGAAATTTGTTAAAGCTGCCAGTGTCACCTGAGTATAGGGAGGCATAAATGTGTGCATTTTAAATGTGTGCATTTGCATGCTATGTTTTGTGCATTAAAACAAAGAAATTTCAGTGCTGTGTTTTAAATTGTTTTGATTGTTTTGTGGTCTTATTTTGGCTGTTTGCTCTTTAAGCCTGGCTCACACCAGTGAGAATATGATATTCAGACAAAGATTTCGAAGTTGCAGCCCATGCTCTTGTTTAAGTTCAGAGATCTCAAAGATCTTGTTTATGTAAATAAAATAGAAAGATTTGAGTTCCGGATATTTTTAAAGTGTTTGAAAGCAGCATGACCAACTCCATAATTTACTGCAAGAAATGCATTTCATGTACAGAGAAAGTCTTCCAAGCGTTGATGTTCCTGTCATTTTCTTTGTACCCTTGGTCTGACTTGTCCTATAAACAAGGGTACATCCGTACTTCTGCTAGAGCAAATCCTTTTGATATCATTCTCACTGACTTTCTCACTGAAAATGTCATGTGAGAAAAATCTTAGGCATTCACACTAGAGAGATAACAGTTTAGTTCACTGAAAAATCAGTTAGAATATTGTTATCTCACTGGTGTGAACCAGGCTTTAATATTAATTGATTGGCATTCACTAGTTACATTTTGTAGTTGCTCAATGATGGTGGTAGGTAGAGAGAAAAGAAGTTTTTGGATAGGTCAGTAAAGTTTCAAGAGGCAAAAGAGACAGTTTAATATTGTGGTTATGTAAATATTGTCAAGAGGCAGAGTTTGTAGAGTTTAAAGAGGCAAAAGAGATAGCAAAATATTGTGGCAAAGTAAGGGTTAGGTTTAATAGACTCAATATCTTATAACCTTTAGATTGCTTTGTTATTGACAAAGTCTTGCTTTGTTTGGATAGATACAAAACAACTATATATCAATACTGTCAATTTTTGTGGCGAAATATTTGTGCTCTTTACTAAACCCTGCATAATTGAAGTTCACACTTATAACAATGTGCACACTTACAAACAGAAACTTTTTTCTTGCACCCCAAAATATCATTTTAAACTGCCCCATACACTGCACAGTGGTGGCCCCAGAGGGGGGCATGGGGCTGCTTAGCCCACATGTCAGAAGATATACGAATAAAATTTATAATTTTGTAGCAGCAAGATTTTGCTACCATTTGTAAATTTTTACGAAAGATACAGAAAAATTGATTACAGAAATCCAATTGTATATAGATGTACAACCAGCTAACTTCTAAGCACTTTACACACCATATCAGGGAACTCAACACTCTCTTTTGGCATACCAAACAACATACGCAGAGAACTGGGAAATAATTTCAAAAGATAAAGAACTAAAACAAGAATGGAAACAGCCCCCTTTACTAGCATTAAAAAGACATAAAAGCATTTGAGATCTAATAAACACTTGGTCATTCCATGTCAAATCATCAGACCCATGTAACCCATGGTCTTAGAATTTCTTGATTTTTTCACCACAAAGAGCCACTTTGGAGAAAACACCAAATACAAAATTTCATCCTTATATCTCTTACGGTTGCAATTTTGTAGCCGTTTCAAAAGTGACCCATTTTAGCCAAATATGCAACACCCAGTTTACCAAGCGATGGGCGCGGCTTTCTATCAATAGCTGTAACTTTTCTATAGTTGTCAATATTTACTTGAAAATAATGTCAATTATTGATTTGATACTGTAGATTTCAAATATTGCATCAGAATTTGTCAATTCTCTAAGGTGAAGCAGATAGTCATATGTTAAAGGTTATCACTTGTTTTGAAAATATTCCCAACCGATGTATATAAATATTGAAAAAAAGTCCTGTAGCTGGAATCATAGCATTAGAAGCTTGCTATATTCTGAAAGTGTATTCTTTGGGCTATCAGAAAATGTTTAAGATTACAATTGCAATTGAAGTATTTTGAGTTAATTGCACCTTACAAAATGGGTATAATTTTGCAAGAATCGTGAGCAAAAAAAATTTGTATTTAAGGTAATATTGCATGAAATAAAAAATAGCTGCTAAAAACATTGAATCAATCATGATTTCACATTCAGAGACAACAAAGAATAATTAAAAATGATTCCTAGCCATGGACAAGCTGAGATACAGCTTTATTGTCACTGTAGCTGAAGCTCTAAGTTTGACCTGTAATTGTTTTGGATGAATCAGTTTTACAAAGCATGTAAATGTGATACCCAGCATATGTATGATCTGCTTGATCATGTAAAGTTCTGAGTGGGTTCAGGTGGGTGCATGAAGTTCATTTGAAAGTCCCCTTAATCTTCATTAATGTCATAGAAACCCCCCCATCATCGTCATATAGGCAAGCAACATACTTTATCGTTCGAGTCCAAATGCCATTCTCTCCCTTCTTAGAAAGAAAAGCAAAGTTTGCTGCAAAGTGCAAAGTCTCTGTCATCAGAAAATTACTTGAAAGCAATCTTTTCATCTTTAAGTGGAACAAACTGATTAGAAACAATTCTGTTTGTGGTTGTACTACATATCAAAATTCATCACTTCCAGTTGCCATTAACAAAACATACAGAGATATGATAGACATGACTGTCTGCTGCAAGGACAGTAAGCAATGTATAGCGCACAGATGTGGCAACTGTTCAGGGATGTCTGTACTTAAAAGGTTTCTTGATCAGTGTTTACATGATGGTGATAGTGGTATTTTTTTTCAGCATGGTGATAACACTAGAAGATCAAAAATAGTAACAAGGTTCTTGAGTATTGCTCATTTTGTTGAGCTGCTGGTAAAGTGTATTGTTGCTTTGACCTCTCATTCTTTTCTTACACAATGGCAGTCAAAATACCTTAAGTGAAAGGAAGAAATGGAACTGGGGTGTAGCATGCAATTTTGCTTGTTCCAATGGGCTGACTGAATTTCATCTTAAGTGAAAAATTCATAGTTTTTGGCAAAGTCAGCCAAAAAACAAGAATCATCTCCATTTCTTCCTTTCACTTAAGGTATTTTGACTGCCATTGTGTAAGAAAAGAATGAGAGGTCAAAGCAACAATACACTTTACCAGCAGCTCAACAAAATGAGCAATACTCAAGAACCTTGTTACTATTTTTGATCTTCTAGTGTTATCACCATGCTGAAAAAAAATACCACTATCACCATCATGTAAACACTGATCAAGAAACCTTTTAAGTACAGACATCCCTGAACAGTTGCCACATCTGTGCGCTATACATTGCTTACTGTCCTTGCAGCAGACAGTCATGTCTATCATATCTCTGTATGTTTTGTTAATGGCAACTGGAAGTGATGAATTTTGATATGTAGTACAACCACAAACAGAATTGTTTCTAATCAGTTTGTTCCACTTAAAGATGAAAAGATTGCTTTCAAGTAATTTTCTGATGACAGAGACTTTGCAGGAAACTTTGCTTTTCTTTCTAAGAAGGGAGAGAATGGCATTTGGACTCGAACGATAAAGTATGTTGCTTGCCTATATGACGATGATGGGTGGGTTTCTATGACATTAATGAAGATTAAGGGGACTTTCAAATGAACTTCATGCACCCACCTGAACCCACTCAGAACTTTACATGATCAAGCAGATCATACATATGCTGGGTATCACATTTACATGCTTTGTAAAACTGATTCATCCAAAACAATTACAGGTCAAACTTGAAGCTTCAGCTACAGTGACTATAAAGCAGTATCTCAGCTTGTCCATGGCTAGGAATCATTTTTAATTATTCTTTGTTGTCTCTGAATGTGAAATCGTGATTGATTCAATGTTTTTAGCAGCTATTTTTATTTCATGCAATATTACCTTAAATACAAATTTTTTTTGCTCACGATTCTTGCAAAATTATACCCATTTTGTAAGGTGCAATTAACTCAAAATACTTCAATTGCAATTGTAATCTTAAACATTTTCTGATAGCCCAAAGAATACACTTTCAGAATATAGCAAGCTTCTAATGCTATGATTCCAGCTACAGGACTTTTTTTCAATATTTATATACATCGGTTGGGAATATTTTCAAAACAAGTGATAACCTTTAACATATGACTATCTGCTTCACCTTAGAGAATTGACAAATTCTGATGCAATATTTGAAATCTACAGTATCAAATCAATAATTGACATTATTTTCAAGTAAATATTGACAACTATAGAAAAGTTACAGCTATTGATAGAAAGCCGCGCCCATCGCTTGGTAAACTGGGTGTGGCATATTTGGCTAAAATGGGTCACTTTTGAAACGGCTACAAAATTGCAACCGTAAGAGATATAAGGATGAAATTTTGTATTTGGTGTTTTCTCCAAAGTGGCTCTTTGTGGTGAAAAAATCAAGAAATTCTAAGACCATGGGTTACAAATCTTAAAAATATCTGATGATTTGATATAGAATGACCAAAACCTAAGTAAAAATGGTTCTTATTCTGTTTAATGATTAAATGGAGTCTATTTTTTATTACTAGGAAAAGTTTAGTGTTGAGGATAAAGAAAAATCACGTAGAAAGACCTACAAAGAACTTTCTTAATATGTCTTTTTAGGAGCATTTTGATATAAAAGCGAGTCCCCTTCCAAAAAAATTAATCCTGCTCTAAGTAGCTGCTATTCCTTGTTGGTTAAATTCATGTCCTGTTGTAATTTTAATGTTTGTGCGTCTTTTCTCAACTGGGATTCCATATTTTTTCCCGATTACATAGCCCCCTGTCGGAAGGTCAAGCCCCTCCGTCGGAAAATTTCCAGCGCCATCACTGAACACTGCAGCCCGGACCCAAGGCACAAACCTCTGGTGTGTATTTCACCCACAACCCTTAAAATAGGTGTCCTAAGCAGGAACGGGTGTTTTTCAAAAATCTTTAGTCAATTAGCATGTTGATTTTTGTAACATTCTTATTATCTATAATATATTATGATTTGTATTGCTAGTCGAAAAGCTTTCTTCGCTTATAGAGATTTAATAACGATCATAGACAAACCTGCATCTTTTGACTTGCTAACATGAACTCCTGGTTCTTTTTCATGTTTTCATCCATTGTATCCTTCATTGCTTTACCAAGATAGCCACCCATGATTGCAGCTAAATTACTAAATATAAATTTGACCGAGAAATCTGTTTACTCCTTAGGAATGGTTTATTCCTTCCATGAACCTTCAGTCTCACACCCGCGAAAAAGGAACACCAAAAAGAGGTCGTTTGCACTCGAATAATAATAACAATCATATTCTGCCAAATCTCAATTTCGGACAAGTTACTTTAATAAATAAAATAAAATAAAATAAAATAAAATAAAATAAAATAAAATAAAATAAAATAAAATAAAATAAAATAAAATAAAATAAAAGTAAAATAAAATAAAATAAAATAAAATAAAATAAAATAAAATAAAATAAAATAAAATAAAATAAAATAAAATAAAATAAAATAAAATAAAATAAAATGAAATCTGAACTGCCGTTTTTTGGAAAACTTCTGATCTTGTCGTAAATTTAACATGATTGTCTATACCTTTCAAAGTGTTACTTTTTGTGAGAAAAGATTTTAAAGCTTAATATGTTAGCTTCTTCTGTTGTTTTGTGATTGACAATCTTTTTCAAAAAGGCATAGTACTTAAAAATGCCTTTTTTAGAAGAGAAGACAAGAAAAATCTTCGAGTATTATGATTTATGACACGTGACATAAGAGGCGTTTTGTCCACATTCTGGTAACAATAAAAGCTGTTATAAAATTTTTGTTGGAAAATCTAAATTTATCGCCCCTCCTATGAATTCTCCTGTCTACGTCACTGGCCAGCATAAACATCATGTGCAGTATAATACAACGGGCAAATTTTCTTTCAAGTTTGACGATGTTGAGCCAGTCTCTCAATAGG
Source organism: Rhopilema esculentum (assembly GCF_013076305.1). The sequence goes on along the minus strand of NW_027020174.1, from coordinate 4,657,309 downwards.
GACTAACATTTTAGTGTAGCATCCATTTCTGGCAGCTGTCTTTTGAATGTTTGCATTCAAGGATTTACGATTGGTAAAATGATGATTGCTTCGTCTCAAATTGCTTTTACAGTGACTTATTTATCAAAAATATTTGCCCTGAATCTTGACATTGAGTTTAGCATTGTTCTTGATTTGTGCACAGCGTCAGCATTGTTCTCTCTCAAGCATATTATGAGTTTTGGGGGATCATTTGTGTCTATAGAAAAACCATATATTACGAGGGGCAATTCACTCTTGCAAATAGCGTACCAGATTTTCCCCAAAACAAAAGGATTTCCGAGGATTTTCAGATAAAACAATAGGATTTTCACAAAAGGTGTACGATATTTTCTTGGAGTGATTTGCCCCTCGATATAATAAACGGAAGGTCAGGACAAAGCCAATGGGGTGCAATCATATTTGAATTTGTTGTCACATTCTAATGACCTAGATGCTACTGAGTTAATCATCTGTTGCTCTAATGATTTAAATTTCGAAGATTTTAGAATATGGATAATCAGATTCATTCATGTTATGTACTCCATTTCTGCCTAAAAATTATCTTTCATTAAAAATCAAATGGCTCAAGATTTCACTGGAAGAAGTTTGTCTACATTATATTATTGCCAACAGTTGCACCTAAGAAACGCCATTCTTTCTTGCCGGCAAATCTGGGGATCTACACCCCCTCCCCTCAGCATTTTTTGGCTTCAGCTTTTTGAAGCAAAAAACGAAGGCTGTTTCTTCTTATCCAGATAGTTCAGATTGATAAATTTTCAAATTCCTTTTCTATTGTTAATTTTTCTAATAATTCTTGAGCTAGTAGTATTCTTGTAGTTGATTTTTATTTGTACTAGGCTTAAGTTTAATGCATTTTATAGCTCGTTATATGTCTAAGAATACTGTACGTAGATAAACTTCCATCAGATTCTAACGTCTTTATCAGATTTGAAGAAATTGTGCCAAAAAGTACATTACAGTGGAACCCCGTTAACACGGCCACCAACGGGCCACCAAAAATTGGCCGTATTAACGGGATGGCCGTATTAACGAGGAAGGGTCAAATTTTGGAGTTTAAGAGGTAGAAATTAATAATAAGATCCTAATATCAACTGTTCTCTTTAATAGACATCTGGAAATGTAGATAAAGTTATAAAAAAATATGTTAAATAACTAATCCACAAACAAAACGAAACGGAAGTCCTGGGTTCTTGGGCCTTAATCACCAAATCATGTTCATGATTTTGCTAAAAATTTGGTGACTTTTGACTGGTTCGTCTGCATTCCAAGCAACCCATTTAAGTGTGGGCAATCAAACCTGAAAGCAAGCGACTTTGATAATAAAAAGTTCTTTTGTAAAACGATGAGATTATTGAGATTTTATTACAGTTTTGCTGAACACAAATGGCCGTATTAACGGGGTGGAATTATAAAGAATCCTGTTGTTTGGGATCGCAAAATGTGGCCGCTGGCCGTATTAAAAGGAGGCCGCATTAACGGGGTTTTTTATGAGACTATGTATGGCCGTTTTTCCGGGCCAAACAAATGTGGCAGTAATAATGAGGTGGCCGTATTAACGAAGTGGTCGTAAGGCGGGGTTCCACTGCATCTGCAATGATAAAACAGATCACACAGCAACTGTTATTTTTGTCTGATCAAGTTATTGTTTAATCAGCCTATAATGGGAATAAAAAACAAATTTACAGGGAGCATTTTGCCCCATAATGCTAATGTAAAAAATTGCAAATATAGCAAAGATTTGAATTATCTATTTCATGCTAAATTGCTAACTTCTCTTTGAAAATGTCATACAGTCATATAGCTCTTGCAACAAATCGGGGTTTTTAGCACAAACAGAAGCATATTACGATCTGAAGCTCCCTTTCATAACTCCTGTACAATTTTTGAGATGAGCATGGGCCCTTTTGAAAAATGTCCCACCACTCAACATTCTATGTTTATCAAAAACATGACGGATAAGGTTAAATGAAAAACACAAAAAGTTAGGCGAATCTTGTTATCTTTGCGACAAATGAAACCTTCTTGGCTTTAATCTTAGAAGGGTGAATGCAAAAACAAACTCACAATGTTCACTTTTATCCGGAAGAATTTACTTTCATTGGTAGGAAAAAATAGATGCATTTGATTAAAATTATTCTTAATAATTCGTGAATCTTACACACATTTCAAACATTTCATCTTCTCTTATAGGTAACACCAGTCTTTCAATCTGTTATTAAAGATTGCTGTTCTTCGTTATGCATGGGTTTAATATCACCTCTAAATGTGAACGAGAATGCGACTGCGCCAATTAAACCCATGAACGACAAGACGCTGAGTAAGCACATTGTAAAACCTCTGAATATCGGAAACGTTGCTGAATATACTTGGTTGGAAATGAGGCTGGTCAGAAGAGAGCTTGCAATATCAACAGCCTCGGCTGCAGAAATCGCTGCTCCGTACTGATGAGTGTCCACCGATTTTGAAATCATTGAGCGGAAAACGGGCTGGTGAACTGACAACGGGATCCCAATAATTTGGATCAAGTACAGGGCGAGTACTGAAGAAGCAAAACCAAAAGACAAGAAATAAACTGTCTGTGTTGTGAAACCAAGCATTACTAGGTGGATGTCTTTGAATTTCAGGAAGCGCTGGCACACATAAGGGATCAAGAGAACCCCTCCTGCCCTAAAGAAAGCCTGGATGGCGACTATATATCCAATCCCTTTGGCCTTTAAGTTGAATGGTCTGTTTTTAATAAATAGAATACCGAAGTATATTTCACCCATGTTTACAAATAGTGAAATCGAAAATAAGATAAGTATAGCGGTTATCAACTTCCTTCTGTTGCGAACGCATATGGCATTGCCAATTTGCTTGATACATCTCCATGGTTTTATCATCTCCCTTACTGTTATGTCCCTTTTATTGCCTAGCCCCCCATCACCATTTTTGTTATGTGACGGTGTTGAGCTTACTGTTGCATCCTCTTGATTTTGCTCGCTCTCGTTCGATAATTCTGGCAATAGTGTTTTCTCGGATGGCAACAAAAATATGACGTAGAGAAAATTGAGAAGATTGACGGCACCTGTCATGCAGAATGCCCCTGTAAACCCGAAATATGTTAACAGAACCCCAGATGAGACAGCTGCAATGACAGTACCGAAAAATATCGCCGACTCTAAAACAGCCATTCTGAAGGTGCGGTCCTTGCGCAATGTTATGCAGGAGATGTATGCTTCCGCTAAGGAGGCGCAACCGGCGTTGTCGCCAAAAACACCGGAAAGACAGTATGGTATAATGAAGAATCCGGGGCTAAAAGGAACTGTTATTCTTGTCATCGCGATGTATATAAAGCTCTGTATCATATAAATCAGTGGTGGCACTTTCATTGTAGTCCGCTTGCCGACCACATCTGATATCGGACCGATCATGAGGATTGTGAAGAAGGCAGGGAGAAGTGCCGATAAAGGTAGCACCGACATCCATTCGGCGGCATTCTCCTGAACATCGTCGTCGATCTCTGGATGTTTGTTTAAATGACTGCAAACGGAAGAGTTGTACTTGTTGCTGCAAACTTTGTGTTCAATGAGCTGAGGAATAACAACTGCGTTGAACGCAAATGTAAACACGCTGAACCCGTAAAAAATTTCAGCAGTCAGTCGGAAACACTTAACCGCCATCCCTTTCCGTCGTTGTCCCTTCCTTCCTTCACCTGCTAGTAAAACAAATAGAAACCTATTCTGAGAGGCTAAGTCTTTCCTTTCACCATATGCTTTCACTCATCTTTCCATCCAAATGCCACGAGTTTCGAACTAACTACCCAATTTTTTTTCTATTGTTCGCAAGACAAAAGTCTCAACTTGAATGGAGTATTTGTAAGACCTTTTGTGGAGTCATTGCTTTGTTTCGGTTTTTCAATTAACGGCAGCACTTCGCTTTTTTTAAACAAAACAAGTAGATCCACAAAGTCGCCATGGTTCGCCCACACCCGGTAGACCTCAAGGCTTGTCAACAGAGACCACCAACCAAACTCTTCTTTATAAGAATCAGTAAAAGTTCAGGCTGGCTGTGTTTATTTTTTTCGAAAATCTGAGGCTGGATTGTTCTTTATTTGTTCTTAAATTAATAGGGTGTAAGCAGTGTGACTGCTAGCTTTTTCCCTACAGGGAGGTGTTAGGCCTCATTTGCCAACAAAGTGAGTGATACAACCTTCACTTGCCGACAGGTTTGAATATTCACCAAAAGAGCAACCAAACATGGTTAAAAATGCTCGTTTTTGAGATAAAATGTTTTTCAGAATTGCATTATGCAGAAACTCAGCCACAGCTTGTTCTTAATTTTGTGAACAATTTGGAAATGGAAGAATGGAGAAAAATGGAAGGGAAAAAAATGTTCTTCCCGATTTCTTGGTCTGGTCTCTGGTGCCCAGAGTAGGTTGGATCTAGCAAGATGATTGATGACATAGGCGTAAGACACGGTGGGCATAGGGGGCACAGGGGGCACAGGGGGCACAGGGGGCACAGGGGGCACAGGGGACATGCCCCCAATATTGAAATGCTTTCTACGTCTATGATTCATGGTATGTACATTGTTTTCCTATTTTCCAACCAATTTTCCTATTGCATCCAACCGAACAGCTGATGGAATTAAAAATACAAGCAGCCAAAGTCTAAAGAATTAGTAGAAGAGCTGAATGTTTTTTCAAATCATGTTGTCCTGTTGCCTGCTAGCCTATATCTCAGACCCTCTACTTTCAAGATAGGGGTCTGGAGCACAGACTATTGCCTGCCCCTTTCCTCCCGAAATTCTTGAGGTTGTGATTCAGGTTTCGCAAGTATTCCAAAACTTTGAGGCTCGATTGTTTTTATTTTAAGTTATGTTATTAGAGCGTAGGTTTTAGAAACTTGGACAGGAGACAATATTTTGCTGCACACAAAAGAGACAGGTATAGCCCACGTGTGGTTTTTAAACAAATTAGCAAAAAATTCATACAATTTACAGTAACTCAACCTCCGCTTTTTCTTAATTTGTTCTTCATTTGTTTTCGATCAGTTTAGAACCTTTGTGAATCCTTATGAAATTGTCCTTATCAAGGATGTACCTACTGTTATACTACACTTTAACTACAGTGCAACCAAGTATATATAAAATAACTCACGGCCCTTTTCAACTCGACTTGTGGCAGAAAGGAGCAGAGAGACAACGACTTCTTTCGTCAGCACTTTGAACGAACAGCAAGATGCTTCTCCCAAAAAGTTTAATTCTTAAAACTACTACAGCGTATTTATATATAAAAGCATTTTACAAGTATTAATAACAACCAATCAGCTAAAAACACGTAAGACCTACAACCAAAAGAAACATAGATAATTAACAACGGAAATAAAGTATTTGCCAAATATTTAAATTATAGCCTACAATGGTTCGTTCGATCTGGTGCACAACACTACCCTGGGTACCAGACTCACTATACATAAAATAAAAAAAATATATATATATTTAGTGCGTCTGGCACCCAGGGTAGGATGTACCGTAAAAGCTCTATTGAACCCCTGGGAGGCTTACTTATTTCTTTCAGTTCTGGAGCACGTCTGGAGCACAGGCTACATCATCAGGATAAATTGATAACCTTTGGACATCTTCAAAACAAATTTCGACTGACTATTAAGTCGCACATATTAGTCGTCAAGAGACCCACTAAATGCACATGTTTTCTATGTTTGACATCAAAGGCTAAAAATGGGGGCCTTAATAGAGAGGGGTGGCTTAAAGTTTTTACTTGATATGGGGGGACTTAATAGAGAGGGGGTTTGATAGAGAGGGAGGGCTTAATAAATTTTATGGTAAAGGTGCTAGTACAGAGACCTTTGTTTACAATAACTTTGACAATTACACTCTTTTTTATAAGAACCAGTAAATTTAGGTTCAGGCTGACTGTTCTAAATTTTTTCGAAAATCTGAGGATGGATTGTTCTTAATTTGTTCATAAATTAAGAGGGTGTAAGCAGTCCTATTGCTAGCTTTTTCACTCTAAAGAGGTGTTCAGGCCTCATTTGCCAACCAAGTCAGTGAGACAGCCTTAATTTGCTGACAAATTTGAATATTCACCGAAAAAGCACCCACACATCGCTAAAAATCCTCGATTTTGAGAAAAAACGTTATTCAAAATTGCATTTTGCAGAAGCTCAGCCTCAGCTTGTTCTTAATTTGTTCTTAACTTTTGACCAGTTTTGAGGCTCGTGTTCTCATAAAATTGTTTTTATAAAAAAAAGTGTATTGTTTCTGGTGAATGATGTGGTGCATCATTTTTCTTCCATAAAATTACTTCAAAATCGGAAAGATATAAGAGCGTCCCCAAACAATACCTTACAATAATTATAAGAGTTTGTGTTATATTCTTCAAAAATCAGTAAGATGTATTTAATATCTATTGTTAGTTACTCGTATATAATGCATTGTATTTCATATGTGATGGTGTATTCCACAAAAGGAATGCAATGGAATATCCTTCTTGTAGACTATGCTCATACATTAGTTATACATTTGGCAACATATTTATTAATCATGTCAGAGGAAATTAAATGCCGTTTAAAAGGATGACTGTTCTATTTTGAGATTGCATTTTTCAAACTAAAACTCTTTAGTCACCTAAAAGGTCACATCTTGTTTTTCCCAGAGCCCCGAGACTGCTTGTTGCTCAACTGCATCCCCTAGCAAGCCCATGGTACCATAACTGATAGCAGCAAGATCAGGGGGCAGCAAGAAAGGCTTGCCCTTTATTAGAAGCACGGCACCCATCGATGAAGAAAAACTCAAACATATCCAAAGCCAATAATGGAAAATATCGCGTTTGTCACTTGCAATAAATTGAAAAAGAAAATTTCACGCTTGGGAATATTACGGATACTATTAATATATACCACATTTTCACTAGGAAAATGTAACGGAAACAAACGACCATGATGGGCCACGATTGCGTGCATGTTTTCTGCTAGGTAGATCAGGACTGGCACCTAAAAGTTTTTAAGGCCGTATGATTTGTTACCGCGTCACCCCACATGTTCAGTTTTTTGTTGATAATGGGAGAGAGAGAGAGGACAATTTTGCAATTTATAGACCGTGTGCCTCTGCTGTAGAGTGCCAATACATACATTTGGCGACCCTGCAACAATCTAGCGAAGGTGTACCTTGACAATATTTAACGAATTCGGCTCATAAATTGAGACGTACCTTTAAAGGAGAATCCGAAGACCATGCCCATAATCAAAGTACCATCTTTCTAAATCGTGCCAAGCGCTAACTTTGCTTTGCCATCAAAAAATACGTTCTGTTTTCCATCTGCATTTTCAAACTTTTCTTCTTAACAGTATTTTCTTTGAAGGTAAGACATTAGGTAAGACATTAAGCTCGACGAAGAATTGCTTCAACCTAAGAAATCGGCATTTTGAAACGTGTATGATTCGAAAAGATCGCCAAGTTTGCATTCCATATCCACTGGTGCCCTGTGTTTTCGCGCAATTTCCAACCCATTGGGACCATTTTTGATGCTGAGTCCATTGATTATTATCCCCAAAAGGCCAAAATCTCCACAGCATTGCTCTGATTAAAGTTCATCAATTCAATCATCAAAAAATGATCACCAGGGGCTATGTTCTTCTCTCTGCTTGTAAATTTGGGTGTCTGAAAGCTAAATTTCTCGAATTTCCAAGCTTATAGATTGCATAAAGAAGTTCTTAAGACCTTTGCACAAAACGTTCTATCCCAAGCCAGACTTTTTCAAACTCCTTTTATACCGATATACTGCTTACATCTGGGGAAACAAGCTTTTCAAGATTTCTCTTTACGGCTCTGTAGCAAATTTAACGCGTACCTGATGTGTTTACATTGGTGTCCTGTGTGAGATATTCAAAGAGTTTTCACTGTTATTGTTTCTGCGTAGATGTGTTCAGAATGTGAGCAGCCTTCAGCTGTAGAAAATCATGTAAAAACACCAACCTTTCTTCACTTTGTTTATCGAATTGATAACACTTTTTTCACGTTTACTGAGCGAGAGACTTCAATTATTTGGCTTCTTTTGTGTCTAGAATGAATATTCGCTACATTCAAGACGATGAAATGATACTCGTATCAAACGGGGAGCCAGTGCAAGGGAGATGAGTTCTATGACGCCGAAAGTTGTTCAAACATCTTATTGATAACTTGAATCTTTTCAGCCGCTTCTTTTCTATAGGCCTATTAACTACCGTAGAATTTGGAAGCGAAATACCTATCAATAGTCCTTCTCTATCCTTCTAAATAAAAGAAGTTTCCCATGCTTTTGGATATGCTCTTTCCTGGAAGAAAATTGAGATAAATGAGATATTTCGTAAGCCATCTCTACAAGACAAAGTTTTTCCTTTATAAATAGCACCTTAACCAGTTCCCTGCACGCAAGTTTTTCCTTGCATCTTTGTTATTGTTAGTATTTGTATTTATTTACAGCCAATTGGCTTATTTGAAAATGTTTGTATGTAAAGGAATTTTAAACTGAAAAGTTTAAGAAAATGATTGTTCTACCGGACCGTTCATTTTATAATGCACGATGTCGTAAGGGCAAGGAGGGCTAAGCTCCCCTTGTTAATGCCGAGTATTAGCCAATTTATACTTTTGGTATTGTTTTTAGCAACATTGTGTGCAAGAGTCCCCCTTGCTTTTTTGATAGAACTATACCACTGGTTCTAAGATGCAGCCCAGAGTTAAAGGCAATCTGTCACGACGTTGATTGGTTATAAGAACAAAGGGATTTTTATTGTTTCCAGCTCCCCTTCAATTTATCGCATTGTAAAAAATATGGCGGAGCGCTGGAATCGTGTTTAAGCTATTGTTCCAGCTATTGTTCTCGTTAACCAATCCACAACGAGACAGAATGCTTTTAAGCGTGGTCACAAGGCAACCCATCAAATATTCTTTATCAATTTAGATATATATTTTTTACTTCAGAGAGTCAAATAAAAATATTAAAGCGCAACGCTGTCTCTAACAAAGGAGAATCTTAGAAAGCAGAAAGTTTTCCATTTTCAATACCAGTAACATTATTTACAAGTGGTTTTACACACAATGCAGTAATTATGCGATTTTTAACTTAAATTAAACACATATAGCGTTCATGGTATCAATTCGTTAAGCAGCTAATTCAAAATTGAAAATGACAGTTACTATAGATACAATTTTGAATCTGAAATACGCGGTCTAAGCGAATATTGATAACATAATCCGGTGAACTGCATGTCATACATGCTAAGGAAGAGATAGAGTGAAATAGCGAATCATCGGTCGTCTAGCGTCAGGGTTAGCCCTGTCGCAGGTATGACATCCAGTGGATTTCATATTCCGTATCCAGGTTCACTACGTCCGGACAAGCATTAAATACAACCATTGATCTACTTTGGTTACAGATTCATTCACAGGAGGGACAGACTTCGAAGCGATGTTTGGGGATAAAGATTTGAAATCTATGCTTTTAGTGGGGTTTCATATAAAGATAAAATGAAAATTGGTATTAAAATAATATCTTCTTTTTATCACTCACTTTTATGTACATAACGAAAAACAGGGATAAAATATGAATTTTTTAAATTCGAATGGTTTTCAAAGTCATAGGTTAATTCACGCTGGAAATCTAAGCAATGAAACAACAACGATTTTAACACAACAAATAATGAAAATTGAGAGAAAGAGTGGTCATTTGAACAGTTGGATGAAGCGATGGGAGAGGGCATCAATCAAAATTTTAATCTCTCAACCTAACTAACAACAGAACGTTGGAACGCATTATACACGTGAAAGCTTGTTGAGAAAATAACTTGATACTTCGATGCGCAACTGAGCGGCCTTAAGAACATGGGGATGTCACCTTAGCAACATGGGGATGCCTTAGCAACATGGGGATCCACCTTAGGAACATGGGGATATCCGTGGCTTGCGGATATCTTGTTGGGGAATAGAAAATCTTTTTTAGCACAACCCTGCCGTCGACTCAGTTGCGAATCACTATCTTTTAATTATAACATTCATCTAGAGTATTAAAAAATTTCTACATATTTACAACTATAAGTTACCTAAGTGAAGAAGTTTCGTCTCGTTCTTTACACTGGACAAGGCCACAACAGAAAAATAGATGATGAATGCAGTTGAATTCCGTTAAGTCGGACCTTCAAGGGGGGTAAGGAAATGGTCTGACTTAGCCAATGTCCGATGTCCGGGATACGACTTTTGACTTGAGAAAGGAAGGAAAAACCAATGGGATTTGAAATCAGCCCGACTTTGTGAAAGTCAGAGTTATCCGCATCGGGATACGACTTGACGAGATTCAACTGTGTAGCCCATCTCAAACCCCATCTTGAAGTAAAGTTCGGTTGGGCAAGACAAGATGACGAAACGTCACGTCATAAGAGTTAATAATTAAGCTGTCACTGGCTATGTTTCATTAAATTTCCGAAGACATATAATAAATGATCATTGACGAGCGAGTATTAAATAAAGACTACTTGAAGGCTGCGTGAAACCATAAATAAGAGCGTGTCTACAGGATGCAAATTAACGCGAAGCATTCACCAACACAGCAACAACAACAAAGACAACAACAACAAATATGAAAATAGATAGCATAATACCCTAAGTACACAGAAAAAGATATTGCTGCTTGCAGTTACTCGTAGGAGTTCAAACACAGGGCGTCCTGGAACAACTGCAAAGCGCATGTCCTTACACTCCAGTTCTTATTCCTTAAGGCGAGGGGCATTGGTGGCTTGTAAAGGAAGTACAACACTGCTTTACTGGGGGCAGGAGCAACTCCACTTTATACTGGGGGCAGGAGCGAGTTTGGTACTAGGAAAAGATAGAGGATGTTTAGAATTGACCTCATAAAAGGAATATTAGCAGCAGCTTTGATTTCTACTGAAAGCGAAATAAGGGAGTGACATGATAAGGTGCAAGGAAATGCTTAAATATCAAAGTGGCAAATAACTTAACATTTTTCACGATAAGACCGGCAAAGAGAAGAAGTTAGTATACAGCTTCTGCAAATGAATAACCCCTAACACGCTTCGATTTTTTTTAGAACCTAACACAGTTGCATGCACAAAAACAAACTGTTTGACTAAATTTTTACAGACTCAAAAAAATTTGTCCTGAATATGTTGAATAGATTATTGTATTTCAGGTACTAATTGCTAGATAAATTAGTGTTTTTTAAGTGAAGCCAAAATTTCAATTAGACCAAATAATATTACTTTACTTTATTGATCTTTCAGTTAGGTTTTCTCTCAATCGGGTTATGGAGGATTTTAAATAGGTTTTCAAGCACAAATTTGTTAGAAGAATTTTCTCTTTAATTTTGAGCATATATGGAGTTGAAGGGTTCGCTAACAACAAGGTTCGTAATGAAAAAGAGCCTAGTAGCTAGCAAGGCAAGGGCCTGAAGAGCTCACATCCTTGGTGTTTGGTTGCGTGTTACACTAAGTCGTTCTGCCTGTCAACACTCCAGGCTGTTGCTAGAGTTTGACTCTTGGTGATTCATGACCGGCTTCGTTTCGTCGCATGTACTACCGTTATCAGACGAACTATCGTCCGGCACATTCATGAGTCCGGGGTCCGGAATGAGCTCCTCAGTTTCACTGGCAGGAGCATAGTTTATGTTCTCGAAGTTCTTGTTAGCAGACTTCTTGTGAGTTCCATTCGGACTGAATTTTACTGTTTGGACTGCAAGCTTCTCAGGATCCGATGGATGGAACGTAATGCTAAGGTTTGCTTGGTTCCTTCTGCGTTTGAACACAAGCAAAACAACCAGGACAATTAATAGCACGATAAAAGCGATCCCCGCGAGAACTCCTGCGATTAATGGGGTGCTGCTGGAGCTCTTTTTCTTCTTTGATGCCGCAAGTTCAACGGAATCTAAAATAAAGATAGCTTTCTAATTAGTTTCAAAATAGCTACACGCAGAAAAAATCATTATGGTTCGCGCTTAAAGGGGTTGGGTCACGTAGCCGCAAACAAACATTTTCCGCGGGATAATTTGCGTGTAGGACGGGTTTTGTTAACCAATCGTCAAAGAGGTGCGCTGCCAAGACTAACTTGTTCTTAAATCATATTCTTTCAGCCATGTTTACAATTTGTGAACCAAAGCTTCCACAGACAGATGTCTCTTTGCTCACATACAGATCATGTCGAAAATGTAATCACGATTATATTTATGAAAACTGATAATAATTATAATAATGATTGATGATGCAAATCGATGTCGACAAATGATCATTAATGATGGTAACTATTATTACAATAATAATGAAGATTGACTTGTGTTAATGAAAATTGATGGGGATATGATAATACGATTTATAAGATGGCTGATAATTTTCTTTTAGAAACAAGTAGCACCTAAATTTTTATAGCAATTACGTTTTATAGGAGGGCCCCTTGAAAAACAGCTTCACTTGAAGGGCAGCCTATTTACAAGAATGACAAAAAAATTGATGCCGAATCGTATCGAATTTCGACGATCGTATTATTGTTGCTGATGTCCAGTCCCACAAAGCAGTACAGTGAATAAAGTTCAATAACACACATATCATCATAAACCGAAAACCAAAAATTTGAAACTTACTGCAACGATCAAGCTCCTCGTCTTCATTTAAAGGGCAGTCGCTGACGCCATCGCAAAGCTTGGTTTGGGAAACGCAAACTTTTGACTTCTGGCAGAAATATTCATGATCGTGACAACCTGGGACAGAACATACACGTGAGCTTACCTGTTTTCTACATCATACGTAATTTCACTTTACATTTTTATGCAGTTTAATGAAAACACAACTTTAGAAGAAAACATTTTAGATTTAACACGATTGAACTATTATAATTTCTTTCATTTTCACTGTTATCATAAGGTTACAAAATTAAAAAGTTCAGTACTTTAATCCTGAATTTTCACGTGCAGTTTTAGTTGACTTTAAACATGAACAAACTGGTGTTTAAATGGGGATGGGTGGGGGTTTAATATAAAAAAACGCAACCAAAGGTGATTTTTTGCTTCTAGAAAACACACAGATTACGTTAGCTAATGAGGTATGTTTCCTGAGTTTAAAGATTGCAGAATGAGTAAGCAACATTAAAGCTAAAAATAATTAAAATGTTTTCTTATCATTAATCTGCACAACTTGAGGGTAAATTCATTAATTAATAACGGATTCAAAATTTAGAAGCTAGATCTTCGTTCGATATTTTACATAGGAGAGGAACAAACAGCAAAAATTAAAAAGCTGCAAAGAAATAGATATATGTTAAGAAATATTAACACATCATTAATCTTATGTTGTATACCTTGCTTATTATTTCTTTGTTTAGTTGTTATTTCAGGTTTAACACTCGAATTTACTTTCATTGTCGAAATTACAGTAGTTGAAGCTCCCGTTGATCGTGACGTCATGCTATTTGTCGTTACTAAAATTAATACGGCAAATTTTTACGAAAGCATTAAGGAATCAATTGATTTGAAGAGAGAAAGAATAATAGGTCTAAATAACTACCTTTAGAGTTGATATATTAACCAAAATTTTGGCAAGTTACTTTAGAATAACGTGAATCTCTGAAAAACACTGATGATGATCACCCTGTTAGGTTAGTGCTAATACATAGAATAAGAATTAAAACAAGAAGGGGCGACAGCTACCGTACAACTCATGTGGTAGAGAAAGGCATTTTGAAGTGCTTAATTAGAACATAAATTATAGTATGAAAACGTTTATTGACCTAAAACGTGAAAATATCAAAAAATTGCTGTAAACATCAAGCACACATTTAAACAAACTTCTTTAAAACCACCACTTTAAAAAAACATTAATAATTGGTAGTTAGTGGTTAGGGAAAATGTTAAATTTTGAGGTATGATAAAAATATAAGTCAACTACTTTTAAGCTACCTTTTGCACCCGTTGAGCTGGTTGTTTGTAGTCTTTGATTTGTTGTTAAAACCTTAGTGGTTGTCGGATAAACTGTGGATGAAGAGAAGATGGCAGAGTGTTTATTAGGAGCATCGCTGAATGACCGAGTGCTGTGCAGAGACCAATAGTGCAATGGTGCATATGTAACACAAGGAGAGGTAAGGCATTGGTATTGACAGAGTGGCACCAAGGCTTAATTTTTAAGTAATTCGAAAGCCACACAAATCATTAAAAATTAAACACACCACTCTTTAAAAAACAATTGCAACCCTTTAAATCTAGTTCAGCATTTGGCACTGCAGACGGATGGTGTTTTCAACATCTGCTTGGGTCGGCACTAGCGATGTTGTCGATGTCAGATAAAAAGGGTTGCATATGCTATTATAGTTTAAACATCACACATTTAAATATTAATAAATAAGGCGGAATTCTATTTTACGAACCAAAAGATACCCTGCACGAAGCAGTACAAGATCCAAGTTTTTTTAAAGAAAATATCTGGCATTTTAAAAATGTGACCCGAACTATAGTGGTGACAAGAACTGGGTAACTTTGCAAGGTAAACTTACCAACGTCACAGGTTTTTCCATCTGGAAACATCTTAATATCTGTCGGGCATGCGCAAGAGTATCCTTCTTTTTTCACGGAGCTGAGCAAACATAAGTGACTGCATCCACCATTATTTGATGCACAAGGATTGGAAACTGCAACATGAGAATTTGAATTACGATGTCTATTTGAGATAATGTATGGCTCAAATGGTCGAAAATTTTGTAGAGTGAAGTAATTTTGTTCTGACGTATTGTCAACATGTCAAAATAGTGGTCGGATACTGAATTTGATAACAAACTGCAAAGGATAAACGTTTGCTATCAAAATTGCTGTTGAAACTCTTTTTCACAAATATTTTTCTATTACATAAGCAACTTTTAGATAAACTCAATGCAATAATTGAAAATACAAGCTCATCTAGAGAATAATTCTCACCTTGCCGTTGTAGTAATGGATGCATTACTTGCACATCCATTGGTGCAAAAAAGCCATCTTGGTATTCATACTTGTTTGCTCCATTGAACTTGTTTGCACGGAAGACTTGACCTTGCCTATAATTTGTCCAGTATACACTGTCTTCGAAAACAGTTAAACCATACGGATTGGGAACATCTTTAACAGCTATGAAAAGCCCTGTTCCATCCAGGTTGCAAGCACCAATGTTGTTTCGTTTGCTGTCAGCCCAGTACAGGCGGTTCGCTTCATAGTCAACAGCTAGACCATTTGGCCAGGTTACATGCTCTGAGTTCACAATAACCTGTCGCTGCAGTCCATCCATGCTCACACGCTCAATGCGAGGACGGCTGCCCCAGTCAGTCCAGAACAGAAGACTGAAAAATAATAGGAGTCAATAAACCCATTGATCTTTACAATTTTGATCTCGTTAAGTTGTATCTCAGATCATTCAAACTTTCACTAAACAAAAAGATTTAAATTCAATTCAGACCATTTCCTTACTCCCTTGAAGGTTTGATTTATCAAGATCAACACATATAAGATGACAATCCATTTCCCAAGGTTTCAACCATAATTGAAACAACTATCTCAGAGTTAAATTCTAAGGGTCTGAATGACCAAAGTTGAAATTCAAATATAATACCGTTTCAAAGGATGCACTGCAATAGCTCTTGGCTCATCAACCTTTTTGAACACCAACACCGACCGACTAGTACCATCTGCATTGCTAACTTCAATGACTCCTTGATCTGTAATTAAATACAATGTTATTATGTACAACGACTATACCAAGAAACAAGGTCACTTGAATGCAAAGGTCACTTGAATGCAACCGATCAACAGATGCATTTCTTTATTAAAAACCCAATATTTTCAAGTAGAAATCTTAGCAATATACTAATTAATAATGTTATATACAGCAACTAGTCATAAATAAAGACAAAGCTTATAAGAGCCTTTTGTAACATTTATTTGACACAACTTACATTTTGGATGAGTTGCAGTCCAGTATACTTTGTTTGAGATCCAATCGTATGCAATGCCCTCTGGTTTCTCGACATTCCTGACCAGATGTACAAAGTGGTCTGAGCTTTTCAATGAGGCTCTTGCTATCGATTTGTTTCCCATATCAGCAAAATACACATACTGCCCTTGGACATCAACATCCAGAGACATTACAACCTCAACGAAACTTGCATGCACAACAGCTTTATAGTGCTGTCCATCAGCTCGCAGTTGGCGAATATCTGAACGCATTCCAATAACAAGTTCTGCCAATGAGCCTAATAACAAATTTGGCAACAACTATTATTGGGCACTGCAAACTTAGATTTTCAAAGTTCAAAATGCTTCAACTAGACACAGTTCCATAATTGTAATAATAAATTGATTGATAAAAGAGGCACAATTGTAACAAATTACAGCGGTGTCGGAAAAAACTATTCATGGATGGTGCTGACGGTCTATTGATGATTAAGAAGTGACGTGAAGTAGATTTACTTGTCATACAAAACTAAACTCATTGTTAACCTGCATTTGACACTTGAAAATGGAAATTTACTGAAAGAAAGGTCTTACCCGAAGCACGGCAGGTTCGCATATCTCCATCAAGTCTGTACCCATCATTACATAAGCATTTAAACGATCCTTTGAAATCAACACATTTCTGACTGCATTGTCCAAGCTGATGACACTCATTTATATCTGTTTGAAGAAGGAAAACATCAATCCACAAAAGTATAATGATAACAAGTAATGCAAACCAACAAGATCTCTCATTAAATCATTATTAGCCACTGAATATAGTCATTTCTATTCATTACCTCCTTAGTTGAGACAGCTCACAATGAAAGATGCATGAAACAGTTTAGGTATCTCTCACATAACTGTTCTCTATAAACATCATATATATACGAAAAGAATAAATTATATTACATATAAACAGATGATTCTTACTTAATAAAAACTTCCAATTTCACACAAGGAAGTCGTGAATGCATATCTTTCTAACAGTTCTTACTTGATAGATGTGATCAATAAGAAACTGAAAACTTTATGCCTCATACTTACTGACACAAGTTTTGTTGTCTAAAGCCAGCTGAAAACCTTTATTGCAGGTACATTTGTAGCCAATCTTCTGGTCAAAACAGTTTTGTGAGCAGCTGTGGCTTCCATCTTGACATTCATTTTTACCTTAGAAAAATAAAAATGTATTTTGGATGCTATGGTCTGAATCAAGTTGAAACTGTTTATACATAATAGACTCAATTTGAAGTTTGCATAAACTGACAATATAATTTTATATTTTTATTTCGCTAAATGGTATCTCTTGATCCAAAAAGATAAACTTATAATTTAAGATCTTGTACCTTCAAAGAAATTGATATCTGTGGTTTTCTATGTTTAGATTCATAAATAAACAATAAGTGGACAGATCTTCAGACATCACAATATGTTACAACACATACTATATATACATACAAACAATTATAGTTAAATCAAGCTGACACATACATGATTTAGTTACATAGGTTAAAATCCTATTCTTACCACATTCAGCAGGTTCATCTTCACCACCTTCACAATCTCTTTTTGCGTCACAAACTTGCAACATATTGATACATTTTGAAGTATTTCCACACTTAAATGCTTCACCAGTGCACTCTATAGGTTTCAGAGCTAAATGAAGTTGACAGTATATTTAGTGAACAATTTAACACATGGCTGTATCATTTTGGAACTACAATTAAGGAAGGAGATTGTAACTTGACATCAAAACATACTTGCCAGCTCTTAATATCTTAAATGCTTGAGGTAATCTGCTATACCCAGGGATTTCAATAGAAGCAGGCAAGTGGTGAAAGTCACTAAACCTTCGCCACCTACTTTACCCTCGCTTTGTTAAGACTGCTAAAACTTGAGTAAACTTATGGATGCCTCCTTTCCCATTCCAGAGTGTTCAAGCATTACTTATAGAAATGAATGTTAAAAAAGCAAAATATAGAAAATCATAATTTATCATAACGCATCTAGACGTACTATCAAAAGTCAGAAGAGTTTTAATAAAAAATATCTTTGGTGTAAAGTAGGTGAAGATTTTGACTGGAAACAACTTTTTAATTAAGCACAAAACAAGCCTTCAGCTTTTACCAATTTCTTTTATTGTTACAATATATCACAACATTACAATGTGCTGCTACTTTATCTTTACAATTAAAAACCAGAGAAAACAGTTTAAAGCGAAAAATTTAGACAGCAATCCAAGAAATGACTTACTTGGACAATCTTGCTCGTCAGAACTATCCCCACAATCGTTCATACCGTCACATTTTAAATGCCCCAGAATGCATTTCCCATTTTTACAGGCAAATTGTGTTGGATTACATGTTCTTTTTTCGCAAAGCTCTTTTGCTTCATCTTCACCATCAGCACAATCTCTTTCTCCATCACAAAGCCATGAGTTGTGGACACACTTGCCACTTTTTGTGCATTTAAAATGATTATCGACACATTTTTTGGGTGTTGTTGATCCTTTAGTAGTTTTTCTTGTTGTGGTCATTTTAGCTAAGATTTGAAGATCATATATATATATTAACATACAAAAAATATAGAATAAAATTTTCCAGAAACATCAATAAGCAAATGAGATTAATTCTGAATATCCATTTCCACTAGAAGTTTAATGCAACATTCTGCAAGATTATCAGCCTTGCTTTGAGAATAATACTAGCTTGTAGACTGTGGATAACAGGGTATAAAAGATAATTCAAAATACTTAGAAGTTGTATAAAAATAAGACTTCTTATATATCATTTAATCTTGTTACAAGTAAACCTTAAATATATAAATCACAACAGAAATTCAATGAAAACAGTGTACTTTCTTCCATCAACAATCAAATTAGATTTAACTGCAAAATATGGACCTGGTATGTACTTCAGGTAACTTCAAGGATTAGTTAGGTCCCCTTCCTTTTTCTACTTGAATTTTTCTTTTAGGCATGGATTAGGGAACTTTATAAGACAATTTAATGTTGGTTCAATTCTGTCACATATACCGACAAAGTCAAGATAGACTTTGGTGTTTTGAGATTACAAATATCCATTACATACTTGTTAATGGGCATCTTTGTTCATCAGATCCATCAACACAATCACTTTTTCCATCACACCATATTGTCTTATCTATACAGTGTCCACTCCAAACACATTTGAATTGTGTACTTGAGCATTGCTGTGTATCTGCAAGATAAATTGACTTTAGTTGGAATATAAATTCAACAAAGATAATGATAACACGCAGAGTCAAAAACTGATCTGGAGAGAGGGATAGCTGCAAATAAGAAAATCCTTCTATTGATACCTGCTCAGTAGTTACCTTCAGCTTTCAACCCTGCGTCACAATGTGTAATATCAACCACAACCTTTACAAAATCAACACTTTCAAATGTTAAAAACTAGTGACATGACAATGGCATCAGAGCCATGTTCAATGCAAAACTAAGCTTATAGAAAAGTGGCCATTTATCTCGGACATTATGGGGAAGAAACTTTTGTACAAGATCGTTGGCATTTGAAATAACTGTCAATGTGATGGCTGTTCATAAATATATCCCTTTTATGCAACTAGGATATTGATCCTACTGAATAGATACAAACTACTTGATCCTACTTGGCCTTAACAGCATCCTTGCTAATCTGAGATTTTTGACAAAAACAGCAAATGATGTCAGAAATAATGTTTGATGCAATAAGCAAGGTTTTCACTTACTACAATCCTTCTCATCACTCTTGTCTGTACACTCAGCTATTTTGTTACACTTGAACTTTGCATCAATGCATTTATTGTCTCCACACTTGAACTCATTTGCTCCACATTTTGGTTCTAAAGACAAAAAGATTTATTTTAAGATATAGGCAGCCAGAAAAAAGGATTGAAAAAATCAAGGGAATTCTGTGCAAATAGTCATTGAAAATAAAACCTGCATCAAAATGAAGCAAGACATAAACTGAACAGTTATTAATGACAATGAACTTTTTTAATACAATCAAGCATACATTATAAAATGTGATATAAATAAAAGAAATGTATCAATATTATATAATGCAAATAGTGACATAATGGAAATTGAAATTTGCATAGACATATACAATGACAAAATTTAGGTACTAATATCCAACAACGAAAAGGGATAGAACAGCAATGGAGCACACATTTAAATTAACACCAGTCTGCATCAAGAGAGTCAACTAATGCAGATAGATCTTTAGGACATCAAGGGGCTGATGCGATGTACATAGAGAAAGGTTTCAGAAAAATGGGTTGATGTAGTTAAATTGATCTACTGTCAGAAGATATATACCATAAATACTTCGACATTTCATGGCAACAAAGAATTGTTGCTTAATACTGAAATGTTATTACATATAAAAATTATATGAAAAATGGAAACAAACAATTTAAGAAATGAAAGAGCATATAAATGGTAATGAAAATAAAGGTACATACAATCCATTTAACAAGTACATTGAAAATTTTTACAATCAAAGTATTTAATGGCTTTATTTCTTTATCAACTAAACAAAGTTTAAAGTTTTTGCCACTAAAAACAAATTTAAAACATAATTTATAACTTTTAATGTTAAAGAGTTTAATTTTATTTACAAACTAAAAATGAAGATATATAATTGGATAAATATATTCTTAAAATAGATAAATTGAATACTATATAACAAAATTTTTTTAGAAATGTTGGTTAGTTCTTTAGAAAAATGCTAAAGATGAGATGCACATAAAATCTGATTGTGTATCATATACTTTAAGCAGGATAAAGAAAATTACAACATCTTCCTCAATTAAAAGTCTAACAACAGCAGATAAGACAAAACTTCGTACAATTAAGCTTTGTACAATTTGTACAATAAGACACAGATGGTACAAAAACACATGGAAATGAAAATACTGCTTATTGGAAGCACGAATGAAAAAAGCACAAAGATAATCATTGTTACTTTTTTTTATAATGTACAGTTGACAAAATACACAAAAAATTATTCCAACAGTTGGTGATGCTGCAGGGGACTCTGGAAAACTGACCTTGCAAACTGACCTTGGAAAACTGATCTAAGAAAAGCTACTGGACTAAACTATTAGCTATGGCTGTACTATGTAATAACTGGATACTGCTGTGTGCCAATATCTGCTACTAAATGCAAAAACCTACTACATAGGGCTTCATCCTCATCACTGCCATCAGTGCAGTCTTCGTAGCCATTGCAGGTCCAAGACTTGTATATGCAAGATCCATGGTATCCACAACGAAATTGATAACTGTATGGACACCGGATTTTAGCTAGGATAAATTTTGAAAAAAAATAAAAGGGGTTAGATTCAAAATTTTAAACCTATCCTGTCATTATTAAAATGCAGTAGAGACACATCTATTAAAAGATTCCTTTGGCACATTTCTGCATGGCATTTGTAAAATTATATTCACTCATATTTATACATAGTATGTAGCCAGTAGTTTATGGCTATGTATCAACAATTGTTAGGATAAGAACAAGAATGAAAAATTTGCACACCACAGCCTTTTTCATCTGCACCATCAGCACAATCATTCTCACCATCACAATGCCAACTCTTTGAGATGCAACTGCCATCCCCACATGTGAACTCATCTTCACTGCATGTTGTTACTAAAAAGGTGATAAGGATAAGAACATTGAAAAATGAATGCTGAATTTAAATGGTTAAATAAAAAAATTTATATATATAAGATATAATGATAGCTTGGAGTATTAAAGATCAAACTTGCTACTTCAAAAAAAAGATAACAAAACTTCATATTCAAACAGAAATTCAATAGAAACTTTTGTAGCAATTGTATATGCCCAAAAATAAATTCTATAGCATTATGAATATTTACTTACCACAGAATATATGCCATCCAGTCTGGCTTCTCACCAGGATTGAATGACAAATGTTCCTAGTTCAAACAAATTTCCAATCTTTGTCCTGTCATGCTGAAAATTTTGCCGTGCATGAAGTTTCAGGTATTCTCGCGCTACCAAAAATGCTTTCTTTCAAGATTTGCGCATTATTTTAAGAAAAATACTTAAGAACGAGGTTAGTATTTTCATTGGCGTGCATGTATCATTTGATGCAAAACAGAACAATACTCTGAATCTTATCAAAATTCTATATCAAAATCATAAAATCATAATAATATCAAAATAAAGGTGCATCCAGAATTGGAGTTTGGAACAATGCTCTTTGATACAAAGAAACATCTTATTATTCCATAGGAATAAGCCAATTTTTTCCACAATGAAAAATTTTTGAAGAAGAGTCTAATTGTAAACAATATGTTGCAGAAACAAGAAATGACAAACATATAACACAATAGGACACACACGCAAATATAAATACACAACTTGTTGTTAGCGAAGAACTGCTAACTTTTAGCATAAAACTATCTTTACAAATTCTAAGGGAGACATGTCTTATATAGACAACTGGAATCTTTTAAAAGAAATCCATTTCGTAATCCCTTATCAATACTTGAAACACAGACAGTACTATCCACCAAGATATGAGTCTCCAACCTAGAAGAGAGAAGATTTCAAAGCCCAAGGGTTTTGTTAAACAAAGTAAAAGAACCAAAATTACCTACCACATCCAATTTCATCAGAATCATCATTAGCACCACAGTCTTTGCGGCCATCACATTTACGAGCTTTGTCTAGACAAACTTTTGAAATGTTGCACTGGAAATCAGTTGATGGGCATTTCGCAGCTAGAAATGACAAAAAGCTAATAAAAAGAGCCTTCCTCTGACAAGAGTTTAATGAAATCAAAACCAGCAGAAAATTGAATCTAAAGCATCATACACTAGCATAGGAAACATAAAAGACAAGCAACCCCTTTACTTGCAACTTGTAATTTGACTGGGAATAAGATAAAGGAAAAAATTTAGATAGAGATTTCTGTCAGCACAAGATGTGGACATTTTTGTTGGGTCTTTTAAGCAATGGAAAAAACCAACATGTCATCTTGTAGCTTATGATGTTGCTTTTTTTAATATACTTTAAACAGAATCTCAAGCACAGATGCTGAAAACTAAATACATACTGCATTTTGGTCCATCTGTTGTACTTTCATCACTGTTATCACCACAATCATTTGCTTTGTCACAAGTCCATGCTTTCGGTATACATCTTCTGCCATTTTTGCATGCAAATTCTGAGTCAGAACATTTTTTTGCTAAAAGAGGGCAAGACAATATAATATAGCTTAGAATTTCTGACTTAAGGTACAAAGGAGATTAAAAAAATCACATTCATCTGAGCTAGAGCTGATCTGTATTTAAAAAATATTTCATTGCGTTTGAAAATGCTCTATGTTTCAGTCTAGAGGAATTTAACCCTATCCAGACTAGGGGGGGGCACAAAGTGCCCCCCTAGTTGGTTTTTCTTTCATAACTTCAGGAGTTTCAAAGCAATACCCCTCAGACCTCCTGACTTTTAGTTTTAACCTATCTGACACATGTTCAGATAAAAAGATAATTTTTTTATTATTAATCGGGGGGTTGTGTAGGGGCGTTTTCAAAACTAGTCAAGTAAAAAATAGTTTAATCTGCCACGGATTCGCAACAAAATAATATATATTGATGAAAATTAGTATATAGGCATTAATTTGTCCTCTCTTCATGATTCTAGCCAGAAAATTCAAATTCAACATCCTTTTCTATGATTTTTCTGCTGCGCATGCGCACACATTTGTTGACATATTTATAGGTATTACAATAATAAAACTGCAAGTTTAGAGTAATTTTTCTGCTAAGGCATTAAAAATGAACTCAAACATGACATTTGGTTGTATCGATCATTTATTTATATAGAAAAAACTATAGCCAATTACAAAATATGTTGAGTTCTTTTGTTTTGAGCGTTAATAATTTTGAAAAGTAACATTAAAATTGTGTCAATCTTCTTGTTTCTATTAGAAAATGCATCAAATTTGCTTAATTTAATATCTTAGCCCGATGCTTTGGAATTAATGAATATTTTAAAATTTTCTAAAATTTTCTAAATTTTTGCTTCACCCGGCCACCATTATGATGACGTCATCGTAAAACCACGTGACTTAAAAATTGAACAATAATACTAAAATGTGGAGAAAAGACAAGAGTACCATCCAAACAAAGTTCATCGTCCTAGCTAGAGGGACAAAGAAATTACGGAGGGGGGGCACTTTGTGCCCCCCCCTAGTCTCCCGAAAGTTTCAAAAAGCCTAGTCTGGATAGGGTTAAACATTTGCCTATTTTACTTCTCGGACAACTAAGAGCTTTGAGACAAATGTTTGAATGGCTGCAAGTCATTGTGCGATTGGATATTTTGCTCAGCAAGTGTATTTACAGCTAACATATCGAGCTTATTTGTGGGCGAACACTTCCTACGAAGTTTTTTAAGAACCATACGGTTTTTCTATGGATTTGGGCAATAATGCGTAGCATTTTCACAAACAAAACTTTATCCCAGAGTGAATCCTATGGTTCCACCACATCAATAGACCAATCAAATAGCGTGAATCGCTTTGTTAAACACTTTGGCCAATCAAATCACGCAATGCCAGTCAGATGATAAAATCTAGCCAATCAGACGGCAGTTTTCACAAAACTTGCCCACGACACGCCTCTGATTCAGCAAATCATATGAATGGCGGCCAGGCATGAGATAAAGCCGACAGCATGTGGCTAAACACGGTTGCGAAGCGCAGTTGCACAGTAAATTAAATAATCCTTGTTTGCAGAAGAAATATTTTAAAAACCACAACCTTTACAAAAAAACTGAATTCCAAGCAAAAGGTTTTCTAAGACGACCTGCAACCACTCATGCAGTGAATATTCGTAGTCCACGAATTTATCGATTCAAAAAGTTTCAGGCCTAAATTAATTGAAACTGGTTCATGATATAAATCAAGTCTTCCTACTAAACGTGAAAATTTCCTACTTTTATTTACAACGTAATTTGATAGCTTGATCTTATGGAAGTCATGACTAGTTTGCCATAAAGGGGCGGTTTGACAGTTGGGCGGTTTGCCCTCTCTAGATTTCGAACAGAGAAAAATGGCTGGGAACAGCTTGTGCAGTTATTTAAATTCCCCGACAAATTTAAGTTTTTAAACAAGCTACTATTTCGAGTACATTTATAACTTGAACAAACCTTGCACTTTACACATATTGGCAAGTTGTCAACAACTTATTGACGATATGAATGAGTTCTGACTCACGTCCGACGTACACACAAACGAACTGTCCATTCAAAGTATTCCACACTTAAAAAATTAAAGTTAACCTACTGGGCAACTTACTGCAACTTGCTTCGTCTGAATTATCGACACAATCTTCTTCTCCATCACATTTCCAAGAAAGTGAGATACATTGTCCACTCCCACATTGCCATTCCCCTTTATCACAAGCCAAAGCATCTGTTAAATAAAACAAAAATTTCATTTTTTTGCTCATTGAAAATACTTAATGCATGTGATAAGTTATGATTTATTTTAAATATAATTTTTTATTTGCTTATCCAATATAATCAACATTTGACTTTCTTGCATAAATCGTTCCTTGGACAACATTAGATGATGTATTTCCCCCCAAATTTTGAGACCACCCAATATAGTACAATAGTGGTACCAGAAGGCAAATTTGATGACGGTCGAGTTTCCTATTTTTTATTCGGTTCTTCGAAATCAATATTTTTATCCATTTAATAGTTTGGGTAACATTACTACTAAAACAAAGGAACAGTAAAACTTGAAAGGATCTTGTTCGGTTTATGGCTCATTTAACAAATCTTAGAAAGCCTCCAACGTGTTTCAAATGCCTTACGAATACGTGTAGGCTACCTCCTTAAAATTTAAGTACAAGTTTATTTGTTACTGTGATATTGTTGATAACATTTTTCAATTGTGAAGAGGATTTTCTTTTACTGTTTTGGCAGCAAAACACGCCTATTAGACATGAAAACATTCAACAGCTAGAGTAAAATATTAAGGGAGGGAACCCACAATTATTTTCCTTCTTAATAGCCCGGTCCGCCTAAAAACTAGCATGAATATAACGATTGTAGTGAAATTTCAGAATAAATTGAAGAGGATCGTTTTAAATGCTTATCATAAAGTTATAAGAGAAACGTGTTTACGATAAATCGTGCGATCCGAAAAGTGAAATGCTTTATAGGCAAGGCCTTACTCACCAGCTTGTAGATACAGCTTTGTCGATAACAGTAATAGGATAACTACGTGTACAAAGTTCTCCATTATGATGTCTTGTTGTTTTGCTGGAAGTAACCCGCTTTTATAGGATGGACTCCAGCAAATGATCTAACTACGTTCTTTCATGCCCTTGCCAGCCAGGACATTGTAGTAAATAGACCATGATGTTGAAACGTTCAATTTGATTACTTTCAAAAACTTGCAATCTGATTGGCTGATTCTCGATCGGTCTATCCTGGAGCCACAGGGCGTCCATACGACAATCCTCCGTAGCTACGCCCGGAAAAATAACTTCACTTCTACAAAAAATACTGCTTTAGGAAACTGCAACCTGAATAAAACACCACTCTTTTTTAAACGAGTTTCCAAAAGTATAGATATTTCATATTTAAATTCCTCGTTTTTGGAAAATTTCATTTGGCAGGCACGGCGATAGTTTGGAGGCGATAAGAAATCTTGAGCAAAAAGGACATTATACGAAGCATTTTCATAATTATTAAAATCACAAGCCTTAAACGTCGATTATTTTATATAAACATAAAAATCCAACTGTATGTACGTTGATTGTGGACATTAAATGTGCAAGGAAATACAACGAAATAGACGAGAGATAGGGATCTTGGCCTAACCCAATTTGTCCGTTGTGGCGAACAATTTGAACAATGTGGTTTTAATTTGCTGATCTTGACAACAGGAAATTTTATAGCATGTAGAAGGTCGAAACCAGTCCCACTTCCTGGCTGTTATGTATAGATACTACATCCACTCACTTATTCAGTCCGGTATATCAAGACTTTATCTTGGTTATACAAAGTTAGTATAACGAATTACGCGTTAAAGACATATCGTGTATGATATAAACAATATTTTTCCAGGAATGGTTAATTTCAAATCATAATTAAAAATCGTCATAAACCCTTTGTGCCCCCCCCCCCACAACCATTGGCTACGAAGAGCAGACTTAAGTTTATTATTGCCATCAACCAGCCACAAACGAGCACGCTCCGCAGCGACCTATGACTCATTCCTGCCTCCGACACACCCCCTTGCGTGCCTGCACATCGTACGATCACAGAATTCTGTTGTAGATAGAAGCTTAGAATTTCGTCCTTGCAATATTAATGGTTTATTATCGGTCCTACTAACATACTATTGTAGAATGCAACAAAAGGCCGGTTTTATATGGCTAACGCAGATCTCGATCAATAATGCAGCTGAATATGAGAAAATTTGCTTCTGAAATCTGCCGGGCTTGTTCGGGTCAAGAGAAGACAGGTTGCCGATTGGAAAACTTGCACAGGTTGTTGCCTGGCCTTGTCACAACACAAAGCTTGTTTACAGTGGCGTAGTGAAAACTTGTTTTCAGAGCAGGAAGGGGGTGTTGAGGGTGTTGGAGGGGGTGTTTGAGGGCTATCATCAAAAGGAAATAAAATTTACAGATGAAGACAAGGACCAACTGAAGATTAGCTAACCAACTCATGATCAATCGGAGGAAGTCAAATCCTCCTACACCCCTCTCAGCCCTTGTTTGTTTCTGAAATTGTGAAAGTCGAAGAAATATTTCGTTTTTGAAAAATAATACGTCTGTATCTGCAGCCTAGGGTGCAGAGAGAAACTTCCTTGTTGATGCATTTGTGCTTGTTGCCGTTGTTTATTTAATCTGAAATCACAAAGCACAGGGCTCCATAATCAGAACACAAATAGAAAGTAGGAAATGTTTAGCAAAACAGTAGGAAACCTGCATGCCTTCAGAAGCCGTAGCTTGTATTGTATTTTCCTATAATTAAATAAGAACTATGAAGTTACTTCCGAGATGGTAAAAAAATTAATGCTTGTACTGGTTCAGGAAACTTGAAGAAAATTATGACGTAAGCAGGAAGTTTGACGAGATTAACACTGAACTGAAAAGGAAAAAAACTTTGTGGATGAAAAATGCAGAGTCAAGAAAACTTGAATAAATACATATATACTTTTTATTAGAAGTTCAGCTCGGGATTTTCAGCTCGAGATCAGTGCTCAATTTCTTAACATTTTTGCTATTTTGGTAGATATTTAAGTTTATTAAATATCAAGTGCTCTAGCGATCGAGTTCCTTTTGAGAAACACTACAATATTACAAATATAGCATGAAAAAGAGCACATAGCAGTCGCTAAAAGTTATTCCTTATTTCTTGTTCAGGAGATGGGTGTCTAATCATTTCCATCCCATCTTCAAAAGGAGGATTTTTGCACAGTTTCCTGAGGTTGCCTCGTGGTTTTGTATTTTTTTGGTTATCGAAAGGATCGAATATAGACGGATTCTTATATAACAAAAAACATGATATCACGAACCTCAAAAACTTGAGCTCTGGAAAAAGGCGGTTATAACTCGCGTTGTTCGCCAAGCCTCCCACGCGTTGTGTACTTATTCGGAAAGCTTCCCATAAGCGGCGGGCTTAGACGTGACCGCGGCATATTTTCTTTGCCTTAAATTAATAACAATATTTGATGTTTCTTCAGATTTAGAAGCGAAGGTTTTGATAAACATTTCGTTCAACTGATCTAAAATCTCAGGAATATGTAATAGCAGCATCAAGGACCGAGATACCGAGAGGGGGCAGGGGGGGGGCTTGGCCCCCCAAAAAACCTAAGTATTATAATTAAAATACTTTAAATGTGAAAAATATGGCTGTTTTCACTAATTTATCAGGGCTGACCCCCCCAAACAAAAATTTGTATCTCGGAGTTTGAGTAGCAGGTATTAGGTAAGAGGGTTCTCAAAATTAAGCCCCATTCAGCGTGACACGAAAGAACGCGAAGCGGACATGAAAGCACAGAAGTAACCTCTAAGTTAATGTAGGTTAAGCGGTGGTGCCTCAACCATTGGATACAGGTTTATTTGTTGTTGAACAGAGCATTAGCTGCGGGTTAAAATGACCCGTAACAAAGGATTATAGGAGATCTGAATGCAAAGATGGGATGAAGCGCTGTTTGTTGGTAGCGCGCGGTGCATGCCAACCGTTTCTAGGAAATCGAAAACGGTTCCCGCCGGGCATATGGAAATCTGAACCTCTAGTTCCTGCAGTATCAAGTTGCCTAGGATAGGTTTGGAACGCTATGTCACCTTGTAGCAGAAAAGAGTTTCAACCTCACAGCAATTAATTTGGGTATATTGTGGCCCATTAGAAATGAAATGAAAACGGGCCACAATATGAAAATAAAAAGAAAACCTATAGGCGAAAATAAGTATCAAAGGGCGGTACAACAGAATACTGTGAGCCAGAACGCCGGAACGACCAAGTTGCAAGGTAGCCTGCGCCACAGACCAAAAACTTTTGTGAAGTGTATGCAAGGGGGCAAGCCTTCCACTAACAGCCACTAACAATTCCTCGTAACTTTCAATTTGTGCCGATTTTCTGTAGGTATCTTGAATATCGGCTAACTTTTGACATAAGAAATTGCTCTACAAATGGCCGATATCAAGGCCACTTCTATGAAAAGGGCAATTTGGCCCCTCTTGCCCCTCCTCATCAAAGGCAACAGAGCGGTTGACCCTCTCCCGCCCCCCTCTCCAGCGTCCCTGCCAATGTGCTTCTCTAAGTACATGGTATCAATTAGATACTGGAGAAACTTAGGAATGGTTGAAAAGGGGCATGGCTGCAAATTGAAATCAAGGACAGAATTAACGTGGAAGGATCTCTGTAAGACTAATAAACGGGATAGAAAACGGATAAGTTCAAAGAGGCTGATTTCAGCCTATTCAAAAGCCATGTATTGAAGGAAAATGCAAACAAGTCAAATACATTGACAAATATTAATGCAAAAAGTCAGCTCTATTTCCCTTGAAAGTCTCTTTAGATAGGTTTAAGAAGAGTAAATTAAGGATGCAATGTTTGCGAAAAGCTGATAAAACAGCTTCCCCTTCAAATTTGACAACGCATCAGTATATATGGATCAAATAGTTATCTAACATTTATTTTTGCTGAAAAGAAGAAATGCAGGCTGCGTTTTCAGCTGCATGTTAAACGAAATCATCCTGGTTATTCTATTACAACAAAATTAAACCGATTGCTTGCATTTGGTTTCAAATAGTTATTTTGAATTTTCTAGAATGAAAATAGAGCTTCTGCTGTTTAGTAAATCTTTTGATGGGCAGTTAAAAGTAATAATGCGATAATAATAATAATAATGATGATAATAATGTAGCAACAAAGTCTCCATTTCGGAGTAGTTACTCAAGATTTGTTTGATTAACACCGGTAAACAATAACTTGTTTAACAATTTATACGTCATTTAAATATCATACCAATGAATATGGATTGAGATATAATTTCTGTCTCCAATATGGTAGAATGAATCTATAAATGTGGTGAGAATTAATCGGTAATCAGGGGGGTTGTGTAGTAGAGTTTTATTAAAAACAGACCATAATCATGACTATAACGAAATCTCACAGTTTCCTTCAAAATGTTTTCTCTTCTGCACTTCAGGTTTTTAAGTGACGTCATGAGAGGGGGGAAGAGAACCGGCAAAACACATTTTTGTGACAAGTTCGAGCGTAGTGGTTGAAACCGATGAAGTTAAGCATGGCGTCACTTTATAACGGCCCCTAAGCAAAAGTAGCATACTAATCGTCTGACAGATTTCGAAATATTCACTGCAGTGGTGGAAATCTAGAGGGTTTAGGGGCACATTCAGCACGGATGGGCGTTTTCCGTTTTAGGAGCTCGATAATCATGGCAATATTGGTTAATAGAACCTCGATTTCAACATTACCTTTGATTCACAGCATCCCTTTACATAATGATCATATCGTTTTAAAATGAGTATCGGACGATTGTGGCAGTGAATCAACATTTCCGTCAATTCTACACCACTACACTACTACATTTTTCATTCAGAAAAATTTCTTTTTCACAGGGAGATCAGACAGACTTCTATAGTGTCGAACAAGGTGCCCATAGACGGATCTTAATTTCGTTAGCCACAAATAATTTGCAGGTGACTTATTATCAGCAAGACAAGTAGTTCTCAATAAGCTGATGTGGAATTCGAATAAGCTGGTCATATATAATTTAAACTGTTGCACGCCAAATGTTGATCGTACCATAGATAGTGATCGTACGATGCCATGTCGTGAAAATCGAACGATCGCCGGCCTACATTTAGGAAGCGCTTTTGTCCCCACTGCATGCTATTACACGAGAAGGAAGTCGTGAGATTTTTTAAATCTCTCAGCAGTTTCAGTCTGAAATAACAAAGCAAGCAGATATACTTTCATCAAAAGGCTATGCTTTCACAGAGATGAAGAGATTAACACGTTTTGTTTATGAGGAACGACTGATGGCGGCGGCAGCCACAAGCCTATGAGAAGGGCAGAAAATTTGCTAGGCCGCGCCCTTTTCCAAATAGGCGACGCCAAACTTAGTTACGAAGCCAAAAACTTATTTTGGCTACACAAATAATAGAACCACATCACAAAGAATACTTCATGGCCCATGCCACCAGGGGTGTCGGAGGGCCATGTCCCCCATTTTTTGCGAGACAAGTAATTTCAAAGCTGCAATAAAAGGTGAAAGAGGTCTTGGTCCCCTCCCCACTTTCAATCCCGTGGCGTGGGCCCTGTACTTTGCCAAAATACAAAAATGAACCTGCCGAGAACTGGGGGGGGGGGGCGTATCCACTGGAAAAAAAAAATTTATAAAGTTTCTGAATTTAAGTTCGCTTTTAATATAAATTTCAACCCCATTAGAGAAATGCATTCATGGTCAATAATGAGTTAAATTTTCTGCTTCCAAAAAGACAATAAAGAAGA
This sequence comes from Rhopilema esculentum, assembly GCF_013076305.1. Next base: position 4,625,227 of record NW_027020174.1, on the reverse strand, counting down.
CTTGTGTTGATGTAGAATGTCATCTTCTAAAAATTAATATTCTGAAAGTAAAAGCACCAAAGCACCGTATCAATGGGCTTCCTTTCGACAAATTCTTTACAATCCAAGCAGTTAGGGGTGGCCAATCAGTTAATGATCATTTTCAAGTGATTATTTTCTCGTTCTTATTTTCTAGTGGCCACAGGAATGGCAAATAAATATTTTTTCAACGAGTGGGCTCACTAAACAGACAAGGATGGGCAAAATATCTTCCTCAAATCAGGAGCTTAAAAGTAACATCGAATCCTGCCCTAGCCCCCTAGTCGTCAAACCCTCTAGCCAGCCCCTGTCGCCAGCCAAATATATATATAATAATAGATGTATTGGACAAAGAAGGAAAATAATGAAGGAGGAAATGAAATGTCGTAAGCAACATCACCATTGAACGATGGGGTAGGAATGTTGTGGGCTTCCGTAAGATATCAAAACAATCCGATACAGGAAAAGGATCTTCGTTGGTGACAGAAGGGAGTTAATGCCATAATGGTTAATAAATCCTCCCACAAGAGTCAAGCTCTTTGGAATTCACGGGCCATAGAAAGGGTTGAATGACGAGCACTACTGGTGTTTTGATGACGTTGAATTGGTGAATTAGTGAACAGTAGCAAAATTGTGTCGATTTGCAGATTATAGGAAATCTTTTGCCGTGTTGACAACCTATATATTTTTGAGCCAGGGGCGTCAGCCTCCATTTACCGGGATGTAGGAAGGCCACTAAATCTCGAGCTACTTAGCATTACGAACAGAAAGGATAAAAGGCAAATCCAAAGGACAAAAATAGCAAATAGTAGATATTTGTAACATAGCGCCCTGCTAGTTTTGTCACATCGCTATATCGCTTACAGTTGCCACGTTAGCTCTTTGCCCTATTGGCTGGTTAATCGTAGCCTTTAGTTCCATATTGACGACAATAATGGTGAACTAAATAACATCAGCTGAGGATCCAGCAGAAAAATAGTGGTTTGTTGGTGCCATCGTGTAAATTCAAGCTGAGTGCTAATACAGGGGTGTTCGACTTGAATCTGTCCAATCAAAGGATTAATTCAGCTTAAATTCAGAATTTACACCATTCTTTTTAATAGTGTCGGTAATCTTTTCCGGGAACCATGGGTCGTCAACAGAAGCCAAACGGAGAGCTGCGAGGCCAGATGAAAGCTGAAAAAAGGTCATTGGAAGTGAATTGAAAACCAAGCGGTGCTTGGTTACCAAAGAACTAGAGAATGGTTTATGTGCACGGACAGGTTCATGCGAAGCGGCAGGCGAAATGGGTTCGCACTTTAGAGTTTAATGATTGGTCAGAAGACAGCCAATCAAGAGAAGCCCTTCCCCCAATTGCTTTATACGATCCTCATTGGCTTTCCCCTATCCACTTCTTGATCTTGCTGTAAAAGCTAGCCAACCTTCGCCCATCAACCAAAGGTTCACACCATGAGGAGTGTATTGTATGCACTGTCTTGTAGGAAAAAGACCAAGTATTGCCACTTGAATCCACAATTGGTCGAGTAAATTACAGTCTTCCCCAAAATGAATAACAAGTAGGGTCGAGGAAGCAATAAATGCAGCCTCTTTAGGGAACAAAAAATTATTTTGCATCCATACCCACACAACCAAATTCTTGTTAATTTCGGCTTTTATTGGCATCCTTCACTTGCAATGTTAAATGCATTGGTTAATGAAGGAATTGGTGGCGATTTTGCATGAACAAGGCATGCTAATTGACGGGAAAAGTTCATTGCCTTTACTTCTCGACCCCCTCGCTCTCCTTAACGGGGTGGTCTCCTTCTAGCAAAAGCAACATTGAATGTGGTATTCCGCAGGGCTCGTGTTTGAGACCCTTGCTTTTCATACTATATATCAATGGCTTTGGGAACTGTCTGGAAAGCATGGTCCTAAATTTGTATGCTGATCTAACAGGTATGAAAAATGAGCTGGAAAATATATTGAATTGGATGAGAATAAATAAACTTTGTTTGAATGCCAGGGAAAGTGAAGATATGGTGATAGACCACAGGCGATATGTTTTTAGGGTAGGCAATGACTTGCCTGATCCCATGCGGCACCCGAGCACGATCCCCTGGTAGAGCAGCAATTTTATTTTTCCTAGACATATATTGCCAAAAATTGATTAATTTGTTAGCTGAAAGGTACTCGTGTATAAATATTGATAAATGATAAAAAAGGTGAGTTCTTTGGACGGCAGTTTTTGTCAATGGCAATTGATATGGTCTCTGAAGACAATCTCGCCTTTATTTTCTAACGCCTTTTGTGTTTATGAACCTGGAACGAGTATCAAATCCAAATTGCGACAAAGAGAAAAACCAACGACGGGCTTGAATAGGGAGGAAGCACAGTTGAAAAGATTGTTCTGTTCTTGAAAAACGCACGGTGAACTTTCTTTTATTTCCAAACAAGATCTTATGAATTTACCTTAAGGCCTAAAGATCATGCCACTGGTGGAATTACGTCTGTCAATAGTATTAATACAAAACGGTTTGTTCAAATCCCATATATCCTAGACAATTTAGGTCGAATTCATCCAGAAACCATGAAGATAACAAGACATTCCCAGGGAAAATTGAAAAGCAACCAAATTCCTTAAACACGTATTTCCAAAAAACTCGAAACACAGCCATAGTTCCTAAGCATTTAATGTTATTAATAAGCTGATTATATTTATTTTAATTTTTGATACTAGATATTTTATCAAATCTTGAATAAAATGATGAATAAAGTTAAACTCACTTCTGCCTGACCAACAATTCTTGTCTATAATGATTTTCTCAACTAGCATAAATTTGGCGTGCTTTGTCTGCCAATAGTGGCGATAGTAGCTTCTTTTTCACGATTTTCTTCGTTTTTTATTCATTTAAATGATATTATCTTATTTGTTATTAATTCAAGATATAATTTAACTTCAAATCTAGATAACTTAAATATCTAAAACCAAAGGACTTGGCATAGCCAAAAACTAGTACAGAATCAAATAACCGTTTAAAACTACGCCAACATCAACGCGGGATAACCATTTTCCTATCCTATGCTATGCTATGCTATGCTATGCTATGCTATGCCATGCCATGCCATGCCATGCCATGCCATGCCATGCCATGCCATGCCATGCCATGCCATAATATGCTATGTTATGCTATGCTATGCTATGCTATGCTATGCTATGCTATGCTATGCTATGCTATGCTATGCTATGCTATGCTATGCCATGCCATGCCATGCCATGCCATAATATGCTATGTTATGCTATGCTATTTCATGCTATGCTATGCTATTTGCTATTTGCTATTTGCTATTTGCTATTTGCTATTTGCTATTTGCTATTTGCTATTTGCTATTTGCTATTTGCTATGCCATAATATCCTATTCTATCCTACCCTATCACATCCAATCCAATATCAGACATTGTACAGTTTCGGTGAACGTTTAGGAGTTTTTTACTACCAAAGATTCCCTTCTAGGACTCAGTCACTATCGTACTACCTTTAATGCATCACCAAAATTACTAGAGGGTTTTGTTTAACGATAAGAAAAGCAAGAGGACTGAAGTGAGTCTTGCAAGAAAGGTAATTGTCTCACAAGAAATAGGCTATTGTTATGACATGGAACATAAGCATTTGCTTTCATTCGAATGAAGAGTCTTGAGCCATGAATCTAGGAGCTCTGTTAGGCCACGGAAAGGATCAATGCAGGATAATAGCATGAGCAAGGTGAGATTAGCCCTTTGTAGCATTGCTCTTTCAGGTGATATGTAACGAGTGTAAATGATCCTTCTTGCTCTTCTGGGCTTCTCTAAATCCACCTAAAGGCGAGCAAACGGTTGCTGTCTAGAAAGAATGACTCTCCTTGGCAGCAACAACTGCCAAACAAAAGTTACCGGATCTGCGGAGGAGTTACGCAGAAGAACAATCACAACTTACCAGCAAGTATCTCAACTTAAACAAAAATATGAAGTGAATAAAAGTTATCATGATAAAGAAAGCAGGAAAAGCTTTCCGCTTTTATTTTTAAATCCAAAGAATCATCCAAGGAATAGAAATATCTAACATAAAATTTACTGGTTTTTGGCTGCCAAGATGTCTGCCTCGGTAACAGTATGAAAAACTCTGTCTAGCTCATCAACGGGAAGTTCCATATCTTTCCTCCTCTCCCCAAGCTTCTCGTACGCTTTCTGTCTGTGAAGATACTTGTAAGCGGCTTTTTTCCGTAACAGCATTCGATACTACGAGGTGATGAAAAGGGAGAAATTAAAAAAGGTGAAGAGCTGGGGCCTCAGAGAGGGGTGGGAGGCTGTGTGTTTCCCTGGTTGATACCAAAAGAGATCTTTTACACTCTTTGCTATTTTTCAGATAAATGTTTCATGAGGGCTCCATCTTTCCCTGGAGATTATTATCAGTATGACAAAATCTTTGTACGAGGAATACCCTGCAGAAAAATTAGGTTAGTTTCTTGATGAGATGAGAAAATATCATATCTCAAACATAAGCAACATAGGCTGGCAAGGATCTAGCATAATCCGTAATATTACAATCCACCAGGTGGGAAGTTAAGACGTTTTAATGGCATTTGTGTTAGACGTACTTCAGACGACAAATGAATAAAGCCACACGTTGTAATCGAGATGCAATCAAAATATAAGACCTCGTTTGCAATAAAAAGCGACGGAAGGACGGCAAGATCTAATGAAGAAATGACTCAGTTATCGTCTTCAGATATAAAATCACTTCCCACAATTCTTAGAAAGCCACAGCATCAAAATAATCTAGAGAAAAATTATTTTTTAAACAGCAAACAAAGAATATATCAAAATGAAATGATTTCCTGTCATATCATATTTTGGTAAATTACATTACAAAACTGGCAATTATTGGGGCTTTCACACAACAAATTGTCCATCAAATGTCAACAAAGCCAATAAAGCCAAATATTCAAATGTTTTGTTGAGTAAATGATCCATTGTCACTTAAGGTAGTGATTCTCCATCACTTCACTGCCATACCCAATCCAAAATCAGGACCCAAGCAGATGGGATAGCCCATTCAGGTGGATGACTCATTTTGGATTTGAGGCGGGGACTCTCTGTATTATAGTACTTTATGTATTAATCAGTCTTCCATCTGAGTGGGCTATTCCAACCATACGAGCAGGTCCATGAGTACATTGAGTACCCTGTCTTTTTTAAGAACCAGTAAATTGAAATTCAGGCTAGCTGTTCGAGATTTTTCCAAACCTTTGAGGATGGATTGTTCTTAATTTGTTCTGAAATTGGTGTAAACCGAACGCTAGCTATTGTGGTAAAAGGGAGTGTTCAGGCCCTCACTTGCCAACAAAGTGAGTGAGCCGTTCTTTATTTGCCCACAAGTTTGAAAATTCGCCAACGAAGCGCCCCTATAAAGCAAAACACTCTTTTTTTTAGGATGGAACTGTGCAGGTGGTTTTACAACTTTGTTTCCAATTACATTTCACAGTACCTCAGCCTCAGCTTGTTCTTAATTTGTTCTTGAATGCTGACAAATTTCGAGTCCCTTTTTTTATATCAAAGAGTTAATTTCCCAATTGAAATCTCGACCAGTTGGAAAAGCGTCTAGTCATGGCTACTGGTTTTTGAAATGTTCCCTTGATTCTTCAGCAATACTCTAGCTTCTATTTGAATGACTGTGAGGAGCTGGCCCAGGAAGGAAGGGTCAAACTAATGCATAGTCTGTAAATCAAACTGGACAATTTCAATACTAAACAGCCAGAAATCTTTGCAGAGAGGCAACTGAACTTTATTTTTCACACTGACGACAGCGTGGCTCAAGGCGATCAAACTCAAATCAGGTTTAACAAAATAAAAAATGAGCAAATAATACTTGGATGACTCAGTTCATTAAACAGAACGTCACCCTTCTCTATCATCCAACAAAAAGCGTCCCTGGGTCCCCAGTATTTGTAGTTGTTTCTACATGGCAACTGAAAGTACTTTTAAGAACACTGAGAAGCTACGCTCATCGCACAGTGTTTTGTGCCTTGTCCAGGAGACAACCCACAATCCTTTTTTGAAACGATGTTTGTCATCATCTGGAAATCAAATTTCCAGTCTGTTGCCGTCTAGTAAATACGAGACAATATCTAATTTAGATAATGCAATAAAAGGTCTCTGAGACGAAGAAAATTTGCTGGTCGATTGACGTAGGCATCCATGTTGTTGTTGCTTGCTTTGCTGGTTGATACGTGGACGGACCAAAGAGAATGGCGAACCTGGTGGGGAACAATCGAGTAGAAAAAGCGTTCAGGTGGATCATGAGAAGAATGATCTGCAAACTGGAGGATGGGTTTTAATAAATGCAGATGTGGGATTCACGCTGGAATAAAAATTAAAGAGGAAGTGGTTTTGCCGCAAAACTGGAGCGTAATCATCCTTTAGTACTTTTCCTTAGGCACGTTTCCACCCCTGCTTTTTAGCAAAAACTTCTGAAAGGTTTTTCGATTCTATTTCAGCGACGACCAATCACATTCCATCGATATCTGTCCGCCGACCCCTTTCTGTCGATCATCGACAATCCTGACCCCATTTTTGGCTACTTTTATAGCCTTTGAGTGAGAAACCTAGAGGGGTAAATAACCCAAGGGGTAAAAAATCCAGAGGGTTTTTCGCACAGTTTACCCTTGTTCTTCGTTGACCTCTAATGGGGAGTGCTCTGTTTTTTCTATTGCGAACAGCGACAATGATACGATATGTCGAAAAAAATCAGCTAAAAATCGAAGTTCAAATGCAACAGGTACAAAGAGTATGACGTCATTGACTGATCACTTTACGAAAATAAAAACATAACAAAAATGCACGATAAGGTCAAGATTTGCGGATGGGAACAGGCGAAGAATTTCCGTTGACTTTGCAAGCAGTACAAAATCCAAGTCATGTTGCAAAGATTTGCAGAAATGGGTGATCATAAACTTTCTCAAGGATGAAGAAAAAGGAAAGCTAGTCTTAGCAGAGTTAAGCTTGTCTAATAATGCAGAGACAGCTTACGAGAATTTTAATCAGGACTTCGTTTGAGAAGCAGATAGCTCAATAGTTGATAGCGTGACAAGTAATCTGGCCGCGAACTTTGTTCAGGAGCTCGTGATGTCGGAGCTGCTTTTTTATCTAAAATATCTTGAATGAAGTGTGATTCTGATGGTCAAAGGTGCGAACTGTTTTGCCTTTAAAGGGGTGGGTGGATGTGGGGTGAAAGAAATTATTTGGCAATGCCCACTGTGTCACGAGAAGCTACAAAACATTCCACTCAGTATTAGGATTTTAATTAAGTAAAATTAAACACGCCTATAAGAACAAGTTAAACCCATAAAATTGAAATACTTAGTTCTTACTTGCAGATCATGAAAAATTTAAGATTATGAATCACCAACCAAGTACTCTTTTAGTCTTTAACAAAAAAGATTGAAAACTTTTATCAAATATGAATTAGGATTATTTTTTAAAGTGAGTGTTACATATTCATACTGAAAATATTTGAAGTTATTGATCCAAGAAGTGGACGAACCTTATCAAGAAGTAGACGAACATTTTGCACGAACCTTTCCAGACTGAGAATTACAGTTATAAGCGGGTATTTATAGCCTGCACTCTTGAGATCTTCCAGGGCCAAACAGTCCTATCTGTTAAAGGGGCGTTGGCTATCATTTCCCGAGGAATATTATTAAATCATTGGCTCTGTTGAGCGATTTTAGTTCTTTCTTGGAACCTCCCAAAAGGCCTTGGACATTTATCCATATGGCCAGCTGCCGAAGCGGGGTCTTTCTTGGATCCTTTACATCTGTTCAATCTTTTAATCCGAAGAGGAGACTTTGTTTATTTATTCCCCACGGAGGGAGGAAGGGAGAGAGGGAGGGAGAGAGAGGAAGGGGGAGAGAGGGAGGGGGAGTGATGGATGGAGGAAAGGATGGAGGAAGAGATGGAGGGAGGGATGGAGGAAGGGATGGAGTAAGGGATGGAGGGAGGGATGGAAGGAGAGATGAAGAGAGGGATGGAGGGAGAGATGGAGGGAGAGATGGAGGGAGAGATGGAGGGAGGGGGTAACACTAATGTGTAGCTGAACGGTGCCATGCCACCCATGTGGGTGGGTCGAATGTCTTCAAATATGGGTCTCCAAAATGCATTGACTCCCACATACTGTATATGGGTAAGCTCAACTGTCGAGAAACCCAAATTTTTTGTTTACATACACTCCTTCCCGACTAAAGCGATGCTTGATACATAATGCAATCGATCAGTTGAAAATTGTCATTCTATCAGTCTCCCCACTGCTACTTACAGTTGATTTTATAAAACTTAAAACTGGGTTTTGTTTCTCCAATCCTTAAAAGTGGTTAAGTTTGCTATATTTTGGGCGGCACGCCTCCGTCGTTTTTTGGTACAAGTTACCCCCTCCCCGGAATTAACTCTCAAAAAAACACAACAATGTGCAATAAATATGTAGACCCAGGGTAGGTCTCAGAGTGTAGTGGAGCTTTTCCAAGAAAGTGGACGAAAAATGATAATAAAAAAATAACTTTGAGGCAAAGAGCATCCTGAAGGAATGCGTCAACAAAAACTGACCTCAATCACACTGATGTCATATTACTCCCATGCCTCTAGATTCTGTGTCTGACTAAATCCAGTAACCCAGACAAGCGTATTCTTAATTCAAGAAGTACAGATGCCATGTGATGTGGTTTAAGCTAGGCTGGGATTCGTTTCGTCTCATTTTGATACTAATCACTGAATTAAGAGATTCGGTGTGATAGTGGCTTACAAATGCGGACTTTGTCCCACGATAGAGCTATTTTGATTAACAATGATTCTGTTCTTAAGTGCTTTCTCTATAATACTCCAACAAACTCGTCCTATCATTGCAAACAGGACAGGAGACTAACATCGATTAAAAGCCAACAAAACCTCCTGCTTCAAATTATAACAAATTCCAAAAGAAACCCATAACGCCACGAATTTCAAGGTGGAGGTGCCAAGTTCTATACATCGAACTTGAATTTAGTGCTGCAAAACTGGACCTCTATGGAAATATTTTTGCTTGCCAAAAAGTGGGGGGATGGCCCCTAAGCCCCCCCCCCCCGATGACGGTCCCTGCCTGAAGAACCGTCACAGCTGCTGGATCTGATATAAAAACAGCGGAGATTCTCTACCTGTAAATATTTCATTGCTGCCTTCCATCTCAACAGCTTTTCTCGCTGCTGATATTAATCCCAAGTCCAAAGATCTAACCTAGAATTCAACTAGGTTCATTTGCGTTTATCCTTTGTATCACATACATTAAACATAAACACATACTTTGTATCACAAATCGTTAATCGCAAATTCAACTGAAATTTCAGTGCTCAACCTCTTCAATTTTTCAAAATCATTCGTCTAAAGAATTGTTGAATATAACATTTATTTTCAAATCGACCAATAGAAAAAGGAGTTTTTTTAGTTACGAATATTAAGAGTTAAAGATTATCAGAAAATGGAGAAACTGAAGAGTTTTGGCCTACTTTGAACTTCTTAACAAAGATTCGATCCACGAGTTATCATAAACACATCGAAAATGAACAGAAAAATGTGAATACATGTTAACGATTAGGGGATGTTACAAAGCGGAGTCTAGTTGACATTGATGGTTGGAACGACGCTTGAAAGTCCTATGCTTCAGACTTAACAAACAAACAATAATTGTCTGATTTAGGTTTGTGCAGCTGTTGCTCAAATGACAATGCGCTTTGTCTCGATCTCGTATTATCCAATTCATGCAGCCTCCTTTTGCAGAATTTCATTTAATAAAACACCATGAATGCACTGTCTGCTTCACTTGTTTACAAAAGGGTGGCTAGATTTTGTCTGCTGCAGATCAACCTGCAAATGCTGTTGGTAACCTGCCATGGCAACGTGATTTTTCAGAAGATGCTCATTAAAACGAGGTACAGAAAAACAAGCAATGGCATTCATTCATTAGGCCATTCAATCCCTCTCTACACATGTGAGCACAGGGTGACCACGTTATGCTATAAAATACATGCTTAGAGCCGCCAGTTGCCTTGTTGCTAAGGAAACACAAAATACGCCGATTGAATGACAATAAGAAAGTGTATATCTTTTAACTGGAACAGGCAGCTCAAAATATCCCAAAAACTCCGCCATGGCAGGTGCGATTCAGTCATGCTGGGTGCATTTCAGTAATTGCGGTTTCTATTATAAATTTTACAGAAACGTCGTAACAGCGTCTCTTCGTGAAAAGACTTCTCATTCGGCGTTCAGAAGCCCAGATATACAGAAACTCAAATAACTTATAAGGGCTCTATCGGGCGAAATAACTTCACAGGCAAAACAATCATCGTCATGAGGCAAATACCCAAAGTTATCGGGCCTATGATTTGAGACATGTAAAATCATACAGTGGAGCCTCCGTATAACGGACACTGTTCTGACAATTCTAACTGTCCGCTATAAAGTGTGATTTTGTCTGCAATTAGCTGCAATAGCACTCTCTTCTTTACATTTTGTTCATTATCTTTTCACTTAAATGATTATATTTAACTTGAAATTTAGCTTTTCTTTAAATTTAAAAGGTTAATAACTTGAATGTTGTCGATTATCAACGCTCTTTTAAAAGCAATTTGCTCATCTTAGACAAAAATATGTCCGTTCTTAAGAGGTGTCCGTTTTATAGAGGTGTCCGTTGTAAAGTGGTGCCAGTTGATGGAGGTCCCATGGTATGGTTATATCAAAGGGTGAAGTATTTATGTCTCCTTTTTTTGTGTTTGTGATAGAGCCTTGCCACCTTGAAAAGGAAATTGCCATGCTAAGGAGCCATAAGCACAGTTTGTACGCTTAAATTCATCCTCCACATCGTCGTAAATAACAAGAAAAGCAACATGCCTATCACAGTCTCCCCGTATAGACATAGGACAAGTGAGTTTATGAGTAGGCCCCTTGTTGGAAATACCACCTTAATTTTGTCAATCAAAGGCAGAGAGTCTGCACTTGCAAAAAATTATTCTCACTAAATATTTAAGAAAAAGTTGTCACGAACTCATAATAGGGGCCCTCGGCTGCATAAACTGAATTTTAAGATTTTATGAAAAGCCTATCGTGTTTTTTATAAACAAAATTTGAAAAGTACATTTGACAAAAAAGTGGCAGTGACGGTGCCATAGGGAGCAAGATAGGTATGGCTACCCATTGACGTTTACAAATTAAAAATACAGTTGTGCTAAGGGCCATGCCAAAATTTTGAATAGGTCACACCTTAGGGACAACCGGTTTGGATCGAAAAATATAGTGACTATTGTTTGAATAGAAGATGAAATGTGCACAGAATTTTGGTATAGCCTTGGGTGATATAGCTACATTTTTATACATTTAATGCTAAAGATATTAACAGAGAAGACGAAAAACTAAATAATTCTAACTAGTTTGGTATTTCCTATATCGGGTTCATTAAAGTAAGCGAAATATTTCAGTTTCCGCGTCCATATCACACTTTTTTATCCATTAAGAAATCAAAAAATCATAATATAATCATAATAAAAGTTACTAATAATAATTTCTACTAATAAAACAAGTAGCGAACTGAGGATGAAAGCTTCAAAAACATCATGGAAAGTATCAACAAAGAGACGAGCCTAAAGAGTTTGTTATACCAAACACAATCGGCTAAATATAATATAAATTGGCACAAAGTCTCAAAGAACCCTTGGCTGTGTAAAATAAGCAATGTTTTTAAATTCTTATTCAGATTATTATAGAATATTATTCTTAGTTAGATGTTAAGTTAAAAACTATCAAAAACAAGATGAAAATTGAAGTGATTCGAAACCACTCAGGAGACACGTGGAGCTCAAGTACAAATAAGATCAAGGTGTTGTACCAGAGATTCAAAAGTCAACGAGTGACGTAACAACGTATGTGAAATGATCTCAATCCTTGTTTACAAAAGGGAAGAATCGTCATAGCAGAGTTTCAGCACACGTTGCATATGGGCATAACAAACGACAATTGCAAAGGTTATCGCCAAGAGATTTTTCAAAAAGACAATGTTGATCATGAGCCAAGTTCTTATCTTTTAAGGCAGTCGACAGATATAAAGTGGCTTGAGCCATGTGTCGATCAATTTCAGCCAATCAATAAGCGTGTGAGTGGAATCACACTCACTGATTGGTCAATTCTTGTTTGAAAGGCGGTTTAAGCTTTTTGAGTATCTGTCGATTCCCGTTAACCACAGCCTTTGTTTATGGTTCCCTTTAACTACATACGGTTTATGTTTCGAAACTACTTATCTCTGAAAATAGCTAACAGAATCCGTCACTTAATTTGGAAAACCTGTAACCACAAAAAAATAGGAAGGAAAATTTTGGCAAGACAGTTAAGGTAATGTTCTCTGTGTACAAAGTCACATGTCCAGCTTCAAGTGTCAAGCGATTGGCTAAGTACAGTCTATAACACTGCAGAAGACCCGCGTTTACCTCGCGGAAAGTAAGTAAGACCTCTACTAAGGAAGAAATGAGGTGCAGGAATTTTATGAAGAGAAAAGACGCAAATAAAAAAAAATCTAGAAATATAATACTAAATGCAGAAAATGACGTCATGGTGCAAAAATAGCAGAAACCATGGTGTGAGTGAAAACCGCAACAAAACAACCAGTGGTATTTGAGGTTGTAACACACTATACTTAAGCAAGTTGGGAGAATCAGAGATAAAACCGCAATTAAATAACCATCCAGTTATTCATTAGAGGCAACTTTAATTCTACTAGAATCAAACGTGGGAGCAGATTCTGTGCTTCGATTTTCGAATGATCCACCTGCCATGCATTGTTTAAACAAATGCCGCGTATTGTCAAACCAACTGTTACGTGGTGGAATAAGAGTTTAACACGTTGAAACAACCCATTTAGGCCCGTCCTATTTTTTGTATGAAACAAAAGACTTTCCTTGCGACTAGAGTGAACAATACAATATCGCAGAGCATTTCAAGAATAGAATATTTATTGATAAAGTTTCACTCTTTTGTAAAAAAATATTTCTGTGCTTTGACAGCAGCTAAATTTTCAACTGCTAAGATAAGACTTTTACTCGAAATTTAAGTAATATCATGGCGATAACCACCGTTTTTTCTCAAGTAAAATAAAAAAATGTGAAATTTCTCTCGCTCTAGTTTTCGAGCTTCATTTCTAGGTTGATACTGGGAAGATTTTACTGGTTATTCTACATTTATGATTATTTCAAAATTTTCTTTCAGATTAAATTGTCCAAATCAAAAAACTTTGAAATAGATCTTTTTCACGTAATCAATAGGTTAATCTGTTCCTCAGTTGGTTAGTGTAATCACATCAAAGATAGGCAAAATATTTTTTCAGAAAAACTGCATCGGACTAACCTGGTTCGGTGAAATGTAATGAGGGTTTTCGTAAATCGTAGAGCCGGAAAAACTGCCACTAAAAATTCGGATTGGATTGAGAACAAATCTTGGTCCTGTAAAATATAATTTGCTTCTTTAGACAAGGCAAACATGATTCTTAGCAACTCATATCACGAAGAGAATAATTTTGCTGTAAACTTCAATTGCATGAAAGAAATCTCTATTACTTGCAGAAACCTTCAATCTCTTTACAGAATAAATAAACTTCAAAGCATTCAGCTATATGATCTAACTGGCAGGAGGTAAGTGTGTATTTATTTATCATGAGACGATTTTTCACAGAATTTATGCTGAAATATATCAATTCAATTCAAGCACTTCGAATGGATTGAAAGAATTGATGGGAAGGCGAGGGGGAGGGTCAGAACTTTGCTCATGTACCCCAAAGACCATCCGCTTGATGAGTGATATGAAAAATGGGTAATGAATGATTTTAGGCAGCAATGAATCTAAAGAAGTATGCAGTGTTTTGATAAGGTATTAGTCGCATCATTTCGCTAAAAATACCACCATTTGATGCACAGCCTATATTGCTACAATGTCTGCCAAAATTAACTTGAGCACCCAGCGATTTGCGATGTTATTCTATATTTTTCAGTTATTTTCCCACACATTACTACTTCCGTTTTTTCTTCCATCAAAGAATGTTGATAGTATAGGCAAATATGATACAAGTCACACGAAAAACGTACTTCCTAATCTTTTACGTAATATTAGAAAAGACAAACGTTTTTACAAGGGAGAGAAGAGTATGACTTCATTTGCCCGTGAAGATTGAATATAGTGTTGCAAGACACTTGGCAGTTATTGTAGCTTGTTTATCCCTTCAAATTTCAAATAGCACGACTATTTATCACGGAACTATATATCTGGTGTTCCATATTTATCCTGTAGCCAATTAAATGGCTGGTATTTGGGTATTTAAGATTTTCATAGAGACGAAAAACCACACAACACAAGCAGTTAGTCAGATCCTAAAATTGTTCTATCTTGTTAACTGTGATAAACTATGACGTCAATTTTCATTTTCATTTGCAAATCCCGTAGATCAATGAATGAAAAACTATAGAACGCGGATTAGAATTTCCGGCTTATAAATTTCAGAGAAATCGTCACCAAACCAAAATATCAACTCACCTATTTCGTTCAAAGAGAAATCCTTTTGGTTGACAATCTAGAAAGAAAATGGCCAGATTAAAACCAATCGATAAACTTGAATAATATATTATGATCATTGATTTTGAATTTGTAGTTATTTGACCGCTACGAAACCAGAAATATCGTTAATAACAATTAAGATATAGGAGCTGAAAACTTATGAAAGGATTAGAAAATATGTCTTTTGGTCTCTTAGAAAAATATGGTGTCTTGTTGAAGAGGCGTAGAGAAATTTGGACGGGTGAAATAAATCTCGTCTGGAGTCAGTTCCCTCGGACTTATTCACTTCTAGCAAACTATACTCTGCTTAATCAGCTTTTACAAAGTCATTCCTTTGCTCGCCTGAGGGACAAACTCTGCTTTATCCAATATAACAAAGCACCAAATAATATAATCTAGCACCAAATATCCAATATAACAAGGTAGAAGGAAAATATAATTATTCTGAGTGTTAAATACTTTGTTGGAGGAAATTAGGAAAACCCACTCTATACAACAACAAATCGACAAGAGAAGATAAAATCAACCATCGTTGTTAATCTCTGGCATAAACAATACAAAAACAATTTGCCTAAAGTGTTTTCTATCAGTTTAAACACGCTGCGACAAAAGCATATTTTAACCTGGTCACAGTGCTGGTCAGAAAAACCTTTTGGCTATGTTTTGTCTTAGCAAACTTATAGCTTCATGCTTCTGCACGCTCTTTTCTCAAAACCCTGGAAAACGTGTTAGCCAAAAGTGTCCAATAACAACTACATCAAACTCTGAAATCATATTACATGACACGAATAGGCAGAAATAATACGCATTACACTAAAGTTCATTCCGTCTCGTCCTGCTTTGCTTTCCGCAGGTAAAAAACCTCAGATGACGACCATAAGGGGTGTAAAAATAAAGAAATTGCAGTACGAAAATCGTATAAATCAACAATTATTTGATTGAGCGTTGTATATAGCATCCACAATGGTAAAAATCGATTGTAGTGACCATGACTTTTTCAGCCATTGTGGATTTACTCTGGTCCATCAGGATGCGGAAAGGCCAGAGTTGAGAACTAGTGGGATTACAGGGCTTCAGACTCTGACTGCGGAAGGTCACTAACATCAAAATAATTTCAAGTTCTACACCTAAACCAGCCAGATGAAGAACAGAGGACTCTGATTATAGTCACAGCAAATGTTACTTAAATGTTGTGACAGTAAGCGGAGTGTGACTGTAAACGGAGCTAAATTGAGTAGTTTTGATTATTTGGGATTAAATTCTATGTGACTGTAACTAGTGGTTTGTTACTAAGCTGAGTGAATTAAGAGCTGAGTCGACCGTATCAGCAAATTTTTAAACTCCTGGGGTAGGCATTTAGTTTCAACGAGAACTTGGGACTAACGTAAGTCATCAACTTAGGTAACATTTGAACACGGAACTGTCATTATGTTTCGACTTACGCGGTTTTCGACTTAAATGCGGTTTTCAATGAAGCCGGGTTGGACTTAAAAAAGGTAATACGTACAAGTGCTAGCAATGCTTGAATTTTCTCGCCTGCAAAACTGATTCCATTTGAAACCCTTTAGGAAATTTATCTTTGAAACAGAGGCTTCTCACAGTTCCGGGTTGAGAATGTCTGTTTGACATTCGAGGCCTAACCGTATACCTAACCGTAAAAAACGCTCAAGTTAGTCCCCAAAACGCCGCTCAAAATTTACTTTCCACTGAGGATGATTTCGAAGCTTCCTTGGAGAAAGTTTATTATGGGGCTGGCTTTGAAAGAAATATTTTTTGTTTCTGTATCAAATGAGAAAATTGTTACAAACTTCTGCAACAAATACGCCAAGTTACGTAAATCAACAAGAATTCGCCTTAATCAAAGTGCTCGCTCATTCATGCATGATTTAACCAGAATCGTCCTTAATCAAGGAATCCAGTTCCTCGTTTGTTCTTTTGATGTTATGAAAGACCGTATGTCTTCAGTTTCCAATCCTCGCAAACTCTGTTTCCATTACACATACTTAAGGAAATAAGCTTAAGACTCTGTTACTTGAAGGTGAACGCATGTGACGTCATTATTATCATACAAAAACTATTTACTTGAAGGAAAACCAAGAGACCTATTTAAATGAGTCAGGGTTGCCAGACTGAATTTACAAAAAAGGCCAGACAGATAAACAGCACCAAAATGAGCATAAAAAGGCCAAAAAAAAATCCGGTAAAAAACACTGCGCAAACTTGTTTAATATTTCTACGCATGCGTCTTCTAAATAATTTTCCAAATTTAGGCCAGAAACCGGGAAACTTCCCATTTTAAATTTGTTTGCTAATCGTTAGGATAGGTTTTGATATTTGATATTTGGATTAACTGAGGATGATTGCTATTTCAATTTAAAATTTGCTTGTTACTTAGGGTGTAAAAGTTTATCTAAACACAGGAAAGTCCAAATTTCTGCTGAGAAAGGCCAAAAAGGTCAAATATGAGTAGCAGACCAAAAACAGATTATCCAAACCAGACAATTTAATTTTAAAAAATGTCAAAATTGGAAAATTTGGTCGGAAAAGGCAAATCGAGCATCCCTGAAACGAGAACAAAGAGCCTCCAGGGGCGGCGGGCAGTGTTATTACCGTTATTACTGTAATAGCACTTTTTCCAAAGTCTTTATCAGTTTGGTGCATTCATCTGCTAGACACAACCAATGACGTAGAAATAATATGGTATCTGTCCTCTATTCATCTGAAGGGGATGATAATTACCTGCTAATCCTTAACCACAGGAAGCCTATTATGTTTTTCAATGGTATTTCAAATTGTTCAAAGCTAGTTCGAGGCTCCCGGTCTCATTATTACTTTCGCGTTTCTAATAACGGAAACAGCAAAGTCTTTGTCACGGGATTCACCGATGACGTAAAATTCAATTGTTCTTGGTCCTTGAAATAAAGGAGCCTAGCAGCCCCGTTATTACTTCTGGGATTCTAATAACGCGGCCATTTACCTTTTGCCAGTGCTGTTTTATGATTTTGCTTGTAAGTTAGCTGTTTCAAAATGAATCGTGTTGTGAAAGATCAAGTGAATGACCATCGTCTGGGTGTTCAAAGTGTTATTATTTTGTATCTCTAATTGTTTTGAAACAGGTTGAATTAACTCACTAGCAACGTCTCGAACTGAAAGACCGTGCCAGATATATCTCGTCATGTATTTTTCTATAATAAATTTTTAGCCTGCATCCTTTCAAATTTTATTTGTACATTTGTAAACTGTAGCTATTCAAAATGTTGCAAGTTGCTTATGTAAAGGCATTTAAAATGAATGATGAACTGAACTGAACCTTGAATGTGTTCAGAGGGCTTTCACGCAGTGGTTTCCGTTATTACAATCGCGATTCTAATAACGGGCCCACATGGTGGCTCAGAGGAAGGGGCCGCCAAATATTTTTCACGACTAATCACCACTCGAAAGCCCTTCAGACAAATGTTACAGCCCTCCAGTTTGTTTAAAAAGACCAACAGGAAATCAGGCTCTTCATAGATTTCTTTTTGATATGCTAGCAAGGAAGTATCTGCATTTATTTTCTAGGAGATACAGCACTAAAATTGCCAATTAACTTAAAACTTTCAGCCTTCGCTCAGATTCTTAGTTGCTTACAAAAATGTGTATACCCGACCAATTTATGTCTTTTAGTGACTTTTTGTTTGTTGTTTAGAGTCAATTGAAGATATGCATATTTCCCCAACGTATGGCTAGGCCAAATTTGGGGGGGGGTGTTGCAAAACCCCTATACCCCTCCAGCTGAGGAGGTTCAAAATTCCTTCATAAAGAAATTGTTAATTTTCCTTTTTCGTGCATTTTCCATACGTTTGAAAAAGTAATACCAAAAAAAATTTACTCCCAGCCGCCCCTGAGAGCCTCGCTTGGTCGTTATCAGCTCATTTGGGTATAGACAGAATTCGTTATACGCTCCCCAAAACTTGTGAATAATTGAAACTGTGTGGTGATTTCCAAGACCAAATACTAAGCTACGAATAGGATGTCTACAGTAGAATGAAGTTATTTGGTATGTTTGACCAAGAGCTTTGCCTAATGAGCATAACTTTTTTAAATTGCCTTATTGTATAATTCATTACGGCTGAAAGGATATGGCTTGACAACGTTTTAAATATTACTTTCTAAAAATGTTCTATGAGGGCCACTATAGCAACAAACGTGGGTATGTTTACAACTCAATAAAGAACGTCGATTGTACTTTGGTGAGGATTGTACGTCGTATAAACGATTCCTGTTTCTAGTCAGTGCCTCTTCAACCTTTCACAATAATATCAATACAAAATTACACTCCTTTTTATAAGAACAAGTAAATTTAAGTTCAGGCTGACTGTGCTTAATTTTTTAGAAAATCCGAGGCTGGATTGTTCTTAATTTGTTCTCAAATAAATAGAGAGTAAGCAATTCAATTGCTAGGTTCTTCGCTCTAGGGTGGTGTTCAGGCCTCCTTTGCCAACAAAGTGAATGAGACAACCTTTATTTTCCGTCAAATTTGACTATTCACCGAAAAAGCAGCCACTCATTGCTAGAATTCCTTGTTTTTGAGATAAAACTTGTTCAAAGTTGCATTTTACAGTAGCTCCGCCTTAGTTTTTTCTTAATTTGTTCTTAACTTATGACCAATTTTGAGGCTCGTGTTCTTATAAAAAAGAGGGTTTATAAAACGTAAACAATGATTCATGAAGTGGTTCACGTCAATGTGTCAATTAAAATTTAAAAGAAAATTGTCGGGACCAAAAAAGGGACAACAATTATACCAACAGCAATATCAATCTATGTGACTTAATAAACGAGAATGAGAAAACCCGAGAAAGGGTTTGGTTCTTTTTGCTGGCTTGAACCTAATTGGTTCATTTTATACAGGGACGTTTCTGTGGGTCAATGATAATATTACTGTCTTTTCGTTGATATATAAAGACTTAAGTGAGACATCTTCAGAGGACTTCATGCACAATATATTTATATATATATGGAAGAAAAGTTCAGTACTCTTTGTGTGAGGCTCTTTCGGTCAGAGAGACGTTCACACATCAGAATATAGGCTTAACTAGGCATACAAAAGCCATCTATCACTAAAAACACATTGACTGAAAACAGTTACAGCCCTACCATCTAGAATACCGTACACTACTTATTTAAAGCGTAATCTCTAAGAAGCATACCTGATAGTGTCGGAACCATATTCGGTTATCGACAATCGAAAAGTTGAAGACGTGATCGAAGAAAGGCTTGCTTTTGGGGTGAAGGTTTGGCGTGCCAAAAATCTGCGTTAGCATCTCTTTAAGCAGTTTGTTATGGGATGTCTCCTCAAACGCCTGTGGAAAATTGAAAATAATTAGCGAGAGAGTAAGGGAGAATGAAAGTTCTGTGAACCAAGCCACTCCAGAAATTCATGTTTCTTTCAGTTCCTTTCAGTTTTCAGTTTTCAGTCTTTCAGTTTCAGTTTTAATTCATGTTTCTTTCAGGCCTCTATTGAAGTTTTTTGATTTCGTTTCCAGTGGCAATTATCTAAAGCTTCATGAAATATACATCGATCTGATTTTAATGCTTGATCCATAGATTAATTGGTTTTGATAAGAACGATCCATTTAGCAAGTAAAGGGGATCCCCTTCAAAAGAGAATAAGACGATGCTCTAATCATCGTCACAAGAGGATTCTAATCTCCAATAAGAAATCAAAGATCGGTTCAAAAAATTCACAAGATGTCAGATATTGCGATGGCGTTGTATTTTCATCGGTTGGATACGTAATAAAAAAATCTAAAACTTTGAATCAAGTTTGAACAAGGTGTTATAATCTGCTTTTGGGTAGTAGTATTTTTCATAATGCCGTTAGATTTCAGTAGTTGTAAAACATAGGGAGAAGGATATAATTGGGGCAATATGCTTGAGAACAAAAGGAGCATTGGGGCACCGTGCTTGAGAACAGTAAAAATCATAATGTTCATTGGAAACACGGGAATTTTTATAAATTCTGAGGAATGAGGGAACGAACCCCTTGGAGGGAAAGTAGCTACGATGTTTGCTACCAGACTAGATAGAACCACATACAACTCATAATATCACTTCAATTATTTATTAAATTGTGGACACAAGAATTGATTAACAAGCATCATTATGTATCGTCTCATATCAACAATAAAAAAGAAACATTAGAAAATTTGGAAACGAAGCTTACTTGCAAGGAAGTGCCCACGATTTTTAAATTTCCATCAAAAACAAAATATCAATAATTTCACAGTTTCGCTGAAAGAGCTAGTCACTAAAAATTCAACAATGAAGATGGGGAAAAACTTGTATACAATAAAAGACAAAAGAAACACATCCTGCTCGATAACCACCCATGACGCCCCCTGACCCCAGGGTAAAACTATGCTGACCTAATTGACAATCGACATATCAGTAGTTAATGGACATATCCTGACCTTCTCGAATGACAACAATGGACGAGATCCTTTCAGGCAATTTCCAGTAAGCTTTAGTTCATCCATTGTGTGAACTGAAGAGGAAAATATTTAGCATTAAATACGTAAGGAAATTACCCAAAATATATTTGCGTAAAATTCCATGACTCAAAGAAAGTCAAACAATAAAAGAAAATCAATTTCTTTCTGGCAGTGAAAATTCGAAATCAAGCTTTTTGGCAAATATAGCGACAGTTTTATGGTGATAGCACTATATATTGCTCAATTAAAAATTATTAAAAGCATTATAGAAGTCCCTGAAATCTTACAAATATAGTCAAAATGACAAAATTTTGATACATTTAAGACTTACTTATTATAAGGATCAATTCAGTGTCAGATTGGCTACAAGCCTGACATTATCCTTTATAACTTTGTCAAAAAAGCCAAAGAGCACCATTATGGGGAACTCGAATAAACTAATGAATAAAAACTACAATTAACGTAAGCAAAGATTTGAACCAACATACTGTTTTCAACAAGGAACTTAACAGAAGGACCATGAGGAGTACAAGACATCCTGAAAACAAAATACCACAAAGTTAGCTACTCGCAAGTTCAAGGCAGCATCAAATCTCAACCAGTGATATCTAAGTTTGCACATAATTGAGAAAGACACAAAATCTTTTCCAGATATGTCCACACAGGTCATATTCAAATTTGATACTGACGTGGTCTAATGAAATAGAGTTCAGAAGTGATTAAATCATTGAAATACTCACCTGAAAGAACATCATAAACTTTAATACTGCCGTAAATCCTCGAATTAGCCCTCTGGGGGCTTATTTATAATTGATATTTTTGGATGGGGGCTTATTCGAGGAGGGGGGGCTTATTCGAGGAGGGGGGGCTTATACGAGGGGGGCTTATAAAATTTTATAAAATTATTTTAGACATTAAGAAGACATTATTAAAAGACCTCGTTTATTTTAGTAGGAATTTCTTTATGAGCATTTGGTTAATTCTTACCAAAAGTATGAACTTGTTGTGGTAATTCAATAAACGCTGTAGGCAACCTCAGATGGCAAAAATCATCAAATGGAGGGGCCAATTCGAGAATTGACAGTAGCAGTGGGGGCTTATTCGAGGGGGGGGGCTTATTGACAATTTGTAGTTCTAGGGTGGGGGCTTATTTGAGGAGGGGGGCTTTTTCAAGGGGGAGCCAATTCGAGGATTTATGGTAATTTTTACGAATCTAACAAATATGGACTGACAGGCAGCCCAATGAACGCATTCAATTTCTCTTGAATCACTGCAATTTTGTCTTGGTTCTGAACTATTTGAAACAAAGCAAAATGGCTGTAGTCTTTCAGTGGGCCTCAGATTATTTTACATTTGAGGTATTCCAATTCAAAGATTATGAACATAAATTCTTATGATAGCAACACCATTGAATCAAATTTATTCAAATCTTTGTAATTATCAAAACATGACAAAGCTTTCAGTCTTAAAATAACTTTAATTTTCATTTTTACCTAATTATAGTATACATTTATAACATATGTACAGTCCAGCATTCCTTCCAAAAGACGGCTTCAAGTGTTCAAACTAAACTTGACTCAATTTTTGGCCTACAGAAGAGAATCAGCTGGATCGAAATCGAACTTAGTGTTTGTTTTCAAGGAGTAGAGAATTTTGTCTAGAATTTAAACTATTTAAATATGCTTTAGGAAAAATATTTGTAAAAGGAAAGGTCTCTTAGACTTTTGGCAAAAAAAATCAACTTGAAGCCATGTTGTGAAGTGTAGAAAAACTATTTCAATCACAGATTTTCTATCAAATAATAAAAAAAATGTTTGCTATGCAAATTTTTACAGAATACTTTACCAGTCAATGAGAAAGAATTCAATTTGTTATGATTCAGTTTGTTTTTCTTCTTTATTTTTAAGATCGTTTTATATTTCTAATATGATTGTTCATAGGGGCAAATCAAGAACTGCTGTTTTGTTGAAACTTGCTGAAAAATTCAAATAAAATATGTAATACTTTATAAAAAAAAGGGTGACCTAAAAAAAAAATTTAAGTCAAAAAGTTATAATTCTGTTTTTCAGTTATTATTCAAATATAATACTAACCATAGATAAAGATCTTCCTTTCTCTTCATATGAAAGAAAATGCATTTGTTGCAATTTTTCATTTCTGCAATCTAAAAATTAAAAAATTAAAAAAAATTGAACAACAAATAGGTAAAATTAAAGCAAATCATGTACACACAAAAAAACATGCTAAAAAGTAACTAGGAAAGTGATTCTAAATTACAGATGACAGTATATAAAGCCATACAAAAATTATGATGAAACATTTAATTAACTGACCTCATTTATCACGGGTAGCTCATCTTTTCTGTCCAGCTTATTGTCTAAATGGTGAACAGCAATATAAATAATTTTGGTATAATGAAGAAAAACTTTATCCATTCATGATGGCAATAATACAAAGCTTCACATTAAAGCTAACAAGGATTACATAAAGAACACTTGCAGAACCATTTTTAACCTTTACACTAAAACAAGGCTTTTCATCTGATATGATTTCAGCATTGTCAGCATGTCACTAATAAGGTTCTCGACAAAATGGGCCAAGAAAAGAAGGCTATTGTGCAGAGAAATCTTACAGGATATCTTTTAAAGTATGTATTGATTATTTTACCTAAATAGAGAGTTTAAGTTAATTCCACTGTGTGCTTTTATAGTTCCACTTCTTTATATTTAACTTTCACACCCTATCAAAATTTTCCCTTTTATACGTTAGTTGGAATATGTTATCAAAATGACCAATTTTTGCTCCAGCTTCTGTTTTTTCTAATAAATGATTTACTAGATATAAGAAAAGCAATTTTCAAAAATGAAAATTTGGACATGCAAATCTTCAGGCCAATTGCAAATAGAAAAACAGTATCAACTTTAAATAAAATGGTAACTTAACAGGGCAACCATATAAGCCCTGTAAACATGTCAGTGCTGTAAAAAAGGCTAGTTTAGCTACCTGCTCTTGAGTGTGGAAGAAGAGTTCTCAAATCCAGCATCAAATGCCTTGCTCTAAAAAATGAAGAATCAACATGAAATGTAAAGATCAGATTAAAAATTTCAATGTGTTAAGCAGTGGTGGCCCAAGCTACTGCAGAGTAGGATGGTAATGGGCATGGCCAGGGAGACCATGCCTTTTGCCTTGTTTCAGTGCTGTGTTTTGAGCCAGGTTAATTCTCCTTAGTAAATCTGATCTACCCCTACCTAGCACCTTTTTAATCAATTTTCATAAGAAATATTTTGCCAATGTTTTGACAAAAAGGGAGGGTGGTAATTAACCCCCCCCTCCTCCTCCATACCCCCTTGGCAGGGCCACTGGTCTGAAGTCATGTTTCAATTCTATTATCTTTTATCTGCAGAACTTGAAAGACAAAAAAAATCTTTAAAAATTTGCTTATAATGTGATTGTAACAACTCCAACATATTCTTATGATATGGTCCAGTTATTACAATTGTTTATAACACTGACCTTACGCTGTCTAAAAGTAAATACAAATAATCAATCTGTTATTTATTGTAGTTGATAACATTTGCTGATATATTTGTTTGACAAACAGAATTTTAAAGGTGCTAAATTTGTCAAATGCTAAATTTGTCAGATTGAATAGGATCAAGAACTCAAGAACAAGGTGATTAAGAGAAGTGTTAATACAGTAAAATATATAACTTCCCATCTCAAAGAAACACCTGCATGTTAAGCCTATCAAATGTAAAACATCTTGTTACTAAGCAGGTTCACATGAAGTTTGATAAGGATTATCTAGTAATAAGGATACTATCAAGCCATCCTGACATCATCCAACTTATCCAAATACTGCAAGTTTCTACTCGAGCCTTGAATTTATTAAGACATATAAAGATTTACATTTCCTACAAAGCTCAAGGAAACAGTAAGAGCAAGAGAAAAGTCAAGCGTAAATATAACCTGTGATCAATGCCTCTTTGACAAAAAACCAGGACCCTTTGTTTGTTTGTCCATTTCTGAAAATAATGAAAAACAGATCAGATGTGCTATCAAAAACAACAAAAACCTTCTGCTGCGGTCACATTGACAGCTTGTTGCAGCCTGCTTTGTTTTGCTTACATAAACACACTTTGGTTTTCTGTTCATATTGTTCCTGTTCAACTTCCGTCAAAGGGGGCTTGGGTTATTTACTATGAATACCACTTTAATGTTCCGCTCCTCCAGCCTAACAGCCCTTTATTTAAAGTTACTCTTCTTTGCCTAAGATTAGAAAATAATAATACAAAAATGTATAGTTTACTACTTGCAATAACCTATTGAGAAAATGAGAAAACAGGAGATTGGGAATCCATCTAATAAACAAAACTAGAGAACTGCCAATAGACCCTAAAAAAATCTCATTTGATTGTTTTTCAAATCAAAATTAATTCTTATTAGATGTTTTTGCTCTGCTTGAGCTTTGGAGTAATTTCTTTTACGTTTATCTTAAAAAAAATTGATATACAATTCTCCAGGATTGTCATTTGTCCATTTTTTCCATTCTATAGTCCCTTTTAATTATAAAAAATTATAGAGCTTTAGGAAGCAAAGTTACTATGTTATTTCTGTGACTTCTGCCTAGTAACTAGTAGTAAAATCCCTGTCACAGTGCGTAGGGCAATGGTGGGCAACATATGGCCCGTGGGCCAGAATCCGGCCAGTGAAGAGAATTTTTGTGGCCTGCACAAGATGAAAAATATCATTTTATAATTTTTTGGTTTGCAAAGATGATTTTCTGAGGGGTCAAAAACATTAAATGAAACACATCGATTCAAAATTAGATTATACAATATCTTCATCAAACATGGGAATTATGTTCAAAGATTTGTTCACTATCCGTTGTCACGAATTCATCCTGCTTAAAGACAGGACAGCAGAATCTTTGAGGTATTTGGCAAACATTAACAAATGCAGCAAGGAGCTCTCATGGTTTGACTCTCATGGCAGTTGAGCGCGGATCACAATTGTCCCTATTTTGTCATGTCTCAGTTGCTATTGTGCTGGAGGAGAGGGGGGGGGGCAATTTTAGATAGATTAGTGTTAATCAAAGTAAACGATCTGAGCTTAAAAGCCGCTGCTAAACGTCAATTGGTAGATAATTCTGCATTTCCTTTCTAAGATGCTCTCTCCAAACCCTGAATGACATCCTTTTTAATTTTGATCAGTTTTTTCAGTTTTTCCTTTTGCATTTGCAATTGTAACAGTCCTATCTATCATTGCATAATATCCATGTAAATGAAAGATTTGTAATTGTAGTGTAATTAAATTTAAAGAAAGGTTTTGCATTATCACTATTATTATCATTTCATTACAACAATTGTATTCGTTTTTCTTATTACCTTTGGCCCACTTAAAGGAGATGTTTGAACGATCTAACCCAGTCTCCAAAAAGGTTGCCCACCCCTGGCACAGGGTATCACTTTTCCACATCTCATTAAAAAAATAGGCTTGCCCCCCCAATATTTGACCAAGTGTCTGCCCCTTGTTTCAACACCTCATCAAGTTGATTTCCACTTGTGAAAACTTCTGCATTCTGAACACTTTGAGAAAGATTAGCATAGCAGCGCAATGATAAGGTGCCAGAAAAATTGTGCTTGTTGATGCAGCCTAAAGCTGTGTCTATTCCTCGAGATAAGCTCTGAATCACATATTATGGTCAATAAAACGAGGAAATGCATCTGTTAAGAGCAATAAATTGGAGAGAAATGCCTTAAAAGATGTTAAATGCTGTGAATGTAAGTCTCGGCACTTCATCGAACAGTCTTT
Source organism: Rhopilema esculentum (assembly GCF_013076305.1). Next base: position 4,598,302 of record NW_027020174.1, on the reverse strand, counting down.
TCTTTTGCTGTTTTCAAAGGTTCTTTTCACACATCACATAAATTATTTATCAATGATTTCTACTAAAACTAATGCATGCAAAACTCAGAGAGCAGCTTAAAAATTTCGAACCGGCAGTTGGGCTCATATGAAGTTGGAGTTCAAGTGAAATTGGTTTTGCGCTTGTTGACATTTCCTGTAATCTTTTGCTCTCTAGCTTATCGTCAGTCGTCTGTGGTAGTTACAACAATTGAGGTCTTATTGATTATGTGAAGAGTATATGATATGATGGTAGATTTTGATCAAAACCAAAGGGGTCCCAGTTAGTTTTATGCAAACGCTTGGGTAGTCAAAAATTCAAGCTTCCCTGGGGAACATTAGACAGACGCCTTGAACGAAAACGTCCTATATGCATTGAACTGTTAAAGCAGGTTAAATAAAGTAATTCTGGAAATAAACTTTAGACATATTTAAAGGTAATTCATACCTTTAATTTCTTAGAATCGGGTTCGATTCCGTTACTTTTCACATTCTTACCGCCTCGTGGTCTTTTTATTCCCTTCGCCATGTTTTGTTACCACATGAAAACTTGACCTCTCTTTCGAATTCGACCTCTGTTTGATAATCAGTTTGGTTTTTCGGTTCTCGGTTGCAGCCTGACCTGTGGTTGCAGCACCATTGCTCATAGGGTTATTACAATTTTTAAATTTATCTAATAATAAAATCTTATTAAAAGGAGAAATGAAACTCTCTGGGGTCTTTTTGTTGCTTTTCGTGACTCTTTGAAGTTGTATCCCCTGATTTCCGTGACACGACAAGAAACACATAAATGAAAGAACTTGTAAGATTGGCTTAAAGTTAAGAAAGATACAAAGAGCTTCACTATTTCTATCAAAGCACTGCAGTATCATACTTGTAAATTGTTTGCTTATGCACTTTTTTGACAATTGTTCTCAAATCTATAGGTGGTATCTCAATGATCCAGTTTTTAGTAGGAAATGCCAGAGAAAGAAAATTGGTCTATTGGGGTATAAACCCTTGGCAAGGTAAGGAAATGAGCATAATTGAGGTAGACGGGCCTGCCCTGAAGTACATTTGTCCAAAAATTTTTATTTGATAATGTATCATAAAACCTCTCCGACAAAATGACCATGTCAGAAAATTCGGGGCCCCTCTAACGCTAGGGGCCCTGGGTACAGTGCCCAATGGGGTCTGTGTTTAATGCGGTTCTGATTATCCTTACGAGATAAGACGTGATTTAATGACGTTCAATTCCGATTTCTGCACATTTAAGATGGAGGGAAATCTGCACACGTGATGGAATTGCAGGTTCTAATGGTTCTCAGTGCTATGATGTAGAATAGAAGGAAGTGAGAGACAGTACGCAAAGAGGGCAAGACACCTGAAATTCAATAGAGCTGGTTGCTTTCAGAGGTTCTGCTGCAATGATTGGGCCATATTTTATAGAAGACTGAGACACTGAGAGGTGACTGAACTGAGCACAACTGAACAATCATATTGGTCAGTAGTGGTACAAAATCCTGATAAGAACTTCTTGTAGACTAGTGTTGAACTGGCCCTGAAGTTGGAGAGTTTTGAACACACTCGTTATGCTGGATGGGCAGAATCTTAAACATAGCACCAGCTGGGCGAACTCGGGGGAGGGGGAGAGATGCAAAATAACAGGGCAAACTCGGGGGAGGGGTGGACAACAAGGTGGAATGAAAAATAAGAACTTGACACTACTTCAATGAACAACGGCTAAGTTGCAGAAGCAGACAAAAAGACAAAGTGATGAAAACGAGAGTATCTATTCACTAAAAACTAATTATATGAAATGGAAAACAAGACCAACACACAAAATTATGTTTTAAGAAAAATCCAAACAAAATTCTTTACATGCTGCGATTAAATACTCGATACCATACAATATAATAGCGAAAAAAATATTCTATACAGGAATAAAAGATCCTGAAAATACAACATCCAATCTGCATCTAGAGATTCTAGTTCTTTTTGTAGAAACAGCCATGCAAAAAGTTATGTTCAGTTCACTTGGAATGCCTTAAATCAACGCCATCAAAGATATTTCCATGTTTTACTGGCTTGCGTGCAGACTCTTGTAAGAAGCTAAAGAACATATTCTGCACGTAGATAGCACGCAGGATGGGCTCTGCACTCTGGCCACTCTCTGCACAATGGCCACTCTCTGCACACTTGCCACTCTCTGCACGCAAGATACGCTCAACGTGCAATATTACTTACGTTGAATTATCAAGTTTATATTACATAAACGTCCGCTAAAATATTGGAGACAAGCAGCTTCTTAAAAGAGAGATTTTTTGACATGGTCGAAATCAAGATAAAATAAGAAGCTCAATTTATCTTGTCGAAATTAATTTAAAAAGAATAGAGCAGTGTACAAACGGAGATCTAATCAATACACCAATTCGACCTACGGCCTCATTTTGAAAAATTCTTCAAATTCTTTTGTACAAAAATTTTGACCTCAGATTCGGATTGACAGCAATGATTTTAATCTACTTGTAAGTTTTCATTATGATATTGCTCACGATATTGATTATATGACGACATAAAGATAAAAACTTTATAAGGGATTTGACCGTGATTGGCGACTAAGGGGATAAAGTTTCCCCCGGAACGATTTTTGCGGTCAAATCCCTTACAAGTTTTCAAACTTCATTTCTCGGTTAAATCTTAAATACAAGCTCAAACAATATGAAAAATGGTATTCCGCCTAAAATTATGACGATAAAACCAAATCTGAGCTTAAAAAAGTCGTCTAATTAAGTTTGAAGAAATTTCCAAAACGAGGTCGTAAGTCGAATTGGTGTATGCACTGGGGCGTTTTATCAGACCTATTCAGAATCGAGTTGTGCGTCGTTCTAATCAGGAAGCGGCGACTCGGACTGGTTAAAAACGACGGTAGCGAAAAATCAGCGAGGGTCGCAAGGATTGTAAAACACCAAAGATGTTCATCCTCCAGATTTGGTTAACCTCTAATTAAAGTGTATATATTTGACAGAACATATAGTTTATATACAATATTTGAACAAAATGAATTTTAGTTCAAAGCAACATCTACTAAGCTCGGAAAAAGAACAAGCAATTCACCGCACGACAAAATATGGCGTATGACAGACGTATACACTGGTATGGCAGAAAAGTCATCGCAATCATGGGAAAAGCAATCGGATTTCTAGGAACACTTTTCTTTACCTGAAACAAAAAACGAGCCACGTGTTAGCACTATGAAAACATTATTAAACGCAAAAGCCTTAGGCTGATCTTTGGGAAAAACTGAGGGTAAGGAAGGACACGTCAGTAATGTAATTACTACTAAAAATCGTGACTATCAAACTATTGAGACTTACCTAATTCATTCTGCAATCTTTCTGACCAGCTTTCAAGACAAAGCCATTCCTACATTGACAAGAATACCCTTGGTCCGTGACCGAGCTCAGGAGGCAGAGATGTTCACAGCCGCCATTTTTCTTCTCACAAGGATTTTTGTCTGCAATGAGAAAAGCAAATTGATAAATTGTTTGGACCAACATCAGCTGGAATGATGGGGAAACACAGCTAGGTAAGCTTTGTTCTCCTGGCTAAAAGTTAGTTCCATTTACATTTGGAATGGCAAAGAAATTAACAAAAAACTTTAGGTATATGTGTCAAATTAACGAGCATATGTCAAAAAATATGCAAGTTAAAAATAAACTTCCACACAGACACTACCACCCCTATTCTTTAACACAACCCACTCCCCCCACATTGTTTAACATGAACCCCCCGCCCTGTAAGTCCGTTCAGTTTGATATCTCGCTACGAGTCGCATGCTTCCTCTGTCTAGGTCTTCGTTCACATGACAACTCCGAGTACAGTTAAACCCATTTTACTCTCCCTTATCTTTATCCTCTGTCTACCATTCACTGCGGTGCATTTACACTTTTCTACGTTTACCAACCAACTATTACCATCAAGAGAAAATGTCAACTTTACTTTTTCAAAGTATTATCATATTGCGACTTACTTTTCTTAAAGTTGCATCGCTTCTCGTCAATTTGAGAATAAAACGATGTACGTGTTGTTGTACTTTAACGAAGGGATTAACAACGGATGTCCAAGGGACTTCAATTCCCGAGAACTGCAAGGGACGTCATTGCAAACACAATAAAGATTGCTTCTACACCTTGATCATGTGAAGCCTTACGAGGTTTTTACCCATTAGTACGAAGACGAGAATCAACACCACCAACAACAACAACACAGCAACAAGACCACATTTTATGAACAAACGCATCTGAATGGGAACCCTTGCGTTTAAAGACACAATTTTTAGAACAGTGAGCAAGACCACGTGGCTAGCAAAATTTCACGGGCCACAACGCTTTAAATAATGATAATATGAACTAATTCCTTACGTTTTGGCTTGGCGGCAACATGATTTATATGGACAGTGTATGGCTTGAAATAAGCTCCTCTGATCTCTCTCTTGTTTCTTCCATCAAATTTGCTGGCTCTGAACACATTTCCCCGAGTCTGGGTCCAAAACAGAGAGCCTTCAAAAACAGCCAAACCAAACGATGACACGGTGTTGGAGGTAATTATCTGCCTCACGTCTTTTCCATCAAAATCACTTGAAGCAATATACCCATTGCCACTATCAACCCAGTATAGTCGATTGAGCAACTGATCAACTGCAACAGCGTTAGGCCATCTCAATGTATCTGATCCAAGAATGGTTTTTCGATCAGCGCCATCCATGCTTGATCTTTCGATTTTCGGATTACTTCCCCAGTCACTCCAAAAAACAAACCTGCAAAATAAAATTTTTTTATCAATGAAAGATGAATCAAAGCTGTATGACAGTCTCCTGGTGATCGCATTAGAACTGAAACTTGAAGTAGCGCCTTTGAACCGTCTTACTCTATACACCAAAAGCGTGTACAGCTCGTGCATTTTCTGACTGAATGGTAAACAATAATTTGCATTAAAAACCGTACTGGTTGGCCCAAGGATTCGCCAGATACAGAAAAATTGCTAAATTCTCAATTTCAGAAAAAAACATGAGGGAAATCGTTGATATTAAAAATGAAGTCTTCTGAAACTAAACGGGCAACGAGCAGAGCTGTAATGTGTATGTAACCATCTAAGAACATTAGGCCAAAGAACACATATAGCTGTATTGAATCCAACCTCAATTGAAAAAATGAGCATTTTGTATTCATTGACAAATCATGTAATCAAGCGGTCAATGATAAATCAATGATTGCAAATCAACCAGCAATCAGGTAACGAACATAACGATACTGTTTAAATTGAGAAGCTTTCCTCATTTACAAAAGATTGGATTAAAATACTAGACGGGCTGTAGAATTGATTCAAATAAATCCAAGATAAGAGCAACAAGACAAACCTTTTAGCTGGTGCAACTGCAATGCCCCTTGGCATTTGTAGTCCAGTATCGAACAAGGTTTTCCTAAAACGTCCATTTACATCGGATACTTCAATTTTAGCCTCATCTGAAAAATTTGAGACACAGAAAAGGTGGATAAAAGAATTTTGTCAGAAAGGAGCAGGTAAACATCACTATGCAATCAGCGCCGAAATTTGAAGCATAGGGACAAAATTTAGCGCGATTTTCACATTTCTATGAAAACCTATTCTCCATCTGAATATTGTTTAGTAAATAGATATTCACCATAACCTTTGTCAAAATACTTTGAAAACGGAATGCACATACATTTTACAAATAAATTGCAACTGGCAAGGAATCCAAAAACAGAATACCAGGTGGAACTCTTTTGCAATGCCGCAATCTCGTGGCATTAGGCAGATGCTATTTAAAACTATTGCATGGGCAAGACTAATTCAATCAACTGCCACAAATGCAGTAATTAGAAAATTCCAGATTGATAAGAAGACAATGCGCGTAAAGGTATCCAATTAAAAAGCGACTGTTTTCATTATGAGCTGAATGCTCTTTGACACAGTTAAGCTCGTATTTGGTGAGCTCAAGCCAGAAAAAGGAACACTTCCTAAAAAAATCCACAAAGAACGAGTTTCTTTCTGTCGAGAATAATATTCAAAGGTTTCTATCAATAAATATCAATGATAACTAAAACAGTTTGGCAAAATTTTACAGTTTGCTTGCTAATTGCTTAAAAAGAAGGGACATGGATAAAAAACATTAAAAGTGTATGAAATTATGACCTTAATAGATTGTGTCGATTTAGCGATGTCTAGCTATTATGGACCTCGTTGAACGTTTAATATGAATAATGAATAGAGCCTAGATTTAAACAGTTCAAAATCTGTAGAGCCTAGACATACACTACAATTTTTTGTCATTTCTTTGTGTTTTCTATCACAATTCCATCACACCAGCGGCCCGGACCGATCATGATGGTGGGGATCAACAGCATGTCAAAGGACAGGCGCCACTTCAATGGAGGCCATAGTAAGTACCATAGAAAGACAAGTTAGTTGAAATCGAAAAAACAAAGAAATCAAATGATAAGATGCACTGAAAGGCTTCCCCCACCTGCATTTGTCCAGTAGATGTTGTTCCCTATCCAATCAACTGCAATTCCTTCAGCACGTGTTAACTTTCCATTCACGATTACAGCAACATTTTTTGTATCATTTAAGTGGACACGTGATATGGTTTTCTTGACGTAGTCTGCCCAGTAAACATGTCCATCATGAGGATTGACATCCATAGCGAGGCAGCCTCCCATTGCCTTGCCATAGACAATACGGCTGCTATCAGCATCATCCAAGCTAAACTGCGAAATGTCGACCAAATTAGCAATCATCAAGGAAGGCTCTTTGCCTGAAAACAAACAATACTAGTTAGTCACATTACTTAAAACGAAATTACGTATAGAAGAGAAGAGACTAGACAGCTTAAAACACGCACTTGAAATTCGTATCCCTTCATATTGACGTAACAAAAAGCACTTATAGCTTTCCTGTTCACAGGTTCATCTAGATAAAGAAATTTGATAGAACAGGCCACTAGCAGTAGACTGCATGCATTACTTATTGTTAATCACCTTTAGCTTTGCAAGACCTGCCATCTGGTTGTAGTGTGTATTCACTGGTGCATTGGCACTTATATGAACCAGCAGTGTTCTGGCATTGTTGTTCGCATGTACCATAGGTAGCACATTCATCAATATCTGTGGAGAAGAAAAACTCTCAAACTCGCTCAAACTGGCCATTATAGCAATGCCTCGTTTCCATTAGAATAAAAGAAGATTATATTTTGGACACTATTAAGCAAAGAAACTTACACAGATGACGCACTGCATGCCGGGGCAGAATATTAGTTCCAACTTTAACTCAAATCGCGAGAAATTGGATTCTCGTCATCGTCTTGTCTTGCTTTCACCTATTACCAAGGCTCTCAACTTGTCAAGGTTCGTTTAAAATTGCACGCACACATTTAGCATTCAGACATCAGAAGTTACCAACAATCTAACAATCTATAATGCATTGGCGTGATCTTAATATCAGCCTAAGCGTATACTAATTGTTATTGTTTTCCGCTAATAGCTTATGCTTATAACCACATGCTAAAGGTCTCTAATAGCTTTGATTAACAGAGTTCGCTGAAACACGTGGTCTGTCTTTTGCTTCAAACTTTTTCTCTGTTGAACCCAAATTCGTAACAAATCAAACTGATGTTAGAGTGTTCGAGGCTACATACCAGCGCAGGAGTTGCCGTCATTTTGCAGCACAAAGCCAGGCTTGCATGAGCATTTGAATCCAATAGCCAAATCGTGGCAGATTTGTGAGCACCCGCCATTTGAGACAAGGCATTCGTCCACACCTTAGAAGATAAAGAGCATGTGAGGCTAAAGTTAAGCATTTGAACTGCAACTGCTTTGACAAGCTATCCACAAAGTAACATCCCTTAGAGTTGAGTTAGTGATCAAGCATATTTGCCATGATAATTAGCTGTAGAATCGGCCATCTATAGCCCCTTCTCACACTAACCAACCTGGGCCATGCTAAGTGGTGTTATGAACCATCTTTCCAACTTAGAAAATAATATCATGTACTGACAGGCGAGCATTTTAATTGAAAAAAGTGCCTATCAATTAATATTGATACGTCTAGCTTGAAATAAAGGGGAGTATGGCAAGTGAAATTATGAGCAAAAATGACTTACAATGCTTGATTAAGCAAAATTCTCTAACACCTGTCGATTAGATTTCGCACTTCTTTGGGAAGACAGAAGAATGAATGAAGTTTCGTTTTGAAGGGCATGATTCTTCAATCATTAGCCAGTAGACCAACAAAATCAAAGCTTGATATACGACACGTTCTTCACGTAAACAGTCCTTACCACAGTCCTTCGATTCGTCGTCTCCGTTTGGACAATCCTTATGTTTGTTACAGACATTCTTTCCGTCGATACAGTTGTCAGTTCCGGCACAACGAAATGCTCCTTCAAAGTTACAAGAAAATGACGGGAACGTAGCTACAAAAAAGTTACCCCAGATCAAATATAAGCCGTATAAGAGTTTCAATCAAACATAACTATGCAAGTCGGTAAGGCTTCAATGGAAAAGTACATATGATTATAGCCAGTGGCGTAGATAGTAAAATTTAAAGGAAGGGCGAGAAACAAAGATTTTCTGACAAAATCTAATTAGAATTTATATTTTTTATTAACTTGAACATAACGCAACGACAGCAGAACTGGAATCAAAAAATATTTTGATGTATCCATATATTCTCGTTTAGTTTAAAAAGGACTACGCCAAGATCATAAGATTTCCGACAAAATAGAAGTTTGGCTTTACAAGAGTTTTTGGCCCCCCCCCCCTTTAACTACGCCATTGGTTAGACATTGTGTCAATAAATAAATTAATTTCAGGTAACTGGATACGGGGGCAAATCCAGTTTTAAGGGGTTTTAGAGAAAGGGTAGGAATTTAGAAAACATTTAAAAACAAAATCCAGGAATTTAAAAAAAACCATTTAAATCGAACTCGCTGTAATTTGAACATTTTTACATTTCTCCAGAGAGTATGAACAAGACAGATTCGACTGAATATCGTAAATACTTTGTTTAAAAAATGAATTAAGATTAATTGTCAATAATTCGAGAATACTTTTAAAGAAAGAATTGGCTGAAAAATTGAAAGACAAAACATTCTTACAACAGCCAACTTCATCCGAATTGTCTCCGCAGTGGTCAACAGAATCGCATCGCAGCGACTTCGAAATGCATTTTTTGTTTTTGCACTTGAATTGTGTTTCTTCACAGCGCTGTCTCTCTAGAAATAAGGGATAACAATCAAAACTTGGTAGCAGAAATTGATGCTTCTACAATAGCATAGGTTCCACGGCTGTCTCTCTAGAAAAAAGGGGTAACAGTTAAAAATTCAAACATTGACGTTTCTACGACACAATAATGATTAGTTGCAGCCTGATGCAATGGCGAAACAGGAGCTCAGGCCTGAAACCTGATTGGACGGCTGCGGGCTGTTGCAGTCATTTGAAGATATGATTGGGTTCGATACACATTCGCTTTATATTCAGGGAGATGTTTCATACACAATACCCAGGTTTTTATCTACGGGGAGGTCCATCCGCAGTTGTCAAAATTCACCCAAAAGTATCCATAACAAATTCAACAAAGCGAAAATTATCAGCTAGAAAGCTTTGATAAGACCTACACATATAAAAAAACAAAATTTGATGTTGAACACATAAGAGACCTCTAAAGTTTATTATCAAAATTACGATTTTACCCGGACAAAAATAATAAAAAGCTGTAATTTGGCACATAGGTTCCATATGATACTGGGAACCAAAAAAAGCCCTATCAATTGGACATGGGGATTTCCTTATTTGGGCAAATCCCATATGGCGCACTGATCAGCAGGGGTTCAAATTTTGATGTCACTAAAACCACATTATATGTACATATTCTGAAAGACAGTTTCATGCTGAACAACTTTTATTCAACATACACGCCCTTACAATGTGGAAATAAGAGCTTTCTGGTCAAAAATAGCAGATAGGGGGCAACTGGGCAATAGAATGTATACAGTGGTGGCGCCAGGAGAGGGCTATGGCGCTACAGTCCCTCCATCGGAAGCATCTAGCCCCCCTATCGGAAGAAAATTTTAGGTTATCGTCGGAGCAAATTTGACAAAATAACGTACGAAAACTGCATATTATAGTCAATTTAGCCCCCCCTGTTGGAAGCTCCAACCCCTCTGTCGGAAGATTTCTGGCGCCACCTCTTAATGTATATAAATTTATTTATCAACAACTTATATATTAACAAGATCAAAACATGCGATGATGAAATCCTATCCAACAAGGAGCAGGTTAAGAATCCCGCTAAACATTTTGAAATTTCTGCAACCCGTGTATTATTCTGAGAAAATCTGCGAATATCCGGCAAGTGTGTAGAATCCCCTCGTTCCGTTGAGAAATTGCCATATTTCCACAATCTACGACAAATTCCGTAAAATTCTGTTCTTCCGCAAACACTGATGACATCTTCATTTGGAGAAAAAAGACAAGGATCTACCCTGTGCCTTGCAGACAAATATTCTTGCTGGTAATAACTGCGGGTACGAAGGTCTTTTAATGCAGAACACGGGAAAAGGTGAACCACGTTGAAGTATATATATTTGTCTCAAGATTTTCCAATTTCCAAGTCCGGGTTTTCCGTTTTTCATAACTATTTTCCGGGTTTTGGGTCCTGGGTACTCTCAAAACACCCTCCTTTTTATGTGCGCACTTCCCAATTGAAAAGTTTGCAATTTTTGGGATTCTACGTAATTTGGAAGTTATCTCTTTTTCTGGTAAAGAAGGGCATAAAGGGAATATTCCTGGCCCAGCATCAAGCTGTAGTTTTGTGCAGCGACTTTGAATTTGCACTGAATTTGACAGCGTTTTTTACGTCTTAGTAACAAAAATTACTAAGATGGAGGGTGTCAATGGAAAAAGTTGAAAACCTGTCAGAATTGAAATCTTCATCTTTAGATTAGTTTATAATGAAAAAATCATGTTGTTTGGACCGTTCGGTCGCGAGTTACCTTTTTTGAATATTTAGATAGTTCTTTAGATTTGACCGGAATTTGCTGCTGCAGTGAAAAAATTTTTTCACTAGAGTCAGCCCGGGCTGAGTGGGCCCGGGTTGAGTCAGCCCGGGCAAAATTCTAATGATTTTGCATTGATAAAACTTGCGATATAAAATGAAAATATTCAGCAAGAGTATCAGCCATTTTTTCCGCGCGCTTTTCAATATTCACTAGTCCCACTTTGTTTCTGCCCAATCACCATTTATTTGCATATTCTAAGGATACGTATGTTCAATAAAAGTTATTCAGCATGAAATTATCTTTCAAAAGATGTACATACTATGTGGTTTTAGCAACATTAAAATTTTGAACCACTACTGATCAGTGTGCCATTATGGTATTTGCCCAAATAAGGAATTCCCAATGTCCAATTGATGGGGCTTTTTTCTGGTAATTTCCAACTTAGTATAGAACATCTGTGCCAAATTACAGCTTTATGTTTTTTTTATCCGGGTTAGACCGTTTTTACATCTAATTCCACCACACTATAGTCATAGTTATTTAGACTGTTTCCTATACACATCTGTTTTTTTAGCCCGGGCTGACTCAGCTTAAACACATCTGTTCTGTTATCCCTGTTTTTGATATGGTTTTGTGTTTTTGACTCATCAATAAAGGTTTATTGTTCAATCAGGTACCCAAAATATCAGCTCACAAGGAAAATTCTTGCCAATAATTATCAGATGGACTCCGCTGTATATCAAAAGTTAGAGTTAACACCCCCCTTGGATGCAGATCATAACAAATAGACTATGCCAAATATTTTCACTTTTACACAGGCACAAAAGTTAAAAAAAGCAAAATAATTAGATTTGAAATAACATATCACACAAAGAATATTCGCAAAAAAGCAGCTTCTAGGCAGAAAAATGTTTTGGATTATCAAATACTTGGGAATGCTTGCGCTCGGGCCGACCGCAAGCTCCAGTCCGGAAAATTCTAACATCTCTCAGAAGCTGCACTTGAGCTGCACTGAAGCTGCACTGGAGCACCGCATGTTTCTTTCTATCGTCGATGACGAAAGAAGACAGACAAAAAAAGTGACGTGGAGGTTCTTAATTAGTAATTAAGATTTTTCAATGTCACAATTCAATATGTTTACTTATGGAAAATAAACAATATGCATGTTTGCGCTGGAGTTCACTGTATGCCACTCATGACCAGAAAGAGAAGCCATTATTGTGGAAAATGTTATAACACTTCAACGTATTTATTACCAGTAGAAATGTCGCAAGAATTTTGAAAACTGTCTAGAATTTTTACGATAACGCTACGCCACTTGTGACTTCTACTCGTCCCAACCTATTTTTAATGATACAAATTCACCGAAACTATTATTTCCAGTAATTATTATTGCGCATTCCTTCTGGTTGCATCTCGATATTTTGTGTTTTGAATTGTACTGAATTTGCAAAGTCGCAAGGCCACAAATAACCATCATCAGAGCACTAAAATATTGGCAGGGATCGACGAATACAAATTTTTATATGACCAGTCATGTGATGAGGTAATTCAATTAAAATCTCATTAAAAATTCATATCTTAAAAATATTTGATGTTTGATGTGGCAAATTTGAGCGACATTTGTGATCTAGTTGGCGACATGGCAAACTTAAAGCAACAATTTTCATGGTAATGAGTTAGTGCTTAGCATGAACTGATGTTAATGCGATTGTGGGGAGATAATGTCTGCAGTATTGCTGCATCTTCACATTTTTGCTAAAATTCAAAACCAGCTTTAAATATGGAGATACAATCTAGAACGCATGCATCCGTCGTTTGGCCACTACACAGATAGAATTCTTCTTACATGTAGTAGGGCAGGGGCTCATTGGTTGAGGGGGCTAGGGACTATCCCTCCCCCCAAGTATTCCAAATTTGTCCAGAGATTTCGGAGATCCCGCTACTTTACAATACCTTTGCTTTTCCAAATGGCGGATTCCGAGAAGAGCTAGGCTTCTAAGAAACAAGCACCTAATTTATTTATTTCATCAAATAGTTTATCATATTGGAAGTCCTTTTTAGTCTTAAGAGGGGCACAGCGCTAATTACGAAGTCTAGTAAGAAGTTTGATCCTTTTTCAAAGGCGGCTCTTGCTAAATTAAAAAACCGAAAAAAAACATTTTGATGACGTCATCACTCAGAAAACTCTTTTGCGGCTTGCGTGTAGGTCAGTAAACGCCAAAGGGTATGAAGCCGCGAAAGAAGGTTCCACGACAAGGAAAGCTTCCGAAATCCGAAGATCACAGAGAGCCGTCAAAACATTGCACGACACACCTTTGATACTCCTCCATCCTGCTGTGATTACGAAACACGTTTTCAACGGAGAAGATTTTCAAACAAGGTCATTTCTATTCAGCCCTCAACACTATCTAGAGAAAGGGCTCGAAAATAGTCTATGATTTGACTTTTTACAGATCGGCAAACTCTGTTACCGGCAGGATTCAGTTTGCTAGTTCACGAATTTCTCGGTGAATAATTGGCCTGGGAAATTATTTCAGGGTGGAAAAGAGGAGGGAAAGGAAACGATCAAGTGAGAATGCACGAGCGTGTTACATGAATGAATAAATGAATGAATAAATGAATGAATGAATGAATACATGCATGAATTAATTAATTAATTAATCAATTAATGATGAAAGATGAACGAACGATTAAAGGATGAAAGAGTGAACGAATAAATGAACCAACGAAAAGATATGTTGATGAATGAATGATTGAAGGAATAAATAAATCAAGGAATAGACGAATAGAGGAATGAATAGATGGGTGAACGAACGAATTAAGGCGTTAAACAGGAGGAGATCTACGAACATGCTTTAATTATGACTAACCGAAAACTTTAAGCATCCAATTAAAAAAATTGTTTCAACAAAGCGAACAAGAGTTATAAACAAATTGAAAATCTTACTGCAGTTTCGCTCGTCTGACCTGTCCTTGCAATCGTCCTCCCCATCGCATCGCCAAGACTTGTGAATGCACCCCTGGCCGTTCTCACATTGAAATTCCGTCACTGTGTTGCACTTTTTAGCACCTTCAAACAATATATATACACGTTTAAGCGACCAAATTTAGTTAAGCAAATTTCATCTAAAATTGTTACTGATGGATTTTCTCGACTATTTAATGGGACAGTAATTTAATGTTATGGTAAATAATTAAACTTAGAGCAACAATGTCAACTTTCATTTCAACTAGAATTCACAATTAAACTGGATTTTGAAAACTATTTTCTTTTTGTTACTCCATAACCCTGTTAGTATTGGATGTCCTTTATAACATGAGCGAATTCCCCTAGAACTGCAAGAAACAATAGTACAATGAAGAGTCCCTCCTTTTTGAACTATGTTAAGATGCTACAAATTTATGAGCAAATTTCAACATGAAAATTAAAGATTTTGCTGCTCTGTCTACTTTTGAGGTAAAATCAACTCTGAAGGGGGTTTCAACTTGGCTGTTTGCACTCAGGACACGGCGTGGCTAGAGGCAAAGAAAAAGAACCAAAAATTCAATGCAGTTGCACGTTATTGTGCAGAATCAGGCCAAATCTCCAGATATCATGCAACCACTCCATTCAAACTGCAAAGACTCGATGTAAGACACGAAAACGCAAATGCCTACTTACCACAACTGGCGATGTAAAACATTGCCGAAATGCAAAGAAAAGCTTCCTTGAAATTCATACTGCAAAACAAAAGCTGCTGCAGCAAGTCCTGCTACAAAAAATTCAGCTAACCTCAACAGCGCACCTGGTCAAGAAGAAACTACGTATTTCTAATTGAAAATTCGAAATTTATTACGATTGTTGTGACAATCGCAGCTTGAAGGGGATTCTCTTTGTTTATTAATACGGTGATGAAAACCTCCTGATATCATCAGATCGAACCATCATCTGCACGATTGCAAATTACGTCATTTCGCGGCATGAACCCATTTCTGTAGCCGCCGTGAGGCCTAAGGACGCCAGCCGAATTAAAAGGCAGAGAAATAATCTTGAATAGTGTACAAACAGAAAGTCCTTTTTCAGTTTCTTCAGGACGAAACTAAACGCCCCCTGCCGTACTCCGTGCTATCACAGAAATGATATCAAGGCACTTGATGTCAAATACCTCTTTATTATGAGAACACAATTTTACCAGAACGCCAAGGCTCGATTTGCCAAAAATATCGAAACGCAAGGAGATACCCAGCCTGAAAAAACAATGTGCTTTTGAAATCTTTTTCTTGTATTATACCAAAGAAGCGGATTCATCAGCTTATAAACACTGGGACTAAAACTGTTTCGTCCGGTACGAAAGGTACGACAGCCTTTCAAGTCAAGTGAACCTGTCTGGAACTATTTTTTTAAGGCAAATATAAAGCAAGGATCTACAGAAAAGAAGGGCTTGGGGAAGGGGCGCGCGTTCGAAATGATGTTGACTCACATTCATCATTAGCAAGACATTTTTTCAAATTCTTTGCTCTACACAAGTTGGAAAACATTAATGGTAGTTTTTCCACCTCCACCATTACCCTTGATACCACTATGATACCACAACTTTAATATTATACTTCAGCAAAAAATGAAGGAGGTACACCCTGCCCCAAATCTGCCCTCTGGCTCTGGCGTGCCTGTCTATACTAGCACACAACTCTCATCCAGAAAACCTGGCATAGTACCTAACCTTTGTTTGGACATCAGGAACATATACCATTTTGGGGCATACCGGAAAACAAGGCTCCAGGATAATAAGGCAGGACCCAGGGCCCAGGACCTAGGACCAAGAACCCAGGACCCAGGACCCAGGACCCAGGACCTAGGACACAGGACCGTATTTGTTTTCGATGTTGCACTCGCTTCCTCTATACGAATACCAAGTCATAACTTTACATACAATGAACAACTGTCCGTAAAATGAAAAAAAATTTAACATCGAACAGAAGACTGCACATCATAGTCGTACCCTGTGCTCCAGACAGGGCCCACGCCACGAATTTCAAAATGAAGAGGCCAAGTTCTATAAATCGAACTTGAATTTACTGCTTCAAAAAAGGGCTTCTTTGGTAAAATTTTAGCTTACCTAAAAGTGGCCCTGCATAAATACAGAAATAAATCTGATTTATATTTTTGATTCTGTGTCAAAAATGAAAACTTGGGTAGCTCAAGCAAAATGGAAATGTATGATTAAACAAAAGCAACGCCTTGCAATGTGAATATTGACCGTGCAAACTTGAATTGGTTGTTTATTAGGAACATCATTAACAAGCCATCAAAACGTTTCTTTGCTGTAGAAGCAAGAACAAATATTGAAAAACTATAAAAAACTCCCAGTTTTAAATATTGTTAGGTTGGAACTTCTGCGAAGACCTTAATCAAAGTGTAAAATATATTGTAAAAAGGAGCGTGATTTCATTTGCGTTTATAAGATAAAGAATCCCTTCCACGGACAGGAAAATTTTCCACATTTATAAAAACATCAAAAGCATTGCAGCATTCAGTACACTCTTTTTTTAAAAGAACAATTTTATAAGAACACGAGACTCAAAATTGGTCAAACGTTGAGAACAAATTAGGAATAAGCTGAGGCTGGGCCGAGCTCGGCTACTGAACAATACAATGTTCCACAATATTTCATCTCAAAAACGAGGAGTTTTCTGCCATCAAGTTGTGCTTTATCTGTGGATTTTCAAAGTTGTTAGCAAATAAAGGATGTCTTACTCATTTGCAAGCCTGAACTTCAATTTCGAAAAAAGAATGCATCGAATTTTAAAAACATAACGCAATGCGTATAAAGCACAAATTACTATGCAACTTCTGGAAGCTGGTCTCCTCCTATTTCTTGTATCCAAACTCCAATGATATATAGCCAAATTCCAATGAAAGTATACATAAATCGGCGTTTCAGTTGCTCCAGTTCTCTCACAATGCTAGTGCATATTACGTACCAGACTTACAGGGGCTACGCAAGAAAAGTTTTTTAAGGTGTGTCCGGTGCCAGGTTGCCGAGTAGGAGATTTTTCAATAAACTTTAATAAAGGCATGTTCAGCGGTTAAAAAAGGGTCTTCAATAATTTTGAAAGACGCCATTTGGAGGATCACCAGACTTTCCAGTGGCGGAAATTATGGGGGTTTGGGGGGGGGGGGGCTCGCCCCTCAATCAGCGATTTCGTCGAAAAATTCGGGCTTTCGTCGGAAAATTGACAACCGTTTAACGTGTCGAAATTACTCCAAGAAATCGTTCTGAAAAGCAATTTTAAGCTAATCTAAGGGGCTTAATTGCCAAATTTTCTGCTCTCTTCGCTTGCAGATGATCTACATTTTCCCTTTTTACCCCAGGGGCCTCTATAACCTCTCTGTGCCCTTTTTGCAAAATTTTAACATATCATAGCTGATAAAATATTAGCCATTACCAAATAATCAATCAAACAATATATGACCAAAATCAAAACTGCTTGTGAATTGTGTATTTAATTTCAATTCCGTAAAGATTATCCGAAATTTCTATTGGATTCTTCTGAACAAAAGTTATTTTCAAACGTATTTCTCACTGACAAGATAAAAAACATAAAATGAACGCACAACTTGTCAAAAGTGTAATTGGTCTACCTCTTGTATCATCAATTGTCTTAGATGAGATATCGATTTTGAAATCAAAAATCATAAATGGACTGTTCTTCTTGCTACTTAGTCATGGCGTGGTCAGCAAAGATTTCTAAAGGGTTCCATCATCATTTTCATAAAAATGTGCAGTTTCGTCAAAATAAAACATGATCCAAGATGATATCTTGTCCGAAAATCGTAGACCTGGCCCCTCCCCCCAAAATGAA
The DNA here is from genome assembly GCF_013076305.1 of Rhopilema esculentum. Next base: position 4,580,379 of record NW_027020174.1, on the reverse strand, counting down.
AGCCTGAATTTCCGCCACTGAGAATTTCTTCATTTAAACATAAAGCAAAGTAGAAATCATATTTACTTCAATAGCATAAGAATATGCCAGGTTAAAGGGTCAATAAACCAGCACACGATGTAGTTACCATATGATGTAGTTACAATTCTATTTAGAAAAGAAATCGAATCCTTCTTTTCTTTGGTTTATCCTGGAAAACGTTATTCAGATCCTCTTCTGCGCTGCATAACCATTCTCGCAACGAACAACAAACAATGACTCAAGACAACCCTGAAGCATTCCTATTTGGAGATTGCTCTCATTGGTATTTCAAAATTGGGTTCTTTGGAAAGACGTGCGTGGAACACGCGAATCGCAGCAGCGCAGCAGCATAGTATGGAATAGTTTTTACTTCTGCCGTTTGTAAAATGCGTGCACGGTATGACAAGAAGCCCGTGTATCGAGATTCTGGCATGACTGAAGTTTCTGTCTGAGCAAATTTGGGATTCCTTTTGTGTCTCTAAGTGAGGCTCAGGGTCTATGGTTCTAGCACTACCACGCCTTGATGGGTCTAGCAACTTGGCTCGGCGGTAGAAAGCCCCAGTAAGAAATAAATAATTTACACATAAGCGAAACAATTGTAAGAAAAACATGGAGATACTTCAAATAGCCATTCTGTTTGAAATTCAAACATTAAATTTTACAAACTTACAGTTGAAATTAGACGACCATCTTCTCGGAATGCTTTTAACAAATCACAATTTAATGCCTGAGCAGTTTTTGGTGAGATGCTTTAATCATAAACAATTGATTTTGTAGTTTATGCAGTTAACCGTATGTAGTTTATTAAACTTGAAACACAGCAACGTCTTTAATTTGGACCAATGCCCAATCTTAAAGTAACTTTCACTGAAAAGGAACATTCTCCCGATTTGAAATGACTTCTAAACGAAAGCATCTGAAAGGTGTAAATTTAAATCTTTGTCCCATACGGGCAATTTTTCGAACAAAACAGAATACTTTTGCTGAAAAGTGCAGGTAGATGGCTTTCAGGTTGAGACATCTAAGTTTAACATCTAAGCTTAACATCAAGTGTCCTTAAAGAGCAAGGAATGACATTTCACGGAGACAATCCAGCACTGCATTAAACAGGAGCAATTTCTACACATTATAATTCTAGATAGCGCGTTTCAGATTATGATAAGCATACGAATCTTTATGTAAGACTAACCTATCTCAAATAATCAAAATCACGATTTTTATATCTGATTATAATGCATCTTCAGATATGCTCAATCACAATTTTTTAAAAGTCAGTTTGAAACAGCAGGTTAAATATCAGGGCCTTGGGAAGGGTCAGTCCTATTGCCCATCTGTATAGAAGACAACAAATGTCTGTGCTCCTTCATCCCTGTGAACGATTGGTTGTGACAAGGAAACAAGCCGGCCTTAAAACACGTGGTGTCATCCGGACGAATGTAAACAGAATAAATATTGTAGATAAGGCTCTATGACCTTCTTGCATTTGATATTCCAATTTAAACATTACTAACACGGCAAGTATAGGTGAGGTGGGGGGGGGGGCATGGTTTTTACTTAAGGGACCAAATTTATATATATATATTACTTGATTGATAAATGAAAATTGAAAAGTCTACACTTTTGCATAAGAAGACGGTTCATAAGAATATGCAGGCTTAAAATCATCCAAATTTTAAGAATATTGCTAGAATAATGCTCAGCCTCGGCTCACATATTTGTGCCTTAATTTTCAGCCGTTTGCCTGTATGGCGATGTTCAGAACAGAGAACCGCATGACTGACGTATCTCATGTTTTTTAAAAAGAGTGGTTTCTATTCGTGGGCGGGCTAATTTACCTGAAACAATATAAGACTTAAAAATAAGTGTACCGAAAGTCTTTATAAGAATATCGACGCTGGACAATATGTAACTGATAATCGTTTAATAGAACATTTTAGCTTGGCCTAAATCTCGTTTGGCGACCTTGATGGCCTAAGTCTTTTCCTTGGAAACAGGTAGCACCCACTGGTGATGAAAAACGTGTGGTAGTAAGTCGGGGGGGGGCGTTGGGGGCGTTGGGAATAGAACAAATTGCACATTGAGAAGTTATTATTTTGGTCCACATTAAGAGACCATAAGCACTTTTTTAATTTATACACCTTTAGGCCTTTCAGTCCGATAAAACATGGCTACGTTCATCATGCTTTATTCATCGAGGCAGCGAAAAATATTTAACTATGCGATGATTAAGCAAAATATGTGCTACCTTTTTTTATTTTTACCTTTAGCTTTATCAAGTCCGGTAATATATTTCTTGGGTACATTCAGCTGATCTGTAAGGAACGATAATAATAGTAACATTAATAGCGTGATAGTATGACTAATTCGTGCTACAATGCAATATTACAGAACAAAAAAACTAATAAAGTCATAATAATTATGTATTAAAAATTCTCCTCTAAATTCTTCTTCAGAAATAAAATATTTCAAGTTATTAAGTAAATCCAAGTTAAACAAGTTCTATCAGAAAACAATTTCTTTAATACCTCAAATATTCTTTGTAAATAAACATCAAACATTATTTGATGAAATTGTAACAACAACGTAATCTAAAGATTTTCTAAATGAAAGTTGCCTTATTTTCTTACACTGCAAAATGTCATTAAAAAGCACCTGTTTATCTTTCAAATCAAGACTCGAAGCAATTAAAGAATAGTAGCAACGATGGAATAATACATTGTGAAAGAGAAAGGAAATGGCTAGTCGCTGAATGTTAAAGATTGAAATACCTAAGACTTTTGCTACATGATTCGTCTGCATTCCTTGGATGAGAACTTGCATGCTAGAAGCAGTTTTACCAGGCAAGGGATTCACTGAAAAGTGAGCAATATAAATCTAACTTGGTTATAAGGTATACGATCAATTAGAAGCATATACGCGTTCATCTTTTGTTTATCAAGAGGTTGGCAATCTTTTAAACATGCTGAAGTGTCAGGAGTTTTAAAGAACTATCTGAGTGGAGGTTTTAACTAGTAGATGGAATTTAAAAAGAGGCATCCGAGCTTGACCTAGCATAGGTACATTAATTAGAAAGAGGCTACATGCTATGTATGTGTTGCTTCTGAAAATCATCACAAGGTCTTTATTAATGTACAAAATTCAGTAATGGAGATACTCGTCACAAAAACAGAAAACTCCCTTAACGTGAATAAATAAACCAGCAACGAGAAAATATAATAAACTGAACTGTATTGACAGGAAAGAACACTCGATTGACCTTTTCAGAGGCCATAAATTTCAGGTTTGGAGTGCCAATCCACTTTGACCAATTTATATACTTATTTAGTTCGTCTAGAAATTTTTCAAAGTAAAACTAAACACCAATTGCTTAATGTCTTTCTATTAACTTTACCTTGCATTCATGTCATTTTTCCTAGGACATTAGGTGTTCGATAAAAGTATAATTGAAAACAAGCACACCATTCAAAAACAAAAGGCTAGTCTAAATGGGAGCAATGCCCGAGAATAATCAAGTATCTTATCTAACAGAAAAAAGATCCTTAAAATTCTTCATGTCCTCTATACATTCAAAGCAGTAACAATGTTCATAGGCAAATGGCTAGGCCCATTTTATCAGACAAATGATTCCAATCAAACAAAGATGGCGTCGAACAAGTGCCTAAAACAACCGTAATATTTACCCGTTGTACTTGAAGCCGCTGCCACCTGTAGTTGATGAGCAAACTCATTTGGGTCGATACCAAACTGCTCGAGATTCTTCACTAAAGTTACCTAAAATATCAAAGAATGAAAAAATGAGCCAAAATAACCAACAAACATTTTTTCCTTGCCTAAAGTAGAACAAAGTTATCCAAAATTAGCTGTAATGTAGAAAGAAGAAAACAACTCATTTTTCAGAATCTTTCTTCCAAAACATGAGGACATGAAAATATTTCTAAACAATACTTGACCGGTATTTTGTAGTTAGAAAAATTGAAAAGATGAGAAGGTAGAAGCGGAAGGTTAAAAAGACTAGAACTTTGACATTGATGCTATGAAAATAGAATAAAGATGCTAAAATCTCTCTTGAGAAACATCAGAGTATTAAAATATCTTGAGCACATCTAGTACTGTTTTTTGATTTTCAGGTATACCTTGCCAAAGTTTCATTCTAAATCAACAAATAGTTTTAGAGAGAGGGTCCTTTCTTCTAAATCGAGAAAGAATTACATTTGAAAGAAACCCTAAACTGAGGCCCAAGTCCTGGTCTTCAAATTTAAGAGGCTATTGGCCTCAGCTTGAAACTTCTTGCAGGCGATCGTACGAGTTGCTTTCTTGCTGCAACAATGGCACCTTACGAAGGCAGCATAAACAAATTATAGATACTTTTCTCATCGCACCATTTCCTTGAGGCAATTACAGAAAAATCGTGCCATCAAAACAGAACCATGATCACGCCACTCTCGCCTTACTGGGAAAGCCTTACCAATAGAAAAGTTCGTTAGGCGAATGATAACAACAAATAAGCTGATTAAGACCCCAAAACAATGTTTACCCAAGGTGGTTTCAAGTTATGCGCTCGTTTTCCGACCGTGCAGATTGTTTACAGGCTATGAATAGATACGAGGCTAGGTAATCAAAGCTTCCGATTTCAATAGAACAAATGTGGTATTTTTTCTCTTGGTATTTAGACGGGGAAAAGGTTAAAGAGTGTTGGCAAGTGTTTATTTCCCCTGGGTCGATGGGAACTTTAGTTTAATATTCTCTAAAGAGATGAAAATAAGCTTATTGCAATTTATTTCCTATGCCAAAAGGTTTAAATAAAGGGCGCAAGCGTCTCCAGACATTCTTTTGGGGCTTTATGCCAACTTGAGAATGCCAAGACTGTCAATTAAAGTTTTTTACCAACAAAAATGACATTAAATTATCCACAAACCTTTTTGTTTCCCATTCTCTGCTCTATCTTAACTTCAATAGGCTCTGCTTTTCCTTTCCTATAATTAAACGAAAGTCTGGTAAAGAACGATAAGAATTTCAAAAACTTTACTCGAACATGGCTACTGACATATTAATTGTCCATCAAAGCTGAAACGTAAATGTTGTCATGTCTTTAAAAAAAGCAATCAGAATTCTTTAGAGATTTAGAGGCTTTCGGTTGTGACTTCGTCAAAACGTTCCTAGTAGTACCTGATTGAACAGAAAGGTGGTCTTTGCAAAATAAGTTCTTGGTCATTTTCGTAATGAAGATGTGAGTTTAGACAAATAACAATTTGTGCATTCAACAATCCCAGGATAAACTTTGCTTCGAAAAAAATAGATTGGTGAGGTCAGTTCGTAACCAAACCAAACTGCCTTGCCGGGAACTACTCATACATAGAATCGGCTTTAAAGCAAGGAAATTGAGCTGAATTCAGAAAACATATAGACAGGAGGAAAAGGATATTGAGAGGAAAAAAGGATAAAATTGAGTTGGTAGCAAATGGTGCTTAAGATAATCTTCGTAAAGATATTTCTGAAAACTGTAACAAACATGATTTAGATTTTTGATAATTCATTGCAGACAAATTACAGAACTCCCTATGATATGATCCTAAGTTGAATGTTTCATGCAACGTAAGATATGACCTTAATATGACCAAATGAATCACAAACATTGTCTTCTTTTCCAACCAACAATGGAAATTTGAACAGCTAAAATTAGGCAGTGTTTTAATTGATGATCTTGGAAAAGCATAGCCTAAGTTGAACTAAAGATCAATGAACTGACGGTCGTAATTATTAGCCGTAAATCCGAGTTTAGCTGTAAAGAATTTTCCAAACATAGGCCTAACATTTAACATCAACATATGGCCTAACATTTTACTTCAATCTTCACCGGTAAACAATGGAGGTTACCAACCGTCGTTGCATTCAGTATAAGACTACTACAAGCGTTGTTTTTTCTATCTTGACTAAAAACAAATCAAGTCGATACAAATCATTTTTTCTTTCACTGTGGCAACGCAGATTTTCTGGAGATGTCAAGCAAAGAGTGCCTCACTCTCAAGACCAGAAACATTTACCAGAAACAAATTCCAAACGAGAACACACTCTCAAGAAATTGAGCAGATTCTTTCTTTATTCAAAATTCCTGGTTTCCGAGCACAGACTTTTTCAATCAACAGGCTACACGTTTCAAATTGCAACGCAAAAAAGAAGATACCCCGGAAAGGCTGCCCGCCGGATTCTGTGAACCTTGCAACGAGTTTGGATAAAAGGAAATAGACAGGAACAAAGCAAAACGACCTTCAGAATCCAATACGTTGTAAATCGAATTTCGAAGTGGAATAGTCGTTAAAATAATATTGCACCCTGGCATACAAGGCTTTATCAGTGTAGCTGATTCTACTTGTAAAAAGGCAAGGTATGCTAGCCGGCAAAATATCTAATATCCGATAATATCTCGAGCTAAATACCTTTAATGCCACAAAGGATAGTTTTCATTATGTTATTGTTATATCTTTATATATCGGGCAATGGCATTTAAGACGCCCTCAATTCATATTTACTAACTCTTCCTTTCTACAAAAGCGCAAGGCATCAGACTTCTACGGCTTCAACCATTGATCTATAAACAAGGATGGATCGAACACTAAAGTTTGAAGCCCGCTCTTTTCAAAAGGAGAGGACCCAAAACAAAAGTGGGAAGTCATTTCTCAAACATGTGTGGGTACGAGTGCTGAAAAAGAACTGGGCTAGAGCAGTTGAAAACATTGCTAGGAGGGACAGTGTAGGCCCTTCCCTCACATGGGCTGTTCTAGGGCCCGCTTCTTGGGTGATGACATTCTGATCACAATAGAAGGTCGATCCAGTCTTTTTTATAGATCAATGGCTAAAACCCTGCAAACATTTTGTTCAAAATCATATGCTTCGAATAAATTTCAAGAATACCTATACCTTATGTATTCCTTGAGATGGCATCCGTTATGTTTGGACTCAGTACCCCGTACTGCACGGTCAGTACACATCAATTTCTACGTCATTTTCTATTCAATACCTTCACTGTTAAAAACGGTTAAAACGGTTGGAAGCTGTTATAGTTCACTAGATCCCCTGAACACAAAAATTATGACAAACAAGAAGAGCACGTCCATTCTTGGCCCTGCCATATAGTGCTCAATGCCGTATAGGCGGGGCTGTACAAGAATTGCTTAAGTATCGCATTAAGCGTGATTTTCGGAGTTGCAACTTAGGACCGTTCTGTTCTATACACAAAAGCGTAATTCTAAAACAATTTCATTAATTCCTCATGGTTGTTTTGTTTCATATTTAATGTTTAGACTTCCGTTTGACACTCATAAATTTACAGCTCTTTATACATTTGTAAAAATTTCTTCAAAAACGCTACAAAACCGAAAACACAACTAGAATAAACTTTCTACACCAATTTGTACTTAACTCAATCTTTTAAAATCATAGCAATTAAAAGCCCAATAAGTAAATTTAATTTCTATATAGCAAAACTTACTTAATTTTTGACGGCTTTCCATTGATAATAATTTTGTGGCAAGGATTCATCTTCTCTAAAAATCTGAAAAATATAATTTAATTAAAAAAATGGAGGAGATTTATCTACAAACATGTTTGATGACAGGATTAATCAAATGACGTGAATACTGCTATCAATAAAATAATTCCACGAGGAGAGATAATATTCCTGCTTGTAAAGCACAAAAAAGTTCTTCTTAGATGCAATTTAATATCCAAAAAATCAATTGTTTCTTTAATTTATCATTTTCAGCAAAAGTTAAGAAAAGGTTACCTGGTTTTGCAACACACCATACATATACAATAAAGCATGAAGAGATTACAAATATAGAAATTTTTGAACAAAAATTTATTACCTTATCGGGGAAAAATAAAACAGGGAAAAAAGTTCGGGAAAAAGTATCACAAAGTACAATATAGTTATCATTCCTCGACTAAATTTTCGATTTAGTCGCTTTCCTTCGGTTAAAAATTCAAGCAGGGGATGAAAACTTAATTCCACTTATCAGGATAACTATTTTTCTTTTTAGTCTGACCAATAACACCTAAATGTGCAATGATTTAGTCTTTAGGGTAGAAAAGGGCATGAAGAGAATTAGGGAAAGAAATAGCCGTTTTAAGGAAAGCTCGATAAAAATTTAGAATTTTAGTCAAGATCGGTAAAAATTTAGTCACTTGCGAATAATTTAGTCACTTTTCCCTGGATTTTTTGCTTGATAAGGTATGTTGCGAATAAAAGCATTTAAAGGATAATTACTTGCAAATATGGCTACGAATCAAATATGGCAAACCTTGACATGAGAACATCCCAAGTGACTGACTCCTCGTAAAAATTTTTGTCAAGAAGAATATCTGACAGCATCGGGTCAAGATTAACCTTCCTGGGAAGAGCAGTGCAATGTTTGATTTCGATAGATTAAATAAGAGTATAATTAGATTAGATTAGGAAAGGTTATCTTAGATTAGATTAGATTAGATTACATTAGATAAGATCAGATTAAAACTTATTTCAGCTAGCTATCACGATAATCTGGCAAAATCCTCTATACTGTTTCCAACTAGATTTCTTGAAATGATCATTGATTAAAATTTTTTAAATGGTATCCATTTTTTGTCATCTTAGATATGCGGTCTTTTCAAAACGCTTATAAAACATACAAATTACGTTAAAGCTTTATGTAAGCATATGATTAACATTTTGCAGGAAAAAAACAGCAGAGCATAGTATAAATAAAATGAGACAAACACATTTTTCAGTACACGCAGAAAAGACAACATACATGCAGAACTTATTATAAATGTGCCAAGGTTTTAGCCCAGGTGATTCTTAAAATTTTATTGTCTAAAAAGCTTCTAAATTCTTGAATTTTCGGCTTTATTGGGTGGAGCAAAAGCATAAATGAAGCATAACAATGGGTATTTAGGACATTTTTATAAAAGATATAGAAAACTAGATAATCAAACATTTTCAAAACTTAAAGATACCACAAAAACGGAAACATACTAAAGAATTTGTCGTCTGACATTTCCTTAGAGTATTAACGTTGGATAATGACAAAAGTTGAGCACAAAGTTATATTCAGACGCGAAACGAAAGAAATGTGAGAGGGGAAGAATGACTTTTCTCAATGATAAAATTGTCTGATAAGGAAAATGACTGATAAGAAAAATGAACGAACGAAAAACTATTACTCACCTTTGGCTACTTTGGTTGACAAGTTCGTTGTCTTTGACGTAAATTTTGAGCAAATCACGAACTTCTGGAGCAGTGAGAGCATCACCTTTGCTGAAACAGATGATATTTAGCAAAGCATTAAAAATCGCTTAAAAGGGATGCTTGTGGGACTTGTGCACCCATTGTCTCAAACAAATCAAACGCCAATCCTTATAATAGCTTTATAACCATCATGGTAAGTAATCGTCTCTAAAGTTTAATGATCCTATTAAGTATAGGAAAAGATTTTTGATAATTTCAATTCGCTAAAATCATTTTAGATATAGGGTTTAAACAATCTTATCTTGATGACAAAGTTCGATAAGACAGTTATTTTCAAACAGTTCTGAAAATGGAAGTGTTACAAATTACCTTCTGCCGAATTCTTTAAAAAAAGATTGTGTCTTTCCAGAAACCCCAAATAACTCGATTATTGCCATTCCCTGAAAAAGAAAAGGATGCCATAGACGCTATTCTGAAAACTAAAGCAAAAACAAAACAAGAAAATTATCCAAAAACAGTGAGTTCAGGAATATAATAAAGGCTAGGCCTACGAAGACCAACTTAAGTACAAGGACCTTTTCTAACAACCAACCTCTTTAGAACTCTCCTCTTCCTTTTTTGCAAGAGCCTCTGCTTTGGCCACTGATTTGTCCTTAGCAAAACTTGAGGCTTTGAAGTTCCGGAGACTAAAGAGGAAAAAAACTAGAATAAGACTTGTAAAAATGATTCCTAGTTTATGGAAAAAAGCTTGGTATGGCCTATTACTATAAGGCGAGAAACTTGAAATATAGGTGACTGTGGTGATTAAAAGACGTTAAGGGTAATTTGTACGAGTTGGTGCTTACAAAAACCGCTTGAATTTAAACGTGTAAACCTTTGGCCCGCCAACACGCAGGCCCTTATGCATCATTGCCTTGATAATTGAGAGTTGCTAGCGTTCACTTTTAGGTCAACAATGCTTTGAAAAACTGAAACGGCAAGTAGTCCTATATCAGTTTTCTGCAGCCCTTGGAATTCAAAATAAGGTAATGGTTTAAAGAAAGTCCCTGTTCCTTTGCACTTTTTAATTACAGATTCTCAGCCTGTGCAGTATGCTTTGGAGGAGCAGGTTCTATTCTTTGCTTGGGTTACGATCGTTCGTTTAAATTTTCTTTTATTGCAGTTAAGGACAATCATCAAATATAAATCTAGTCCTACAATAGTTTCAAAAGGACAAATCTTCGATTTGCCATAAACAAAATGAAAATTTCTAAAAAGATATCAAGAATAAAATGCTAATTGCTAACATTGACAAAGCAGATGAAACACTGTGTATAACCACAAGGTTAAAAAATTAAAAATCTAAATGTAAACCCAATAATAGAAAAACAATGTCTCGAATACATTCGGAAGGGCCGAAACAAGGAATTTATCAGTAGAACGCTTGTTCTTGCATGAAATTTTTATTGCCTGTATTTAAACTGCTTAGCAGTTCATAAAAATTAGAAAATTCTTAAAAGTATGCCAATCGGGCTCTTATGCTAAACTCGATAAATATTTTACTTGGATTTGAACAAACCATTCATTTTCAAAGGTCATCGCCGTTATACTGAGGACACCTTTGCTCAACTCTCCAACTTTGACAAGACCTCTGCTCTCCATTTCTTGCAGAAATTTCCCCATCTAAAAGTTCAGGAAACTGCTGTATATGTGGTATTTCCGTTGCAAAATTGGTCAGGTACAAAATAAAATACTCAAAAAGTTTCCCCAAAACGTACGCATAAAACATAATTCATGATACCTCAGCTACATCGGTCAGAAAAAATAGCTTTGAATTCAACTGTCAGCTACGGCAGAAATCTCGAGTAGCGGACAATTTTTTACGCTAAGTATACATGCTAGGGATGAGGCTTGTGGTTGTTCTACGTCGAAAATTTTATCGAAACATTAGGTATCAATGCGGTCATGTTTGTTCCTATCGACCAAAAGTATGTCATAGAGAGAGCAAGCTCACAAGGCATCGCCCTTTAAAATAGCACAGATAAGGGAAGTGGGGGGGGGGCGTAGTTTCATGGCCCCTTCATCTTTGGTGACATCTCTTTGTTATAGAAAATAGCCTACTGTCTCTTTAATAAAACAAAAGATTAATCTACCAACTGCCGTCCCATAAAAATAGACCATAAACAATCCGGCGAAGGCTCTCTGAATGTCCTTTTACAATTTTTGGGATTACGGAACAAGCCTCCGTAAGAGTCTGTCCAAAGTAAGAGTTTTTACAAGCGAGGATTCGAACCGAAGTTCTTGAGGTTTGAGAATCACAGCTTTTCGGTTGAGAGTAAGATAATTCCACTGGGCTTTATGTTGTATGGACAGCCAGGTTTGTGAACCTGTTACATAGGAACATAACCTTGAGGATTCTTGCAATGAAAGTAGTTTTATATTTCCATTTTTACCTTTTTATACCTTGTCTTTTTCATGTCGATTTTTTGTCCCTCAGGGCTATGAATGAATAACTAATCAAATGAATGATGTATGAAAAATGGATGATAATAAAATTGTGAAGAGTTACAAAAATATTTTATTTCTATTAAGAACGGTCAACGACAAATTTGTGTGTCAACATTCTTTCACTTAACCCTAAAAAACAAGCTTTTTACAGCACCTTCTCGACATCATTGGTAACATTCTAAATAGGCAAGCAGCATTGATTAGGCAGTCTTTACCGTCATGTGCTTGCGCCTCTGATTGGCCTATTTCGATTCACAACTGGGTATGTATAATTCCTAGCTTAGACTTTTCGATTACTATCATGACACTTTATCAATGACGTGTGTCAGACGAAAAGCTTAAATATGTTTAAAATTTTTTGCTTTTCAAAAAATGAATTTTAAAAACAAATTTATCTAAGCGATATACGAAACACGAACTTCTCATTAACGTTCTCAGTATCAACCAAGAAGAATAAAAACACAAAAAATAAAGCCCTTCTTATAAAAAATACTTCCAACTTTCCAGGGGCAGATCCAGAGCACATTTGAAGGAGGGGCAGTTGGTAGTGGGGGCGCTGAAAATTTTTCAAAAATTGGTTACGAGAGTACGCTGTATACAACAATTTCAGATACCTTTTCAGATTAAATAACATAACTTTGAGGTAACCCTTGAAGCAAATTAACCTATCGGTCTCAGAAACTTTTTCACCTGATTCTCATTCTTCAAAAGGGGCACACAATTTCTAAAAAAGGGGCGCCAGATTTGCTTCAACTCGTCGAGGGAGGGGCAACTGCCCCTAGTTGCCCCCCCCTTAAATCCGCCACTGCAACTTTCACGTAAAACCGAAGAATCAGGTCTTAAAATGTCCGTCTCAGGCTCCTCCTAACACATGACCAAAAGAATGAAAGGACAAACACTCACCAAGCAGGATGAAGAAACTGTGCTGAGAACGTTGTCACTAGAATAGGCAACTCGATTTTCTTAGCGTCAATCATTGCTTGATAAAAACAGTTCTCTAGCAACTGTTCCGTCTGTTCTGCAAGAAACTGACTACATTAAAAAGTCGTTTCCATACAAAATAATCATACCATAAACTGTCCTACAAAGATTTTGCTTGCTGTTGAAAAATAGTGAATGAAAAATTTTAAAAATTCAAATTTAAATAACCCTTGATATATTCAATGTTTTAATATTTGTTAAATAATTGGCAACACTTTCATGTTCCTTGCTACAGCATAGTTTCAAACAGCAAGATTTGCCTTGAGATTCTGTCTAGCAGAAAATAATATCAGCAATTTCTGTAATAATGAAACATATCAAGATGCGTGTAAGTTGAGATTTAGAAAACCAGAATGAAAACTTTTTTAGACTTTAAATTAGCAAAACAACACAAACAATAAAGAAAAGAGGTGGCAGTTTGAAATGCAATCTAACTTAATACCTTCAGGTGTTAACTTTGGCTCATCATCTTCCAAATCTTCCACTTTTTCGCTGCCATTTGATATTTCCAAATCTTCATCATTATCGTCTATCCCAGGAGTTTGAGGTGGTTCTTCATGTAAAACCTCACAATCTTCTCCAGCAACATCAGATTCCTCTGGAGAAACTGCTGTGCTGGTGGGCGGTAACTGGTGGTTCAGATTGAGCGTTTCCAACTCTCTTTCCAGAGATTCTAACGTAAAACAAAGTAATCATTAAAATAACATAAAATATTAATATATACAAATTAAACAGTTTAATTTGTGAAGTATTATCAATCCAAGACCTGTATTTTACATGATGAGAGATTTTATTTACAAGAATAAAAGTTAAAAAATTGCAAGGAATTTTGACAAGAAGAAAATTTCTTCTCAACGCATGTGAAAACGACCTGATGAATATTCTATGCTATATAATGAATACTTTGCAACTCTGTAGCCATTTTGATCGGAAAACATATAACTTTTTTACCCCATTAAATAAAAAGGTTTTCATATTTCACAGTTTTGCAAGAACAAGGCTCAACTGTAATTCCTGAAAACGGGGTTTCCCAAAAGTTTTTGAAAAGAGCACAGTGATTTTTCATCAGAAGAATTTTGTGTGACAAAATGCGTTAAAACACACAAAAATGAAATTAATCGCACATCCTGTCCTGGACGAAACTAAATAATGTCTGACAAGGTGGTGCACATTTGCTGCTCTGGCCCTCACCCACAATGTCCCTATACTTAGTTGAAGGTACCTTGCATTGCTTATCTCTGATATCTAGTATTTTACAGCATATCAAGGAATACCAATAAAAATTCTTATCATGAAAAACAATCATCTGAAAAAATAGAATAAAATTTCAATGGAAAAAGAATACCTGCGAATGAGACATCAAGTGGACTGTCCGGTAAACTGGGAATATCAGAGGAATCACCTGATGACCTTGAATAAGGATGAAGGTGGAAATAGTCAATGGTCAAAAGTTATCAAATTCTGTTAGGTATCAAAGAAAAATCATATGAAATAAGGAAGCAACTTTTAGTATCATACTCACAAATAAAAACTGATGCTGCGTAAAAAGAAACTTTTGCAGGTAAAGCAGAACAAAGCAGAAAAAGCAGAAAAAAGCAGAAAAAAGCAGAAAAAAGCAGAAAAAAGCAGAAAAAAGCAGAAAAAAGCAGAAAAAAGCAGAAAAAAGCAGAAAAAAGCAGAAAAAAGCAGAAAAAAGCAGAAAAAAGCAGAAAAAAGCAGACAAGACAGTAATCAGTGCATCAGAAATCAATGGCAACAGAGCCTACACACAGCCATAAAACAGCTGGGAACAACTTCAAAAAAGTTGGATGTAACTGGGAAACAGAGCAAAATTAGCTTTAAAAGAGATCAAGCAAGTGTACAAATGAATTTGACAATAGCTACAGCAAAAATAGATGCAGTGCAAAAGCTGAGATGCAGCTAGAAAAGAGAAGGGGTACATGAGACAACTGCCAAGGTCAAGAATGCAGTCACAACAGAGCTAGGCACCACCTGTGTAAATTCTCAGATGCAAATGCAAATGGGTTTGAATACAAGGTGTAAAGAATGTTCCATAGCTGAATATCAACTATGATCTAGCCTGCTAAAGAAGAGACCACAAAGGGATTTCCAATATAAGAGATTTTCAGAGAATTATAGCAGTACAATTTATAGATGATTATAACTACCAAGAAAGAGATGGAAAAATTTGAAAATCCTCTAAAAACTTACAGGTCCTACTTCAAACTAGAAATGTAACTTTCTCAAAAGAAGAGTTAATTTACCATAGATTATCTGTGTACCAATGATAGATCTGAACTCCTTTCCCTCGCATTCCTGATTCCTGCATTTCTTTGGATGACATGGTTGCTTTGCCACATGCAACTGGGGCACTTTTAAAGAAATGAGGAGTGGGATAGTGCAAGCTGGTCATTAGTATCTCACTCCCGGGGAAAAACTCCCAGGTCAAAGTTGGAAGGTGAGGAGGCAGGGGCAATTAAAAGACTCATAGCAAACGACTTTGCTAAAAGCTTGCTTTACAAAAATGGGACAGGGGAGGGGGAGGGGTAAAAGTCTCCTGAAATCCAAGGTTGTGTGGTACCAACAAGAATTGCTTAGAATAATGGCTTAACTTTGCATATTAAGGAGATAATGTTTCAGTAATTTTTCATTCATTATTTATTTGGTAGTCTGATATTAAGCATTAATGATCTCATCAAATTTGAAACAAAGCTTATAAACAAAGAACAAATTCAAATGGATTCAAATACCCTGGTCAAAAAGAAACAAGCTTGGTCAAAAAGAAAACAAACTCCTTTGCAGGCCTCTATTTTACATTAATTGATTATAAAAAAAACCAAAAAAATCAAATCCATACCTGTTACCAGCGATTCTGATGGCGACTATCTGTCCTTTTTCAATATGGTCAAATCCTCCATATGGCTTTATTACCCCAGGAAGCATCAAATCTATAAGACAAAGAGCTTAGTGGAGTCTAGGTCATGTTGCAAAGTGCCACAGTTTTCTACAGAATACCATTCATAGACTTTGGGCTAACAATTGGTTAAGAGTGGAGAGTAAAGGGCAAACCTGTTTTGGTCTGGATAGATAGAAACAATTTTTATCTGCTTTCAAACTGTGTTTAATCTGGATTCAAACAGGTTTTGGTCTGAATTCAAACTGGCTTTGATCTGGTATCAAACAGGTTTTGATTCGGATTCAAACAGGCTTTTGCCTGGTTTCAAAATGGTCTTGGTCTGGATTCAAACTAGTTTAGATCTAGATTCAAACTGGTTCTGATCTGGATACGAACTAGTTTCCCAATAAATTTCCATAACAGAATTATTACATTTTTTGCAATTGCAGTGCTAAGGTAGCTGCCTGCCAGTTTTGAAAATGCGTTATATATTACAATAATTTGGGGATAGGTTGATGCTTTGCCTAGAGATGACCAAATGACAGATTTTACCAGAGGATTGATATGCCAACTATCTATCCTTATATAATTTTTCCCAAATTAGTTCATGGAATAAAGCAAAAATAGTCAGCATTGATTTACCTGCACCTCTGGATATCTTTTCAAAAACAGGAGGAGCAGTCACCATGTAGGGAATCAAATCCACATGCTGCCAAAGTGCATATACTGAAAAAACAGATGTCTCAGTCATTTTGACATTCTTTGTGTGTTTAAAGAGCAACTTTCAAGCTTTATTCACTTCATTTATTTAATATTATTCTATATATCAAGAAACCATTTTTGTTTTATAAACAATATTATTTTTTTGTAGCAAGTGACTAAGTAATTTCAAAAAGCCACAAGAGGCTTAAAATGAATATAAAATTCTAAAATGGTGATAAGATAAATGGACTGTAAGAAAGCTAACATGTAATGAAATGAGAAGAAATTTAAAAAATATGCAGAGCTTAATGGTTACCTGATGGAAAAAGCTGGTTTTCTTTATCAATTTCAAAAAACATGGGATTTCTGTCAATGAAGAAACTTGTTATGAAAATTCCATTTCCATTCTCAATTTTTGTAACAAAGACATCTTCTTTGCTAGGCAAAATTTCATTTAGTTTGTCCTCTGTCAGTTGTGTAAATTGCTGCAATATTCTTTGTTTTAGTCTTTTCCTTAAAGAAAAAAGAAAATCTTACATTTGAATACTGAGTAAAAATTGTAATTACAAGCATTATATCAAAGGGCCTATGCCACGAATTTGAAAGTGGGGGGCCAAGCTTTAAAAGGCTAGCAAGAGTAGGGGGCCAAGCTTCAAAACCACTTGCTTTGCATAAAAAGTGGGGCAGCCATGGCCCCTCCAGCCCCCGGTCACATGGGCCCTGAATTATCAAATGCTTTAGGCTAGAGTAACACTATACCGGCAGTCCTCCTTAAAAATATTTGTGCCTGAGAGCACAAACTGTTTTCGAAAGTTGCCTGCAAGATTTTTTTCATATGCAATGCGTCGGATATAAAATTGTTTAAAATAAGAGACATAAAGTAAGGTTTAATAATGCATTGTACACAAATGTAAAAAAATAGGTCTGTAGGCAAACTGATTTCTGTCTAGAATTTTATTTGGAAAAGCCAGTAGTTTGTCTGCTCCGGGAACAATGACAGCAATATGACATTCTGTTTCATTTCATTTCCATGAGTCACTTCTATTTCAAAGACCAGTCAATTTTCAGAGAACAAGTTTAACAGAAAATTACTTTAAAATGATGATGGTTTTATCAACATAACTAGCGCTATAGAGTTCAAATAAGGAAATATGGCCATTATTTTTTCATTCGTTCCAAAATATTTGAAGCGTTTGAGTCCTTAATTTTATTCGAGCAATGAACAAAATGGCAATCGGTTTTATTGCTTGATATTGTTTGATACTATTAATAAATGATACTTTCAGCTTTTTTAACATTTGGATTAACAGCAATCACAATTTCCATCTCTTGCACGTGCTCAATCCAGATTTGTAGTTTGTCCTGAATTTTTGCACACCAGGCCATGCTGGGAATAAAATGGCAGGGGTGCAATGAATCGCACTCCTTGTGGTGCCAAAGCGTGCAATGGTGTGCTATTGCACCAAAGTACTTAATAATACAGTCAGCTGTATATGGACTAGACTACATAACTTTATCATAAGAAAACATAAGCAAGGCTAGTCCAATCAATACATTTTATCAAACAAGCTTTATTAACGTCAAACCCAACATATTAAAGAGAAAAACATTAGCAATAAGGTAGGTTAATTATTATGTAATCCTGCAGTTTATAAACCCTTCTGGTCTGCTTCTCCTGACAATCTCGTTCTCAAAATTTAAGAATTCTAACTGTGTTTTCACCATAAAGAAAACTTATCTGTTGACTAGTGTTAGAACGAATTAAATGGTTAATTGCACGTTTATATTTTGTAAGAAAGCTACAGCTAAATCTTCACAATTCAAAGTCTCTTAATTTTGGAACATTTTTGGCCACATTTTATTAGTAAAAGTTTCTAAAGAGTTTTGTATTTGCATACAGATTAGAAAAATGCACATAAAGTAAACTGTATATAGAGGTATTGTGAGTCCTGAGAAAACGGGATTTTACTCATCGCACTTGCAAGATACACTCGTAAACCACAGTGTAATCTGGGTCAAATCATTTAAAGCTTAAAGATCAATAAGCCTGTTTAAATAAACAAAGCCTTACATGTGCCATGGGGTTGTAACTACAGTGGAATCCCGATATAACGAACTCTGAAGGGAACCAGAAAATAGTTCGTATATTGGGAGTTTGTTAAACCGAGAGATAATGTTTTTTGGGGGTCCTTTCGCAGTTCACGCCTCTCATAGTTGAATTATGATAAAAAAATTACATTGGGCCATATTGGTCACTTTAGAATAAAGTGTTATTTGCAGATTATTTAAGGCGTGCGATAAACTGCACTTCTGAGCAGCGGAAGGCGTGTGCCAAGGCGTGGGCGTGCGATCGCACGCCATTCCCAGCATGGCCTGCACACAGAAGACTTTACTCAATGATTCCCGATTCACCGATTCAACTGATAGCTTGCCGCAGCAATGCAACCAGAATAAATAATCACAACAAGATATTTGAACATCTTGTTCTTGCTGATTAAAAATTGACTTAAGGCCTTCAAAATTCTCTTGTTGTCTTCACGGTACACATTGTGTGATAAATCACAAATTTGTCAAAAACTGCATGGCTTTCGAAATTTACGTTGTCTTCGTGTTCATAAGTCAGATTCATTCCTCCTTCTCTTTGACTTGTCGCATTTCATTATCTTTAAGGTTTGACTTGGTTTACTAATGCCATGGTATGTGCTTCTGGGCTTCAGATCCCTGTTGTGATGGCCTCATTCATTTTTTTCAGAGTATCTTAATACCACTTTTTCAGCTGTGCCTGCAGACATAATATGATCGGCATGGTTTGCCTGCGAGTGCTGCTCATGGACTTTAGCAAGGCCTGTATACCAGATTGCTGTCGGAGCAGAGCAGAGCGGAGTGGCTTTTACTCCAGAGTGATATTTTGGGTAGCAGTTACACTAGAACAATCCACTTTCTCAGAAGTCTACATTCCTTTGCATTTCTAGTACATAAAATCCACCAGACTAAATTATTTGATGATATTTTCGAATCTATGTGCTGCTGCAAATTCGTTTTCAATAGCTATGCATTAAATGATGAAAACAACCATGAAAACTGAGAGATAAGTGATGGGGTTTCTAGGACGGATAGCGAGATTGCATTGCTTTCTGATGTTTTTTAGTAGGTGTTTCATCCAAGGGCCACTTCAATGAAACTTAGGGGTTTGAAATCCAAATACGAAAATGTTGGACTATTTTAGTTTGGCATTATCCAAAAGCAACAGAATCTCAGAAATTGCCACTATTCACTAACGATCGAATCTAAACAGAATGTGAAACCAACTAAATGCTATACACAACAGTCAGTGTTGAACTTTTAGTGTGTGTAAAATGGTGCAGTTACGTCACCCATTACGCTAAAGAAAGGCGAGTGCATGCCTAAGATGAAACTTATTCTTACATATACAAGATGCTATATATTAGATACATAAGCTGTAGTAACCGTAAGGGTCCTGTCTGTGGTCGTGATATCATAGTTTGTATATATTTCCTAAATACGATTGCTGTACCTACATTTTGCTTAGATATTTGGCAAATCTGATCTAAAATCGAGGAAGGAGAAAACCAGTAAATCAGCAAAAGTTACCTTTCAGATCCTTTCATTCGATTGCTTGTTTTTATCCGGATTGGCTTCTTAAACATTGTATTTTTGTATTTTTCCTTTCTCCTCCTTCCACCATGTGTGGGTTAGGCCTATAGTGTTTTAATGCAAAGCTGAGATTGAATTGCATTATGACCAGGTCCCAGATGGATACCCACTACAACACCTCCTTGCCACCACATAACCTCGGTGTTATAAACTTTGTGGAAGCCCTTTCTCGACCCAATGTAGACAGTTGTTTAGATACATTTAACCAGCTCATTCAGTAAGATTGGCTTTGACGCGACTTCAAATGTTCTTCCGTAAAAAATCTCGTGCCAGGCCAAAAACAATTCAGCATTTTCGCAATCCATATTACGACTCTTTATTAGCACTGATGCAAAAAAGCTTTTCGTTAGCCTAAACTTTCAATAAGAAATTCGTTCAAAAATGTACATCTGCATCTATTAGGCCTGTCTCGCCAAGTATCTTAATTCTGTTCAATATTGTCCACAATCCTCCGTGTAAAATAGTCCTAAATCATAAGATGAAATAGGGGTAAAATAAAGTAAAATGCATTTTCTTCTAAGAATCACACAATCTTTGCCACAATGTATTATGTTATAAAAATACCGTGTTTTCGGTCACAGGTATCTTGAGCCAATGACTGGAAGAGTTCGCGTGTATTATATGACAAATGATATTTTCGTAACTTGGTAACTTTTGTTGAGTTTAAAAACCATCCCTTCCGGCAGCCTCCTTACAATCCTTACATGAGTCAACTAAATAAACGTTTTACATGCCTCTTTTGGATTAGTTGCACGGTTGATTAGCACGGTTGATTGGCATAACGCTGTAAAGGGCATCTTAGAGTTTGATAACTAAGGACCCCAACCCAAAGGGGCTCCTGTAAAAGGACAGAATTTCGTTAAGGAAACTTTTGCTTGTTTGCTGTTTGAATTTCATTTGCGTGCTTGACTTTTGTTAGCACCTTGGCCAATTTCCATGTAACAGCCTGTCTTGTGATCAGCTCCTTTGTTCTGTTTTGTATAACTGTCCTAATTATCTTAATTGCTGTTGAGTATAATATTTGTTGGCTTTTGTGAGTAATTCAGTCGTTTAATTTAGTCGCTAAGGTTTAGACGTGATTTCAGATGTTCGTATAGCCGTTGTTATTTCAAGAAGTTTGAAGCATACCAGTTTTGCCGAAGTGACCCGTTTAGTCGTTGTTGAATTAGATGAAACTATAGGAACCGTCGAGCCAAGAAATCAGAACACGCTTATTGAATTTTGTACTTTCTTTTACTGCCGAATCTGCGAACACAAGCCTGTAAAACCCTCGTAAACTCAGTGGTTTTACACTCCTTAAATATCTTGGAATCTACATTGTGATGATGTGAAGGACGTGAGTTGCATCAAATATCTATTGCAAGGAGCGTACGAGCGCAAACTCGTGATACCCCCGTCTAAGTGGGTGGAACTTTTTAAAAACATACTCGTCCTGTAATATAAGTAACGAGAGGGAGAGAGTAAGGCGATCGCTTTTTGTATGAGATTCAGTTGATTTAGGCACGAAAACATGTAAAAATTGTAATCAATTCGCTTCCACTGCAAGATCGAGTCATTCCTGAGTCTTTCTGACCACATTGGGCCCTAGCAATGACTTCTAGTTTACCTAAAATCTATCCAGGTTCACCTCATTATTAAAAATTTTCAAATATTTTCAACTGAAGCTTCTATAACTCAGCTCCCCTAGTTAACGAGAAAAAATATCAATTCATATCTTGCTATTGTGTTTGACATGCTCTACAACGATGATGGGACTTTCTCGCAGTCCGTAAATTGGGGCCCCATCTCAATTTTTTTCCTTAGGGCCCCAGCTGCCTCCGTTACGAGACTAAGCTGATCATGTATGTTTTGTAGAGTGACAAGTTTTGATTGACTCAAGCTGATGTGTCTTATGTTGGTTTGAAAAGAAACGAAAGTGAAGCAAGTGTAAAAAATCATAATTCATATAAAGAATCAAAAACATCGATAATCCAATTCCAAGGCAAAATTTTTTGTAGGAGTCGTAAAATAAATATGCAACGACCCAAACTGAACCCTGTATTTCAAAATTTTCAAATCATTTGGCCAGTATCATGTGGCTTTTAGCCGTGAATTTACTGTCCTCCTGCAGTGGCATTTACAAAAATCTAAAAATCTTCATTAAAACTGTGAGGCCAAGAGAAAGGGACATCCGAGCCAACCTCTACAATTTTTCCTTTTTTAATAAAAATACATTTAACACTCAATTTTTCCTGCCATGGACTCGAGGAGTACTTATTACTACTTTTATTTCAGGATTAGGGGCTTATTCGAGGGGACTTTGAATCGATTGCTAGAGGTATGAGGCGATACTGACATCAGGCCTGGGCGATAGATTTAGGATTGCAGTATCCACCGCTATGTTTCTGTTTGCTTCAACTAAAAACACTAGTTTAATAAAGAATACACTATACAAAATCAATTAAATTATGTTGCGTTCACTGGTGCCTTGGCCTTTTTGAGGCATTTTGGGGCGCTCTTTTCTCAGGCTGCAGTGGCTTGTTTGCTGTTTTTGAAGATGAAGGCTGGTTCTGAGTGTACCTTGCAACGGTTGAGACTCCGTCGATGAACCGGGTCTTGAAAAGGACATTGGCATTGTTGAACATGCCATCTTTAAGAGAGACGACTATGAACTGCGAATGTTTGAAGTGTGATCGTAGCATTTGGCCTATGTTCTGTGTATGCGACAAATCAAGGGCGGCGTCAACTTCATCCAGAATGTAAATAGGAGCCGGTTTAAACAACAACATAGCCAGAATAAGAGACAAAGCAACCAAGGACCTAGAATTAAGGAGTAAAGTTTTGGAACATTAAAAAAGGCTTTGGAACATGAAAAAGGCTTTGGAACAATAAAAAACTGTTTTACTTTGAAACACTACAATGCTTAGAACAAGTCTTGGAACACTAACGTCAGGATATTAAAAGCAAGACTTCGAAGTGAGAGTTTTTATAAGAGCCTCCTGCTACCATTCATTTTCGTGCTCTTTCCTGCATTCCTATACTTTTGCAGAACAGTTTTTAAAGCAAAAGAGTTATGCTTCAAAGTTCCAGAAAGTTTTATGCTTCAAGAGACAGATTTGCAAGGTATAAGCACTGACAAGTAGAACAATATTGTGTTAGTAAAAGATTAAGACTATTGTACCTTTGACCGCCGCTTAGTTCCGTCAAACTCTCTTTCCAAACGTTGCCAAAAGCTACTTTGATCTCAAGACCATCAAGCACAGTCTGTCCTTCTGGTGGTGACAATTTGGCATTAGTACCAGGGAGAAGCGTTGAGTATATGCTACCAAAGTCCTTGGAGAAATAGGAGAATCTTTAAAAGCACGAGACAAATGACAAAAATTCAGATCCTCTTATGGTAATCAAGCCAAACAAAAAGGCATTTTATTATGATCGCAGGTTCAATATATTTGTACATTAGACCGAAAAGATTGGGTTTAAACCAATTGGCTGGCTACCTTGTTGACTTGTTCCCAGGCCTTTTTCAGCGCTTCGTTCTTCTTTGCATCAAGTTCTTGTATTAGCTCTTCGATCTTTTTCTTGTCGTTCTCAACAATCTTTTTCTTCTTCATCAAATCATTGTACTAAAGGAAGTGAAGTATATTTATGACAACTAGCTCGAAATAATAGCAATTTGATAATTTTCCATCAGAATACATTAAGAGCTAATAACTACCCTTATCCCACTAGTGTAATTACAAAAATACACTGCAATCGTTTATCGAAATATTTACAAAATAATAAAACTTACATAACATAGATTCATATCTCTAGATACAATGAAATAAAAAATTACCTTTTCTTCTGCTTTTCCAAGCATTGTCATCGCCCTCATATTAACATTCTTGCTCAGCTTGTCTCGAGTTTCTTCCAGTTTTGTCAACTTCCTTGCTGCCTCTTTTGGATCAGTAGCTTTGAAGTCATAAGCAGTGTTTGGCTGCCCAAAGTATTGCTTCTCAGTGGCTATCCAGTCATGTTGTGCAAGGATATGTTCCACCTAGGGAAATAATAAACCAGTCTACACTGAGGGAAGGCTTAACTATAGCCCAGACAAAAGGGTGTGCCCAATTTTGGCCTTGTCTGCATGAATGTTTCGTCAGTTCCTGCTTCAAGAAGGCTAAATTCATTGAACAAGAAGGCTATGATAATTCACTTGCTAGGCTACACAACACAACACAACACAACACAACACAACACAACACAACACAACACAACACAACACAACACAACACAACACTAAACAAGGTCCACAGTTATAACAGAGAGACGACTATGAACTGTTAATGTTTTAAGTGTGATCGTAGCATTTGGCCTATGTTCTGTGTATGTGACAAACCGAGGGCCGCGTCCACTGTTATTAACATGTTGATCGACGAAACTCTGATTTTCATGCTAAAAGTATTTTCACTGGTCTTAAGAAGTTTCACGGCCAAAAAAACTGAAGAGGATTTCTATCCAAAGTGAGTTTTTTGCTGATTTGCCAACCTGAGAGACTGGAACTAGCTATAGAACAATAGGATTCAATCGTGGCGTCGCGAACTCTGAGATGGTTTATGTACACCCACTACTGAGTCTGTTTGGGAATCAAAAGCGTTTGTAAAAAGTAATATAATTCGCAATCTGTCTTAAAGTGAAAAAAATTCAAGCCTACCCTTTTGGCTGCATCTTGGCTGTCTTTCTTATTCTTTGAAATGTCATATTCAAGCTCTTTCAGTTGGATTTGAACCTCTTTTCCTTCCTTGGCTAACTGATTTTGTTCTTTGACTTTCTCTGCAATGGCCTTTTTTGAAAGAGAAACGGTCGGGTCATTAAAAAAAAACGATTAATATCTACTCGAAGTATATGAAACTAACAAAGAAATCGGTCTTATTTTTACTTTAAAACCCACTAAAGATTAAAATCTCCATTGAGAATTACCTAATAGCTAATTACAACACGACACAGTCACTGACCAAGGACGTGTAACTAGTTCCTTTGCAACACGAAAAGTTTATACAAACTCAAATATATCTTGATTCTCACAGTCAAAATTCCAAGGATTTAGATCAGAGCAACAACAAAAATTCAGAACAATTATTACACTCATAAACGGTTTATCAGCTTGCTAAATTAATATGAAACGCATTATGCAACCCCTAAATTACAAATTGACTAACAACTTTTTGTGATCCATCTTGTGAAAAGTAGAACAATCTTAAAAGGAATGACTATTCGCGCAAAACAAGAACTGAATAAATCATTCAACAGGCAGTGTCCACAAAAAGTAGCAGATACGTTGTTGATAGCTGAAAAGTAGGCCATCAAAAACAAAATAACTTTAATTGCTACAATCAGATGACATCCAGTCATAATCATCCCACTGACGAAAAGAGGCTCATCAAGATTTTCAATGAAGAAGATAGTTCAAATCGGAATGGAAACAAAATTCAGATGATGATTCACCCAAAGCGGAAATAAATAGCTGACGTACCTGGCTGCAGGCTTTGAGAGAATCTTTGTGCTGCTTCAACTCATCTTTTGCTTTCTCGAGTTTGTTCTATATTCATAAAAGCATCAATCAACGACAAAATGTTCGTGTTTGTTTATCGTTTTTATCTTAGAGCTTTTTTAGGACTATAAACAGATAATTAAAAAAAAATGAGTAGCAAAGGGTTTGATGATTGGCGTCAAAATGCAAACAAACATGCTTCTTGAAAGCAAAGGGGAGTTTACTCCTTTATCACCTGGAAAAATCAGAGATATCTTTTTATTTACTGAGTCTAAAGACCCAAAGACAGTTTCAAGCGGATCCATAATAGAATGCTTGAAGAAAATCAAGAGATCCAAATTATTCTACTTGTATTAAACTTGTAAAATTTGTTTTTAACCTTTGGCTAAATTTATAGTTTATATAATCTCTAAATTTGTTGTTTTACCCCTCTATCAAATTTTGCAGAGAATAAAGATGTTGAATTAATTTTATTCGAATTAAATTTGCAAACATTTTTTGAAATAATTGACTAAATTCATAACTTATAAAATTTCTAAATGTCCTGTTTTACCGATCTGTCAACTAGTGATTCATGCCGTATAGGCAGAGCTGTACAGGCTTAATACGAGCAGCAAGCAACGTCATACAATGTCCAAAGTTCCAACCGATACAAGATTGTGTGAAAAATTGCTTTGAGAAAGGCGAATCCTCTGCGTCAAAAAAATGATAGGAGACTCGCCAATAGAAAGAATGCACTTGAACAAACAAGAAATTGGTAATCGTACAATGGATGCCTAAAAGATCAAGATTTTAATCTTTTTGAAAATATCTAAGATCAAGCATGTACCTTGCTCTCGTTAACTCGTTCTTCGTGTTTTTCAATCTCTGTTTGGACTTTGGCCAAAGACTCGTCAAAAGACTTCAGCTACGGTGGGAATATTATCCAAGATAAAATATCCATTTTAATATTGATTAACTAAAATTCTGTGTTTTACAAAAAGACAGAGCCAAAGATTTAAAAACTGTATAAAGATTTAGGCGCAGGATATGCTGTCCGCCAGATTCTGCGAATCTTGAAATGAGTAATAATACGAATAATAGTCAAACAAAGTAACACGACGGCGAGAATTCAATGTAGTCGAATAGAATTTTGAAATAAATGAAATTTAACAAATACTAATATTTCGCCCCGGCATAGGGGTGTACCGGATCAGGATTTTCAGAATCCGGCCGGAACCGGATTTACCGGATTTCTTCGTGGAATATCCGGCCGGATTCTACCGGATAATCTGACCACTTATAGAATTTTCAGTAATAAAAAGTTTTGAGCCACTTTGCGAAAAAATGTATAGCGAGAAGATCAAAGAGACCTATTCAGGGTTGCCAGATTGAATTTACAAACGAAGGCTAGACTGGTGAGCAATTTAAGCCAAAATGCTCATAAAAAGGCCAAATCAAAAACTCTCTCAAGAATCCATCGAGCAGGCACTGGTTATATTTCTACGCTTGTGCCTGTTAGATAATTTCTTAGCTTTGATAAGAATCTTACTTTTTTCCAAAACCCTTTGCTAATATCAAGATAATATTTAGGTTAGGTGATAAAATTTGAAATTTGGTTAACACTTTGTAGTTAACTACTAATTATTCTATGAATGTAGTAATTACTTATTAATTTTGGACGTCTGCTGAAAAGGCCAACAAGGTCATATTTAAGTAGTAAGCAAAAAACAATTTTTCCAGGCAATCTAAATCTAAAAACCAAAAATTAAAAAATTTGGCCTAAAAAGCCGCTCTGGCAACCCTGGACCAAATTTGTGAATTATATCATCCAGTCTTCCTGTTTCGTGATGACGAGCACTTTCATTTCAAATCTGTTTTCAAGGCGCTTGTTTTATCGTCGATATTGTTTAGTTCTGGAAAGTCCATTTTTAATCACTGTATGAAGGGAGTCTGACTTGGTTTTCCAAATTTTCTTAGTTATGATTAAAGTTCTGGAAAATCCGGCAACTGGCCGGATTTCGGAAACAAATCCGGCCGGAACCGGATTTTAAAAAAATCAGCGATCCGGCGCCGGATTATCCGGCCTACCGGATATCCGGTACATCCCTACCCCGGCATACAGGGCTTCATCAGATATTAAACATTAAAAGGCCTTGACTTGTTCTGATCAAATATCAAAACACAAAATTCATCCGGCGGATAAGGGTTTTCATCTCTTTCTTTTATTAGAAAAAATGAAAGATAAAAAAAATCAAAATGATATGTTTCGACACTGCTTACAGAAATTTGACGCCTGATTTTGGTAGACTGAAAGTTTGTTTTCTCACTTGGACTAAACCACGTGAGGTGCTAGCAGTCGCTGATTGGTCGGAAAATGAGCCAATCAAAGGCAACATCTGAATATAAATTCTTCATGTTTAAATTTTAGTTGACAACGTTATATATTCTAAGAAGTATATGAAAAACTGGTTAAATTCCGCTTTTTCGTGCTTTTTTTAAATTCATATTGCAAAAAGTTTAAAATATTATTTTCTAAACCTGTTCCTGCAATGATGCAATCTCGTTCTGCAGCTCCTCGACCTCTAATCGTATTTCGGTTATTTCCTACAAGAAAACAGAATGTTTTGTCACAAACCATACCAAGAGGAATTCATTGTAACCAACTGATCTTAAAATTTCAAATCAATCCAACATCTGACATTGTTACCTTAAATACTCGCACGTAAGTATTCCAGGTAGCGATTATTTGTGACATTTGTCCTTAGCCATCAAACTTTCAAATTTTTAACACAGCAGAAGACAGAAAACATAACAAACACCCAAAATTTACCTAATACAGTCAAAGCTTGATTTAGATATAGGGGTTAACTGTGTGTTAACTGATTAATGAGGTTTCAAAGTGAACCTTACGAAAGGACTTGTCGTTAACTTTTCCTAGGTGTACAGTAAGACGTGCTCTTCTCTAAAAAGAAATCAATAAAAAACCAAACCTGTTCTTTTTCCTTAAACTCTTTGGTAGAGTTCTCAGCTCTTTGTTTCGCCTTATTCATCTGATCCTCTGCTTTTTTGAGTTCTTTTTCTCTATGAAGTTTTGCATTCTGTACCGAGAGATAAATGAATCTCTAAGCAAATTTTGAAAACTTGAAGTTTTAACATCAGATCATTAAAATTCATCACTGTAATCTTGCATTAAAAATCGGCATATAATTGAAAAATCAAAGATTCATGACCAAGAGAAGCAGTAATATAGAGCCAATATGATATAACTTACAAACTATAATAATGAATAAGTAATAATTATCATGCACAGTCTGTTTTTGTTGTTTTGATTGCACTAGTCATTTTACCGACAAACGAAAATTTCTTTAGTGCCATAAAAAGGTAGCAGAAAGAAAGAAGTGCAACGAACATTCTGCCGTACTTCTTACGTTATTGTTACGTTTCAGTAACAGGGGGGAGGGGGGAGTCGGAAGGGGAGGGGGAGGGAAGGGAGGGGGAGTCGGAAGGGGAGGGGGGAGTCGGAAGGGGAGGGGGGAGTCGGAAGGGGAGTTGATCTGATAACTCGCTGATAACTAAACTGCAAACTCATTGCCTAGCTAAAAGTAATTTACCTTCATGTTTGACTCCAAATCAGCTGCCTTCTTGCTTGCATTTGTCTTCGTTTCATTCGCCTTTTCAATTGAAGCCTTTGAAGCCTCTATAATGAAAACGCGGTTGCTTATGCTATTTTCTAATTAATACTTCTGGCATACCAAAATACTATTAGCACCGCCACCAAAACATACCTTTGCAGGTAAGAGCATGGACCATCCTGTGTCCGAGGCCATTTTGATATATGGCACTTTTGTCCCGCAGCATTTTGATCGAAAATATCGTAACTTAGAAGGAGCTATCATATACAACAGTTGCCGGTAACATTGAGGACCAAGCACAGCCTGTAAGTAAACTGTAAGCCTCTTGGATGTGGCACGGCACCTTTCTAGGGGTGGATGGGATTTATGTGCAAGCTGTCCCTTACCACCCAGGGAACCTATAGAACGAAAAAGCAACAGCGGGAGAAGTTGCCATTTAGATACGGCCGGGCTTAGCTGGTCTAGTTAGCCATTACGCTTTACGGACATGTGGAATGCACAAAACGTCTCATTATAAGAATAGATTTACGTGGGAGTTTCAAAATCATGGCCGTATCAAAATAGGTAATAGCTTTTTCATCAGGTTTATCTTATCTATGATCACCGCACCTATCTAGAACAGCCAGGATCAAATGGAAATTGTCCCTTTGCTCCCGTTGGGCAAGAAAGGAGTTTCTGTTCCCATCGTACTGCGAAGAAGCTTCCTCACTCGAACCGGAGGCGACAGCTTTACCGTCGCACTAACCAACTATTCCAAACAAACAAGGCAAAGAAAAACGCAGCTCTTTTTGACTAAGCCCATGTGCAAGCAATTATCGAGAAGAAATCAGAGAGAAGTGAAAGCTCCGCAGCATTACCTATCTCATCTTCCAGTGATTTCACTTCTTCGACCTTATGATGATGCGTGCTTTGTTTGAGCCTCTCTTCCACCAGCTCAGCCTCGCGTGACTTCAAATCAAATTGCTGCTTCAAGCGGTCGTAGCTAAGGGGTAAAAAGTATTACATAAGCTGCCCATCTTCAGAGTGCAGGATTTCGTTGAAAGAAACAACACAATGCTTCAAAAATGTTAGGGTCTGATTAAAATAAAGTGTTTGCCAATAGTCACGTGCCCATTGAAAAATCACGTATTATAATACCTTATAGGTCAAAATTGACATGTCAATAACAAATGACCAATCGAATAACGAGTTGGGAATTGGACCAATCACAATCGAAACAAATGTGTGTCGAAACTAACGACCGCGTATTTGTCTGAGCATGTACTCACTTTTCAGCATTTCTTTTCAAAATTGCAAGTTCCTTCTTCGCTTCGTGTAGCAGCTTCTCTTTCTCACTCAGTTTGTCAGCTGCTTTCATGAGCTCTTCAAGCTTCTCAAGAACTGATGCTCTTTGGGCTCTAGCACCTGGTAAAAAGGTAAAAAATTCAAAAAACTGCATACATTTAAGCAACAACAAACTACTTAACGCTCATCTGCAAGGCTATACTAAAGCAAACTTTACAGACAAGCCATACAAACTTATCATCCAGCTAAATAAAAATTGTAGACCAAGTTAAACGTTTTTCACAAGGAACCACTTTAACAGGAACCTACAGATAAAAAAATTCAAGGACAATGACAATGTACTTATACATATATCTTTCTTGCTTGCTTTCTTTCTGGTTTTTGACCTTATTTTCTAGCCACAATTATAAGCAAATTTCAGAATTTCAATGTTATCTTGCGCTTGTGCTACCATAAGGGCACTAAACGTTCAGTTTAAATTAAGGAGCCTTTCTGTATTTTTGTTATTAAAATGTGATAAAAAAGGTTCAAAAACAAGGAACCAAGGGAACTAAGTCTTGAGGATAGGTTCTTTATAAAAAATCAACGCTGCAAAATAACGGTGTTCTAAAATCCTTGAAATTTCCTTTTTGCGAATTCTAAACAAATCACTCTTCACGATAAATTTCAATCCCTCAGACATTTGAACTGTAACATAAACATTATCTGGATGGTGCTAGACAAAACTTAGAAGCTCTGTTTCAGTTTGAATAATTGCATTCTAAAGTTTTGGTGTAGAGAACAGGTTATTAATTGGTCACTTGGCTACAATCCCCGCTAAAAGTCTTGAAACAGTCCCTCTCCCTCCGGAACAATGTGTTGGTCTACATTAAAATGACATTGAAGATTAGGAAGTGCACTTTTTGATGAAACACTGTTCGGAGAAAGGAAAGGCATAGAGTATTCTATAAAGTTTTACAGAACTTTTTACCGCACTCTAAAGTTTAGGATTGTCTCACCTCCAGTCAAGGTGCCGGCTGGATCAAAGACATCTCCTTCGATAGTGACCGACTTCGTTCTGATCTCAGGATCAAATGTCACCTGAAGAAAGACGCAAGGTCATATAAGTAAGATAACTGTCATCATGGTAGATAGTTTTATGGTGCCGTCATGGACTCTGAAAGGAACGCACTTTCATGCTTGAAGGGCCTAGCCAGAAGAACAAAAAAGGGACATCTTTTCTGTTGCAGCAATGTCCCATTCTTTTCTAAAATTGCCATCTCCTTTCAAATCTCTCTCCAGCACAAGGTGGTAGCAGCTCACCGGCTGCCTTGGATCTCTGTGTCATAATGCATCGGTTAAGGTCAACAAGGGCCCTCTTGTATTTGTCAATTTTGATCAAAGAGTCAAACCTGGTCAAACTTTTGAAAATGCTTCCAAACAGAACCCAAAAGATAATTGCATGATAATTGTTTTGGAAGAAACGTTTTGGAATCAAACTTCTGGAGGAACTGTTTCCCGAACACAAAATTATTTCAAAGAGCAGCTAACGAAGTGTTAAACAAATATACTGGTTTGAAGTGAAAATCGAGGCACAAAAGAGACTGAAACAAACGCATGTGACAGTGCTAGAACACAGGCAGAAAACGGAAGCTTCTTGATTCATGGACACACAACAGCAAAATTTTTTTGGATTCTTGCTCTTAATACCACCAGTTTCAACAGCAGGGGGCATATTCGAGAAGGGGGCATATTCGAGAAGGGGGCATATTCAATACTTGATGGTAAAAAGGGGTGCCTGTTCGTTATAAGGGAGTGAGCTTAATCAAATAGACAGTCATATCATTGAAACCTTTTTCGCATCTTCCATGTCTTTACAAATAAATGAAGAGCCAAAGACGAATTTCATTGCAGCCTCGATATTTTTGTCGTAGCCAACCAGAGACAATGCTGAGCTGACATTTGCATCCCCAACCTTGAAAGGAAACGTAATTAGTTGACAAAGTATGAGGGGGATGGCCTTAACAAAAACTTACACCAGAGTATACGATTTATTAGAAAAGTATATTCGACATTATCTTGTTCTCGCTATTGCAACAAAGACGTTGACAGTTGACAGAATAATGACTGATTTGTGAGTCTAAATTTAAACATTTTTTTCTGTTATCGCTTTTTCGTTCCGGACCATGCGTTCTAATACCGCTGTTTCACGCCATGTTGAAACCAATAACAAAATAAATTTAACAAGTAAAGAACTTTTGAGTATACTATTGTTTTTTTAAAATATAAGTTGGAAATTTTCAGTAAATTCATTTATGATGGATTGGTGCCGATTAAAATTTCTTATGTAAATTCCAAGAGATGGTGAATCTAAAGAAATGTTCCTTTACACTCGCAAACTTTAAAAATAAAAATTTAGATAAAAGTCAAGTTCGATAGGGTAACTTACAAGATTTTTTGCTTTTTTAATCACATCAGCACTAAGAGCTTTTGATGAAATTTTGTTAAGGGGGATAATCGTGACCCTTCGTTTCAAATCCCCCTTTTCTAACAATTGTTTTCCAGTCTGTTCTGAGTCGACAACAACATTGTAGAGCTGAAAATGGATAGAAATCTAGTCAAATGGAATAAAGACATTGGAAAAGAATAGAAGTTAAAAAAGCTGTATGATCGGATGAAGGAAATGGAAGCTAACTTGAGTTGACTACCAGAAGATGAAATCAATCATGATTGCAGTGGAGCGTGATGCGGCTAAATTCTCAAGCAGGAGCAACGCAACACTAATGTATAAAACAAAATATCATTTTAAGTTAAGGGGATGTTTTGGTTTGATTCAAATCCAAAACGATGTGTCGCCTGGACAGAACGGACACGGTCCAATCCACTGCTCCCTTGTGATGATTCTAGAGTGGGTTTTCAAATAAGGGTTCGTTCGCAATTGATGTCAACCAATTTTTGGCCAATTCAACCCCCCTTCCTAGTCAACTTTTATCAACTTTAATACGACCCCCTTTCAATGGAATTCTATTTCAATTCTGCAAAAATAAAAAGAATGGCAGGTTCGATTTTTAGAAAAGTCAAAATTTTGCATTCCAATATTGGCTTCAAGATTCAAGATTTCAAAATTTTCATTCTTCGATCAATAGCCTAGTACAAGATAACTTGTATATTGAGACCCCGTTCACACTGCTCCGTATTCATATGAAAACTGATAAAAAAGTATCCGTTTGTGCCTTGCGTCCACACTGCTCCACCTTGAAAACGGAGACTTTTGAAAACGCACTTTGAAAACGGAGACTTTTGAAAACGGAGGCTTTTGAAAACGCTAACACCAACAACAACACAGCAAGATACTTAGACCGCGCCAATTTGAGCAACTTTTCTTAACATGGCTGATTAACTCAAAGTTAGCATACTACTCGGAGGAATATTAGTGGCAGTGAGATGTTTGAAGTTTATTAGCAGTGGCAAGTGCTGTAAACCAGTTCGTGGCGTTTTCCTTTTTATCCAGAGCGGAGCATTGTGAACGCTTCATCGTTTTCATACCGTTTTCAAATGTATCCGGAGCAGTGTGAACAGGTAAAACAGATCGATACGAAAACGGATAAAAATGAATATGGAGCAATGTGAACATAGCCTTAAAGGTACAGTATGTTCTCATTTTCGCTTGGCTTCGTACATTCTCTTTCTGCGTTTATACAGATCGATTTTCGATTGTTGCATTCCAGAAAAGAAAGCCATGAAAGAGCGGCATGGAGCCCGGGGCAAATCACCCAGCATTCATCCACGATTCAACCGACATAAAGGTCTTCACCCGCAGTAAGCTATGTAAAGTGTTGCATCATTGAGGTGCAGAGTTGAACGATTTGAAGACATTTAAAGTTTCGAAAGCTGCTGAACCTTATTGCCAGTTGTTGACTTCCTTAAATCCTTGGATCAGCACTTTTTTGCTTGATCAACGCTCGGTAAAGGGTCGTGTTTACAAAAAAAATTTCGTTTGAAGTCTATGCACCAAAATAGGAAACCAGCGTAAATGATTGCGAAAAGAAAATGCCAATGAGACTGGGTGCTACTTCTCCTTTATAGTGTTTGTTGATTGTGTGATAGAAGTCTTCTTTCTTTTTGAAGATTGCACTTCGAGGCCAAAATATCAAATGGCAATGTATTAGGAAAAACCGGGCAAAATATGCATAAGCCAGAATCTTTCTTTCTGGAGGCATGAAATATTTTTGTGTACAGGACAGTACACGTGGTCGCTGAAACAGTCGAAACATTGGCATTATTTTAGCTGTGATTCGGGTTTGTTGTTAGGAATCTACATACATATGAGCTGTTTGGCCAATAACATTGGGAGAAAACAAAAGTGGTGAGGTCTCTCAGTTAATCAAAGAGTTGGCTGCTGAGAACATTATTGGGTGCTGTGTTTTGTATAATATGTAGCGGATCGTTTAGCCTGGAAGCTAAACTCATTACTCGTTTAAAACAGAAACATATTCAGGGTAGTACACACCTTCCCACCAGCTGTAACTTCCAAACTAGTAGCATTTCTCATGTCCTTGACTTTCATAAGTCTGCAGACAAGACCTTTCACCTGCAGAAAGAAAAAATTAAAATTGGTAGAAATCCAATCATATCTTCACATTTCCATTGCATATTCACATAATTTTTATGTTATTCAACTTCAATTTACAAATGTATTTTTCCCTGTAAATGCAGTTGTTTACTTCTATCAGGTTTCACGTTTTCAAATACGAAGGAATATCAAACGCAAAGTTTTTGACTGTTTTATAATGATAAGAACACAGTACCTTTGCTCGATCAAAACTTGACGTGGGGCTTTTGTAGTCGAAGAATAAATGTGGAAACCTTGAAGTGAACAAAGTCGAAAATGAGACAATTATTTCGCATTTGGCATCTGTTTCCACCTGCTTTTATCTGTCTGCAGGCAGAGGAGGTAAAAGCAATTGCCCCCCACAAACGTCGCTTAGGAAAGCACCCCTTGATTGCGCATTCCTCGAATGAGGCCTTAAGTTTTCAAGCAAAATAACAGATATACTATTTAGGCTAACTTTCTATTTATTAAATTCACTTGAGACAAATATACCGTATATATAGTGTATCAAGGCAGAAAGCTGAAAAATCTGTTAATAGATGGAGGGAAAGTGGCAGAAACATCCGACTTTGGAGTATCTTTCGGGAAACGCTCATTCATTTAAAATGTACATTTGTTGAGAACTTGCGTTTTGTACTTAAGTAAAAATTCAAATTGGTCGGTAAAATACAATTTTTAATCCTGAACACGTAGAAACTTTTATCAAGTAAACATCTATTAAAGAAAGATTTGGTGCAGCATTTTTTGAAAAATGAAGCATGAGCTAGAAACCTTTGGCTATAGCTTGATGGGAAATGATCTCGTTCAAAAACAGAAACTTGTCTACATCACATAATCATTTTCAAACTATTTTGAAGGGAACTGGACTTCAAATGCAGTCAATCACGTTTGATTTACAATCAACTATTGCAAATTGAAAGCAAAGCTGTTTGAAATAGTGCCAGTACGAGATAAAATGTTTGGTAACACATACAAAAACATTATTTGAATCGAATAGAAATAGAATCGAAAAGAATAGAAAAACCATAAAAGCTATAATGCATACTTGAGTTCCAAGTTTTCAATGATTTGCCGATGGTGATGCACTTCTTTCTCCAAAGACCCGCTGTTCAGTAAAAAGAAGTACAACTTGAATTGGATGTTTTAAGAAAAACATTTGAACCAAAGAACAAGGCTACATATAAATAAATTTATCATAATTACAAAATTTAGATGATATTTTCACAAGATGGCATATCTTACACTTTTCCTGCAAGCTCCATATCTTTTCCTTCGACGAAATTGAGTTTCTTTAAGTCGGCCTAAAAGGAAATGCTAAAACGTCAAAAAACACATTCAGGAAAGTTCTTGGTATTAAGTTTATTTAAATGTTACTAAATGTTTCAAATACTATTGTTTCAGGGAGTTCTATTATAAAAGTAAATCATGAGAATATTTTTAAATAATCATAGGAACATTTTATATTGACTTACTTCATGAGACAAAAATTAGGTAACATTTTATAAAGTAAAATAACTCGGGCGAGACACCTAAATAATACTTGATGCTCCCAAAAAGGATGTACATAAACTTCTGTAAGTGCTAGAAATCTTTTACTGAAATTGCTTAAAAGAAAGTTGAAACTTCAACTGCATATTGCCATATTTTACAAAGCTTCTTTGAAAGAAATGCCAGTACTCTAGAAATCGATCGCCTGACAAGTGCAGCACTTCTTGTTTAAATTATTTTAATATTTTTGCAATTTTTTCAGTTTGAATTGAAAAGACATTTCATTTGAATCAAAGTTCATTTGAAAACAAACCAACAATATTCCAAGCTATTCACCTTAAACTTTGTTAGAATAAAGAAATGCATGTTTAACAAAAATAACTTTTAACAACGAATACACGATTAGGTGATTATAAGCTTATTCATCAGTATCCATATCTTGCATACGTTCTAATCTCTTGTGGTTTTGCACTGCTTTCAACATTCAGTTAGAAAAAGGCAAATATAGAATGGTCATTCCTAAACTGACCAATCAGCATTTGAATTAAAGATACATAGAATGGTCATTCCTAAACTGACCAATCAGCATTGGAATTTAAGATACATAGAATGGTCATTCCTAAAGTGACCAGTCAGACATTGGAACAAAGCATACATAGAAAGGCCATTCCTAAAGTGACCAATCAGACATTGGAACAAAGTATTTATAGAAAGGTCATTCCTAAAGTGACCAATCAGCATAGAGCTACACATACAAAGAATGGCCCTGCCTATAACGAGACAATCTTCCTACAATTTTCTTTCTTTTTATGAAACCCACCTCGATTTTCTCTTGCTCCTTTTTGAGCTTCTCTGCAACCGCTGCGTCTTTTTCGTAGCCTTTTTCGGTTGATTTGAGATCCGCCCGTTTTTTCTTCAGTTCGCTTTCTGAATGCTTTAGCCTAAAAAGAAAAAACCAATCAATAATTCTTTTGAATACTAGAATCGTGATAATCTGAAATCAGCAAAAGTTTAAAAGAAACTTACAGTCTAAGGTAATTCGGGCAGATAAATGGGAAGGCAATTTGAGATAAAATAATTTCAGCTTATTTACAAGGCATGTTTTTATTGTGCTTTGGAGAAACTTTTGAATAAAATCCTTGTCTGGGCTAAGGATGACTTTTTTTGAGGAAAATTAAGATTCCTGTATGATATTAAGTCTTCAAAAGTAGTTCAAAAGAAAAATTGTTTAAAATAAACAGAAATTCGTTAGAATTAAAGGCAACATATTTCGTTTTCTTACTTCATGTTTGCTTGTTTAATCTCCGTCTCGGATTCACTGATAGCATTTTTGCAGTCTGGAAAAAAGATTGATTTTTAGGCCAGTTCTTTGGATAATTTCAATGTCTTTTTAGCTAAAATTTGCTAAAACTGCAACAAAAGTAAGAAACATTTATGACATCTGCATGAAATATGATTTATGGATTAATGGTATTTAAATGATTCTGTTGGTTTGCTGTAGCAGGTTCCACCCAGATCGACAAAAAACGCTCCGTTATAAGAACAAATAATTTTCTAAAGCAAATATTTTCTCAAAGAGTTAATTGTTATGTCTTTTGATATTTATTTGTTTTGACAAATAATGAGAAAGGCGCTGGTTTAAAAACACATGTGGACCTGAAGGGAGTATACGTAACAATAATTATATAAGTTACACTAAGTACCTAGGAACAGAATGAGCATTTTCAATTGTAATCCCCTGCCAAATTCAAGACGCTCAAAGGAAAAGTTCCAAACTGACACATGCAAAGAACAGTATATAATTGATAATTTTTAGAAAAACGAAAGCGTTTGCTACCAATCGATATTAACGCCTTACCCATCAACTGATCAGCGAGTGTTTTGTCTTCTCCATCAGTGTTACTTGATAAACCCGCTGACACTGCGTGGAAATGCTTCTGTGCAGCAGCAATCGCCTCTTCATCTTCTTTACTTCGGTCTTCAAGCTTCTTCAAGGCATCCCCTCTTTTACTGATTTCCTTCTCTTTCGCTTTGAGCTGAGCTTCATCCTACATGAGGCAATTTTGTCTGCTTGTCAGGGGACATATAAAAATTCTACTGAAGCTGCTTGGATGTTTCTAAAATACAGGACTCAAAAGTACTCAATACTAACAAACTGGCCTTCAAAATTTCATTCACTCTTGCTCTAAGATCTTCAGAGCATACTTCAGAGCTGCACCGATCAGCGATATCATATAACATACCAAATTCGGATCACATTTCAAAAATTATCAAATTTCGCAAAATCTATGTCGAATTGATTTAATTTCAAGCAAATTATTATTGGACTTTAGATCATTGTTCTGGCCTTCTTTACCATGAGGGATATGGATGAAGAAAGCTTCTCACGCTGTTTGGTGCAATCTGTGGATACCAAATGTGGAATTAAATCCGTAACACAGCTGCATTAATGGTAATTTCCTCATAAAAATTCAGTCCATCGTTAGGTATATCCACCTTTTTAGAAAGCAAAAATCCGTTTCTACACTTTAGGTGAAAATACGATCAATCGACCAAAAATTCAAACAAAAGTTGATGCTTGCCATGCTGACTTTGAAAAATATTAAAAAAGCAACAGATCTTTGGCAAATATTTTTGTGCAGTAGCAGCTATGCTTTAAGAGGAATTCTGGAAAAAGGTTTTGAATATGAAAATACAAACATCAGCGATATTCTTCTCGATTTCTTTCTTCTTTTTCTGTTCTCCTTTTAATGCTTCTCTTGCGTACTTCAGATCGGAGTTTACTTGCACATCGGCCTACACATATGGAAGATTCTTTAAGCTATTTAAACTAACGGTGCAAAATTCTTCGGTAATGTAACGAGAAGAAGCATGGGCAAGCACTTACAAAAGTAGTCGCGTATAAAAGCTCAAGCAATCTTTTCAGAATGCAAAAAACAAAGTAGGATGGACAGAGGATGAACTGGAATAAATTGTTTCCTCTGTTACTTTTACTTCCCGTGGATTTTTTTTAATTTTAATAAGCAAAGTCTATTTAAAAAGCTATTTATATAACGGATCGATAACTAGTAGAGTACATATTTTACACAAAGGACTACAGACTATGGTGAGCAGATAACACTGCAAGAAGCTACAAGACTGTTAAAAGGGGAAAGGCACTCATGTAAAGATGGGTTCTCATTCGAAGAGGGGTGTTTGTTAGTTTTTATGCTATTTCTCTAGAATGCATGCAATAAAAATAAAACTAGACTAAATCGTCAGTTCTCTACTCAAAGCCAATCCAAATGTCCATTTACTGTCATCACCATCGCCATTCTACGCGCCATCTTCTTTATAAACAATCAACAGTTTCAAATTCGAAGGTTAGGGGGCGCTCGGCACTTATTTGACAATTTAAGGTCACTGTCGTTATGTTTTCGAATCATTATAAAAAGGAAGTTGTTTTTAAAAATGACTGTGTTTTTACTAAAGGAAGATTGTTTTTGAAATGAAGCCGATTGCAGCAACTGGTATGACTATATTACATAAGTTTTCAAGCAACATTAAAAATTATGCTAGTTGATTGTCTAGAGCAATGTTGAGATATATACGAAAAGAGATCAATACAAGCAAACTAACCTTTGAAATTTCATTAACTTTGGCCTCAAGCTCTTTCATAACACCGCCAGATTGCTGAAATGACAAAAGATAAGCAAATATATTCAAGAAGATCACCTTGTTTATGTCTGTTTGCATTATGGATCATTTGTATTGCCTTTAA
The DNA here is from genome assembly GCF_013076305.1 of Rhopilema esculentum. The sequence continues at coordinate 4,540,151 of NW_027020174.1, read as the reverse complement.
CACATGTGTATTTAAGACTTAACGAAAATAACGGCCTACCAACTTGTTGTAAAATGTTCGATGCCATTATACAAGGCTATACACACTCTGTTTTAATGACAATTGTATAAAGCATGTAACTTGAAGTTGGATCTTAGAACAAACGAGTTCTATACACCGATTTATCCATGTATGGGGAATTGAATAGAATGCATTATACAGCAAAAATGTAGATTTGGAGATTTATATCAAAACTCACATCCCAAGCAAAGACAGATAGCTTAACACCAAAAGAAAAAGGAAGCACCTTATTTGTAATAAGCCTCTTGAATGATCAGTCACGAAAATCCTCATTGAAAAGACAACTGCTAGAGATGATATATCATCTTGCCAGTGCCAAAGATGGTAATGAATTAGGATACATAAAGTCCTTTAATTGGGTCTATGACAGGGAAGATTAAGTCCCCAATCTTCAGCAGATATTTACAAACAAAAAAAATTATAAAACTCACTGCATCTTTCCGGCTTTGGAGTTCTTGGATTTCAATATTGATTTTATTTGTTATTTCTTCCAACTGTCAATGAGAGAGGTAGAGAGTTAACAGTCGTTCACATTGTGAGGATGAGTAACTAAGCTAGGTATAAAATTCAGGATAACACTGCTTTTGCCATGTTAAACTTAGCACTGAATAATATAAATCGTGAAATAATAGACTGTCGACCACATACAGTTCAGTCTCAATGTAACAAACTTTGTAGGGACTAAAATCGCAGATTTTTGCAAAGGAGGGTTATTAAACAGCAAATTTGTTAAACCAGAGTGATGTACTTAGCAGGTTTGAGGATTAAATCATCTGGATTATTTGTACTTTTTTAATTCACAAGACACACTGAGTGATTAACATGTAGACGCTGTTATGAGACTAACACAGAGCAATATCATAACAATTTAAGGGGAGCAGAATTTTAGAAGTTCAGTAATATATGGGGGATGGATGGTGAGTGGCTAACACGTTGAGGGAAGGGTTCATTAAACAAGGGTAAAATGTTAAGCGATATGGGGGGATAGCAGATTCTAAGTTTTCATACCGTGAAGTTTTTTTTACATAATGAATTTTGACATCGTTTACACGAATCAGGAACCTCCCATCAGGCCTGGCCATGAGCATTTTAGCAGGAGAGCAGTACATCACTCTTTTCGGCAAAGTCAGGCAGGCGATTTATTAAGCCGAACCAATCAATTCAGCTAGTACTGGAATTTCTAAGGTTAACAGATTTGGAGAGGTGAAAGTTTCGTACCGGTCCTTAAAAAGCTATATCTGTCAGTGGGGGATCTCCTGTATATTTTAATTAACATTAGGCCTATAGCGAGTTATAAGAAACCACAGTTGTTCCTAAATTACTTAAAGTTATTTAGCGCCAAGTTTGCACCAAACGAACGTCACCATCTTCTTTTCATTTATCTCCTCAATTTTTCTTTCAAGAACTTATTTCAATTTTTCTTAGCTCAACAGTTAATCCTTTCTGGTTACTCATCATCTCACGATTCGAGTTTCATGTGTTAGGAATATTATGAATACCTTAAAGGCCACCCTGTCAAATGACATTTCAATTGGCCTTCGAAATAGCATTCTGATGAAAAGGAAACCATTCAAAAGATTCTCTTTGCTATTGCATTTCATTTAAAAATGCTTCGTTTGTTTTCCATGTAACCTGTAAAGTAGTTAACCAGTTTAAAGGAGTAAATGACTTCCTGAGAGATTGAAAGGTGATCAATGTTATTTTGAAGTCAAAACATAGAGGATCAGGCTATCAATTTTTTAGTTTTACTTCAGGAGGTGTCCAGAAATGAAAGGAAGACCAATGTGAACGGTTAACGTGCAAACTGACATTGAGGCAAGCTAGGAATAACTCATCTTGCTAACTGGAGGCGAGCATGGAGGCGTGGACGGGCGACCGCCTGCCTCAAACAGCCAGGTTTGTCTCATATGCCTGATTTACAGAACAGTATGCTGTCTTATTTGAGCACAATTGATGTGACATTAGGCTTCTAACTCTTAAAGCAAGAATATAAAATGTCTTGAATTACCTCTTTTAATCTCTCCTCTAGCTTCTGTTTGTTTTCCATCATCTCATCAAGGCCTGAACCTGATGTTTTTTTCAACTCCTGTTGAAAGATTTAAAAAAACAATTATAGAATAATACAAAGAAGCAATGGATTCTCAAATAAGGATACCTTAAAAAACAAAAGCTTATACAACCAAGAAAGTGACTAGCCATTCTATTTACAATATTTTTAAGCATTGTTGTTTAATGAAAGAATTCATATCACAAGATCATAAAAAAGCAAAAACTACAGGAATTACACACCTCTGCTTTAAGGAACTCATATGCAATGCACAGCTTCTTCAAATGATCAATTTCCCTGATAACCTTCTGGTACTCCATGTAACTTGATCTTTCCTATGAAAAGATTTCATGATGCTTGAGGGCTTTGCAAAACTTGAATGAAATTATATGTGTGAATTATGCAAAATAACTCTTAGGAATCGAGAACAGAATGGTTTTGAGTCATTTATTTGAGTAAATATGATCTCTAGGCAAAGCATAAACTTGGAGTAGCAACTAAGCACTGTCCTGTTTTATACATCAGAGTATGCAAGACTATGTTTTTTGCTGCATCTAGCATGCCTCCCAAACACAGGAATAGCGAAACATGTAGGTTTGTAAAGTTTTGCATGCAAAAAATCTTGAGTTGTTGAGGAGATCTTAGAGATTTTATGGAAATCTAATGATATCTTAGAGATTTTAGAGAGGACCATTAGGTTCTTCTTTTGATGATGTTCCTAAAACGAGAGCATCAAAGAAGGAATGGATAATTTCTTCCCCTTTTTTATAGTTACTAAAGTCATAAAAGACACAGATTCATTGAGATATAGCATAATTCAGTATACAAATATTAGTGAAATGAACACACCTCTTTTAGACGAGAAATTGTTGGGGTGATTTCCTCATTTAAAATCTGCAAACAAAGAAGATGCATTGTGATCATTATATATAAAAAAAAGAGGATTTGCAATAAAAGTCCTTATCAGCTCAGATTCAAGTCACTGATTACAAAAAAGAAAAACTAAATAACTAGGCATTCAAACCTTTTCAATTTCAGTCAGTTTGCTCTCCTTTTTCTCTATTGTTCTCAGTGCAGACTGCTTTTTGCTCTCATACATTTTGGTACCAGCTGCTTCCTCTATCATTGACAAGATCTAACCAAGAAATGAAAAGCTCAAGTTAAATTCAAAGCTCTCTAGCATAAATGAATAAAACAGGAGTAATGCATATGTTGACAAGATGTGCAATAGGGGCTTCCAGGAAAGATGCCATGTAGCACAAGAAGATTTAGCAAATACTGCAACTCAAATCATCTAAACAATCTCACCAAACTTGATTATTCTAACAGAAGGCAAGAAAACCAAAGAATACTCTTGCATGTCTTTTTGCCAATATTTAATATCAAAATTGCTATATCAAAATGTAAAACCAGCTATATAAAAAATTACTTTGTACCAACTTGTAACTACTTAAAGAGATTAACTGAATTAATAGCAGAAGAGAGAAAAAGAGATAGATAAAAACAATAAGAGTAAAGAGTTAGTTCACAAGTTAAAAGCAAAAGGCATTTTGTGCTAGTGTCATTTAAAATTGTTTATGCAGAGTTCACCACTGTGTACAGTCTACCCATTACTTCTTGTAACTTTGAACTGATTATGATAATTATGCTAATTAATTTTATTAGGCTGATGGTAATTGTTGATATTCATTTGTGCCTATTGACGATGATGAGTTACTGCCTTACCTCCACAGGTTTCATGTTCAACACCTTGGTTATTCGACCCTAAAAAAACATAAAAATGATATTATGCAAGAATAACGGTCAAATCTTTGATTGGCTGAGGGCTCGGATCATTACAATTTTCTCCCTACTTTCTGGTCACTACATCAAGAAAAAAGATTGATTTAATGTCAAATACATAATACAAATACATACAATAATACTTTTTGTCTGTGAGACCTAAAGTTTTCTATAACAATATGTTGGTTCCGGTGAAGTCACATGGATAAACAACATCAGACTTTTTAGAAAAACTCTATATAGTGTTTCTGGCATTATTTCCATACAAATTTTATTGCTTAATTCTTCCTTATAGGGCTACTGTTTCCCTTTTGATTTGTTCTAATTGATTGAAGAGGCAATGAATAAAGTTTCAAAATAAATAAACAATATGAAACTATACCTGCATAATGAGAAAATGAGGATTGTTGATGTTAAGTTGGACTGATCTGAACAAATCCTGGACTCTGGTGTTGTTTGCATTGCACCCATTAATAAGATATTTGTTTCGTCCACCAAGTACAATCTGGAGAATACACAATCAGGACTTGTTACACAAAGTAAATAAAACAGAATTAATAAGAGTAGAATTTTTTTTAAAGAATTTAAAGAAGAACTTTGTCAATTTTTATTTTTACTGTTTGTTACCAAAACAATGATATCAGGGATATATTGGTTTATACCTTTACACTCATAATATTTTGGTGTTGTCTTCTCAAATTGAAAAGAATTGGAATATTTATAAAATCGTCAACACATTCGTGTTTTATGGCAAATATATTATATTACAAGTTGTAAAATAAATTTTAACAAATTCTTTTAAGGTTTTGCAGCAAATTATACCTTAAAATTAAACCTAAAAATTAATTGGCTCTAAAAGTTGAAAAAAGCTTTCCCAGCAATTTCCATTCACATTAAAAAGAGAATATGGGTTTTCATTTTTTTATTCAATTGTTTCTGTATGGAATAGCCTGCCAGACAGTATTGTGATGCAGGCAAATTCGGATACCTTTTACAACCTATGTCGAAATCACTTCAGTAAATTTTAAAATTTTAATGTTGTAGTTGACTGGGCAGACATTTGTATGACCCAAAGAGTTGTTAAATGTAAATGTAATGATGATGATGATGATATCAAATATAGCCAACCTGTCTTGAGATTGTGATCTCATCAAAACTTTCATATCCAATTGGAGTTTGGTTCTTGTCTGTGTTATCGAATGTAATAGTTACTGTTGCTCTTGTCACGCCAGCTTGCCCATTTTTGTAAATAAGCTCTTGTAAGCTACCAGCTCTGACCTAGTTCATTGAAAAATAAAACAAGTGAGGGTAACACCAATCTTTTTAGATAATATTGTAAAATGGTTCATCAGGTCTCAGAAAATTTTTTAAACTTATAAAGATTCTTTTAAAACCTTTAAAATCAGTTCCAGTTGTTTATAAAGTTTTGTTACACGAACTGTGTTAATAATTGTATTAAAATGGAAGATGTGCAGGGTCTGCTTAATAACGCTATGATGAATCAAAACAATATTTGGCCCATTTTTGCTTTAGGCCTAAAAACGTAAACGATTACAAAATATTGTATGCGAGCACATTTAAATTCACGAAGTATCAATGAAGATTCTTAAGAAACATCTTAAGTATTTCAAAAGCCTCTGTCGTTGTTCATAGTAAGAATTTTTTCTGTGAATTGCCTTACCTGTGAGAGGTTTGAAATTCCAAGGAGGAAGCAAATACTATCAAGAATATTCGATTTGCCGCTGCCATTGAGTCCAGTGATGGCATTAAAATTGCAGTCAAACCCAGACACTTCTGTTCTTTGGGCGTATGATTTAAACCCGTCCAAAATTATGTTTTTTATGTACATTTTCGTGACTGCTGCAAATCCTGCTTTCGTTTATCACTACCTTCTGTTTTGGCGCCACAAATCGAACTTCGACAATGACGCATGCGTCAGCCACAAAGAGGCTGTCATCTGTCTGAGGTCACGGATTCACATTTCTTCTTGAATAATGGAACTTTGTTAATTTTGTATACTGTATACATCGGAAAATTTGGGGAATGATTTTTGTCAATATTTTATCGTTCAAATCAAATATGGATTTTGAGAAGATTTCTCGGGAGGGAGGCGGGAATAACAATGACCCCCTCTTTTTTTCCCAGCAAGTAGATTTAAAGCTGCAGTAAAAGAGGACAGAAGCCTTCACCCCCTACTATTGCAAGCCTTGGTCCTCACTTTTGAAAACCTTGCCCTCCACTTTCAAATTCGTGGCGTGGGCCCTGAAGTAGTAGCGTTCATGGGAATAAGGGTCAACTGCTGCAATCCTCATCACTGCTTTATAGCTTAGTTTGAAAAAAGATGGCAAATGGGTAAAGACACCTGCTAAGCGACTACGTAAAATCATGCCCTAATGCCAGCACTCAAAACTCAATTTTCTACAATTAATGATGTTTAAAGGAAATATCCTAATAATATAAAATTCCACTTTTTTAATGAAAGGTGGCATTATGTACTAGAAAAAGTTAAATGGCAAAGTTGTTTGATATTTTGTTAAACAAGAAAAGGATTGTCGTCAAAAGAGACTGATCGGATTACTGTACCCTAGGCAAAAGAGCCGCAAGATTTTAACAGGAGATAATTTTTTGCTCCCATCAAAGGTTAGGATTACTTGTGCATGGCAGTCTAAGGTCACTTTTAGGCGTACATCAGCAGGTACCATCTTCTATCAGAAGGTTGGCTACCATGATCCTCCAACTATCCCAAAATCTGAGTTTTGGTTTGTTGTCATGTTCATAGATAAAACTCCGCTGAAAAGACGATAACAAGAATATTATTCGCTTTTCAGCATTAACAGAGAAGGCTTCCCCCGCTTCAACCCTACTGCACGCCAGTCTTGGTCTTTTGTTTTTTCTGTATGCGATAGCTCTATTACGATTTTCAATCCTTCTGCAATTAGCAATGTAGTGCATACTGCATTTTTTAAGAAGTATTTCTCAGATTTCTCAGAAGTATTAACGATTTATAATTAAAAATGAAGACATCAACATTCAGCATGGTAAAACAAGTTTCCTCAAATGCTAAATAGTTAATCAATTGTGTAAATACGTGAAGAAGTTGATCAACCCATAAGTTGATCAACAGTACTTGCCGAACCATCTCTGATCATTTTCATTGCATACAGAATTTCTGATTTTGAGATTATTTTCAAGAAAAAATGTGAAAACCTGAAGATATTTTCCATACATCAACAAATGTTACAAGTAAATCCCTTACTTAAAAATCTAATTATAAGCTTTAAGAAGTTTATACACAATTTAAAAGGCCGTCCAAAGAAGTCGCCTTTGATTTTATCTAGGTTTTAAATCTAAAAAACCAATTACTTAGGATAGTTTAAATTACAGGTATTAGAGAGATCTCCTGACTTGGCTGTGCAATTTTCATAATCTTAAAACTATCCAAACTTCATTGAAGTTGATCGTCGATTGTCATATTTGATTCAACTATCTGAGGTGCCTTGGCCTTGAGCTTAGCAGCGTCTTTGCAGGGAATAGCTCAAAAGAATTTAATTCTGGTTGTTTAATTTTATATCTTAGTTTAGCAGACCGAAAAAACAACTATATCTTTATGCAAAATTTTCACGCCTTTATGCATTTATACAAAACTAGGCCATGAAAACAGACTTTCCTATAAACGTATTCCTCCAAACAAGGAACAAATACTAACTTTAATATATTATTTACAATAGGTCACAAATTACAGGTATAAAAATACGACTAGATTATGTGTTACACGAGGTATAAAACATGGAACAGCGCTGAATTTCAACTTGTCTCAAACATGGCTCTGAGGCCACGAGTTCTTGCTTGACGCTTCAACTGTAAACAAATGAAGGCAATATATTCTCATGCATATGCAATATAATTGACAGATTTGCGTCTATAGCAGAATTTCAAATCCTAGAATGAAGGCAGGGCGAGAGGATTTCTATATTGGAGAGTTTTACCAAGTGAAAATTGTCTCAGTTTTTCTCATAATAAAAGGAAAGGAATGGATACAAGGCCTTACTGAGAGGTGAGATTCTGTAGTTACTGTTGCTAAAGCAAAGAAAAATATAAGAAATCATAACACCAGAAAGTGGGATTCGAAAAAATGGAAAATCCGAATTTTGGAGATATACTTCAAAAACAAACATCGATTTTGGGGAGAAATTCATTGGCTGTTTCAGTGTAAAATCTAAATTGCTTATACCTTTCCTTAATCTATCTAAATCTGCAAATTGGAGGCAAGTTAAAAGCCTAAGAATGCAGGCTCACCCTTTAATTTCGCACAAAGTAACATCAATGGGTTGGGAAGGAATGCTAAACATTTCGACAATATTTCCTTGCCAGGTAATTTGGTAATTAATTGAAAAAAAACTGCTAACTAAGTTAGAAGGGAATGAATCACAAATAGTACATCTTTAAAGAAAAATATCAAAGAGTTTACACATACCTTCTCTTCTTGTATCGCATTTTGTTTTGCAAACTCTTCCTCTTCGATTCGCTAGAAAAGCAAGTAAGACTTATGCATTAACTAGCAGGGGCCAAATTCATTACATATAATTATTGCGACCTACACCTTAATTGCCGGCAAAAATTGCTGGCAAAACATAGTGAATTCGGATAGGCAACACAATTTGCTAGATGTCATATTTTCAGTAGAGCTGATTCGGTCACTAGGCAATCAACAATTAGGCAGGCAGCTTCCCGGCATGTATGACAATTAAGCAATTGCAGAACCTCTTCAGGTTCACTTTGTCCAGCTGAATAAAACGCCGGTGACAACAAGGAGAACATCACAAAGAAACTAGCCTAGCATGCAACCTCTTGTTATAATTTTTCAGAGCGTTGCCTGACAGATAGTCCTCAACATCCAAAGTCACAACAATCAACATTTTCATTGCTGTTGGACACCAAAAATTTTCAGCCCATGGTCACCATTTTTTAATTTTGCCAAACTACTGCAGTACCAACCAACCAAATTACATGCTCATTCTCAAGTTCAAACAAAATTAGATGACAATTTCTTACCTTTTTCTCAGCTTCAACTAATTCGAGTTTCCTCTTCTCTTCGTTTAACATTCTAGCTCTTTCTTCTTCTCTTTTCTTTCTTTCATCTTCTAGTTCTTTCTCTCTTCGTCTTTCCTCTTCCAGTTCAATTTCGATTCGACTTGGCATTTTACGTGACTAAAATGCAAAAGAAAAGATCTTTATATGTAAATTAACAGTTACACTAAAAAATCACATATTTTCTTAACATTATATGGAAGCTATATTAAATAAACCAAAAACAATTTCTCTTTAGTCAAAGCAGTGTAGGCTCAGCCTAGTGACAACATTAAAGTTAAAACGATGTCTAACTGCTCTCAGAGTGTCATTCATGAAACATCTTTCAAAATGGTATCGAAAAGGCCTAACCTATCTTGTTATATTTCATTAACAATTGTTTCAATTTTACTCACCTTTGCGCTTTCTCTTGTTACTTTGCTTTTCTCAATGCTCTCATTTGATTCAAAATTCCCATTTGTATCTGGTTTGTTTGTCTCTTCTAAAGAACTTGCTTCTTTGTCAGAATTTCTCAAAATAATATTATCCTTCATTTTGAAACCATTTACAACTGGCTCCTTGCTTACTTCATTAATTAGCTTGCTACTGTTCAAATCTTCTTTCTTTGAAGACCCCATGTTTCCAATTAAATGCTGTTTTACTTCCATCTCTCTTCTCTGTTCCTCTTCGATCTCTTTACGTATTCTGTCACTTTTCGCATAAGCAAGATAGTCCAAAGAGCCATTAACTACATTACTCTCAGAATCGTGATTTTCTGTCGTCTTCTCTTGACCTCCTTGGTTGGCGACTTTAGTCCCATTGACCTTGGGTTCTTGTTCTTTTTGCACGTCATTATGTTCCGACTTCTGGCCACTGCTACTAAGTGCTCTGTGGCGAATTTTCCTTTCTCTAGCTTCTTGCTCTTCAAGTTCCCTTCTTATGCGTTCATCTTTGACAACTTTGGAATAAGAGAAAGCTTCCCAGCTCTCATCATTCTCAGGAATCTTATCGGTTTCGTGGTGCTCTATCCTTTGTGAATTGGGAGGTTCATTTTGAGAGTCAGCGCGTGGTTTCACGAAAGCATCCTGAGATACAGATTTAGAAAGAACTTTTTTCTGATTAGCGTCAGCTTTGGTCTCCTGTTTTCCAACTGTCTCCTTTGAAAATTTGGTGGTTGAGTCAGTCGTTCCGTGTAGCACCCATTCACCCACATTTCGAACACTCTCCGCATTTGTGCCAATCTTATCCCTGTTTTTCCCCAGTTTAAACCCAGCGTCTTCTCGATTAGGTTCCCGACTGCTCTTCGAAATACTGTCTTCGTTTTCAGAGTCATCATGGAACGCGTTCCCATGGAACGACTTTGGCCTAATCTTTCTTATCTTTGGTTCTCTTCTCTTAACATCGTCCTGGTTGAAGCTGGTTTGAAACATTGCTAACTTGCCTTTTATGCTTGGAATACTGTCTTCGTTGTGCTGGACTTCCTCCTGATCTTTCTCAGCCCTCGATTCATAATCATCCTGTTTCTTCTCTTTCATCTTCTCTTGACTTCCTCGATTTGCGATTGTAGACCCATGAACTTTGGGCTCTTGCTCTTTTTGAATGTGCTTCTGCTCCGATTTCCCCGCACTTCTACTTGGTACCTTCTTTTCACTGACTATTTCAGCTGTACTTTTGTCAAGGCCACTTTTTTCCCTAGTTTTTTCAATCCCAACTTTCCTTGAAACCTCAATGTTTTCTATGTTTTCTGATGCATTCTCTGGGGTAGAATCCTTTTTCACTATAGCTATACGTTTTTTAGAAGCATTACCTTCTGGTGCCTGTCCTTTTTCAAACAACTGCTTAAATGCTCCAATATTCTTAAAATGAGGAACTTCTTCATCAACAGCAATTGGTGTAGCTTCAATTTCATCATTATTAATAGTATTCACTGTCCCTTCTACCTGATCACCCCTTTTCAGCTTCCTTTTCTTCTCTTCATCTATCGATTCACTCCGTTCCCTTTCTCTCTTTGCTTCCTCGAAAAAAACGATATCCCTACTTTTGTTTCGTTCATTTAATAACCTTTGGTCCGTCTTTTCCACCGATTGCTGCTTCTCAACAACCTTGATATGTTTACTATCTTCAGCCGGCCTGTTCAAACCTTCTGCCAAACTTTTGCTACGAGTTAGGCGTTCTGGTGATTCATCTACAGAAAATGATCTGCTGTAGCTATCAACCGGTCTTTCAAGACTCGATTTCTCTTCAAACATCTCTTTGAACGCTTTTATACTTTTCAAAGGTTTATTGTCATCTTCAGTGCTGCTCTGGCGATGAAGCTTCTTCACATGTGTGTGTTTGGCATCAGCATCCTTTTGAGTATCAGTAGTACTTGTAAGCTTATTCTCACTCGACAACTCTGCCTGTTTAGCAGGCGTGTCATGTCGCACAGGCGATACCTGGGAGCCTCGTTCCTTCGAAGATTTTTCTTCCCTATCTACAACTACATCGCTGTTAGGTAACAGACCACTGGAGACGTTATTGCGACCTGTCGTAACTTCCTTGCCTTGGCCAGTCACGTTATCCTTTGTCTTAGATACAGTACCAATAGTATCAGCTCTATCTTTCGCATCAATACCCTTTAATGGCTTCAGTTCGTCATTTGGCGTTATGCTCTCAGCCTTAATGCGATGATCTTCTTCGCGCATCCTTCGTTCCTCAGCTGCTTCTAAAATATCCTTTCCAACTGGCATAGACCTCCGCCTATCTAACGCCTCTTTATCTTTATACCTTGTGCCCTCTCTAAGTTTCACTCCTTCCTCCTTTGTTTTTCGTCCCTCAAGCTCCATATCTAACAATGTTTTCACCAAATGCCTACTGTCATATAAATTTAGAGATGCCTCATCAATGGTTTCACTCCTAGAGTAAATTGGTGGCCTCGGCTTTGACTCTACCGTTGGTGAAAGAGAGGCCTCCTCCTCAGCCCTCTTTCTCTTCTCAATGGTGTCGAGCTCTATTTGTACAAGAGTATCCAGCCACTCACATTCGTCAACGTATGACAATCTGTTTGGGTCGCTGCGACTCTTTAAGCCATACATCGATTTTGATCGAACAATATGGCCACTTTTTGTTCTGAGAACTTTCCTTTTCTTTGTTGTAGGAGAAGCATTGCTTTCTTCAGCAGAATCCTTGTTTATATCAGTTGTCTTCGAGCTACCATCGAGGTTGCCCCCGTCTGATGTGTTACCTCCCGATGTATCCCCTGTGTCATCATTCGAATTGTGATGGTTCTGGATAGGAGAAGAAGCCATCCCTGGTTTAATCAGATTTCCTTCAAACAATTTTCCGCCGCTTTTTCCCTTGCCATTATTATATATATTGTTGCCAGAACATTCAATATCAGATCCGCTATGTGGGGTAACCTGCCCTGATTCACTGCTGCTGAATTCTATCCCCTTGTTTTCAATTTTTGACAATTTTCTCCTAAACCTTTCTTCTTCAACTGTGTCACAACTTGTCTCGTCTAAAAGATCGATGAGGTTTCTTACTCTTTCATCAACTGAGACTGCTATAGGGGCAACGGCCTCTTCTTCAACTGCTCGGCCTCGTTTTCCTGCGTACGCTTTTTTTTCCACGTGACTATCATCACTGTCGACGCCAAACGTAAAAGCTTCGTTGACTCCACTCACTGAAACAGGCTTTAAAATCAATGTGCTAAGCTCATTGCAATCATCTTGGCCAACATCAGCTTCCTTTTTGTAATTATTTTTTACGCTACGACTTTTCTTCAAAACTTTTTCTGATTCACTTTCGTTTGACGACTTATCCGATTCTTTAGTCAGACGTTTACCTTTCGACTCGCCATTTACTTTCGTCAACTTGTCAATAAGATCAAAAGTTTGTTGAAAATCATACGAATTTTCTTTCTTTTCAACTGGCGAAATCACTGTGTCCTTTTCAACTGCCTTCGATAACGCTATATTTCTTGAATTTTCAACTCCAAGCTCCTTAGGCCCTAGAACAAAAAGCAGTGTTGATAGTGAAAGAAAACATCATCTGGGAGTTGACTTTAATGTTATCAGTCACGCTTAGATAGCAACCTCTCCTTGCAGAAGGCTCAATTGGTGTTTCAGTTGTGAAGTAATAAATTCTCAACGTGAGTAAATTGTGCTGTTGCAAGACTACAAATTCAAGAGTGGATTTTACAAGGCCGCCATTCAGCTTGGAATATTATATCAACACATGTCAGCAGTTTCAGTACTTCTTTATGCTACCTGATTTGATTCATACCAACCACAATGAAAATTCCCACTTAAAGAAAGGCCTTAGAATCGCTAGCTTTACTTCCTCACTCTAACATGCAGGTGCCATGACAGAAAGCGGAAAAGCGTTGACTGCACTTCGCCACCTGCATGACATACATTGCTAAGGTCTTATCTAACAGGTCATAAACCGTCAAACTATCGGGAAAAATGAAATGATGGTTGTTTGCGGCTCTCTTTGATAATATCAAGCTCATGTAGGACAAGCCTCTTAGTTGCAAACTCTCTTTAATCCTGGGATTATAGAAAAGTAACTTCTCCCAGCGTTTCAGGGTATGGTCCTTTACCCCCCCTCTCCCCCAACCCAGTCCAACACCGTATTAATCGATACCTTCTAGGTGTGCAAACATAGTACCAGTATAGCCAAACAAAACATGTTTTACATTTCACTTTTAGTTTTTCAACTAACACACATCCCATTTCATTTAAAAAAACCAAAGGATGGAACTTTCTTGTTGGTTCTGATAACACAACGTCTTGACAGGCGTCTCAGTGTCGGAACCCGGCATAAATTCGTTTTCTGCTGTGGCTAACACGAAGAGGGGTTTACTTTCTCGACATTTGAGCACATAGTTAATTCAAAATACATTCTAACAAGAAAATCCAAAACCACACACTTTAAAATGCCTAAATGATCAAGAACCTCACCCTTGTAACCCTTTCTACATATTCTTTATCTTCTATTCGAATGTATGCATTGGTTAATAGTCTTACCTTGCCTGTTCTCAACGTTTTTCCGAATTCTTCCAGTCTTCTCATTGTCCGATGAACTTTGCTTGTTGATTTCCTTCCTTTCATTCCATGGTGACTTCTGAAGAGCCTTTATTGACCTCCTTTTGGTAGGTGATTCTCTATCCGAGGCTGTCTCTGAGTCTGATGAAAACAGCTTGTGAAACAACTCCATGGCTCCCTTTGAGCGTCGTCTAACAGCATCTTTCTTCTTTCCTTGTTTCCCATCAGATGACACAGAAGACTCCGTTGTGGATCCCTGAAGCAGGAAAATTATTACATAGTTGGTTTATACTGGGCTGCAACTAATTATGATAGAAAAACACCACTCGGGTGTGGTCGTCGTAGGGCTGAAGACAAAGACCGAGATACAACTTTTTGCTTGATACAGACATATTTTACAAAAAAGTATTTTATCTATAATACTTATATTTTTTTGGTGAGGGGGGTGTGGCGGAGGGGACGGCCCCCAAGCCCCCGAGTATCTCGGTCCTTGGCTGAAGACAGAGGGGAAAATCACTGGAAAAAGCGTTATGTATCACAAACTCAGGAAAAGTCATGTTTGTATAACTTTTTGAGAAAGTTTTGAAAGGTTGTGTTCATTTCAAGATGAATCGATGAATTCTTATCTAGACTTTTAAGAAAAGCTAAACTGATTTGTGAGACAATATGGTGTCTGTAACCGGAATAGGTCAAACTGCAGTCATCAAACAACTGGACTGGAGAAAATATAAAAAACCATCTCGATTTTAATGAGCATCTTTAATTATCTTTGAATGATGAAAACACTTATACAAGTAAATCTACTCTCTGTTTAATAGGGAAATTGCCTTGCCAAGAATACAGTCAAGAATAGAAAAAAATTGATAGTTGTCACAACAGTCAGAAAACTTAGAAATGTTTTTCGAGAAAATTTCATATATTGTACAAAATATAAGGTCATCTTGCAAAAGGAAAATCTTTTATCTCGAAAAACTCCAGACTCACTTTAACTTGACAAAGAGTTCACAAAGACCTAAACAATTATCTTCATTTAAAGACCTAAACATTTAAGCCTTATCTAATGCAAACCACATTATCTACAGCTATTGTGAAAATCTGAAATGACCACCTGTTGAAATTGTCATCTCGTGCAGGCATTTGCCAAATCTCTAACTTACAAACGGATGCCACGTTAATCAAAATAACTTCTAAATATTCCACACAGCTGCGAAATCGTTTACAACAATAAAAATTTCTTCTAGATAGATTCATTCACAATTAAAAAAATTCAAAATGCGTCTCTGGATGACTCTCCTTATGATCACACCGGTTCGCCAGCTTTCTTTCCACTAAATGTGAATTGTTTCAAACTCTTTTATTCATGGACAACTTTTTAAAAAACTATATGTATTTTTACAAGCATTGCTTACCTCGCTGGATTTGTCACTTCCCGAATGCCGTATCATTCTAACATCCATTTCCTTTTTGGCAGCCTCGTTTCTGGCTGCAATGTCTTTAATAGCCTCACTCAGTGATCGTACTCGTCTTTCAGTAACTGGATCCCTTCTTGCTACTTTATTCCGCTCAGATTTAGGCCTATTCTTGCGTCGTCTTCTTACCCCAGTATCTACAGAATCACTTTCATCATCCGATGAATCACTGTCTTCGTTGCTATGAGCCTTCGACGGATGTTCTTCGGTCTGATTAACTTTCGAGCTTTCTTTAGGCGGGCTGTCGGATCCTCTACGTTTAGTCGCAACGTTAGGATTCTCTGGTAAATTCTTAGCGAAGTCAAAAATGTTCTCCCCAGTAAAAATTTCTGGAGTCACATTTTCACTGAAACGACATTGGCCTATAAGAAAGAAACAAGAATTTATGATTAAATCTTTAATCATCCCAAGAAGGTTTGGGTGAATGAATTTTTAAGAATTCGCGATTAAATTTCTATAGCTGCAAATCAATGACAGACAGGAAAGATTAAGGGGATGACAGGACTCATGAGAGAAATCTGTCACAGATAAACCAGGGTGTTACCATGCCATTCGCAAAAATCCAGGAAATTTCCATTCATTGATATAGATATTCTGGGCATAAAAAGGTTCTGCTTTTCTCTACCAATTTGTTTGATCTTCAAACTAATATGTAAATAAACTATAAACATGCATTTGAAAATGAGGATATATTTATTTGGCAACTATTTTGGCATTTGCGAATAGGAAATTAGAGGGGACAACAACAGGTGCCGAATTTCATATTGATACAAAATAACTTTTTATGGATAATTATAACATAAACTTCGTGGTTTTACTGAAACTCATTTTGTTTTAAAAGGAAATGTCTTACAAAAACTGAGCCCTTATAAGACAAACAATTAGGAAGCCGCAGTATTTATCACCATCAACCTTGTTTAGTTTTGAGATAGACTTTAGAATGATTCTTTTCGATGACTGGCCACTCACTTCCTGCTTAACTCACAGTTTTAAAAAGAAATACTTCATTGTGACTTACGGAAGGTTCTACGTCATGTTAGCTTGTGTTTCGTCTTTTATGTTTGTAAAAAGTGGCTCATTAGCATTTGATATTTAAGAAACATTTAAGAAACATTCCAGCAACTTTGAGGACTGAAATTAATACCAAAATAAAGAAAGTGAATGTTTATCCCGAGCTCAGTTCCTTACAAAAAATGTGTAAAAGCTGCATGATTTATCCGGGGGGCAAATCACTCGAAGAAAATCTCGTACACCTTTTGTGAAAATCCTATTGTTTTATCTGAAAATCCCCAGAAATCCTTTTGTTTTAAGGAAAATCTCGTACGCTAATTTCAGAGTGAATTGCCCCTCGGATTTACCTATCAGATCAGCTAGTCATATTTTGTCTCAAATAAACAATATCCCACATTTTATTATAATCCTTGATTTTTGGCCGACTCATTGAGTTTGTGGAAAAATAAAAACCTTTCCAGACAAAAATGAATTCAGATATAGATCTTATGAAACTGCGGACGGCTTTCGGTCGTTTTTCTCTAGCATCATTGTTACTATTTAAGCCCTCATCTCGGGAGGAAATCAGCCATATTTTACTACCATTAAAGAATGGGGCACGGTGAGAAAATCGTTCTAGTTGGCCACACAAAAGATTCAGTGCATCAAATCACTACAAGGTTGAAAAGTATATACAAAGGATGAGATAGTTTGGCAGCTAAAAACCAGATACTTTGTTGTTTATGCAAATGACAGCCAAGTTCAAACGACCTTATATTATCACCAAAACCAGTGCCATATCACTTTATAAAAATCTCGTGCGCCTTTGACACAATAATTTTCTTTTCAAGAAACATACCCCCCCCCCCTATCACAAAAAATTCCCTAAAAACCCTTAGCTCTGAAGGTATGCTGTTTGGCGACTATTCAGCTCTTATGTGATAGCTACACTCCTCGCACCATTGTACGCTTTATTTTCTATACATGAAATGATGACGGACAAAAATTAAAAAGAACCATCTACCATAAGCTGTACTCCGACGTTCATAAACCAATGTTTTACCAAGAGTCGAGCAGTCTTCCAGTTATCAATGCCACGTTTAATTTACGCCAAGAAAAACAAACGGCAATAAACAAGGGATTCTTAAAATCAAGCAGCAAATAAATACAGATCTTCTACAAACAAATGACTGTTTTATATTAAAGCGATTCAATTCAACCGGTCCTTGCACAAACAATAATGCGAAGATGTTTACACGTCACAAAGACTTATGGGATAGATTGCAGGTACATAGAAAAATATGAAAAAACAAATTGATCTCTGCGGTTGTCGCCAAGATCTGAGTCGATGTGGGCTTACAGCCCAAAACTGGTAATGGGGTGTCATTGGTACAAAAGCCACTGTGGAAGAGGTGGGGAACTATTGGGTGGGGGGAGGGGTATGCTGTGGTTGAATGATTTTAGTGGCTATAGTACCGAGGAGAGAATCCATGTCAGGATTATTTGGAACACCGTGCAATAGGCATAGTATTTCTACAATTTTTCTTTTCACCCCAAATACTACTACCTCCACCACTTGCCCCCTCCCAGGGCAATGTTGATAGTTAAGGCAAATATAATTAAAACATAAAATATTAAAGTCGCATGGAAAACATTCTAATCTCCAATGAAGTTTCAAAGGCAATCAATACTGCTGCTGGGGGAGTGAGGAGGAGGGGCTGAATTTGCTCTTGAGAACTGATTTAATATTCCAAGACTCTTGGATGGGATTGTATTTTTAAAATTGAAGGTAGAAAAGAAGATTAAGGATTCCACATTTCTATTAATTGTTGAGCGTAGACTCAACCTCTTTGTAAAAATTAATTTTATGGTTTAGCCACACCCCCTTTCTCTACTTCACTCTGGGTTATTGAAGGGAGGGGAGGGGGGGGGAGGGCATTCTAGAACGGTCAATGCATGTTTTCGTTAACTTTCTTATAGTCTGACTTTGTGTTACCGATATACGAACAGTCAGTCAATCAAAAAGATCTATAACAACATTTGTTGAATCTTCTCTATCTCTGTTTTTCATGAAATATACGAGTTTTTAAAACAAAGAAAAATTTTAACTCCTCTTAGAAAAAGACAAACATTTTTATAACATTGAGGGCTCTGTCCAGCCTTCGAAAACACGTTTTATCAATTCGAAACAAAAGAAATATACAGTGCTATTAAAATTTATGTTTATTTTTTCTTTGTGGCTTTTGATTATTTATGAACTTTCGAAAACGAAATTTTTTCAAATAGCCACGGAAATATATTGAAAAATTGAAGAGAACGAAGGGTTAGAGGGTGATGAATTATTGAAGTTAGATGATGTTTAGTTGCCTTGGAATTAGAGGTTGATTTAGAGCCAAGGGAGGGTAATGAAAATGAAGCCTTCAACAATGGGTTTGGTAAGATTAAAGGTTTCAAATATTAGATTAACCCATGTCAAGTTTAAAGTTAAAGTTCGATAGGCAAAAAGGCTCAGAAAATATATTGGAAAAACAAAAGAAACTCAACAACTAATCGAATAAATATGTCTTGAAAACCTTACACATTCGCATAAACTTTGAATATTTAGAAAACCTTACACATTCGCTAAAGGCTAACAACAGATTATTCTTTCAAAATATCCACATCACGTCAAGTTAGGTTAAGAGAAGTCAAATGATTTGTAATCTGCGAGAGAACTCAGTTTTAAAACTTGCTTACATTCTTAAAGTACTGCACAGTTCTCCAGTTTCATTGAGCGCTCGTGATCGCAAGCTCTGATCTGATTGATTGACAAACTCTACCTCACAAACAGCGCTCGTTTAGATTTGGATGATAAAAAAGTGCATCAAGTTGTTGAAACAAACTTACTTCCATGAAGCCGAAAAGCATCCAGCAAAGAGTTTAGCAATTCTGAAAGCAACCAGTACTCAAATAAAACAAATCATCGATGGAAACTATGAGTTGATACATACAGAGAAAGAGTTCATCAGATCGAAAAACTCTTTGTATCCAGCAGAAATAAAAACAACAATGTTTCCCTGACGCTTTTGAAAAGCTCAAAAAGGCCCAATCGCGTCCCTAGACAACAATTTTCAAATCACAAAGCAGGATTTGAATCACTTCGAAATCCATTCACACAAGAGCTCATTGTTCTTGCCATGGGAATGGATATCATCCAATTGTCTCCCTTCACTGCTGCTATTGAAAAACTGCAAGATATGGAGATGTTGATAAAATAATGCGACTGCGCAAGGCTCCTTCACAGCACCAGTAGAGATGCAGAGATTTGGGAGCTTCAAGGGAAACTCAAGGAAAGATGGCAGAACGTAAGAAAGTAGGTAGTTTGAAGGGAAGTCGTGATTCGAAAACTACCTCCAAAATGTTTGGGAAAAAGTTTTAAAAAAACTGCAAGGAAAACCAGGGATTTTGGAAGAAATACAAAAGACGGGAAATTGGGTAAGAGAAAACCCCTAATTCAACGCTACCTGAGTAATCCAAAGAAGTTACGTTTGTTCAACCCTCTGTAATCATGGTCATGATAAAAGATTTCAGATGAGGAAGGGATCAAGCTCTTGTATATAACAAACAAAAAACAAAAGTCTATTATCTGAAACAAAAATGTCATTTGGGCTGAAGGCCTTTCCCCCTTCACAGGATGTTTATATTACTAACTGGAAAATTGGAAAGTTCAAAAATTGGTCTTGAAAATATTGATGGATTGAAAAACAAGCAACTACTAGGTTCATCGATATATGATAGATAAATATCGCTAGTATTGTATTTTGAACTGTTGCAACTAGCAAACTAGCAAAGAAGAAGAACAATGTCTACAGATAAATATTTGTCTTTACCACTAAAATTTGCGACAACAATCTCCCTAGCATTTTAACAGTATGTTTTTTCCCTGGCTCTTGGAAACATTTCGAGGCCACAAAAGACTGTGTTATTGGAGCACAGCGATAACAAAATTATATATGTACCAAATTAAATGTCAGTTGACCTCAGAGTGCGACTAGTCTACGATCCAACACATGTTTTATAAAAAGCAGCCTGGTTGGATGAATACATACCTCTTATCTTTGTAGAAGTGCATGTTTGTGGTGATAAAATATTTTTACGAATAACAGTTCAAGTACTAACAAGAAGATTTCGTTGCAAGACTGACTGAGTCATGATAATGAAACAAAGCTACCAAACAAACCACGCCAGCATAAAATATTTATAAGCTAAAACCATGACGGAATTAACTCAAGCTTCGTTTTATGCACTTTGATGAATTATTCATTCGTGAGAATAATCTTCGAAGATATGCAAGCTTTGATACAAATATTGAAATCTCTGTCGAGAATCTTTAATAAACATGCAGCCTTGTTGCTAATCAGATAATACGATAGGCCTTCGGAAGTTCCCTTAAGCAAGGAACAGTGTCTAATTTAACCTGCATACAAAGAAATGCCTAATTCAAGACAACAATTTTTGCTTAAAACATTCTCCTGGACATTGTTTCACAAGCTGGAAAACTGTTTTATTGAAGCTTAAATACCGAAATTATCTCAAATGAAAACAATAAAACATCTGAGCCAAGAAATGATCTAAAAAATGTCCAAAATAAACTAAAAACGCGTCCAATAAAATTGAAAATTGACCTAATTTTAGGGCAAATGTGGGATAACTTCAGAAAATCAACTGTTAAAAAAACAGAAGCAGAACTCAACTGTTAAAAGAAACAAAACACACGCAGGTGTTATATGCATTGTAAAAAACGAAAGAAAAGTGCTGTTTACCGGTCTGTCAGAACGTATTTGATACCGAATATGCAGAATTGTACTCACTTTTGGGGTATTGAACCGGGCTGTTTTAAGGTGCTGTCCAGAGTTTCACGCTTAATGCGATAATCAGGCAATTGTTATTATGAAAAACTATACAATCAAGAAAAGAGAAGTCCTATTGTAAAACAGCCCTCACGTTATACGTTTGCGTTTTATTCTTGATATGTCACATTGGTCATTTGTAGTATGACCTTGTATCAACAGGCCACCTCCTTGCATAATTAAAACACTTTTTCTGCTTTTCCACATTACGTCATATTATGTCAATGTCGTTATGCGTTTGTCTTTACCAACATATATATTTACCTGTATGTCAATACAGTACGTCATATTTTCTTTCATCCACTGTCTCGAAAGAAAATGTCATTTGGCTATGATATTTCATCAAAATTTCGTTCAAACTAGCGATCATATGTCACAACATTGTTCGGTGATGCTGAACTTAAGATAGGCCTGAAGAAGGTTCGACGTCACATTCCCATGTTCATAGGAAAATTGTGCTCGCGACTACAAGCATTATGGTACGCAAAAGAAATAATGCTGTCCGCTTTTAAAAATCACATAACGGTGCTTATAATTACAAGCCTAGAAGTGTTGTAAACAAACATAGACCATGTCTTCGCTTGACCCTCACAGGATACTCTGGCTTGACCTAGCGATGTATTATCTTATTCATTAGAGTCTTCCCTCGAATTCATAACTAATTCATTGTTGGGAGGCAATGCTGGTCTCAAAGTTAATAAGGAAACCCTATTGCCTTAGTATATCAATTTTGAATCGATAAGAATTACTAATGAATTATTAACAGTTATTCACCGAGAAGCTGTTTTGTGTATAAAACGTGATGTCTGTATTCATGACAAGTTGAATTGATTATGGGCCTACCAAATGTAAAGCAGTTGATGGTTTGAGAATCAGCATTGCGGAAGTTTTATATTTTAGCATTTTGAATAAATAGCTAATGGGTAAAGTTTAGAATATCGTCTATATTTCTTCTGAGCAATATCCCAAAGCTATGAAAACCTCCTCATGAAAACAACAAAACAGGGCGCGGTTTGGGTGTGGCAGTAAAGTTTCTTTGTCTTACATTAGCCTTCTTTACGTTTCTGGACCGTGATCGCCATGCATTCTGGGACCTGCTATTAAGGTTATTTCGTAATGATGAACTAAAAATTCATCACTTGGAAAATCAAGTAATTTTTACAATGTATTTGGTTTTAAAACCCTTTTCATTGTTTTATTTCCACCTGATTGGCAATTAAAGCGTGTTCCTTAACTCTGATTTGGTAGTCATAGAAAAGTCTTGCATAGGAATTTAAAATTCACTTAGCAAAACTAAGCAAATTTAAGCCTACCTGATTTGTAGTTGAGCTGTTTGAGAAAGTCAGCACCACATGATTGTCTTTTCATCAAAAAGCTTCGATCAAAAGGACGCATCACCTCTATGTCCGTTGTGACTGACGTCTGTAAATTCATTTGAGTGATTTCCTGTGAGAAGGAAGACTGTTTTTACGTCTCTATGATACTGCATATTATGATAAGAGTAGACAGATGATTTGTAAAAAGAACTAAGGTTTTGTTCATATAAGAAGTGTGCTAGACCAACCCGGTCAGTGTGAGCCAGCCCGGCAAGGTGGGACAAATACATACGCACTGCACTTGCGCAAGATAGTAAAACAAAATATTCATCGGTTTTGGATTCGACGCTAGCCCAGTCAAGTGGGACGAAAGCACAGAATAGAGAAAAAGGGGCGGGTAAACTCGCTTTTTATGCTCGGCCTTTTTTTGCCTTTGCGATACAAGGAAAACAATTCTTGCTTGGTTAACCTTGTTTCGGAGAATTGTAAGACCAAAACAAGTGTTCCTTTCCTAATTTTTGGACCTAAACAGCAATTGGTTGGCAGCAGTATGTGATTAAGGGCATCCTTCGCATTTATCAACCCAATCTTCCTTGAGCATGCTTCCTTACCGATAACAGACTTGGCTAGCCTCGTATACATTCGCACATGCGCTTGCACAAAGTTTCGAAGTCTCATGAATGGAGTGTCCCTTTTTTTTCTCTTTTCTAAACGATGTCTTCAGTTATCCTGAGTGGGCAAAAGGTGATATGCGTTCTCACCTCATATAAATGGCCCCTACACAGCTCTGAAATATCACCATAAGCATTTCAAAACATACTGGAAAGCACTTTTAATTGCATCTTTTACATTTGGCTGATACCTCTGCATGGAAAAAAATGTGAAAAGTAAAAAAGCCTTATTCACCCACCTTACGCAGACCGCTCTCCTTTTTGACTATATTTTCCAATTCTTTGCTTGTTTTTTGCAACTCTGCCTGAATTTTTGCTTTTGCAGCCTCGTTTTCGTTTGTTTCTGCATTAGCTAACTCGGTTTGAAGCTTCTCCTATGAACAAAAAGAACGGAAGCACTAAATACAACAGTTTGAATTGGAGTTAGTGAGGCATAAAGAACTAAAGAGCAGCATTAAGAAATTAATGAAGATTTTAAGGAACTTCGATTATTCAAATTTCATGAAAATTATGAAACTTTCAGCTTTGGAAATCTTCTAACTAAAAAGAGCGCAGTTTTGTTAAACCGATATTTCTATCAGTACCGAGAAATAAATGACGAACCTTCAAAGATGTTAGCTTTCTCATATCTGTCTGAATTTCAGTTCTCCTGAAATTCGATCGAAAAACCTTGAAGATTGATCATAGGAGCAAATGATAATCAATACAAGTGAGAATGGTTGAATAAATTAATAGAAATCGTGAATAATGAAACAAGATGTTGAAAAAACACGAAATGCTAATATGAGTTATAGAAATAGAATGTTGATTTAAAATACATTAAGTAGATCAAAACCGAATGAAAAAATGATTGCAGGATATGAAAAATGCCAAAATAACAGAATTATTGAAAACAATGAAGTAATGAAGTTAATCTAACGCAAGGAAGAAAAAGCAGGATAAATAACGAAAAGAAGATCGACTGATGATAATATCCCACAATTGGATAATGATATCCAGTTTTCCAATGATTTTCCACTCATTACTTTTTTGTTTATTGTACTAAAAATGTACATTTATCAATGTGATAATTATTTTAACAGAAAGTTGTCCTTACCTCCTTCTTTTATCGTGGATAGATTCTCCTGAAGTCTAAAAATTTAGTAAAGTTGTCAAAGTGAAGTTGAAAGGCAATAAAATTTCAAAAATTGTTCATGTTTTGTGCTTAACGATGGTATCTTTCCTTTCAAATAAAAACAGCTGCTGAATCATGTCAGACGAAGATGGATGACAGTTAAAACCTCTTGACATTCGCCCAGATGAAAAGAATGAAGTTTAAACAAAAATTCAACTTCATTTTTGTGGCCTTGATTCTTTCAACTCATTTTTTCCTTTCTCCTTTCTTTAACATACTTCCCTAGTTAATTTTCTTCTTTACCCTTTTAATTTTTATTTCTCCTTTTTTCGTTCTTTGATCATAACTGTTATTTGCTTTTTACTTTTCATCTTTTTCATCTATCTCATTGCCAATTTCAAAGGACTAATCATATTTATACTAGACTTCTTTCTATTTCTATTCTATTAAAAAACTTGAGTTATCTTTCAGCACATTTCACACGTTTACTTTTTGTGGGTAGCGGTAAAAACGTCAAAAATAGGCCTAAATCTAGCTGCGAGGCACGTTTGTTGTCAATTGTTTTAATTCTGATTGGCTGAATGGGGTGTGGCGAATTTTGATCGTTCAGCCAATCAACGATTTGGAACATATGTTCTAGCAGGCTAGATTTACACCTGCTCGCCGAAAGTGTGCTATTATCGATCTTAAAGAATCGTCTTGAACATACAGAACTGAAAATAAAATAAATGTGTTCACACATCTCACCTTTTTCGGGAGTATTGATAATACATCGATCGATTCTGTTAACTTTGATTTACCTGGCAAACAATAGATCAAAGCGTCAGGTTATATGCAACTTTCATTTCGACATTGCAAAGCAAAAAACTTATCCTTTGCTACAAAATTTTTCTCTTCTTGCTTTGAATAACTAACATAAAGGAGAACGGAGAAGACTAGCGTGAAAGTCACGTGACTTTCTCCCCGTGCACCTCTATCATGCTGATGCCAAAGAAATCAAGTAAATTGCTACAAATTGAGCTTCTTTTGGCCTCTATAATCGTGGAAAGTTCAAAATTTTAGTGGGACAAAAAATTTTCGAAAGCCTTTTAGAATTAATTTTGCTGTAAAATTTCACATTCTTCTTGGAATCGAAAAATTAAATAATCGTGGAAAGTTCCAAATTTTGGTAGGACAAAAAATTTTCGAAAGCCTTTTAGAATTAGTTTTGCTGTAAAATTTCATATTTTTCTTGGCATCGAAAAATTAACTCTAAAAAATAAACTTAACTTGCAAAAACATTTTAAAAACCTCTTTCGAGCTTTATAAATGCATCGCGACAACACTAGCCAGGTGAGAGATAATTTACCGTGATTTTTGTGAGAACTTACTTTGAGATCTTACTAAAAAGATTTACTGTTATTAGATTATTTTGACAAGGGAGAAACTATTAGCTACCCGAATTGATAAGAAAGATATTGCATCGCTCGGGTTATCGGAGGGATGAAAACGTATCTTTAGCAACCAGATAAATGTTAATTTGTTATTGATAATGTTTCACATATGCAGGACTAAAATCTGATAGTAAACAAAGAATTTATTACAAATCAAAAGATCTTTATTTTTGACCAGATCTTTTTTAAATTGAGATTCTATTTGGAATCCCAAAACTCAAAATTTCAGCTGGTTACTCTAAAGAAGAGTTTACTTTAAATGAAGCAGTGGAAATTTTTTATTAGTGTGCTAAAACTTCCCTTTTTTACTTTTAAAGAGGTCCAAGAAAAAACGTTGCTGGGAAGACAATTCACATTTACTTACCACTGACGCAGAATCTTGTTATGTGCAGGGCAATAAAGAATTCATCTTTGTTTATTTTTCCATCCCGATCAATATCGGAAAGATCCCTAAAGGAATAAGGCAAATGACATTTGACAAATTACTTTGAAGTTTCAAAGATATCATTTGAAGATATGAAATAGAAAACCTTATGATTTGACATCATATTTTGCGATTACAAAGTTTTAAGGAAGGCTTAAAGAGTGATATGATAAGCGATTAAAGGTGTCACAATGTATTTTTGATATCGACAAATACATTAAATCAAAACTGCTAGCCAATCCAAACATTTATCAATACCAAGTAGAAACTAGCTTCTAACAATAATTTAAAATACGTTTGTCAATAGAACGAAGTTGATTTAGTTGTTAGCGAGCACATTTAGCACAGATCGCAAAAGTCCTAAGGATTTTCTTCGGCTTTTGGCACAAGCACAAATCTTGTTTCATTGCTTGCAGCAACTGGGAAGTTTTTCTTAAACTTCTTATCGAAATCTCATAAGAAAAGTACTGATCAATTTTATATTTTTGGACTACTTTATTCTTCAATTCACATTTAATTAGTCAAGGAGAGGACTAGAACCGAAAAACATAGTTACCAAACATAGGCAATGAATTACACATTGTGAGAAAGATGTTTTGGCACGAGGAGCTTTTAATAAGCATCTAGTCAAAGAAACAAATATTTATGACTAGGTGCATCATTGGCAAAGAAATCGCAATAAAAAAGCCAAAAGGTCGGAATTAGAAGAATATCATCCGATATATTAGTTTAGAAAAAACATTGGTGATAATAACTTCAAAGTAAGTCCGTTGCTTCTAACTGTAAAATTATTTTGGTCTTCAAGGAAATTCGATGTAGAAAAAAAAGAAATAAAAGAAAGAAAAAAGAAGAAGGGAAAGAAAGAAGGGAAGAAGAAGGAAAGAAAGAATGAAAGAAAGAAAGAAAAAGGAAAAAAGAAAGAAAGAAAGAAAGATAAAAAGAAAAATGGAAAGGAGGAAAGAAAAAATGAAAGGAAGGAAGGAAGGAAGGAAGGAAGGAAGGAAGGAAGGAAGGAAGGAAGGAAGGAAGGAAGGGAGGAAGGAAGGAAGGAAGGAAGACAGAAAGAAAGAAGGAAATAAAGAAAGATAGATAGAAAGAAAGAAACAGAAAGATTAAATGAATAAACAAAGTTACCAGATCTTCGAGAGAACTTCTGCTGGTAGATCTGACGAGCCCAAGAATTTCAAAACAGTTTCACCTAAGAAAGAGTAAAATACTAAATTAGCAACACAGTTATTGATCGATAGTAAAAGGTAGACCATTTTCAACGCCTTTAACGTATAACGCCATATAGAGCCTTTAAAATAGGACGAAATAATTTTTTGGAAGGTAAAACCATTCAAGCGATGAAATTTGAAAATATCACAAGCAAGATATTTAAAATTCAAGTAGTTTTTCGGTACTTTTCTGATATCATTATTTTTGTGCATGCAAAAACTTAAATTTATCGAAACGGGTCCAAATTTGGTTTCACACAGATTGGCCATAAAGACATCTGGGCAATTTTTTGAGAGGTTAGACAAAACGGGTTAAATTAATTACAAATCATTTATTTGACAGTTTATTTAGACTAAATAAACAATAAAGATAAAGAAAGAAAGTATATCATTGTCAGAGCGTCGTTCTCTATTTGGCTTCACAGCGCGTCCTCTATTTGGTAGGTGCTGGGATTTGCTATAAGGAATTATATTATCAAAAACTGCCTTTTGTCTTACTTTTTAAAATGCCTTTCTCTTCAGGTGACAGCCAATTATAAACAACTGAATAGGCATCCAGCTCTTCATCGCTTGCCTGTTTTATTATCAAAAGGGGGCGTGGCGCTGGGCGGCATTCAAGAGGTATGAGCTCAGGAATATCGAAACCACATAATCTCCGTTGAATGAGATGAACAGCGACTGCAAATTCGCATTCATCCAGCATGTTGTCTCGTGTGACGTCAGCAAGCTTCCTAGAAAACAGAGAAAACACAAGTACTTCTTTGTTCCACCTTAACAGGGGATTTCTGACCTAACAACTTCGAAGGAGACAATACCCTATCCAGTGACAGCGTCATTTCTCTTTCAATTTCGTTTAATTTCATACGTTTCAACAAAAATAAAAGCTTTTTGACCCAGCCCCTGGCTAAATGCCTAATGAAAGGCCAGATTAAGGAATGGAGTTGTGATGTATAAATCATTAACATCGATGGAATGACGAAAAAATTCATGAAGTCATATTATCCAAGATATAGTGAATCACAAAATATAACTCAAGGTAAATTTAAACAAAGGAAAATCTGCATGAAAGTAAAAACAAAGACAGAAATTCATGTCCAAGGTTTTGCAGAGTCTGACAGCTAAGAATATCAAAGAGCTAAAAAATCATACCATATTTTACTCAAATCTTGAAGTGGTAATTTTGATTTGATGAAAAGAGATCGGGCACGCTCACCTGAAATTTAAAATATTGAAAGAGAGAAATGGAAAATTTGTACTACAAAATAAAATTTTGATAGAATGACAATATAGAGTAATTTTTGGAATGCGTAGCATTAGATCTAGCAGCAAGTTTTTCTTTATGTCAGCCAATAAATGAAAAACAGACAGGCTTGTAGATGAGGTACTGAATGAATCAACGTACAGATGAGATGATCATTTGAGGAATCGTTGGAATATGCTTAGTGATTGACCACTAGGGGGATCAAGTAGTGATCAATCGTTGATTTATTGATCAAGTGATAGCTTATGTTACAGATGAGATGATCATTTGAGGAATCGTTGGAATACGCTTAGTGATTGACCACTAGGGGGATCAAGCAGTGATCAATCGTTGATTTATTGATCAAGTGATAGCTAATTGATTAATGACCAAACAAAATAAAATGCACAAAAATCAACATAACTGAAAATGAATCGAATATCAAATTTGTCTAGGAAGCAGTCAATGAACCAAGAGCCTAACATAATCAATATATAAAAACGTGAATTTCTGGTACAGTGAGCTTTAAATATTTTGATAAAAGAAGAAATTTGATAATAATAACAACTTTGATGCTTTTGCATGGCTTACCAGAGAGGAGAAGACTGTCATCCGGGTTTTGACTGAAAAACAAAGCATCGTGACGTATGCGTTCTTCTTCTCCTATGTACGGTTCTGCGGAGGAAAATATCCGTTATTAATTCGGGATTCAATTTCAATGATATTTAAGAGATTGGCCTTTATTATCAGTTTGTAGTTCAAAAAGAAGTAAAAATAGAATTTAGAATACATTCGAATTTCGGTCGTGCCCCCGGATAACTTTGACTTTCATTAAATCGGACTGACTTTCAATTCCCATTAGATTTGCCTACCTTACTCAAGTCAAAGCTTTCGCCCGGATAAGACTGACATTTGCTAAGACTATTCCATGACTCTTCCTCTCCCCCCTTGGAGATCCGACTGAATGGGATTTAACAGTAACTAATTTAGCTAATTCAAAAATAATGAAGCAAATATATTTACAACTTCATTGCTTGAAACGTACTGTTTTTAATGAACCAACCTGACGAGGTTCCTATCAGGGAGTCTCGATGATCAAAGATAAATATATTAAACGAAGGAAGAAGCTTCTAGCCCTTTCTAGGTTCAGCATAGTACAGTTCCTGACTAAAGTCTTGGAACACTGACGTCAATTTCCAAGGTCAAAATCAACCATCCCCCTCTCCCCCACGAAACAATGTTGATTTACTATCAAACGGGCTAGGATTTTAGGAAGCACTTTCTTTTGCGCTACTTTTATGATATTTCTCTAAATCATCAACATTGTTTTAGGGGGAAGGGGGAGGAAGTAGTAATTTTTTTCCGAAAAAGGAATGAAGGACAAAAAATGCAATGCAAATTGCTGGGTGTTCCAAGTACTTTTGGCAGACAAATAGTAGTTAAGATAAATGAAATAAGAGTGCAAAGGCCTAGGCCACAATATGAATCACATGTTTTAGAATCATGCATTCTACATAGTTAGAATCATAGTCAATATCCTTTTGACTATGTTCGATTGAAGGTAAATAAAAGTTAGCAATCACTTAGACAGCAGCTGCGCAATAGGGATCACCGGAAAGTTGCACTGGCTGCAGATTAGGCGCATCTTTCAAGAAGGACTGTGGCAAGAGGCCTAGTTCATACCGGCTTCAAATTTTAATTTAAAACAAAGCTAAATTAAGTAAACAGCCAGAGTTAATGTTTAACCAGTAAAAACATCTTTTTCAGAAATGATAAACAATTCATTCTCAACTTTGTAAGAACGGGTTTTAAATTTACAAAGAGCAGACGCTTCGTATTTTTCTTGAGCTTTGTTGCTATGGATACAATTGTGTATAAAGCAGGTGGGCTGAGGAGAATATAAAATATAGGAGCTTGCCTTGTTGATCAACTGAGAAAAGTTGTGAAAATTAACAGCGTTCATTTGGAAAGAAATATTATTATTTGGGAAATCATTCTCGACAACCTGCTCATGCATTGTCAGAAATCTCACTGTATAGACTGATTTCCTTTCATTTCAATTACTCCAATCTTAGCTCTTAGCTATGCTGACCCCGTGCAAGAATATTATTGTGACCAGCAGATAGCGTTTGAAATGGCCTAAACTGGAATCCTTAGAGTCAATGACCATGTTTTATGAATAATTCACTACTTTATTATAATAACTTTAAAATGAATGTAGCTCAAAGAGATGCCGATATGATTCGTAGATCAATTTTTAAATACAATGTTAACTGGTATAAAAATTTAAATACGACATTAGCAAATGGCTTTGTTGTAGAAACACAATTCAGGTTATCGTTTATAGCCACAAACAGCGAGAGTTATTTGCCGAAGATGATGCTAGTGGCGCTTTGGAAAGAATTCCCGCAGACGGCTAGGAAAATCAGGTAGAAGTGCTCAACAAAAAATAAACAATGGCTAATCGGGGAAGAACTACACAGACATAGAGGCGGAAATTTGCCCGTCCGGCTCCTCTAAATATCAACAGAACATTGTTCTTCTTTACATAGTTTAGGCAATCATGAAAGTTTCATCTAGAGAGGTGCTGAATACAACTGTATGCATTGTGTTTTTTCAATAGTCAAATTACATACAAAAGGGGTTCCACATAAGCGTTCATAATTCTGAGTGACCATCGAGGGAGTCGTGTACCCTCTTTTGAAATCTCTCACAGCTCCCTGGCTAAAATTTTATCAACCTAATGATCTTGCAAGCAAAGGATCAAAGAAACTTTAGAAAATGCCAGCTAAGAGGCTTTGCCAGTAAATTAAAAAAATCTACAGCAAACAGATGTCTTAGCAAGTTTTTGGCAAGGGATTCTTGCACGAGGGAAGCAACAACAAACAGTGAATCTACTACAATTACGCTGTAAAGCTGATAATTAAAGATTGAATGTGCATACCAAAATTTAATGTAAACAATTGCAGTTGAAGGGAAGATTCTGTCGTTGAGGTTTGAGAGACTTATAACGTGGGTAGAAAAAACATATTAAATAATCTTCGGATTAAAATCTTAAATTCTAGAGCAGGATTTAATCAGTAGAAAGTTCGATTCTTCAGACACTGTTATAAAAAAGTTATGACCAAGAGACACCATCGCAAACTTCTTTGAATCTATCACCTTTTTATAAAACGACCTACAAGTACAAACAAGCAATTTGAAACAAGTTAACAAGCAAAAATTTAATTTTAACAAATCAACCTTTTGTGAATCGGAAAAGGTTTATTGAATTGTAGGTAGACTACATGTGAACATACCTTCGGAATCGACACATAGAGCTGTGTTGTCTTTGCAATCCACCATTTTGCACAGAATCCTAATGAACGCTCTGAAACATGCTCATTGTAAGCAGAAGGCCAAAATTTCCTTTAGGACCTGCTGTCATCCAATACACACAGTAAAGCATTCAACACTGCGTCAATATATTCATCATATTCACACGACTTTCGTTTATGAACACAACAATCGCTTTCACGACTTCGTCTTCCACTCGGGCTTTGGGTCCTCGACTTCGTTTACTTTGTGATATTTTCTTTCTTTCAAGTCTGTTGACCTCTATATTAAGACAATGTTTGCCCTTCCAAAATTAAATCTACAACTTTACACATAAAAACAAACAACGCTGTTGGCGTTAAGGGTCTGGGAACTAAAACAGTCTGAATGGAGAACGCTATACTGACCTTACAAACTTCTTGCTTGGTAAAGGCCAAGGGATTTTAAAGGCCAATTTTGACGGAAATAAAGCTTCATATTCATATGACTGGTTTGTGCAGAGAAGGGAAGGAAGTTGTAAAAATGTGATTGATGGTTTGAAATTTCAGCTTCTGTCAATATGCATAACCACCTTTACTAGAAGCAATTTGATTTTCCAAGTAATTGCCTTTGAGAATGTGCTTTTGTTCCCTTCTATTGAACAACAATACCATGAGGTGAAACACAATAAATTTTATTAAACAGTTTCGGGGGATAGCAAAATGTATTGGGCTACAAGAACAATATTTTCTTGGTGAAGGGCTAGCCAAATACTTTTTTCTTGTTAAATATGCTTTTCTATCTGTGGTGCCAGCACCATATAAAATGTAACCACAAATAATGAGAGCTGCGGAGGTGAATGAGAACGAAAGAGGAAAAGAACAAAAGCCACTCTTTCTGCCCCATATCCCTTTAGGTACGGATGTAACTTGAATAAAAACTTAACTGATTAGTTCATATTATTGCGTTCTTGATATCGTTTGGGAAAAAGAAGCTTCTTGTGGACATTTTGAAATGGTAATGTAAGTCCAATTTAGAAAAGAAGGAAATCCAATTTAGAAAGGAAGAAAAAAAAGGCATACTTACGCACCGTTACAAGGAACACATTTTCAAAAGAACGTACGGGATATTACTTCAAAGCATGAAATGAGTTCATATAACTCTTTCTACTATACTGTGCTTCGAAAAAAGGCAATCAGAGGGTAACAATGATAGCACAGGGACAGGATCGTCAGGCCAACAATCAATGGCAAGTGAAATAACCTTTAGTAGCGAACTATCTGAACTATCATCGAATGAAGGTAATTTCTGAGCAATATGGTAGATGTGAAAATGCTTAACGGGTTATGTGAAATAATGTCAGAAAGAAGCGGAAAGGATTAAAAAGAGTCAGTCTAGCGTAATTAATAAGGGGGTAAGCTTTCCATTTTTGGCAATTATTTAATACTTTAACACAGGTGTGTAGTGTTAGGGGGCTCAGGGGGGGGGGCTGAAGATATTTTCATACTCCCTTCAAATAACGCCTTCGTATCTTCAGATAAAAAGTGTTATAAACAGTTGTTCTCTTAGCACAAAATAAGGTACGTTTCTCCTTGAAATTGTTGCAATTATGCTAAAAGAAAGCAAATCACCGCGTCTCGGTTCCAAAGTTTCGTAAAACCTGTAATCGGCATTAATACGAATTACAAAATCTTTCAACTGTTTATCATATTTATTTCTACAAAATTATCATCCTCATATTGCAATCGTGGTGAGCACAAATATCTTCATCTAGTCCCTTTTAGTCTGCAACAGCTCGTCAAAAAACAATAGTCCGTTGACTATGCTGATGTTCGTCATTTTGCCCAAAAAGGCGACAAAAAAACAGGTACAACAAGAACTAAAAACAGGTACAGCAAGATAATTTTCCGCATTTAAACATCGTTAAAGAGACACCACCGCCACATCACACCTGTAGGCATATCCACTGTTCCGTTTTTCTGCAGCAAATTTTGAAGAAAGCGTGAGGACAAAAGAGTTCCAGTAATTGTTGATGAAACGGACATACGAAATGAGTGAGACATCCCCCCATTTTTCTAGATTAGAATGTTAGACCCAGGGCCGTCGCTAGCTTTTGTTCTCTAGGGAGATGCTCCGGACCTATTGGTCAACAAATTGTATGAACCATCCTATATTTCCTGACAAGTCTGAAAATTTGCCGACGAATCACCCCTTCATGGAAAAAAACTGCTCTTTTAACGACGGATCTTTTTCCAAGGGGCTTGTCACATCCCACGCCGCACCATAGCGACTGCCCTGGTTACCTATGCGTAATAATGGATGTGCTCTGTAAAATAAGGGTGTTGCTTTACTCAATATAAGATTTTGTCTTCTTTCTCTCCCTACCAAAGCATATATTTATACTCTAGGTGCTGAAATGGCTAATAATAGGCGATTGGGTTTTTTTGCAGTAGCTTGTTTGCTCGCTTTAAAAAAGAAATTTCGAAGAAATGAAAAAAATGTTTGCAAGAAAGTGGAGTGGCCACATTTTGAGGCAAGGTTGCAGCAGAGCAAAAAGAATTGACTTCATAAAGTTTGCGAATTTTATTGAAATTTAAGCAAAATACGTTGCAGTCAATTCAAGCTCACCTTATATTGTTAAGGCTGAATGAATCAGTACTTCAAAAACCCATGGCAAAGATATGCTATAATAAAGATCATGGTACTTCATGCTAAAATCATAAAATAATCTCAAAACGATCTGAGGCATTGACATCAAAGCTAAAATTCAAAATTAATGGTTCATCATAACACTTTTAGAGTTTGGAGTAACATACCAATTGTTAAAGGTTCCAACTCTTGTATGAATCTCTGACTAAAGTTACTCCAATGACCATAGGCCTAAATCATAAACTGAGCGATCAAACAGACAGTCAGGGGCTTTGAAATTCATAGGGACAGGGGTGTCCTCATCAAAATCCACCAGTTCTTTCTCAAACCAATCAGCGTAGGAATTGTTCAAATATTCGCCTATGGCCTTTTCCTCTTTGGTAAAATGACTTTCAAAAACTTTGACAGCCTTTTGAATTTCTGCATGGTAATGTTGTTCCAATGTTTTCAGTTCCCATAACGAACTGTTAAGAGCATTGCATCTTGCTGGGTCTGCTACTTCAAACTTGAATGGATCTGAGTGGGCTTCATCAGACACTGAAGTATCAGATGACATTGACAAGCCAGTCTTTGAGTAGAAAAGAAAATAAATAAATTAATATCAATACTTTTTAAATTATAACAAAGATATCATTTGATTTGATTATAATGCAATATGCTAATCACCACCAGAGGTCAAAAAAGCAATATTTCCAAGAAATTAATTGGACTGATGTATCTATACAGAAATATTCCATGTCTGAACCAGTTGCAAAAGTCAATAAAAGTGGTTGAAATTTCAAAGGTGATGCAATTCTTTTTTAAATGTAAATTTACACCTTTTTTAAATCTGTAACTTTTCTTGAAAATTTCACCTTAACATTTACTTTTTATAGATTACGTTTTTTAAAAAATTGAATGTAAACAGTGTCCCCAATTAGTAGAAATGCTAAATCAATTTGACACTGAAATGAAGTTATTATTATTATTATTATTATTATTATTATTATTATTATTATTATTATTATCATTTACATTTTAGAGCTAACTGTTGGCTTCGAATCCAACCTTAACACAAATGCTACAAGAAAACACAGCAAGTATGCTCCTCTTTTATCTGGTTTACAGGGGCAGTTCAAATGTGTCTCCTTTGTTATTCTTTCTATGAGCTCTCTTGGCATCTTCGGGCAATTTTGGTTGTTTTATTTCTCTCAGTTTTTCCTTTTACCTTACGATTGTTATAGTTTTTTCTTGTAAAACCAGGCTAGCCAATTGCAAATTACCTTGTATTAGTGAGATTTGTAATTGTAGTTTAAGTTGAATTGAAAATGAAATGTTTCCATTATCATTATTATTACATCCAGGTACATAAGAACACTTATAAATTTCTTGTCTTCACACCTTTTCTATTTCTTTCCCCTAGTTTCTCTTACCATCAATTCATTTGCAAATAATTCAAATCCTCTAGTGATTGCTCCCCATAAAAAAAATGCTCCATACTCTTAGATATTTTTCCATTAAATACTTATCAGTTAGTAGGATCAGTGGCAGAAATTCAGGCTTTCATTTGAGGGGGGGGGGGTGCCTAGGCCAACGATTTTCTGCCAAGATAACATCTTGGATGGTCTTTCAGCATGTTCAAAGTTTTCCGCTTATCTGAAAGCAGTCCTTCACCACAGGGCTGTCCATCATTACAGGGCCTCCAAGGAAGGAGAAGGAGCAGGAGAGCCAGGGCCCCTCACTTTTTTGCAGGACAACAGACCCTTTTCAAATTCTTTCTATTGGTGTTTAATTTTCCTTTAGGTTTTTCAAAAATTTACACTAACATTAGTAAATTTACTCAAGAACCACAAAGACAACGATATTGAATCTAAAATGATGTCCTTTGGGGCAAAGAAAGATATTCAACATTAATTGAAAGTGTAAGATAATTTCAAATAATTAAGAGAATTTCAAAACTTTCTTCAGTTTTCAACTTTGGAGTAAGCCTTTTGATAAAGATTGAAAATCCCTATACAGCAACCTGGACCTAGACATCCCCCTTGCAAATTTTTCTAGCCTGATAAAGACTTGGAGGCCCTTAGACACAAATGACAGCCAAGGCCACCAGGACTGGGGAGGGGGGGGGAAGGGGGGTGCCAGGGCTGTTACTCTGTTGTTCCACTTGTTACCGGGTTGTTCCTTGTTTTAAAAAAGAGCATTTGATTTTCTTTTTAAAAGCCAAAAATTGATTTATTGGTGTGAACATCAAAAGGGTCAACCCCAACACCTTCGCTAGTCAATAAATCAAACTGTTAGTATTTAAAGGAACTATGGTCAAATGAACTTGATAAAATTCCCACCCCATGCCCAAAAGGCTATTTTCATCCTCCAACTAACATCCAATTTATTACTCAATAATTATTAACTGTCAATTCTGTGTCTTTAATTTTGTAGATTTTTATCTTTCTCAAGAATTGAAAGGTTAAAACATACCTTCCTGTGAATAAGAACTTTGCAGCTTGGATGACGTTTTAAGAGGTTTTCTATCAAAACTAAGATGATCTGTATTGCATCTGGAGAGGCTCTGAGACTAATTCTTGCCAGCTTTTTTATGAAGGCAGCCACCAAGTATGCTGGAAGATTCAATGATGTCAGAAACAAATCCAATAGTGTAAAGAATCTGTCTCTATACTCTGTTTCAATAGAAGAAACATCCAAAAGAATGTATAGCTTTTTAAAAAAGTCTGGGTAGTCTAAGTTATATTTGTGGATGAGGAGAAACAAACCGTTCAATGCAAGAAGGGCAAGTGAGCCTTCAAGGTTATAAACATCAGTTAGAAAATCAAGCAAAAGTTTGGGATCTTCCATGTATGGCATTACATCTTCATGAAGATTTGCTAGCACTCTCTTCAAAATATCATCTGAAAGCTCCAGACTGAGAAATGACAGCCACGTATTGCTGAAAAGCTTCTTTCTTCCTCTGCTCTCTGGTAAAAATTTCTGAATCTTTTCGACATCTTTGATCAGGAATCCAACATCTTTGGTTTGATTATTCATAGATGAAACTTTCAATAGTAATAGACAAATATTGCTCATTACGTTATCTGTCTTTGAGATCCACTTAGGCTTTTCTTCAATTATCGTGCCTATATTCTTCAAAGTATAAAACTGGATATCGGCATACCGAAAGTACTTGCCTATCTCCTTCAAATGATTCTTCGTTGCAGCTGCATTGCAAGTCAGAAGGCCATTTATAACTCTTTTGAATAAATCAATTGGGAAATAACACCCGGACTGGTCGTACTCTGGACTATTTATCGCAGCTTTGTAATCTGCAACGAGAAGGTTCATTAGACAGTCGAGCGCCCTTTTGCGGACGGCTTTTTCTTCCTGGCCTAAAAGTTGTATCAACTCCCCTACGAAATGCAAATACTTATCATAGCACCAGTGCGCGAATATTTTCTCTGCACTTTTATTTTTTTCCAGCAAATTACCTTCTTGAGTGGCACCATTTTCTCCAATATCATCCTCGCTGTCACTGTCGTCCATGCTTCTTCCATCTTTCAAATACTTTTGCCAAAGTCCCTGAGACATATAGCTGGAAAACACAAGTTCAAGACTAGATATTAGTTCCAAAAGCTCAGCCTTCTTTACAGAATCAAGATTTTCGAGGAGAGCCACCAACAGATTCGCATTTTTACGACTTTCTAAGATGCATTTTGCTTGATCATGGAACGATTGCGACGCCATATTGGAAATTTCACAATTGAAACCAAACGTGCTTGTTGTTGCAGTTGTTGTTCACGAATCTGTGTGACATGTTGCGTGAAGTGTAAGGGAATGACTTACGGAAAAACCATTTTAAAAATAATACCCCTTGATGCTTGTTCCAGGCCGGCTTATTTGATTAAATAGAACTCATTTTTCTACAAGTACACAGATTCTAGAAACCTTTAGATAATTAATAGCCACGTTACCTTAGAATTATTAAAAACAGAGGGTATGAGGGGTGCAAGAATATGGTCCATAGTGCAAACATGATGAAGTTGAAAGTAAAAGGCACAATAGACAAAAGCTAGATATTTCTTATCAACTGTATTATCTTAAGGTAGAAGATGCAACACAATGCAGAGACTAAGAGGAATCATTTAAAATGGCTGTCTGTAGGGAGTTAATATAAGATTTGAAAAGTAATCATGTGTAATACGTTTACACGCGGAAAAAACTCATCTTAACAGGATTACTGAATCATAAAATGTATACAATTTGTTTCAGTTTTAAACACCCGTACCTTGAACTTTCAGGGATTTGTACAATCATTTTGTTAATATATAAAGCACATTGTTTACTAAAGCAGATTGCACAGAGGCTTTTAATATATTTCTAGGGAAAGGATAGCTTATTTGATGTAAAGATTTTTCTTTTGTATTCATTTTTTATTAGAATGACTGAATTTTTGTTGAGCCACAAAATTCTTAAACAAGTTCAATTTTGAGCCATAATATAATCATAACTTATTGTTAAAATTAACTCATCCTCGGTGTAAAATGATAAAACACATTCTTTACATAAGATATTCTTCTGATATTATATTATGGCTGTGGGTTTAAATATGAGAGGAGTAAAACTCATAGAAATACTTTCGATAAAGTTCTAGTTGTGCTATTACCCTTGAACCATTCTTAATTTTTTGGCACTTTGAGTCTTTGTATTTATGAACCTTATTCTTGAAAAGGAAATTGGCACTCGCGCTATTCTCTCCTAAAAAGAGCGTGAAAATTTTTATATCTCTTGGCAACAAACCAAGAAAATAGATGTGCCTGTAAAGTGGCGGCAAGGTATTTTAGACAACACCTATTTTTAGACAGACAACAGTCCAACCCAGCTAAGATTGGTTTCATGTTAACA
The DNA here is from genome assembly GCF_013076305.1 of Rhopilema esculentum. Next base: position 4,500,590 of record NW_027020174.1, on the reverse strand, counting down.
AGATAAAGTTAACATAAGAATAGTAACGGTTCCAGGTAAATGCTTGTTTTGGGGTTTTTTATTGCGTTGATTCAGTTAGCAGTATGCTTTACTCACCGTAAAAGCTCCATTAAGCCCCTAGGGCTGCTTATATATTTTTCAGTCCTAGAGGTGGGAATTGAAAGAGAGGGGCTAATTAGAAAGGGGGGGGGGTGGGATCCTTAATAAATCAAAGCTAAAAACTGTATAAAAATGTTATTATGCAATTTTTCTTATACGAATTTCATTCAAATGTACTCAAAAAACTTCTAGCAGCTTCGAAGTTATTAAAATTAATCAATTATAATGTCCTCAGGAACACACAAGCATTGTGTCCATCGCAAAGGCGGCTAGAGACATTAGAATAACACAACCGAAGAAGAAAGTCTTGACTGTAAATTACATAGAATTAGAAACTTGAAGCATTTAAAGTAAACACACTATTTAAAACATCATGCATAATTAGGGCACCAGTTTGGGAAAATATTGCAAAATTCTTAGGAGGGAAATTTAGCATCAAAAAATGAATGTCCAGTTAGAAATGAAATACGAAATATGTGTTTTATTGAGATTTTAGGAACTTGTTTGATGATCTTGCTATGTTTTGAAAAATGTCTTTTTCATTGCGTAATTATAGGTTTAGCTTTAATCATGTTTGCGAAGTTATGGGTCACATTTTTCAGACGTGTGGAATTATGGATCCAAATTTTGAACCAAAGTTGCACGTCCCCGTCCAATACAAGGCTTAGTTGCCCCCGCCCCAAGGCTGTGTTAGAGAGGCTGATCATGTTTCTGATTTATGAATGAATCATACAAGCAAATGTTCACGGTTCAGGCTGTCAGCTTAAAGTTTCTCATCAGCCTCAGACAATCTACAGATAATGAATTTCTCTGAGAAAGGAAAATTTGCATAATCTTCGTGTCATTGCAAAAGCATTATATAAAAAACGCGCAGTTCCGGAAATGTTCAATACAAATTTATAGGGAGGTAGTGGAAGACGAACATAAACAAATTGGATGAAGAATAATAAAGATAAGAGAGAAGAGAGAAGAAAGCAAATAAGGGTAAATTGAAGATATAAGGTGCTAAAAAAGAAAAGAAAGAAAACTGATGATAAGACAGCACAATATGATGAGAAAGAATTAAGGTGTAAGAGAATTAAGGGTATGAAAGACAAAACAAAGCAGATAAGAAATACGATCAAGAAGAAGATTGGGAAGAAAAGGAAGATAAATAATGAAATTGATACTAGTGTCAGTAAAAGAAATATGAATAGAAGACAATTAAAAGGAAGAAATCGAGCAGGAAAAGGAGAACGCGGAAAAGGGTAGTTAAAGAAGTAGAAACGGGAATATAAACAAGACAAGAAGTGGAGATGTTAGTTAAAGAAGAAAAAAATTCTGCTTTCGGATATGATGTTCTATGATTTTGTCTAAATAAACATTTAAGTTTTTAAGAATAATTTATACAATGCTACATTAGAACGTTACTTGAATAAAGACAGATTGTTTATAATCCCTTAATTTTAGTAGATAAATTACTACTAGCCTATGTGTGTATCATTTGCTCATTTCTAATGTCTGTCAAGCGAGGTAGTTATTGATTGAGGTGGGTGCATATAATGTCATCGGGCATCTAAAGCAAACTCCTTAACAATGTGATCGGATGCTTTGTCTCCATTGGACGAATGTCATTCATGATTCAGAGAATAAGAAACAGATATCACTATAAAGAGTTTAAATTGGCTATCGACCATTCTCCTTCTCTAGGTTGCGTAACCATCAAAGACATTAAGGAGTAGGGAATTCTAGCTATCGACCATCTATCCTTTCTTGGTGCCTTGACCATTTTAAACATTGGCAAGAATTGAGTACCAACTATCGACTGTTCTAAAATTTATGCCTGTAAAATATACGTAGCTCAGGGCTTACATGAGAGATATAAGCAGTGTCGTATATTGATCTGTAGTAACTTAATTGTATACGAACATACTATGCGGAGGAGCTTTAATTAATGTGACACATGAAGACAAAATCTACCATCACTTTCATATTACAGTTAGTTACGCGTGTAGAGCGTTGAAGTAAGTATATAAAACGATCGTTCTGTTTTGATTGGAACCCATGCGTTGTTCTATCTCCTTCATATCTTAAAACTATCTAGAAGCCATTAAAGAAACTTTCTTTTTATTCATCTGTCTCTTCTGCGCTGACAATTTCTGGCCCTATAAAGATACCCTGCAAAAAGATCAGCAACCCCTTCATATGAAGCGTTGTATTCATACGCACCGTCTCATAATATCTTGAATGATCAAGCTGCAAGAACTTCACAGTTAGGATGTGAGCTTGGCACTGGATGCCTGAACGGGAGCTTGTCGTTTACATGTCTATGAAAAGGATCACTTACGCCCATTCAGTCGTAAATACGTTGGCAGTGAAATACCTTATTCAATACAGCATAAACGAATCGAAACCTTTGATCGTATCATATTTCATTTGCTCCCGACATTCTGGGCCAGAGTGAGTCTGCTTAGGTACATTGCTATTAAAAAACGTCGGTGACGTCAATGGCCTAATAGTTTGACAAACATCTCTAAGCTTCCCTTTATGGTTCTCAGACTCGATAATTTCATCTAGACACCTCAATGCTTCCTCTTCCTCTGAAAATTGCAAACTACTTTCCACAGATGCATCCTGTTTTGGTTTTGCTTTAAAGATCGAAGCTAATTTCGACTTCTTACCGTTAAAGAAGTGTTTCAACCCTGAGTCACCCTTGTTTGGTACAGTAATGTTCGCTCCTCGTCGCCTCATGATTTTCATTATACACATTTGTGAATAATTCCAATGTTATTAATTGTACCAAATGATTAATGGAATGCTCAAAATATATTTGTCTTGAATAATGTTCTGTTATCATTCGTACAGGAGTACCAGATGGACAATCCTTAGGCAACACATCCAAGTCTTTTGCCAAATGCCTTTTTCGTCAAAACTTTATACAAAATAGGCCAAATGTCCAGTAGTAATCAACAGCAGAAATGATTACATAGATGTGTTTCCTTGGTGGTATCTTCGAATTGTTAGAGAGCCTTTAATATAACTTCTCGGTAGTAAACAAGGCCATTTCTATAACCATGAACAGTCAGCTACAAGATGAGTCATTCACGTGTAGACATTTGATTCCGCATACAAGGTGGTTTTGTCAGCGTTTGCAAAAACTCTATTCAAAGCATCTTCTCCATAAAATAGTGATGACTTAAAGTTTTTGCATTTTAAGAAAGCCTCTGCAACATGTTTACATAAGCGATAATGCATGAAAAATTCACGAGCTGTGTATTTTTGATGATATTCCTGAAATTAAGCCACCAGTTGCAAGTCTCACTTGTACATAGCTAGCAAAACATGTTTAGCGTTCTACCTACGCAGGTTGAAGAAGTGAATAAGGAGGTGCCATTTACCAGTAAACACATGACGCCATCATCATTTTCTCTGATTTAATAGAACAACAGCATCAGGCAAACTAAAAAATATGTTTTCTTCTTGATGTTTATAAACTTTAATCTCGCATTCCCTGTCACTTGTATAGGACTAAAATGTTATCATGGACTTTAAATCAATATGACACAAATTTGCATAAAAAACCTTCTATGAAATAAATGTTTACAAAATTCCAGCTTACTGTGACTGCGTCAACAGCAGAACTTTCATCATCAAGCGCTTTTTTTAATTGAACTGCCCCTAGCCGATCTTTTCTATATTGATGATGTAATAACCAGCCGATTCCTTGTGGAGCCTCTCACACGAAACCTGATGACTTGCCAATAATACACCTAGGGCAATGAAATATTAATGAGGATTTAAATCATCTGCCAGAGTATTGAAGACAAATGGATCAATGCTACTTTACTTAATCCAAAACATAACAATCAAATGTAATTATGGCTCTGATTCAATAGATTACAGGTTAAGATAATGATTTTGGTGTGGCAGATTTTTTGTAGACAATGAACACCCAAAACCATTGCAATGCGTTTGTTTGATCAGCATGGGTTGCGTTCTAACTGTTAATGAAACCAAAGGTTGGCCAGGCGGTTATCGAGAAACAAAGACGGCATGCATCTTATCTGTCTGCATCGTTAGAAAAGATTTGAATTTTGTGCAAAATAAATTTCCAATGAATAATTAACGGGGTACACTGGGTTGAAATCTCAAGTAAGTACTACCAAAAGAAAGTTCGAGGAATGATAATTACATCGGTTTACAAATGGTTGTTTATATAGGAGAAGTAAGAGCAAAAGGGTGTTGCTACAATGAATGCTCAAACACAGATTGTGAAAAATAGGAAAGAGCCAGTAAAAACATTATGAATATTGTAGTATCAGATTGGCACGGTGTTTTTTACTAAATACATAATAGGTCCTCTCCCTTGGTGAGCGTGGACAATATTATTCGTCACGATAGTTATGTGATGACCTACAGGACAGGATAATCAACAGGTTGTGTCCTTTTGAATATAATTCTGACCCTATGCTTCACCATACAATACAAGAATTCTCGGGACCTTCAGATCTTTGAACTGCAGACATAAGTTTTTTTAAAAAATGTTGTCATTACTAGGTTTCAAGACCTGGCATTGCACACCATTGGAAGTCCGTGAGCTACCATCTTTGAATCTTTCAAAAATGCTAAAAAACTCATTTGAATTGCTAGAGTAAACTTAAAACACGGCTCCCAGAAACAAGAGCATTTGGTTCTGAATAAAGCTTTTACGAATGAAATAAGTTTGTTATTTTGTTGTTTTTTAAGTATGCTGAAGGGATTTATTCGTGTAGCAATGATATTTGCTTGAAAAATGAAAAATACATGCAAATAAGAAAAAGCAAAGGGAATTGACAGAATCACGAAGGAGGAGTTTAACAAAAAAGAATGAATCAAAGAAAATTATTCAAATACAAACAATTTCGTGTTCATTTAGAATGAAACCACTCATCCAAATTTCACTTCAGTATCTATCTATCTTTATTGAATTTCATATTAATTTATTTACTGGCATAAGCTTCATTAGGTTAATGATCTTTGATTCTTTCTTGGATTTCAAGACTCCTTCATAATCCTTTCGATTCCCTTTACTTTTTCAGAGCAAAGATAATGAGCAAAGCAACTAAGAGACATTCATTGATCGGATAAGAGCTTTTGATACGGTAGAACACTTTTGTTGTAACAACTAGAAATGTATGGCTTTGATAGAATAACTAATAAGCTGGTATTTGTCCTACTTCATCATCGTAAGCAGTGAAGCAACATAAACAAAAGTTGAATCGCCTAAACTGGAGAGGATAAAATGCAGTGTTCCACAATGATCTTGTTTAGGTCCCTTGCTATTTTCTAGTCTTCACTATTGATTTGGCCTTATTACTAGAGTCACAGACTCTACAAATATATTCTGGTATTGCAAGCATCTCTTATTGCATTCAATGCTGGGAAAAATGCTCTCATTGAAGATTTGGAGAAACATCTCTGGAAAAACATTCTTAAAAACTGCAAATTTCAATAAAAACTGCATTATCATAAGCAGACATACGGGCCCTAAACATGCAGTATCTTTAAAGGTAATGTGTCCATATAAAAGGGCTGCGTATACCCAACTTGTCAAGTAATATCAAAATGACGGCTTGTGATTGGTCAGTATTCTTGCGATGCAAAACTGCTCACATAAAAATCTAACCACGCAGCAGGGTAGATATACAGAACGACTGCAATGGCTCGGGCAATCACATGAAGAATCACATGTTTCTGAAAATCCCCGCAGAGTTGCTTGCTTTAGCTGGACACATTACCTTTTAGATACAAAGGGGCCAATTAATTAACAGGGTCGAGAGCTAAAACATATAACAAGAAAATCTAGGCATACTGAGTCAAGAAATTATAATACTAACTGCTAAAATGAAGCAAGGAAGGCAGCAAAGCTTTCAACAATCTCCAGAGTTTTAAAAGTTTTCAGAACGAACTATTTTGCGCACTAAAATGCTTAAACAGAGCTGGTATGCATATTAAAGCAAATGAGAATCTTGTTGGTTTATGTGAAATCAAGGTGTGAATATCATCCTGTATGACATGCTGGGTGCGCGCTTACTATATTAGAGCCAACGGCAGATGTCTGAAAAGTGGCGCAGGAAGGTCTAAATTTTGGATAAACCATGAGAATAATTGAAAGAAATACAATTTTGAAAATGTCCCAACTTTTATCATAATCTTAAAAGTTTTCATGTTTCAAAAGGAAGATGGGAATAAGTAGACAGTGAGAGTCTGTTAATGGATTTGATTCACAAATATGGTAAACAGGGACATAAGCAAAGATCACCTTTTTTTACACTAGCTTTTTTACACTCTACAAAATATTTAAGCACACAAGTCTAAAGTAATTGCATCTTCGAGAACGAAGGTAAGGTAGTGAAAATGAGGTTTACATGTTGCCAAGAGGATTGAGACAACAGTGCAATGCTCAGGGTGTAACTAAGTCTAGTTATGGACGAGGAAGTGCCATTTTGGCTCAAAATTGGACCCATAATTCCGCACATGTCTTAAAAATGTGACCCATAATTTTGATGAAAACTTTACCCACAGTTCCGCAGGGCAAATAATGTTTTTTAAACGTAACAAAATCATCAAACAAATTTTGTATGTCCTTCTCCTCAAAATCTCAATATTACGCATATTTTATACTTGTAATTCCGTAATTCCAACTGGACATTCATATTGTTAATGCTAAATTTCCCTCCTAATAATTTTGCGCAAAATGGTACCACAATTCTGCATGTTTCTTTAAATTGTGCCATCATTCTGCACATATTGTAAAACTGACACCGACAATTCTGCACTTTGTACCCACCGAGGAGAAATGATTTTGCAGGGGGAGGTGATGTTTTAAAAGGCCAACTTCAAGGATAATAGTTCTTGCAACTGGCCGACGGCTAAGCAACAAATTAATACGTCCAGAAATACTTGAATGCAAGACATACATGAGTACGTTTTTTTGTCTAAGAAGAATGGGTTGAAGAAAATGAGGCTCAGATTCTGAAAAACAAGCTTTAAGCATTTGCAGTGCTTAAAAACAAATAGGAAACATTTGGAATTGAGATGGCCAAAAATGATGAAATAACGATCCAGAACGTACGTCAATAGAAGAAATTATTTGCGTGAAGAAATTTGAAAATTAAATTCTTGTAAAAGAAATATTTATATTTTTGACCCTTTCCACAAAAACTTGCTCCGCAAAGTTGGAAAAAAGTTGTCAAAAGCAAAATTATCTTTTGCAAATCTTTATAAAACCGGTTAACCACCTGCTGCACTGTAGCACTTTTCAGGTTCCCTTTTCCAATTTCAATGTCTCTGACCTTCAGGGAAACTACAGAACACTTTTTCGATGACCTCATTGTGTAACGGAGACAATAAAAATTTAACTTGGTTCCAGGGGTCCAGGGCTCCAGGGCTACAGGGCTCCAGGACACACGACAAGAGAGTCAATGCCACTCTACATGTTTGATATCTCCGGCACTTCCTTCATACTTAGCCCTCTAAATAGAGAATTTTGTGAAAAGAGTGATATGGATGGAGTTCTGAGCATGAGACAAGGATATATATACTCTTTCACGTGCTCATAATTTAATATTTTCGTTATAATCTTACAGTTTTCCAAGAAATGTCTCTCGTTATGTCAAGCCCAAGACAAAATAGCCCATGCCAAAAAGAGCAATCTCCGAGTCATTTTTGGAAGGTCAGATCAGGCCAGGTCAGGCCACAAAGTCAGGTCACAAGGTCAGGTCAGGAGATTTTGAAATTACAGAGCAAATCAGCAAAAAGTAGTCAATCGCAAAAATTAATCGCCAAAACTTCTTGGGGAACTAAGGGAAGGTTCTTGACCCAAGGTCTAATCCCAATAAATTTATTTCACGAAACATTACATTTTAAAGATGGGTTATCGCAAAAACATCTTCCATGAAAAATCTTGCCCAAATATTCTCTTCCTTTTATGTAGAAAATACATGTAAACAACTTTTTTGCGGTACAAAATTTGAAAATGGCTTTAAAAAAAGCAAACATTTTACGACATACTAAAAGCTTTTTCGTCTGACACTCCTCAGAGCATAAAACGCCAACACGATGGATCGTTATTTTCTATGTTATATTTTACCTTTGTGCATTATTTTTCTACCAAAAAATTAGTTTTTACTGACTTATTGCTAACAATGAGCCATTGCGCTACGCAAGCATCCTATGATGCATTTTCAGACTGAAATGAATTTTGGTTAAGCTGTAGAAGTTTACTGCCATTGTTTGGATCGTCGCCACGCTTGCAAAGGCTCATTGTTAGCAATGAGTCTTTAAGCATTTTGGTAATTAAGAAATTATAGTACCAAAATCAACAACCATAGTACCATCAAATAAAAAAGGCATATTACTCAATTACCCCCATCCTCAAGAAACCGCCTCAATATTTCTAAGTTTCACATATTGTTTAACATTGGATGGAAATGATTCTTTTTGAAGATTAGGTATGTTCAATTAAAATGAATAATAGAAGAAGAACATATTTTGCTACTGATAAGGTGTTTTTTATATTGCGTTGTGTTAAGATTTCGTGTACTATATTTGTGTATTGTAAACAGACTCTCAGAATAGTCACAGAGGAGGCGTGGATTAATCAGTGTGTCAGTACACGTTTGGACGACAAAGCTTCGTTTCAATACGCTAATACACTGGCAAAAGTTACTTAAGATAACCAGCAACGGATTTCATATTTTTCATTTCATTTTTCAGATTCTTTCTAATTGCACACGGTATTTCATAGCAAATCAACTTTTTGTCATGTGGGAGAGAGGGATGGTTGAATTCACCCTGGAATTTATTGTAGTAATTTTGAGTCAACTTAGAAAACGTTACAGATTAAAAGCATCCAAATAAGAGTGACTGCACTGTCAGCTTAAAACTACTTTTGAGGATGGGATTTGAAAAACAAAAACCAAAAAATGCTAGAGAAAAGTGGCTAAATAGACATAAACATCAAAATAAGTATTTCATTTTACATGAAAATTAATATTATACCACAGTCCACAGAGATTGTTCACTTCATAAACTCTTAGTAGAGTTTATTTCAAGGAATTTTTATCACTGCATATTTTCAAAAATTTTGACGATCTTTTGGTGTTGCCTTTTGAAAATGTTTATGACCACAGCCATCGAGCTAACTTTTGTGTAAGATGGTTTCCTCTGTGCAATTTTTGAACTACACTACCTCCCACCCAAGCATTTACAAAAGATTTTGATGAAGAAAAAGAGGTCTAGGCTTAAACGTGTTTTCGAGAATAAAGATCTCTATAGAGAAGATAAAAAACAAAACAAACTGAAAGCTTCAAAATATATAGCAAACTTTAGAGAGATTTAATAAATTATGATCATTGTTACTGTTATGTTCTCGTTTTTGATATTGTAATGCTTTCATACAAGCTTACTGATAGTTGCTGCAATCTTAAATTTTCAATAAAAAAATTACTTAATTTTTGTTTTATCACTGCACAAAATTGAAGTTTATCATTGCACAATTAAGATTTATTACTACATAAATTGGTTTTCACTGCATGTTAAAATAACTCCGACTCTTAGCCAAATATTACATGCACTAGTCCATGGGATTTTTATTCACATTTCTGCTCAATGGGAGCGGTTAAATGGTTTCGGAGCGGCTAAATGGGAGGGAATTTTGATAGAAAGGAAGAGGGGGGAAGAGGAAAGAAGAGGAAAGAAGAGGAAAGAAGAGGAAAGAAGAGGAAAGAAGAGGAAAGAAGAGGAAAGAAGAGGAAAGAAGAGGAAAGAAGAGGAAAGAAGAGGAAAGAAGAGGAAAGAAGAGGAAAGAAGAGGAAAGAAGAGGAAAGAAGAGGAAAGAAGAGGAAAGAAGAGGAAAGAAGAGGAAAGAAGAACAAAACTCTCGTCCCCCTACCGAGTCTACATGAAAATCAAAAACTACTTTCATGTAGACAGGAGTTAGTTTTCACCTAAGGGCTCCATTCGTAACATTCTAAATAGGCAAGCGGCAATGATTGAGCAACCTCAACAGTCATGTGCTCGCGATTTCTCATTGACCTACTTCGATCCACAACAGGGTATATATATTTCCTAGCGTAGAAATTTTGATCTATGTTCTGACGTTTTATACTCTGAAGAGTGTCAGACAAAAAGCTTTAGTATGACGAAAAATGTTTGCATTTTTCAAAGCTAGTTTATGAAGTATTACAATAACAGGACGTGTGCTGAATTCTCTGTTCTTTATCAGCAGTGCTACAGCCACCAATGCCTCCATATATCTTAAAACAGATCTTAAAAGGACTGAACTAATAATCGAATGGGTTATTATGGCAGTTGGAATCGAATGCAAAGCTTGTGGTACATATCAAAATGTTTAGAGCTACTTACATGACAAAAATTCGCAATATTTAAGATGGCCCTGCATCAAAAGGTAGGCTAGTGTATGTCTTCTTGTCATCTATCTTGTAAAACGTTCTGTGATAAACAAAACAAACTTTAGCTTGCTCAAGATAAAGTAAATCACCCTGGTTTCAATTAAAATCTACAAATAAAACTGAAAGTAAAATTTTTCCTAAAGATGTGATAAATGTCCCTTTTACTCATATCTTAAACCTATGAAAAACAATGGAGCACTTTCTGACAACGCTATTCCAAGTTTGACCAAATGAACCATGTCTCACTCGGACCTCAAAATCTCAAACCTCCAAAGGAACAGAAGTCAGGGACAAGTAATTCAAACCCGATCTTCCTTCAGAACAAGTAATAACACTCTTTTGCGGCAACTTGAAGTTTAACTTTCAGAGACAATTCGGAGATTATGAAAATTGTGAATATGCAAAACTGTTAAAATGTGAAGCTTAATGAAATGTTGATACTCTTATAAGCTACAAAGAAAATACGAGCTGGGTTCACTGAAAAGAGACTACTTTTGCTGAAACTAGAACCCAGCCATTAAGAAAGAAAGGAATTTTCACGTAAAAAAGGTACGCCTTTCCAGTTGTCTCTTGATCGCATTAAGCGCGAGACTCGAAGTAGCAACTAAGAACAGTTCTTTCCTCTACACAAAATAGCGTGTACAACTTTGCCTTTACGGCACTGGCAACTTTAAACAAACAGCAATTTTCAGCAATAAAGGCATGTAGCGAAAAGTATTACGGATTTTGTAGGTAACTATTGTTGCTTTAAGAGCGCTACATCGGTTTATTTTTCTAAAAGACCTTGATTATTTAGGAAAAAAACATTAATTCATTTTATCGGTCACTGGTGCTTTGAGCCAATGGTTTAATACGACCTCGTGTGTAATACGACAAATTATGGTATCTTTTTTAGATTAAAAACCATCATTAAAAACACACATACACGTTCATTATATGTTCTTAGAATTGTCGATGCCCTCCGGCAGACGCCTAATAAAGAACGAGTAAGACCTTCGCGTTCTTTCAAAGTTTGTTCGGTTCAGGGTCGATAGATTTGTTGCGTCGAACTTGCCTCGTACTTCGTTAGATACTCGTTTATTCTTTCTCTTTCACCCTCTACTTCCAAGAAAGTTGAGTTCTCTATGCGCTGAAATGATGATACTACTGTCTTTCCATTACATCGCTCAATTATTTCTTTTCAGTGCTCCAGCAGTTTCATTTTGCGTTCAGTGCTCCTCAATTTCTAACTCACAATCTATCAGAATTTATAGCCCCTCGCTGCTACTGGCGATCGAAAACATAGCAAATAGTAAACGCTTCCAACTAATATTCCACCGTGTTTTATAAAAATGGAATAAACAAACCTCCTCTAAATAAGAACTTAAGAAATTCTCACAAAAATTTAAAACGAAATTTAAACCAAATATGACCGAAATTTTTTCCACCGAAAATTAATCCACCGAAGTTTTTGGCACCAGATTTTTTGGTACTCAATGTAACTTGCATTTATGTTGACTGCACTTTGTTTTTCAGAACATATCAGATTTTGCCATTGTTCTTGTCAATGATTATCCTGCTCTTTCAACCACTCGAGTTTCCAATTCTGCTTCTTCTGGTACAGTTCTGCATATTTTGGACACTCTTCATTTGGCGTTACTTCCACAAACATAACAGTTTAATGACCACTCCCTTTCATAACATTTAATTATTTTTTCAAGCTTTCCCCTGTCTCTTCTGTGCCAAAATTTGCCCATGTACATCGGGCACTCTCCAGTTCAATCATGCTCCACTATCTTATCGAATGCTTTCTTAGATTTACCATAGACCAATATGTAGCAAATAAGTAACACCGCAAAACGCCGAGAATACACAACAATGAATACACGAAAATCAGTAAAGGCTACTGTATTCATTGTTGTGTATTCTCGGCATTTTGCGGTGTTTCTTATTTGCTGCATTTTTACCGACTTTTCGCCGCAAGAACTCCTTGGAGCCCGTCGAGCAGCCTGCTACAGTGACCTTTTCTTCATTCACACATAGACCAATACCCTGTCCTTTTGCAAATATTCTGAAAACTGCATCCTGTGTATATAATGATGTACGTAGGCTGATCTTTCTTTACCTTGCATTGTTTCGAGACATTTCTCATTACTCATACAAGATCCGAGACTAAAATACATATTTTTGTTTGTATGAAGAGTACCGATTCGCTGTTGATGACTTTTTGACTTGCAAACTGTTTCATAAAGTTGGAGTTAATGATTTGGTACTTTTTGTCACCTTCAAGGTTTATCTGTTTTATCCATAGCTCGAGGTCCAAACTGGCAACCTTTTGTTCTCATGGCTTGATGGTTAGTCGATTGTTACTTGGATTCTTTTGTGGATTGAATTGGCAATTTTATGGGTTGATTTTAGTGTTGTTTCATCCGCTTTTTCTGCTTCTACCTTTTTATCTATTATCTCGTATACGATGTTTATGTTATCAACATACCTAGAGTACATCCTGAATTTAAGTCTTTCATCTTGAAGTTTCTTGAACCGTCGATCCATACCATGAATATACTGGCAACATCATCTGCTACTCTAACGCCTATTGCTCCTCCCTTTGTCTGTCTAAAGAATATATTTTCGAAGCAAAATATATGGTTTCTTTGAGTCACCTCCAAGCTCCTTGCAAGTGTGAATGCAATCATTCGTTTTCTTTCGATGTCACTGTTTCGCTTTTCTATACTCGCGGTCCAACCAGACCAACATTTCCTTGCGCTTTTATTGGTACCAGATGATGTTAATGCTGGCGTTTGTCCTTTTTTGGGCCTCGTTTGGCACTACTCGTAGATAACCTTTATCTGTAGTTACTCTTTGCTCCATGACGGCCTAAAGGGTGGCTCCTTGGTAGCAGAAAGATTTCTGACCTGATTTGGTAGAGATATTTCTGACAATTGTTACATGGTGCGTTGATTAAATGAGCGGGACCAAATGTGACGTAGCGAAGGCTCCAGAAATGAAGGAAAAGCCAAAATCGGTGGTTTGAGCAGGGTGGGGACGTGGGGCTTACCCTGGTTGATTATTATCCGGCTGATATGGCCTTTAACAAGCTTATGTCAAAATAACTTAACATGGCAACAATCTTGAATATACAATAAGTTTTTATGCCTTTTCAAGTTACAATGGCTATCTCCACTGCCAGGCTTTTTTGGGAGTAATACATGTAAGGGAAGCAATATTCAAATCTCCTAATAACCCCCTATTTTTCATTTAAAGGGAACAATGAAGAACCTGAATTTAGACTTCCACCATATTGGCTATTTTCAAGAAAATCATTAATCACATAATTGCACTCCTGAAAATCTTCCTTGAAGCTTCATGGCCAATTTCACTCAAACTGGAATCTGCTTGAGCAACTTCAAATACAACTGAAGTTGATAATGTCAACTCGATATTCTTTACGTACGGTTGCATTGAGGATACAGGAATTCTGGCGAATTTTCACCCTTTTTCATGCTATTAGTATTACAAATACTTGATATCAAGTCACAATTTGGAAATAGGTATTTCAAATTATTCTCGTGGGACATCATAAGTTACATTGACAATGCGTTGGACGAACAACTATTCCCCTAAACCTACAAACAACGGTTTCTTTAAATCGCTTCAGAAAAAATTCTCTCAATCAATTTTACCGTAGAACGTTTAGAATGATAGCTGCTATCTTAATCATTCGGCCCCTAAGCATTAGTAGAAAGAGAGATAAAAGATAACATCTTATCGCAAAATTGAAATTGTGGGGTTTTAGAGGATTTGCATAGGAAGGAAGTGTTGGGGAGCAACGAAATCTTAACTATTCAAGCATTATCAGCGGAAAAAATCAAAGTAAAAGTCAGAAAAAAACTATAACTCGGAAAGATGTCCGCATTCGTTTATCAGATAATCACAACATGAAGGGGCGTCACCCTTTTATGAAACATTGGCAGCCATCGTTAATCTAAAAAATATAACTTTAAACAGACTGAATAACTTTCAAAGCTCTCTACACGACAATTAAAACCTCGTTCCTGTGTAAACAAAAATCCTGAGCATTTATACGAACAGAGCAATATGCAATCGATCCCGTGTGAAAACAAAAGCCAATGTTTCACTTTTTGGGACAGAACAAAATGTAATCGCTCCTGTGTGAAAACACAAGTCATGAGCGTTTCACATTTTGGGAGAGAGCGATATGCTATCATTCCCATGTAACCAGAACCCCTGAGCGTTTAACTTTTTGAAACACAGCAATATGCAATCATTCCCATGGAAAAGAAAAACCCCGAGCATTTAATTTTTGAAATGGTTCTGTGAGCGAATTCTCCCCTTTCAAAAGAAGCCCCGATCGCTTCCCATTCATTCCCATATGGTCCGCAATCGCTTTTGTGTAAACACAGCCTATGATGCTTGAAGACTCATTGCTAACGATGAGCCACTGTGCTAGGCAAGCATCCCATAATGCATTTTCAGACAATCTTAAATCAATTCAAAAATTCTATCGCCTGGCCAGTTTGCCATGCGCAAAGGCACATTGTTAGTAGTCCCGCCAGTCAACCGTTCAGGGTTAACAACAGGCTTCACAGCGTATTTATGATCGAGAATTAGCCTTACGTTGCTGATTGGATACTTAACAATTGTCAATTGTATTAGCGAGCCAATGGTAAATTTAAATGACCAGCGAAATGCATCGTAACATAGTGCCTTTAAGTATTGCTGGACGTTCCGTAAGCAGGACAGTAACAGATCCGAGGGGTAATTCTCTCTTGCAAATAGTGTACGAGATTTCCACAAAAACAAAAGAATTTCCAGGGATTTTCTCATAAAACAATAGGATTTCCACCAAAGGTGTCCGAGATTTTTATGAAGTGATTTGCCCCTCGAACAGATCCTTCATATTTTAGTTAGAGATTGGTGGCATCCTTTCATTCTTTCAAAACACATTAGTACTAAACCTTTTATTATAAATTGACTTTACATGTCTTTGTTGTAAACTTCCTGGATGGTGGAGAGCATATTTTATCCAGGAAACAATATAACTTTGTAGAAAAGGAAGTTAGACCTGCTCATTGTTTTTAACCAATCTGAAGCCGGTAAAATCTCACAATTTCTGTCTTGTACAGAAGCTGGAATCTTCTGTTTTGATATAGACAGATTTCAAAACACATAGGACGAAAAGCTTACATTAGTTCACATTTTGAAATGTTGACTGCATTGCCAAGAAGGGATGTCTCAATTTCCTGACTTAATATCTCTCTCGAAATTTCTCACATCAAAATGTCCAGAAAAATATTTTAATGCTGATTCCAAATGTTTGAAGAAGTACCAAGATGTTCTTTTTGAGAACAAAGAATCGATTTGCAGATTGTAGAAAACAAGTAAATTTAATTGATTTAAAGAACAATTTCAAAATAAAAGATGTTCAAACTTAACAGGTCTTAATTATATTAGATTATATTGCTAGTAAACATTATCGAAAACCAACTGAATTCGAAACCTGACTTTCAAACGATAATACACGCGTCATTATACATCTATTGAATTCCTTACCTGTCAAAAACAAAAAGAGGTAGATTCAGTTTTAGGCTTTTAAGCTTTGAACCCATGAAAATTCATTGAAAGTTAGACATGTTGTTGATTCAATAGATCTAAACAAGCATGAGTCCCATGGAAGTTCAAATGGGGGAGTGGGGAAGGGGGCGAGTGCAAATTAAGGTGGAAATTGCAAATGATTTAACATCTGTTTCGTATTCTTTTGCTAAGCAAAAACATCTCAAGTTTAAACAAGATGGTTTCATGTTTTGAAAAAAGGATCTGAAGTTTTAACAGAGTGGTCAAATGTTTTAGAAAGACAGTTTGACGTTTCGAAAGATGGTTTCAAGATTATGTAAAACGGTTTAAAATTCTAACAGAACGCTTTCAAGTTTGAACAAAAAGATTTCAAGTTTTCCAAAGGCACCTTCAAGCTGTAACAGGACGGTTTCAAGTTGTAAGAAGATGGCCATGTTTACGGAGGAAAAGAAAAACCGTGGTTCGAGATCGGTTTTTCATTCACAGAACCATGGAATTACAGTTTGTCAATTATTGCACATTCCAAAATAGGCATTTTTCAAAATTTCACGTTCACACAGATAGCCAATAACGGAAGTTCTAATTTTAAAGGTCGAAAATGGAACAACTACTGAAATAATATCTTTAAGAGCAAGTCGGAAATTTCACTGCGCTTCTCAAAACTCAATTTTCCAACACCTGGGCCTACATTTCAAATAAACTCTCTACAGTTGCCAAATCTATCGGCGACTTTATATTATCAACAAAACTACAACGTATTCAAATGATAACCTTCATAATATATCTAAATTATTTTGAACGAAGCCTAAAATTGTCGAAGGCAAATATCTTTGCAGATGTGACAATAGTATCAAATGACTTTGAGAAACTAGTAGCGGATGCACAAAAGGAGTTACTTAACATTTCTGAATGGATGAGAGTAAATAAGCTAAGTCCTAACCCTTCAAAAATAGAGTACTTGATTTTAGGCCACCCTCGGAAAGTAAAAGCTGTAAATATGCCGAATGGGTAAAAGTTTAATGACTCTGAAATCAAACCAGTTTCCAAAACCAAATCATAAGTGGTAATGGTTGATGGAAGTTTGAAATGGGACAAGCAACTGTTAAGAACAAGATTTGTGGGGGACTTGCTTCACTGAAAAACATTCTCCCTCAGACGGAGCTATGCAATGCATATTACGCTATCGTTGAAAGTCACCTACGCTACGCAGATGTTATCTGGGGCAGTCTCCCAATAAAAAAAACTCGAAACTCTCCAACGATTACAAAATAGAGCCCTATCGATAATCGAAAGTGTCAGATTAAAAGACAACTGGTCCTGCGATTGGCTGAACGTCAATAACCTTGTATCTTTTGATCGGTCAGTTATGACCTATAAGATTATGAATAACTAAGCCCCGAAAGCCTTTGGGATAAATTTGAGCTAAGATCAATGCACTCAAGCCATGTAACAAGAAACTGGCATGATCTTCAGATCCCAAGACTAAATACACAACAGGCAAAAAAGGGGCTGATCAAAAACGTTAACTTCAAAACACGACCTTCTGGAAGAACAGCAATGTTAGTATACTTAGATATTACATTGCTTTTGAAATTATTTTTATTTGCTTATTTTATAAATTTGTATGCATATATTATTGAATGCTGAAGGGTTTATTCTTCGTGTATAAATATTTATTCATATCATATCATATACTGTATTAGTAAAATGAATAATTTTGCAATGTAGATGGCGAAAAAATGGCTGTTTACTGGTAATTTTAGTTTGTATTTGTTTATTGTAAGGATGTTATGACTCATTAATCATAAGGTATATAGACAAGGCAAAATGCCGTTCACAATGTCTTGAAGTTGCTTAGTTAAGCCAGAATTCGATTTCCTATCCGCAATTAAAACTCTATTGCCTCAAGATCAATACAGCTACGCTAGTGGTTATGTCTTTTACTTCAAATGTCGAGATGATGCAACGACCTGACCGGAGGAAGTTAAAAATTAATAAGAAGAGCACGGAAGGCGAATCGCCGTGAGATGCATAATTTAGTAAGCAGTATTCAACGAGATAAATCGAAGCGTTTGTCAAATGCATAAAAACTATTGGTGTGAATATAGAATCTCGGTTGACAAACGAATTGGCGAGTAACGAGGCATTCAGATGATTCAGGGAGAGACCATTTGAGGTACGTGCGGGCACAGATATAATTTGATATCAATGAGTTCTGTATGAGTCAATACAATGTAAAATTAATGACAGAGTGTTTAATCAGACTTACGTATTGCGCAATCGTACTGAGAAACTTCAAATGGGAAATCGTAGCACTTAGCTTATTAGAAATAGCCATAAACTGTGTATTGTAAGAATTAAGCAACAAGTTCCATGATGTCTCTCCCCAATTTACACATATCTTGGTTTCTACGTTTTTCATGTCGTTAAAAGAAAAAGAGACAAATTCAAGAGCAACGCTAGTGATTCGATTCTTGATTGCGGAAGATTCTTTAAAGTATTTTTCTGCAAAACGTTGCAAAGTTCTTCAACAAAACTAAATAAGTATTTTTCAAAGAGCAAGAAAAATAAAAACGAAATCACTTGTTGTTAGGTAGATAATTTCCGTTACATTGCAGGTCTAATTTGTTCCATCAAAATATGTGTGCTTTTTATACACAAACTAAAACACATTATGATACAACACAGTCACAAACTGGACTATCAACGGATACAATAGCCTATAATAACACAGTTCATAATTATCTCTGCATTACGGATTCGGAAATGGACACAGTGATTAATCGGACAGCCATTTTGAAGGCAGCTACGGTTTCATTTAGAGTTACTCCACTTTTGCAGATATACCTGTTTGTTGCTGTGATAGCAATTTACCTTAGAAGTACTCTCGATTAGGGCTGCTTTTGAGAGAAAGTTCTTTTTATACGCACATTATTCGAGACTTCTTTTCCCGGGTACCTTAAATTGGCTTTAAGTAGGTTATATACAAGCAGTTCTTCTCCCGTTGGTGTTGGATTCACAGGCAAATACTGTTTTGTTAAGGCTGATTTCCACTAGGCGAATTCTTTCGCGCGAATCGAATAAATATTCGTAGCGATAGAGTAGAACTTGTCTACTTTCTGCGAATCGATTTTTTTCGCTGCAAAATTTGAGAACATGACAGCACGCATGTTCACATTGGCAAAAATTCGATTCGCGCGAAAGAATTCGCCTAGGGGAAATCAGCCTTTAAGCCCTGGTCAAACCCAACATTTCGCCCAACATTTTCTCGCGCAGATTGAAAAGAGAATGGGTAGTAGGTAACATTGATGTTGCTTAACAACAGTAGGCATATCAGACTTTCACGATGATGGCCGCACATAACGATGCACCACATTTCGATCCGAGAAAACGAAAGGCAATCGCCGCCATAGCTATAAATGTTATCAATTGTAAGCAGAATCGAGAGTCGAAGCGAAAATCGAAGCGAAAATCGAAGCAAGAGTCGAAGCGAACGAAATCAACCCGAAAAGTAAACAACAATGCTATGATTGAATTTTGGCGGTCTTTAACCGACTACGCGTGCGCAGAGCCAACAATGTTGGCTGGGAGGGTTAAACGATCCAACATTTCACCTAACACTTCAAAACAAAAGAATTGTTGGATGTCAGCAGCCAACACTTTTTACCTCAATCAAATTTCATCCAACATCAAAATTTACGATGTTGGGTGACCCAACAATGTCGTCAAACGATCCAACATTTCGTCCAACATGGTGAAATGTTGGATCGTTTGACCAGGGCTTTATAACCATCTCTCAAGAAGATTTCTGTGATTTTATCTTCCTCACAACGTCTTCATCTATCACCACCCTATCTTCACAACTTCTTGGAAACGAATTCTGAAAACTCAAGAGTTAATTGGTACAAATTGCTCATTGTTCTTATTTAGTGAACAGAGTAAATGCAAAAACATTCAATTAAGAGATTTTGCCTTCATTTTCTTGGAAATTTGGTTTTTCTGGTTTAAAAGCACAAAGATACAAAGAAGCTTACATAGATATTTTGCTTGATATTTCGTACAAAATCTGAACCAGAAATCCAGTGATTATAAAACAGAGGTTCTATAATGCAACACTAATCTTCTATGTAATACGACAGCAAAAACTCTTGCAAAAAACTGCAACGATATTAATAGTCTGCTTGTAACTCTTATTGGATCACAAAATACGGCTAAATGAAAACCACTATCAGTATTTGAAGCAGAGCAACTTCCTTCTATGCGTTGCATTGAAACTGGTAGCTCTACAGAGCCGATTAGAAGAATATGCAGTTTAAACATGAGTTGAACATGAGTGAGATTTAGTGCGCAGAATTGAAGCAAAAGTTGTGTTGGTGTTTCTATCAAGCAGTGATGTAAATTCTCAAGTAAAAGGACAGAAAACGACTACTTCAACTTCTTTTGAAAATTTATAATTCGCACAGGTAGGTTTTATCCCAAATTCCACAAGGGATGGTTGAACGGGGCAAAAGATATTTGCTTTAATTTTCAAGAAATGTTAGGTTAGACTAAAATAGCAATATTGATAAGAGACAAAACCGTAAATCATTAAAAACAATGTAGGTTCTTATATGTGGGATCTTTCTGTAAAATGACACTGGCATCTACCAATAATCCCCCCCTAAGCTCCTTCTTTGGCACGACATCCCACCCTCTGTCAGCTTAAGAAAATTTTGCAGCCCCTGCAATGCTATCACCCTGAAGAAAAAAGCTTACCGGGCTTGTTACACAGAGGTATGTTTTGGGTGCAATGCTTCGATAAAAAATGCTTTGACTGACTTTGATTGACATATTTCATATTGATGACACCATTATAGATGTTACAAAGCATGTCTACTAGTCACGTTTATTGAGATGCAATCATTTTACAAAACAAAACAGGAATATTTACTTAAATTCTATTTGGACAGAGCATAATTTCGAAAAGGCGCAAAGGAAGATGCCAAGAACTACTTTCCTTGACTTATATGGGGCAACTAAACCAATTTTTAGCCATTAATTTGTAACAGTTACTCAAAATTGAATGAGATGCTTGCAGGCCGCTTCACTAAGCAAGAAGATACTTCCAGAATCAAGACTGTTGAGCCTCAAAGAGTAAAACTGTGGGGAAATCAAAGAAACGGCTTCAGATTTACTCTTTCTGGTATTTATTGCAAACCAGAGAAACGGCTTAGGAATCTTTCAATCCGTTTTTGAAGAACATACGTCATGTTCTATGAACGATTTTCATTTTTAAGGGAAGGAAGAAAATTACCATAATCAAAGGCCATTATCATGGAAAAAACTTTCACCGGACACAGTATTCAGTCAATAAGTTTTATAAATAAAAGAGTCATAATCCCATTCTTTAATAAAAGAGACATATTCAATTCCTAGAATTATGCAAGCAGAATTATTCGGGCAAATAAGCTTGATGTTGACTTTTTGACTGCGTTGAAATCACTAACTTGGTCAATTCAAGAAAATTTAATGTCCAACTGCATAAAGGCTGAATGTGCTAATGTAAGCAGATTCAAATAAACTCTATCTTCGAACAGGAAAGCTGCTTTATGTACCAGTTATCGATTAACTTGTTTTGACATAACGAATGAAATTTGAATGGTTTATTAGCAAATGTTGTTGGAAAATGCGGTGTTATTTAATAAGCAAACTCTAACTGAATCAAGCAAAAAGAAAATTTCCCAACTGATTCAATTGCTAGAAACAGATCCAGACTAACATTTTGAATAATTAAATATCCCGTTATCACATGACCGCATATGGTTATCCTGGATGACGTGGATCTAGAAGAATCAGTCTAGAAATGACGCAATGGGTTCTTTTTTATCCCTGCAACACCTCATCAACTATGAACCAATTTAGCACATTACCCTTGCTTTGTTAAAGTTGTCTTATCACATGAAAATGTTGTCTTATCAAAAAACTCTGGTCATTTTGTTTAGAGGCTCGATAAAAAGAAAAAAGGTACGGAGCTTAGCAATGAACAATTGTCTCAAATGTTTTTGGGGTGATTGGATCAACGTGTCTTTAGTCTTTCTTCAGTAGTCTTATATACACACTTTTATCATAACAATATAGTCTATAAGAATTCTGAGACTCAAAAACACTGAAATTTAAGAATAATTCAAGAATAATGCAAGGCTCAAGCTTTCTTGCTTACCTGAGTTTTTTTGGAAAGCAAAACAAAGGCGAGTTTCACGATAAATTACTTGAAATAGATGTTTCTGGCTTTGGAGACACTGAAACTATAGTGCAACCCGGTTATACCTTATGTCGCTTAAAAATAATTAAATAATAATTTTCTGTCTAAAGCTAAAACAAATTAAAAAATTGAGGCTTAGCAAAATATTAGGTATTCTTAATAAAGTGTGTATATCATGATAAAAATTTATGGCAAATTCTCATTGGCAAGTAAACATATGGAGACCTACCGTGGGAGGACTATTACATTTTAAGCTGTTTTCTGGTACTAGACAAACTTACTTATCGTTGGCTTAGAAAGAAATATTATTCTGTAAATAAGAAATGTCTCAAACTTGATTAAAGAAAAATGGCATCATCAGTGAAAATGTTTTCCAGGTTTTCTATTTCCTCATCCTAGGTAGCAGTGGCCTTCTTTAATCTTAAAAAGTAGTTTTGACCGTCATATAAAGTACCTTTTACCTGCATAATCATAAATGGGGACACTCATTTTAGTAAGACCTTCCAAAGAAGGGAATCATTCATGGAGAAGATTTTTATTTTCACGAAACTTGCGAGAATTTGCTTCAGGCTTCTCATGTTTTTGTCTCTCCTGTGATGGCTCTATAATCTGTCGTTTTAAAATAGTTTTATCTTCTAAAATGCATATTCTTTTGCTAGGTATTGCTAAGTTTAACTATACCGTTGGATTATTGACTCACATCTACTTCTAGGTATGCGTGAAGCAAATGGAATTCCATTAACATATAAAGAAGAGCTAGTTATACTGGCTGCGTAGCGATTGTGGTAAGGAGCAAGACCACATTGTGATATATAGAAACCTCTAGAAAAACATCGATCACAAAGCGCAAACCATGAACAAAACAAGAAAAAAGGCAAAGACTTGCAACTAATTTGGAAAGAAGATAATTCAGAGGCAAAAAATTACTTAGGGAGTTGGTGGCCATTTCTTGAACATCAACAGCTTCAGAAAACTTAGAGAGAAAACTTACGCACTATACAAAGGCGTGGGAATTGCTTTATGTAATATAGAAATACTTGGAATCGGTAACAAATAAATGTAAGAATTGACAGCAACTGTTCCCCCATTAAATGGTCTGGCTTGAGGATGTGTGAAGAATTAGAGGAAATAGAAATGTAACAGAAGGAAAGAACAATTTAAATGAAGCATTTGGAGATAGGTCAAAGTAAAGAGTTGATAACGAGGTGAAAAAGCATTAATTTTATCATTGATTACATTTACAAAGGCAAAGAAAAAGATAATTGTGAAGTCACAAACTAGAACTTTCAACCGACTTCATTATGAAAAGCCAATTGTCTCCTTCTCTTAACAAAAGCTGAACAGGTTGACACACAGCGTAGAAAAGATAAGCAGTCCCTTATCCAACAGATGCAAGAAATACTATCGGAGGAATTTTATAAGAATTTGTAAACATTTGGAATGCAGCATTTCAGAAGAGAGCTGAGACAAGAGATTTGAACAAGCAAATGAATGGAGAATAGCTTTCCTCGTCACCATGGCAACGTAAACGTAACCTGCAAACGCAGTTAATTTGCGGTTCTACAGTTATTTGTGCTTTGAAAATTCTACAAAAATCACCAATTCGCTCGTCTTATAGCTACAGGGGAAACAGACAAAGAAGTGTTGACAAGGCCTGATATACATTTGTGATACTGTTTTGGGGTTGGAAAAGTTAACGAAAAGGGTTATGCCCAAGCAATGAATGTTTACACAAGAACTCCTAATTTATTAAAGAATACAGCGTTCACCGCATTTGGTGACGAAGAAGTTGTTATCAGTCCCAGAAAACCACAGGAAAGGAGACTGGATTTACAAGAAAAATACAGTGATTTAGGCGATTCGTTCTTACCAACCAGCAACGAAAAGGGAACAGAACACAAAATGGATTACTGTGAACCATCTGGGAATCAGCCGCCGAAACGGCTCAAGATACCATCGAAATTCTTGGAAGAAAAGACAGGAAGAGAAAACGCTGGTACTGCGATTATAAAAAAGCAGAATAAAGAAGCCGGGAATAAAAGTTTCAAGCTTGGGAATGAAAGCAGCTCAAATGGATTCGATGGAGGGTATAAACAGAACAGCATCAGGGGAGAGACAGCCAAGGACTCTGGAATAAAAAGAAAAGAGATTAACGAAAATATGATAAACAAAAATGATTCAAACGATGGGGATGATATTAATAGGCCTGCATCAAAACTAATACAGGACAACCAGAATCTGCAACAATTGTTTGACTGTGTGCGTGGCAAAGAACCCGAGGCGCAAGAAGAAAAAAGCGTCGGAAGGCTATCAATGCCAACGACATTTGTTGCACCCGCTTCAAATGGGAACCCGACAGAGGGAAGCAATTGGAAGCGGCAAAAGAAATCAGATGCTGGGTATCAGGGTCATATGGGAGATGTCATGGCCATTCCGTTTGCTGAGTGGAAGCAGAGTAAGCATGAAAACGGGGATAGGGAGGAGACAGTTAGCTTCAGACGGGACAAAGTTTGCGCTGGTGATGAAGAAAGAAGAGCAGAGGTTGTGAAGGCGCAATATGATATGACGGGCCAAGGATTGATGCGTGAAGACGGGCAGCAAAGGCAGACAGAAAATGATGCGAAAAATTATTGGTTAAAAAAGGAAAACATTTCAAAGCAAATGGCTGGTAAAACTGGTGTTAAAGAAAATAGGCAAAACGGAGTCAGGCTGACTAACGAAAAAGTGTATTCGGCCACCAGTTGCTCAACTGAGTTCAAACAAAAACAGTCATACAAATCACCTATACAGGCCTCTGACTATAGTGATATAGTATTGAATGGAATAGCTGGAGAAGGTAAGACAAACGGGGAAACCAGCATGAATCAGAAGAGAGACGATAACGTAGGTGAGATTAAATCTGATGCGGTTCAAACGAATAACGAAAATGGTGGCCAAAGTGTCGGTGGGAATAAACGGGTAGGAAAACTGAAGATGCCAAATGCGTTCACAAGTCCGCAAGGAAATGAAGCTCCATTGAGAAAAGTACCAGCGGGAAACAGGGTGCAGACGGTCGAGAATGGAGATGAATCGCAGAGGGGCAATGCGAAAAAGGTTTCTAACACATCAGGTAGGCCAGTTAGTGAGACAGTAAGCGGAAGAAACGGACAAGGCTATTTAGCAGATGAAGATGATGTTATCAGCAAGTTAACTGGAAATGTCACTGACAAAACCAGACCAAATGAAGAATCTGGAGTAAAAGAAAATGGCAGTTCAAGAGCAGAAGAAGAGAAGAAACCCGTTGGAAAGTTAAATTTAAAGGCATTCTTTGAGCCAGAAAAGGCTAAAGTGGATGAAAAGAAAGAAGATTCATTGGTAGCTAAAAACAAAGCAGTGTTTGATAAAAAGAAAGTTGAGAAGAAAAGCGTGGGAAAATTGCGGTTGGGATCTTCAAAGAGCGAGAGGTACGAAGAAATTGACAATCTTAGTCCTGAGAGACAGCTTCCTTCGAGCATGACCAATCAAATGAAGGATAAATTAGAGAGAATTCTTCAAGGCCGCTCTGGATCAGTTTCAAGTCAAACTTCTTCATCTTCAACATCTTCAAAGAAGAATGAAACTAAAGAGATCGGAAGATTGTCTTCATCAAGCATATCTTCATTGAGCACTTTGTTTAGCACTCCAAGAGATGAAGATACTGGCAACAAAAGTGAAGATGATGTCTTTGAGGGTAATAATGAAAATGGTGAAGAAAATGGTAAGGTGAACAGCGGAAGCCTAGAATTTCAGTTAGGAAATATATTCCAGAACAGGTTAGCATCAAGCAACAGCACAACGTCTAGCATGAGTGGTTCTCTGAATGCCTCGTTCAATGCTGGAGGGAGTGAGACGGATACTTCTAGGAACGAGGCGGAATTTGAAAGAACCGAAGATGAAGCTCAACAAGAACAAGAGTCTAGGTCTGATTATTCAAGAAAAGAAGACGCAGAGATGGATAAAACTGAGAGGCGGAAAATGATAACTGATGCTATAAAAACTAGATATGAAGAAAAATCCGAGGAAGAGAATACCAGCATTGAAGTTGAATCTTCTTTACCTATAAGCACATTTGAAGAAGAAACAGAAAGTAATGATCAGCCTGTTTCTGAAAAGCGAGATAATGAACAGGCTGAAGATCCAGCGCGTTTTAAGACAGAAGCGACTAAAATTAAAGAAGAAACGGAAACAGAACAAATGGGAGCACCAAAACGGGGAAAGATTGCCATTCCATCTGTTTTCGGAAACACTGGAAACGAAAGTTTCAAGAAGCGTCAAGAACCTATCACAAAAAGTGCTATCAAAAGTAAAGGACCCAAGGAAGAGGCTGGCAAAACACCCAATAATAAGATAAACAACACAATAAAGGAATGTGATAAAGAACAAAATGAAAACATGAGCCCAATACAAACAAAAGGACAGAATACTGCATCAAGTTTTCAGGCTAATGGAAACACAAAGCAAAATAGCAATGGAAAACATACAGATGCGAATAATACCAACAAAGTCAGCTTTGAAAGAAAAGGGGTTAATGAAATTAATTTACCAAAGAAAGTGAACTTTCAGCAGCAGGTCGGGATCATCGGCGAGGGACGAGAAGTTAAGAATACAAATATCAAGGGCACTGGAACAGGGAAATTGTCATCATCGCTGATGCAGTCATTCCAGCGCACAGATGAAGATAATACAAAGCCATTTATGAAGCGGCCACCAACACCCGGTCGTCCTACGCAATCCGGAAGATGGAACGAGAAGAAGGATCAAGCTCCAATCTTCGAAGAAGATGCTGAGCCGAAAAAGGCTGTTGGCACTCAGAATATTCTTAGACTAGATGACGTAGAGGAGGATCAAAATTCAAAGCAAATCGACAACAACGAAAACGTCATGAGCTGGATAGGGAGTTCAGCAGAAGACTTTACTGCTAAAAGCCAAGAGAAACAAATCTCGGACACGGGAAAGAAAAGAACAGTTGGAAAGTTGAGTATACCATCTGCTTTTAAGTAATTCACGAGAAAGAAAATGAGGTTCCAAAACTGCTTACCTTACATTCAAATAATTTAAAAAAATCAAAACGTTGACTATTGGTATGAGAATTCGCATTTGCATTTCTGATTAAGATGATTAAAAGATTTCGTAGTTTACATCAAAGTGAAGTATGAATACCTTGCAATATAAGGTATGCAGTATATACTTTCAACATAGTTTTTCAGATTTCTTAGAACGAGGAAAAATCAACGAAATGTGGATAGGTAGCTATATAGCATAGAAGCTTCATTTAATATGACACTCTGGAAATGTACAATGAACTATTTGGATAGCACTAATTGTCTATTTAAAAATTCCTCAAACACTAGTTGCACTGCTAAGCATTAAACATATCGTATCGATGTAATGCAATTTTGTGGTATGGTACTTTTGTGGCATTAAATTATTAAATCTTGTGGCTTAAAAGGCTGACCAAAGGGTATTAAGTTGTGATATCAAATCATATCAAATTATACCATAAAAAATATATGTAATTTATTTGATATTTATTTAAAATCTTTCACCATTTCGTACTCAAAAATGTAAATTGCTTTTACTAAAGGTATAACGAGAAGTAAAAGTTATTGAAAAGATTTAAGAAATGGGTGAACTCGATCACCGCAGCCAGGGGAAATACCTTGAAGTGCTCTGATTCTACGTATGGTCTTTCCTAAACCAAGTGAATGTTCTAATTACTAGAGGTTCTCAAACAAAGACTAATTAAAATAAATACCTATTGAATTTACCATGTTCCAAAAAACTTACGCCTTTATGCATCCAAAATATTGTCTCTTTCGCACATGAACCAGTGATGCCTCAGCCGCCAGGTTCTGTAAATAGAAGGTACTCAACGGTATGTTATAAAGCAATACTAAGGTAATAACAGCTGGTATGAGGATACCTGTGGTATGCCACTGACCCTCCTACACACCCAGAGAGCATCGAACCTCTTGCAAATCAATGCTAGATTCAACGGAAATCTCGATATTCAATTTCTATCTGGTGGATAATCCCACTACCACAAACGCAAAGTGGCTTGGCACAGGATAATAGATATCTAAATGGCCAAAAAATGCGATAAATTGGCATTAGATGCAGCGATAATGCTGGAAGGTCTTGAAGAAAATTATTGGTCATTATATGGCCTTAATTGTTGAGAAAAACTGCCATTGGGACATTGCTTATAGTGTTGAGAATTCTGTGTACATAAATCTCATATTGGTGTCAATATTATAAAATTATTACAAATAACTAACAATAAATAGCAAATATCAATTCATTCTACTGAGTGTAAATCAAGCTTTATAGAGGGTGTCGTAAAGATCTAAGGTACAAGTAAAGTAAACTCCCGATAATTCGAACTCCCGTTAACTCGAACATTCATTAAGCGAGCTGAAATAGCAATACCCTTGCCAAATATTTTCACATTCCCTCACCACGATAACTTTTGCTATCTTTTTTCTTAGTGTTCTTTTACCACCGTTTATATGAACAGCAGGTCTATATGAAATATATTAAGCATTTCTGAAAATGTAGGTTTTTCAACTAGGGTGGTGTTATAAGTGATAAGAATAACATTACACAAAGTACTTGGTTGATAAGATCGTAGAGCAAAGGGTAGATCCACTGTTTTGAAAAGCGTATGCAATGTTGTATTCGGTTCTGACCAAAAAATAGAAGGCAAGTATCGCACTACTAACTAAACAGATGTATAATATCGTTCGTTATTTTTCAGTTTGATTGCCTACAGTTAGGTAACATAGAACCGTTGTGGGGAATACCATGGTAATTGTCGAGTATACAGTAGAATGCATCCACTGGCCAAATTAAAATTTGAAAGATATAAAAGGAGGGCTTTAAAAACATTTGATGGTTTTTGTCTCTTGATACTTACTATACGAGAATTTTTGTACATAAAAGCTAGACTTTATGCGATTAAATCATTAATCTGTAATTAAGTGGGAAAATTCCTAATTTCTGTATGCATTAGTTTCAAGGCATATGGCATTTCAGTTAGCTTTTCATTTTTATTGCGTTAAGTTGTCATGATTCATTTAGATGATTTGTGTCTATTTGTAGTTACTTTGCTGCTTTTCTGGCTTTTCAAAAATTCTTAAAATTTAGATTGTCTTGATAAAAGAGATACGGTATGTGGAGCCTAATGAATCAGCGCATGCGCAGCAGCCAAAAGGGCTTTACTTAGCAGCAGCCAAAAATATTACCAGGGTAAATTTCCTTCCTTCCTAGGCTGTTCAGTATGCTTTAAGATGCCGAAATTTTGAGGGTAAAACAATCGCTGTCGAGGCATTAATTCAGCCCATGGGGGCTTATTTGAGGGTGGGGGCTTATTAAAACTTGCCTTATTACATGAAGCCTGAACTCTGTCTTCATGGCCTAAAACCTGGCATTAACTTTACATAAGCATCAAAATTCAAGCTTTAAATTTTCAACACTAGCTTTATTCACCATTAATTAAACATCATGTTGTGACGATTTAAATCTGTAAAATGTTTTATAAATAAAATACAATAATTTGTGTGGCTTGCAGGAAAGGTCCAACTTTCTATTATAATAATGAGAAGCAGTTGCTTTATGAATAAACTCATTTGGCAAGGTCTGAATTTCTGAAAAGCGTCAAGTGTTTGATTAAGAAAGAAAAATTAGTTATTTCAATACGAATTATTTTTGACCAACACCTGCTTAAAAGAAACAACAGAAGTTCTAACTGCCTTTAAAATTGCAATCGCACAAAAATAAGTCTGATGAAAGTTTTAAAAACTTAACAGGTTGACTTTTAAAAATCAGCTATTGCAAATTACGATGAAGGAAAATTTTAATAAAGGCTGTCACGAATTATAATGGGCAGAAGTTAATATAATTTAGTTGAGAATTTAATTTTTTTGATAAGCATTTAATAATTCTTTTGTGTTGGAAGATAAAGAAAGTTTGTAATGGAACGAAAAACCAAGCACAAATGAATTAGCGAACAGTTGTGAGGTTCGAAAGTTAAAGAAAAATAATTGAGCTAATGAGTTGCTGTGGTCAATGAATGAATAAGTTGGGAATTTTAAGTAATATATAATATGCAAGTAGAAAGATAAAGGATGAGGGGGCGGTTCGTTGAATTAAAGAGAATAAAAACGAGGAAAAATTAAAGCTGGACTCATTTAGGCTTTGTGTATTTCGTTAGCTCTGTCTGGAATTTTTTTTCAGCAAGCTATTAAGAATTTTAAAAAATAAATAGCAAAAGACATACATGAAAATTATTTTATTTTGAAAATGCCTACAGCTTTAATGCCATTTATTTTATTGGAACTAAACGACAAATGATAAATATCCCTAAAAACGAAGGCATCAAACAAAGCTGAAAAGATTGTTTGAGTTTGGCAGCTCAAAGTTTGGCTTATCTTAACTCCAGCAGCAGAAAACAAGGATATTTGGAATACAACCGTTAAAGGCCACCTTAAAATACAACTCATCTATACATGAGGACAGATAACAAGCAATCGCCAAGAAAGACACCGTAAAATGAAATGATAGGGCAAAGAGTTTTCAATTGTGACTGGCTAGGCCGAAAATTGATGATATTCACTATTCATGTGATAAACCTTCTAAGCTTGACTTCCTCTACTCTATAACCATTTCCCTTTTGAGTGAAAAAGATGAATAAACAAATTGCCTAGACTGCAGGTGCACAGGTATGCTGGAACACCTTGACACAAATAAGCACTGAATTTTCGAAAAAAATTAGCAATATTTAAAAATCTCAAAGGTGTGTCAGTTGGGTTCAAAAATCAAAGAACTCAGAGCCAAGATATAGAATACGGTCCGTAATCATTTAAGTATTACTCCAGTTTGCCTACATATACGACCTGTAGCTAATTTTGTGGCCAACAACTCCTGTTTGCCTACATATACGACCTGTAGCTAATTTTGTGGCCAACAACTCCTGTTTGCCTACATATACGACCTGTAGCTAATTTTGTGGCCAACAACTCCTGTTTGCCTACATATACGACCTGTAGCTAATTTTGTGGCCAACAACTCCTGTTTGCCTACATATACGACCTGTAGCTAATTTTGTGGCCAACAACTCCTGTTTGCCTACATATACGACCTGTAGCTAATTATGTGGCCAACAAACTGGTCGTTGATGGGACCTTTCACTGCTTTTGTTGAAACGCTACTATAGTCACAAACTCTTAAAAAGCAACACGTTCAAGACTACTTGCAGATACGGGTCAAGAGTAGTTTAGCCTAAAATTTTAACAGATATTCAATAAAAGATTACACATTTAGCAACAAGACAGGATGCAGCAGCCTTCAAAATGAAAAAGTTAAACCTCGAAGCAAGTATAGTTTTTGCAATACTTTGCAATACTTGCTGCTACCCCAATCCCAAACATGAACGGATTTTTTGTGAACAATAAATCAGTTTTCTTTGATTTGCATACCGCTCGATTTGCAAGGTTCGTTTAATAAAGAAAAAACAAAAACATAAGAAATGACAAGCAGTGTTTATGTATATTCAATGAAACATCTGAGTCGGTAAACCAGAGCAAAGAATTAAAAATCACATTATGGAGAAAAATTGAATAGAATATTTAAAATCGCCGCAGTTAATAAATTTTTTTCGCTGATTAAGCGTCGTGTTTGCATGTTAGGAGGCCATGTTTTACAATAAAAACACAAGAATTTGGGATGAGAAATTATTGCGAAAGTAGAAGAGAACGGATGCACAATAATAAAACTGTATTTAACAAAAGCTAAAATATATTAGCTACGTGTATGATGTTATGCGACCTATATAGTATCCTTCGTTTAAAAAACTTGTTAGCATCGTTTTAGTTTTGTTGGTTGCTAGAGGAAGCATGCACGCTGACAGAAATTATAGAGTTAAAGAGGACCATAGTTGTACAACATACACCTTTATGTTACAGTACACGGCATTGTTTGTTGCTCCAGAAACCAACACTGTGTAATCCCTTTTTCTCCCCTACTCAGAGTCCAAACGCATATGAACAATTTCTATGATTTGTGTTTTGTATAGGTTATATAACATTTTCTTTGCTCAGTGTAAATTCCTGTAAGTAAGTATAAATTTAAAGGGCATATGTCGCATTAACAGTTAGCTGATAAAAGAAGAGTGTTTGGAGTGAAATTCCATTGTTTCGTGACTTTTCATTTCTTCTTGTTGAACTTTTACTGCCGTAAAAATTCAACCTTGATTCCATGCTTTGTAATAAACAAAAAAGATAATTGTATTGCCTATCATGTTCACGACACATGTCCTTTAAGTTGTGTGCTTTAGATCACATACTATTGTATTCCATCAGAGCTGAAGATGATGGCCGAAGGGAATAAAACTCTAAAGCAAAGCGTTAGTTCTCAGCCCTTTTTACTTTGTCAGAACAACAACCATCCTTTAGGAAATATTTTTCACCAGCCTTCCATTCCTAAGGCACCCAATGGCTACGGTAGTTTAATGGTCGTGCTATAGTTTTTCAACATTTTTAGTTCGAAATTTCACTTGTACATCTCTTGTCAATGTTCTCTGTTATAGATCAGAACGCCAACCACGCTTATAGGAAACAATTTTCATCAAAATTAACATTCCTAAAAAACCCACCATATTCGATCTACTTCTGACTGACTTTGTCAAAAAAGTGACATGTTCACGTTCGAATTTCGAAGCAACAGGAGAAACAGCAATGCGCTATGGCACTCAAAGTTTGTTTATTTTCACATGTCTTGTCAATTTCCTCTAGAATATCACAGATGTTTGCGACTAAAGCATAGACACACCTACACAAACATCAGCATTTAAACTCAAAAGACGCATTCAGAAATAGTACCCTCAAAGATACCATGCTGGAAATGTCATTTCAAGTTTCTAAAGCATGCTAAGATGATTTGATAATTCCAAAAAGAGCACACTTCAATTCAATAATGATGATTAGATAAACTACATTGTTTCATGTAATCAATGCTGCACCTCAAGGTGCTGTACTTGGACCAATGCTACCAATAATTTGCAAGGTAGATGGGTTTGAAAGAAAAATTTGAAATGAGAAAAAGAAGCAGAAAGAAATTAATTCAAGAGTTATATTACTATGAATGAAAGAAAACCGAGAGTAGATGAGATTAAAAAGCAAGATTGATGGGGTATAATGAAGCAATGAAAATCTATCCATCACAAAAGATAGGATTTAGATGTGGGGGAAAAATAAAGGTACGGCTGAAAAGATGACGTGAGGTCAGCAACGTGATACTTGATAATAATAACAAGAATAACACAAAGTTTACGGCGCTACCAATGCCGGTGCTGTGGAGCATACACGGGGATCCAGAAGAAAACTCGAAGAAATATCTGGAGGTGACTTGTGTAAAAACACCACGAAGATTTGTGTAGCACCAGAGAAGTAATTGCCTTATAGAGACTGACACTGTAGTTCACGTAGGAGAGACGGTGAATAAAGAATTATTGAGGTGTGTTAGTCACAGGGAAATCAGGGAGACAAAGACACAAAAGCAGTGGCTGTTGAGGGCACTGATCCCTACAAAAGACTGGATCGAGCTTCTTGTTGTTTGACTCACATGAGAACCGAGGCCCGCCAAACTCGATTAGGTTCTAGAACCGTGGGAACCACCGTTCACAGCGACACACCAAAAGGAACCGACATGAGTGTTAAACGGGCTACCCAATGTCAAAAAGTACTTTTTACCAAACTACCAACCTCTATCTCCAATTGACCAGCTTTTCAGTAAAGCAAAACATACAGCGCTTCGACTGTAAGGTGTATTGGACGCAGCGTGTAGCACGACAATTCACGTCTTTGATCACATCGAACGTTGGGAAATTTCTAAAGTTACAATTCTGGTCTGTTTTTCAACCTAAATTTATCCAATAACTTAACTTGGACATAGTTATTTGTAATCTTATGTAGGCCCATACTCTACGGTGGGTGCCACGCGGACAAGCAACATTTACCTCAGTCTGAAACGGTAGAAGCTTGATCAAGTTTTTTATAGAGATCAGTGGTTGAGGGACGTGAAGAAAGATTTTAGAACACAAATAAGGAGTGGTACCAGATCTTTTAGCAGCTGGAAATATTTTCAAAAAGAATCAAGAGATATAGAATATTGAAAGAAATATATTACCAGAAAAATTGGCTCATGCAATTTATCAACTATTTGTGTGTTATCATTGGTGTAATGCAAACACCATGTATTTTCGATTCATCGGCACAAACATTCCTATTTTGTTTCAAATGCAAGAAAGGGCCTACACTTTCTATTTCAGGAGACTGACTGTGTTTGCTTCAACGCGACAAAGCAAAGCTAACATAATTCAACTTAAGACATATCATACTAATGACAGATAACAATCGCATTATGAATTGTCATAAAGAAACCTGCAGGCGACGTGCTGGAAGTTCTATTAAGTTTTGGAAGAAAATTAAAACTATGGATGCTACCAAAAAAAATTGCGATGAAGCAAATAACAGTAGCTTCCTGACGCCAGTTAAACAGCAAAACTGCAGGCAAAACTGAGCCAAGACTAAGCTGCATTAGGATTTCAGCTTCACAGAACACCGTTTCAATTACTTCATTCATAAAACGAGTAGTAAATCAATCTCAGTTAAAAAATGAGCTTTCCCAACTAGAAAAGCAGGTGAATAGCTGAAAACTAGAAACAATGGAGAGTCTAAAGCAACCTGTCTCAATCTCATGATTTTTTAAACACCCTTACCATCAATAATTTGGCGATTCAGTTTCACCACGTGATATGATCACGTGCTTATGCTATGTACAGGTTGTTAGTCTAGAGTTGAGCCACCTGAAGCTGGCGTCGGCTGCATGAAAGTCGCTCAAGACGAAATTTGAAGTTTCCAGCTTGCGATAAGGATTTAAAAGGTAAATATTCGTTGCTAAATCATTCAAAATAAACTCTTCGATATTCGTGTTTATGTTTATTAGCATGTTTTTTGTGTAAACAAAGTGGAGGAATCTTCTTAATTGTGGACACATCT
Source organism: Rhopilema esculentum (assembly GCF_013076305.1). Next base: position 4,465,170 of record NW_027020174.1, on the reverse strand, counting down.
TCGGTACTTGAATGTTATTGTACATCATTGAAAGACGCCGTCAAGGTGTCTTCAGAATTCCAAGGTGCTTTCACACTTGGGTAAGAAAATGAACACAGCATTTAAAAGGTTTTGAAATTTCACGAGGAATAGAAGATTCTGTCTTGAATGTTTCGTGTCATGATGTTTGAATCTCATAACCACAAACATTCCTAACCGATATAAGCACAACATGTAGGTAGAATTCTGTAACAGCAGGAGCCATCGAAACTGCTGTATACAGGCGATGGTGTTGATATGGAGTCAAGTGCTAAAGATATATTGATCTATATAACTGATCTATATATTGTTGAAAAGGAAGACTTTCTAAAGTGTTTTGGATATTAGAGATCTATGGCTTGGCATGTGTGCAAAGCTGCTCTTGATTATTGAGGTGTGGTCACAGGGTTGCAGTTTATAAATGACAGCCGTATGACCTAATGAAAAATTCAAAGAAAGAAAACAAGGCGTATTTAATACAAACTTGAAACCGCAATACATCATGTAAAAGTAAATGTGCCACAATTTTGTGAAAAGGAGGAGCTTCCAGTACGTCATGATTGCATATTTTAACCACTCTGTAGGTTGGAACAAATTATATTTTCTCATTAGCAAAAGTTTCAAATTGCCATGCAAAATATCTCCTATCATCCGAACGTCAATGTAGAGAAGGTAGAAGTATATTAAGTCTGATAGGGTGATCTGTCTTGGCTTGTTATTTGTAATGTGAAAAAGTTTAGTACCAGTTATGGTGGAACATATCGATAAAAGGCAACAAAAAGTCCCTAAAATGATAATGTTTATTCAGGCCTTGTAACGGTAATACCGATGGTATTAGGTAATCTATTATCTGCGGGTATTCAAGATGCATAGACAATTATCACAATTTACAAGTTGATATGTAGGTGATTAACCATCGATATAATAGGCAGGTAAACTAACAAAATTTATCGAATGACAACAGAAAATGAATTACACCAAATTTATAGCTATTTATTATTGATAACCAGCAAACAATATTTGAGCGTTTTGGGATATTAATTGCTTCGTGAACACAAATTATTCAACGGTAAACAGATAAAACAGATAACTTGTGCGATAATCAGGTTAAAAAATGGAACATTTTCAACTATCCTTTGGAAACTCCTTCTAGCTGTATTCAATAGGCGCTAAGATATACAAACTATTCGAGTAATTTCAAAAACCTCTTGTCCTTCTGTTGGCGTTTAAGCACCATCTAAATAGCATTGCATTTTTTGATAGTAAAAATGTACTTATTCTAGATATGGGTATCGTTTCCTTTTGAGCTTTATCAAAAACGTCATATGGAGATTCAGAGAGATCCTCCTAGCTTTAGTTTTGGCAAATGAGACATAGAAAAGTTAAGAAATCAGTCACAACATGTCTCATTACATCAGGTTGGGTGGATCTGTGACAGTCAGCTTCAGCAAGTTATATTTAACCTTAAACCCAAAAATGTCCTCGCGATCGAATGCTACAAATCTTGAATCAGGATTCTGTGGAAATGTTTTAGCTAACGAGAAACTAAACAAATTAATCAAAATTTGGGATTCCCAAATAAAAAAGAAACGCTTTAACTAGAAATTACGTTTGTAGTACACCCTTTGAAAACAAAGTTGTGGTGTTCTCATGGTCCACCATGAATGCGAATACTTATGAATGACCTTGGTATTGATACTTTGAGGCCAAAACCTACGTAGCAAAACTAAAATTTCTAGATTAGCTATAATTTGCGTTGCAAAATGCAGATTGAAAAAATGCAGAAAAACAGTATGCGGCAGCATTTCTATTTTGGACATTTCAAATTTGATTGCGACCAAGGAATCATACAATGGTCAATTTAGGACGTATTTGACTGCGTAGGGCCTAAAACTGGTTCACAAATGATGACTCGTTATTCTAGATTAGCGTAAAGTGTTTGTGCTTCTATTAGGCAAATTAAGATTGATAGAATTGATTCAGGCACATGTTAATCGATTCCAAAAAAGACTGCTCATTATGGAGCTATATAATATGAGCTCTTTATAGACCTAGCTGTTCCCTTAGATGTAAACATTATATTCAAATACCATCAAACGGCAAATTGCTGTAGAAGATAAGACTTTGAAAAAGCTAGAGATAATCTGCCACCTGCATAGAATATCTGAAACATCGCGTGAATTTTCGTGCGTCACCTTCAGTTTAGTGTACCCACAAATTCCACAATGGGCTGCATTTAGCTCGGTTTGGCTTCTTCAAGAACATAGTGATAATGTGTACTTGTCGACTTTAACGAGATCAAACATGCAATGTTGCAACAAAGTAAGAAACCTCGAGTCAAAAAGATTCAAGGAGCAAACAGGCATAGTGCAATCTTCAACAGCCCCAACAATCTGCTACAAAGATATGAAATTTATGTAAACAACATCTTGTGCTAATGCATCTTGTGGTAATGCAGAAACTGTGCTTTATTGAGAGTCGAAGAGAGAGAGAATAAAAATGCAATCCAGGGGTATAAAGAGAGCAAATGTTGCCACTGTAAGCCAATGTGAACAAATTGGAAAAATCTATCAAAATAGTACAAGATACAACATAAGAGTCTGAAAGTCTAATGCAGAAAACAATAAGCATCCAAAAGTTGTCAAAGTCGAACAAAACACCCAGGAAAAATAGTTAATTTGATTATTTGAAAGCTGCTTAAATGCATAATGAGATTTCAAGGTTTTCCCTTGCAAGTGATTTATCGCATTTGAATAAGCCATTTTATAGTCTGCTTTTTGGTGTTTCGAACTTATTACAGGTAGAAATTGATAAATCCCCAAGAAAATACGATTATCCAGTATGTCTGCTTTTCATGGCATTTTAAGATTATCGACAGGTAAAAAACACTCTATTTAAGAGCAAAGCTAGTATGGAAATACGCTTAATGCAAATATTGCCTTTTATCAAGTAAAAGTCTCTAAATTAATCGTCAAAAAATTGAATTTGCAGTATTTAAGAAACTGGTGTTTCGTCATTTTAAAAACCCCATGTCTGCGATTTTGCCTTAATGATGCAGATTTGTGGCTATGATGATCATGTTAACGATGATGATAATATTTTCATATAAAAACAATTTTGTAAGAACACAAGTCTCAAAACGGGTCAAAAGTCAAGAACGAATTAAGATTGAGCTTAGGCTGAGGTACTGTAAAATGTAAATTTGAAAAAAGTTGTGGAATCCCCTAAAAAAACGATGGAATTTTTTGCCACCAAAGGTGTTTTGTCAGTGAATTTTCAAACTTATTGCCAAAGAACGGATGGCGCCCTCACAATGTTGGCAAATAGAGCCTGAACACTTCTCTCAGCACAATTTCACTGGTTACAGCCTAATGATTTATGAACAAATAAGAACAGCCCTTTCTCGAAAATTTGGAAAAATTGAGAGCAGCCGACCTGAACTTCAATTTACTGGTTCTTATAAAAACCAATGAATTGTCATCGTGCAGTTAACATATGGAAACCAGATATTTTAAAGTTCGTTTGTCAAACAAGCAAGAACCACCGTTAAAATGAGTAATTAGCCATGAAACAGCTGTATTTCTTTGATCAAATGACAGTTTCCAAATTTCGTCCATGCTCTACGGTATTCATATACAATGTATATGAAAGCTGACACAAGTTGTGAGCTGGAATAAACTCGAGAAGTTGGTGGAATTAAAACTGCAGCTTATCTCAAATGAAATATGCTCAGACCATGAATAATAAACCATCTGTACAAATATGTGGTTTGTCGCCGATATAAGTCTCCCTTGCTTGGATGAAGATCATAAAATATTTACAGGCTACACGCATTCCATTACTCTTGTAGTTACCAACAAGTTTCATTGTCTGAAATATTTATGAATAAGTAAAATCATAAACTAAAGTTTCTTGGCTTCATTGTTGTAATGACGCAAAAGAGAGGCAGTTTCAAGGTTCTATAACACATTTTGGTACGGAAGACATATTTTGGTGGGGGGGGGTGTGGGGATACCAGACTATTTTGGCTCGTGAAATAATGAGGCCTTAAGACTTTGTAGCTACTCAGAAAAAATTCATTTAAATGGTATTTCTGAACCATATAAAGAAAAGTAAGTGATCTCAATAACTTAAAGAAATTCTACAACCTCATGCCATTTAGTCGTCATCATAATCATAATAATCGAGACCGAAGCCTAAGAGGCCGTAGGCACCCATGGTTTGGCATCTGCTATCCATTCTTTAGGGCCAATAGTTCGCCAAAATGTCTTCTAAGCACAGAATACGGATGAATCCAACTAATTTCATAAGAGGTTGATTTTTTTACTTGCTTATATCAAGCTTTCGTAGGCAGTTATAAGGACGCTGCAAGTGAGAAGCTGTGCTTATTAAAGTGGCCACGTCCTCCCTCTCGATGTGACCACACTCCCTCTCGATGTGACCACACTCCCTCTCGATGTGACTACACCTCATGATTCCTATGCCCGGAATAACAGAGAGCTGGCAACTTTCCTTACTTATGTGAAAGTATGGTCAATTCAAGTGACTCGATAGCCCCTTAGGCATGTAGTCTGCAACTCTAACGACTGAATCATTAGGTGGATGAATGAAGAGGGCTGTAGTCTCCAGATTCGTTTTACTGAGGAACTGACTTTATTGCATGGCTCGAACTTTATTAAAGCAATGTTGATAATTGCTGTTAGCTGACTTGCAATTTATCTATTGTGAAAATTTTGTTCTTTGGTAACTAGGCATACCATGTTCAAATTATCTATAGGCCTATCTAAGGACACGACATACATTCGATAAACGAATGCTCTCTAGTTTCAAAAAGTAATGATAAGTACCGTTAGTATGAATGATAAGGACGTTAATCCTGGCTTGCCTAATTCTGGACGTTCATTTTGTGATGAATAATTGAAACCGAATGAATCAATAAGACTCGGATTCGTAGCAGAATATAATTAAAGTGCCGGAATACGGCCTTATGAATTTTACTGTTCACTAGCCTGTTAACAAATGTTCGATACCATAAAGCATACAGTTTTAAATAGCTTTGCTAGGACGAAGAAAATGAAAGTTCCCCTTCAAAGACAAATCTGTTTTCGTTTGTTTTTGGATTATCCTATTTAAAGGATGTAACATATTACCTTAACGGATTAACAATAAAAACTCTAAGGTGGCGCCCAACAAAGTATACGAGATGCGGTTTATACGTAAAGTTCTCTCAGCAAAAGCTTCTGCAAGTTGAGGATATTATGGTAGATTTGAAAGTATTTCAAAAGATATATTTCAAACAGGTGTCTGGATTAATTCACGGCTTTTAGCCAGTTTGAATTAATAATAGATTATGTATAAAGTCAAACTTATATCGGCTGTCTACACATTAACCAGTTTAATTAAAAGCTCTTGTGGTTATTTCCATTCTTACCAAGTCAATGTTGATTCTTCTCAATAGGACTTGGGTAATCAAACTGAGCTCAAGGTGAGATAAACATTCCTGAATTCGAAAACAAGATGTCGGATGAAGAAGAAACCTTCAATGATGATGTTGAGTTTCAAAACACCCAGAAAGAAATCGAAGAGCTAAGAAGAAAGGAAGAAGAGCTGATGTCAAAGATGAATGCAATCGCCAACAAGCGAAAATCAGCGTCTTATAATTCATTGGAAGAAAATGATATTGTAGAAAAGGAGCAAAAAGATGAAGAGTCAGAAAATGAAGAAGATGAAGAAGAGGAGAAGATCGGACAAAAAAGAAACCCATCATTATCAAGGGGATCTTCAAAAAGCTCAGATACTTCTAAACACCGACCTGGTAGTCTTGAAATCGTAAATGAGCCTGTTCCTTCTAAATCCAAGTCAAACCGCTCATCAACAGGATCTCCAACGAAAGAGGAAAGGATGTCTTCCACCCAGAACTCAAGGTCATCTTCTAGAACATCACTTACATCGCCAACTAAGATTTACAGCACTACCGTGACAATTAAGCAAGGGAGAGGATCTTCAGCTACATCACCAACAAAATCAGATTCTGGGAAACGAAACTCGCTATCTTCCTCCGGAGAAATCGCTTCTACACAGACAAAACAAATTAAAGTCACCTCAAAGGGGAAAATGACAAGAAGTTATTCGACTCCCGAAGGCAAATCTGCTAAATCGCCACGAGGAAGCAAGACAGAGCTCAGGATAAGCCCTGAAAAAAAGAAGATAGCACAGAATAAATCTCATAGAAGGAGCTTTCCAAATGACAATATTGACAGCATTGAAGATCAAAGTAAACTTTTGAAGAAAAAGGGAGAATCGTCCAGCACAACAAATCTATCCTCTACAGAAGTGCCAGAGAATGCACTAGTCGATCGCGGAATAAGAGGGAGCAGGTCTTCATCGAGAGACGGAAGATCTCGAAATTCGCTGCATATCAACGATGATTCATACGAGATAATAGAAATAGAAGACGAAGAAGATGAATCCGCATCAAACCAATCAAAAAGCAATCTATCAGCAAAAGAGAAGATCGAGCAGGAGCTCGCAGAACAGAAGCAGCGGGAAGAAGAGCTACGTTTAGCTCATGGAAAAGCCACCAATGTAGAATCAGATGGAGAAGATAACGAAGATGTTTTCAGAGAGGAAAGTGACATAGATGAGGGAAGAGGTGAAGAGATAGAAGAAATAAGTGATGACGAAAAAGAAGAAAAAGCAGAAACACTGAGCACCTGGGAAAAAATAGCACTTGAGATAGAAGAAGAGAAAATGAGGGAGGAAGAAGTCAGAAGAAAATCCGTAAAGGAAGAAGACGATGTAGATTCGGGAGAGGGAGAAGATGATAATATTAGTGAAGAAGAAAAGAATGATATTTCAGTGAAAATAAACCTTGAAATAGAAGACCAGAAACGACGTGAAGAAGAGTTAAAAGGTAGTACCGCGGTAGAGAGCAATGGAATTAACAGCTCTGATGATGAAAGCAGTGAAGATGAGAAGATAAAACCAGTTTCAGTGCAAGACAGAATTGAGCTCGAGATAAAGGAAATCGAAAAACGCGAAAAAGAGCTTAAAAAGAAGTACAACATAGAGGAATCAGATGATATTGTTGACGAGAGTATGGAAAACGATACCAGTCCGTCATTCAATTCAGAAGCAAGATCAAAGATACAGCAGGAGATTGATGATTTCAGGAAGAAGGAATCCGAATTCAGAAAGTTACACGGAGTAGAAGAAAGTGAAGGTAGTGATGAAGAAGGCGACAGCTACATGCCAGGGGGTAACTCACTAAGCATTGTTGAAAGAGAAATAGCGGAACAAAAGAGAAAGGAGATGGAATACAGGAGAACGCACAAAAAGGCATCTGGGGATGACGCAGATGAAAGCAATAGAGAAGAAGATGCTCGAGAGAATATTGATGAAATACCAGAAGATGAATCTATGCTGCTTGGACGCAGCGTCAAAGTAAGATCGAAAGCATCTGACAAAAGCCCTAAAATGATTGGCAACAGCGAGTACAACGTCGCCCCGGGAATAACAAAGAAATTCATTCATATGTTCAATAAAGGTACAGATCAGCCGGGGGTGAGGAAACAGGAAGCTAAAGTGAATATCAAAATGGAAGATAAGTTGAAGATGAATGGTCAAAATGACAAACATAGCGATGAAGAAGAGGATGAGGAAGAGGAAGTCGAAGAGGTTGGTGAAGAAGCAGGCCTGTATGATGAGGCAGTGGATGAAGAAGGCAGTGATCTAGGTGACCAGAGTGAAGAAGAAGACGAGTTTATTGAACGAAAGAAGGCCACTGGTATCAATACACCTTCACCTGGAAAGAAGCTAGTATTAAAAGAAAGAAGTCGAAAGGGAACGCAGCGGAAGAAGATGAGATCGAGAAACCAAAAGAACATAAGAATAAGCCAAGTGTTATCAATAAAAAAGCAACAGAAAAATCCAAGGTAAGATTTGTTGACACTTGGGGCTCATCCAAAAAAGCAATGAAAATTGTTTCTTTTGAAGTAACTGAACTGATCTACAGAAATGTGTATGTAATGTTTGCGTCGTACCGTATTTTATCAATAATTAGCCCTGGCTAATCTGTTCTGTAATGATTTTTTCGGTTTTTTTGATTTGGTGACTACGCCAATTATTTTCAGAAAAAAGAACAGCACTTTAAAAAGAAAACGAAGTTTTTAAAATGTTTCCGGGATTTTCCACAAACCCTATTCCTGAAAATACGCTCGTGTAACACTCTGTGTGTGAGTATTTTACTCTCAAAGAAACTTGGATGAAAAGAATCAATTGAGAAAATTTGCTTTATCAATACTGGATGGCAGATTTCATGTCTTTGCCTCTTACAGCAATCAAAAATAGCCTAGATAGATTAAGATAGTCTAAGACTGATTCTGAATCTATGTGACACTTTTAGGAAAGCAAGCCAGTTAAGAAGGCGCATCCGTTAGCGATGCAATGGGAAAAGATACAGGAAGAAAAACGACGGGAAGCGGACAAGATTGACGTAGATGCGAAGAAGCGACAACAAGAGAGTGAGCGGAGGAAGCGGAAAGAACAACAGGAAAAGATGCAGGAAGAGAAACAAAAGCAGAAACAGGAGATAAGGGAGTTGCAAGATAGGAGAAAGAGTCTTGCGGAATCATGGGAGAAAAAGAACACAAACAATAACAATAAAGAGAGTGTGATGACTCACAAGAGCACTGAGGTGAAGGTGTCTCCAGTTAAAGCAGTTGCTGCAACCAAAGATGTTGCAAAGGCAAAATCACCAAGAAAGCTTCAGTCAAATCAGGTATGTAATCGAGATTCAAGAATAGATTAAAATTATATGGAATGAAACTGGATAATGGAATGGCCTGACAAGATAGATACTGTTTGACAAAATATCTTAGTTTTATTGTACATCATAACACAGGGATCCAAATTATTGCAGAGTTGCATTGCATGATTAGTGGAGTGGAGTGGAGTAGAGTGGTTTAACATTCTCATTTAACCTTGGAGTAGGAAAAAAGTGTATGAAATTCTTACCAGCATTAATTGATTGCCCCTGCCCCCTTATTTTTGCGTGATGCGTTATTGACCGTTTCGTTTTCTTGCCTGAAATCGTGAAATCTCGATTCTATATGCGTGATTCCGTGAATTATATTTCTACGTGAAGCGTGAAACATGAATTTTCCTTGCGTTTTGTTGTGAAAAAGCTTTAACTATCCGTGAATACGTGAATGAAATTTTGAATGGTTATCTAAAAAATTGCCTCAATTTGGCGCGCAATAAACCAATGATATTTAAATACCAAATTAGTATCTAAAGTTTGAAACCAGTGTTGTGGTCCTTCAAACAGGGCACTGATGAGCAATAGCTGATATTACATTAATTGTTTACGTGATTGTGAAAATCCAATTTTGCAGTGCGTGAATGCGTGAAGTCAAAAAATTGAGCGTGAATGGGTGAATCACAACTACTATGGGGGGCCCCCTTAAATATATTCGATTTGTTTAGCAAATTGATAGCCTTGTACAAATTTGAGGAATGGAAACATAAATTTCATAAGTAAGATAGGCTTCTGAATTGGACCTTTGTTTAGAAATTGGATGCCATGAATCTACTTAGTACCCAGTTAAACTATGGTATGAAATAAAGACGCTTAACAACTGTGTAAGGTACTTCTATCACGTAGTGAATAAGGAACACTGCAACCCGAGAATAATCAACCACAGACACACATAAATCAGTAATGGATAATATTTGGCCCCAGCAGCATACAGGGCTTCATCTGAGCACAAGTTCTTAGCGATCTTTTTGCTTTGGAGAAACCTTCATATCAACATAAATAGTGCACAATGAGCTTCCTTTTGCCTTCTTTTGTTATACGCAATAGAAGCTGAAATAAAGTCAGTGATTTGAAGATTATTTAAAAGTAGACTTTCTTGATATGCATCTCTTCTATTCACGCAATTTTTGTCATAATTTTCATAATGGTCATAATTTTTGCTTGGTTTAGAAAACCAATTGAAAATTTGACTGCTACTGCATATTTTGAAATAAAAAATTGTTCACCATGTAAATAAACTTGCATGAAATTTCAAAATCTTTAATACATTAAAAAAATCTTTTTTCAACTTTTTAGGATCCAAGAAAAGCCCCAGATACTCCCAAATCAGCAAGAGCTAATATCAAACTCTGGGAACAGCGCATAGCCTCATCACAAAGCAAATGAAGCGAGAAAAGACTCCAATGTAATAAAATATATTTTTGCTGATGGCATAGTAGCAGTATTTGTGTGCTGTCTTCTGTTGACTTAAATCCTTACGGCCTCCCCCCACTTATAAGCCCACCTTCAATTAGCCTCCACACTGGAAATAACATTTGAATAAGCAAGAACTCTTGATGAAGCCAATCTTCATTTTCACAAAACAATTAATTACCAAAAATATAAAAATCACGTTAACTACACCTTTTCATCTAATTCCAATAAATACAAAAAGCATTGATGTCCTTCCATTCAGCAATTGCCTTCTCGATCCACATTGGTTAGAGACTAAATTTAAAATGAAACTGGGATTTACATAAACCAAAAATAATTTCTCAGTTTATGAAATTTGCTGTTCCCAGGATTGTCATAGAGTGTGTGTCAAACAGCTCTTTAGTTCTATAATTTACGACTTTAGATGTCATTTGAAACAATCAAACTCAATAAAGTAGTCTCAGCTTTAGGCATCTTTTTTTACCATCTTAGAGCAAGGCTCAGGCTATAATTTATAAGTTAAGATAATGCAGAAACTCAGAAGAATAATACAAGGAGCACAGCAGCTGTTTTAGAGACTGCAGGACCCAAGACCAAAAACATCTGTGGGGCCCATATTCTTTACAATTTCTATCTTTTTTCTAAGGTGTGGGACTCCTTTTGGCTACATAAGCATGGGGCCTGGGGCCATGGCCTCCTTGGGCCCCTTTAAAACTGTCAATGAAGGAGCAGAATATGCAATTTGAAATGGAGGGTGCTTGAATTGTGCGACTGTCAAAGTCAGGCTAACATTTACCCATAAAACTAATGGAAATTGCATTTGAGTAGAAATTGTAGAAATTACAGCTTGTTCATTCACATGTGCTACTTTGCAGTATAAGCAAGTGTTAATCAAGTCCCTTATCTCAAAATGATTTTTTGATTTTCAGTATTTAGCTTCTCTATTTATTTGTGTGATGGTAGAAAAAACATTAATTGTTACTGAAACCTTTTATTTCAGAACATTATCTTACCTAGCTTTGTAAACATGTTAATTATTTAAAACTGTTAATTATGTTTTGTAAATGTAAGTAGATGAATGTAGCTTTTCTCGTTTGGCATCGATGTCATTTTGTAAAAGTTATTATATGGACTTTGGATTAAAACAAAGTCAGCATAATGGTTTTCTCTGCTAAAACACTAAAATGGATTTACTTCAAGACACTTCATTACAGTGCTCTCTTCTGTAGAACAACTTTTTCAGGTTTAAAGCATGAAGCCAATAGGTGGAAGGATGGCTCTGTGATTAGGGTCACAGGCTACTAATCCATGGGCCTGGGGCTTGAGTCCCTGACATGACTAAACTTTCACCAAGTGTGATGGGAGTTGACAGCTCTCTGCAATTCTATGCATAGAAACGACAAGTTGTGTTCACCAAGGACCAATACACTGCTCAATAAACATAACTTGTCAGTTTTCAAAAACTACCTTCAGATGCTAGGCAGAAAATAATGCAAACACAAATTTTGAGTTGCTTTGTAATACAGTCACTCCAGTAAAACGTTTAACTGCCAGTCATGGCTACATAAAATTTAATCCAAATATGCATATCGGTTAAATTATGTTTTGCAAAGAGTTATAGGCTTTCATACAACATCAGTTGTGACTTTGATATAAATCGACCATACATCAATAATTTCATACTCATGAAATTAACAAGGGTATTTTTCTATAAAAGCATTCTATGACCAGTGAGAAGAGCATAAATAATTTACAAGCTGGTGTAAGGGGATAAATAACAACATCCAACCATCCTCGCAGGCATGCTCTGCACATAAATTTGCAATAAAAACAGTTTTAAGCAAGATACCAAAACTAGACCACATAACAAAGAATTGCCCGGATGAGGATGGACGTAGAAAAACATACCTTTCTATGCATATCTTGATAGCAGCCTCTAGGTCTTCAGATATCAAGCAACCCTCGTTGCTATTCCAAGTCATTTCCGCCCATAGAAATTGAAATACGAGGTCTTCCTGCTTCTGCCTTCCCGCCATTGAATACTTTAAAACGAGGCTAGTCGTTACTCTGGGTGTTTTTGCTCAAACAAATTATGAGTGCCAAACAGACAGTAACTAAAGACCACGGTTGACTTGACATTTGGTCGTTTTGATGGCAAAGCTCCTTCTTTTTGTTCTGGTCGTTTCTCAAATCCCTTGCCCGTCGAAAATTGATTAACCGAAGAAGCAATAGTTGGCCGAGTTTTGACTGCATGTTAAAGCCACAAAAATACACAGGGAACGATCATTTTTTCACAGGCAATATTCAACATTTTTTTAAAAGTATTCTTATAATTGCAAATGTTGAAAAATAACATGCATGAGTTTAACATGAAAAAGTAAAACATAACAGAAAATTGAAATTAAAAGCAAGTCAGAGGTTTTGTGACATACATAGTCAATTGTACTTTTTCAAATTAGCCAAAATGTAGCTGTCTTGGATATTTTGGATGGCTGTCTGATTTTAGCCGTCTTCCGTGAAAATATGGCCGCCATTTATTCTGAATATATGGTAACCCTGCTAAAGATGGATCCCTACTCCAGCGCAGCGCTCGTACTGTAATTCAAATCTCTTACAATATTATTTTGCACCTATATTGCCATGGGAAGCAGTTTTTTATCAATAAAGAAGAAAACAGAAAGGGTGCTTTAAGAAAAATTTCCATTCAATCCCTAAAAGATGTATTTCGAGCAATTCCGTAAGTCTAGGGGCGATCAACATTATGAATTCTTATTTTTCTGTCAACTGAGAGGTCGGCTTTTCCATGGACGGTTTCTTAAGAAAATTCCGTGCAGTTTCTGTTAAAGCAATTGAGTTTGAACAAAAATTTACCCATTACGAAAAACGAAAGGCAGGAGGACAATACATTTAAAATGAATGAAGTATTTACACAGGTAACAGACCGAGGTCTCAACGATCACTAATCAAATTTGTATTTGTTTTAATCAAACTTTTATTCTACCAAAACTTAAATTATTGATGTCAGAGTTTTGGCAAAACAACCTTTATACAAAAAATGGCCAAACTGCTTTCTACAAAAAATTAAATACAAATTTGAAATTATGACGTCAACTGTGACATGATTGAAATCAAGCAAATTATTTCGCAAATGATATAAATTAAGGTTTTTTGCTAGCACTGAAATGTAATCAACGCATATTTAGAAATATTCTTTGAAATATCAGCAACTCTCAAAAAACAATTAAATAACAAGGATCTGCTGCTTCATATAAAATGTTGACTTTTTTTCGACGTAAAATTTGTCTTAGAAAAAGACAGCAGAGCAAAGGATCTGCTTGAATAGTGGCTTTCAATAGGCTTCAACGTCGGGCTTAAAACATCAAAGAGGCATTTTCGTTTCAATCTTTGTAATTAACAGTTACTGTAGAAAGGTAATTTCTAATTTCACTAATTTCACTAATTTCTCAAGCACTTTCCTAAAACTAGATATTTGCTCCTCGGCTAAAGATCGACCCATGCAGGATCAAGTCTTGAGGAATTATCATAAGCTTTTGCATATGGCTTTGCTCTGCACGTGATTCAGCCTCTGTCAGAGGTCTTGTATGATTGAATATATCATTTCAATAAACCAAAAGTGTTCCATTATATCTTACAATAATTTTACAGTGTACACAAATCAACTGGATTTTTATCAACCAAATGTAATCTATACCCTGGAAGATAAACATACTTATAAAAGGGCTGACATTCGATATTGAAAGCTATCTTTCCTAATCAACAACAAAATATTCCTCGCTATATCTTTGTCGTCTTTCACTCAGGTCAGCTTCCCTACTTCTCTGCTTTCTTCGAGGCTGTTTCTGTCCATGATTTCTATGATCTGAATGCCCTAGGGTCTCTCGCTGAGTCCTGCTTCGCGTGTCCCCTTCAATGCTAAACGAGCCTACCTTTGTACGAGTAACATAATTCATCCGTTTGCCATCAGGCGTATCCAATACCGTTGAAGGTTTTGAGCCTTCACAAATAATGAAAATTGGATATTCTGTGCGTTGCATTGGCGGTTTCAATACCTAAACGAGAATAAAACTATAGTTACACCAAATAATGGTATAACGCTATTCGAGCGACTGAACTGAAAGAACACCCTTTAAACATCTCTAAATGGGCAAAATAAGTTAAATATTTTGCAGACTGCCTAAGTCAACAATAGCACAGGCTCTTCCCTAAAAAAACCATTAATCGCCATATCAGTGTCCTACATATATTCAATAGATAAAAAAATTATGAAATAGCACGTAGTTTCCTATCTTGAAACTACACTCTAGATTTTCATAGGTGCGTATAGAAAATCATAAGGTACAAAGCATGATTGATAAGAACCGTGAAGAATGGAAGATCGAATTTGACAATAATTATACTGTAATTATACAGTATCAATGATGATCTGCTAATTGTAAATCTAAGTGCGAACGGCACTTAGAATGTAATTAAGTGCGATGAGAATGTCTTTGTACTAATCCATATATATCTTAAATGGCTTGAACAATCTGTGAGAACAAACAACAAATACAGATCCCTTCAAGGAAAGTAAGCTGAAAATTTGTACCAATCAGCAATCAATCAGTTGTTTACTATTAAGTAAAAAACTGTTAATTTCTTCGTTTCCTTTTCTATTTTACTGATTATATATCCATCGATTTGATTAGCTTTCATGTACAGTTTAAATTGTATATTTAAGACTAGTGTATTTAATTAATCGACGAAAAACTAATCTACTCCAAACAATTTTATGTGATCAATTTTCTAATATCTTTTGATTCTGCATGTCTGCACAAAAAAGTTATGAAACTGTTTCCATTTGTATCTATCGATTGTCTTTAGAATACCGATCATGCAAAGAGTTCCGACATACAAAATTCACTTGATTGCAATTGAAATTATGTTGGTATTAGCAAGAAATTTACGGTTATAGATTTTTAAAAGCCATTGAAAGGCACTGAAGCTTTTAGTTATTACTTGGAAGCACATTTTCTCACCTCAACCGTTTCCCTGCAGAACGCATCAAAATCTTCTCTCTTTCTACAATAAAAACCAATGCAGCAAGATGGATCCATCTTTCTGATTCCCATTTTTCGTGGGTACGGACATCTAAAAGTCTGATAAATTACAATTTTTAAGATAAAACTTATTAAACAATGCTACATTCACTGAAACATTTATGAACTATACTTCAAAACAGTTCATTTTTAGATATGTTCAAAGAAGGACGATTGACAGTAGTATATTGTATTGGCGAATATAGAGACAAGAACGTTTGGTATCAATTACTTTATATAAAAAGTTACTAGCAAATTGAAAACAAAAAAAACCCTTTTGCTTCATAACATTTTTTATTCAACATCTTTAATTCTCCAAAAATTTCCTCGTATTTACCCTCCTTTACATTTCAACTTAGAGAGATAAACACCCCAATTTTCCAAGCCCCTTTTATTAGATGCTCTACAGGTTTAGGATGATGTTAATTAGAAGAGGGTTGGAAAACACATGAAACCAAAATGTGTTAAACATTTTCAGCTATTTCCTTGTCTTTTCATGATACAAAAGGAAATTTCTGATGAGACACAACAAAAACTTAAAAATATTGGCATTTTAGAGGTGGAGTTTTGGGTCATCTGAAAAGATTGTATCAGATCTTCTGATTTCATCACTGGAAATATTTGCTTATGACTGTTTGATCTATTGCATCTGTCTGCAAAATAATTTCTCAGATTTTCTCAGATGTTCAAATATTAAACAAGAGATTAAAACATAATTCACTAAATGAAGTGGGCAAAATCTCTATTCCCAATAAATACAATTAAAGTCGAGAAGGAAGAAAGAATCTCATTAGAAAACAAACAGATAAAAACACTGAAAGAAACAATGTATGATGGTAAAAAACTTACATCTACTGAAAAATCATTTTTTGACATGTCCACCATCGGTTGAACATAGTGAGGGTCTAAGTACAGGAACTTATTTTCTATGATAGAAAATACATAGTATGTTTATATTGATGCAGGTTAATGTTTTTATAACAGTAAAGTCTCAAACCAAGACTTCCAATTCAACAAAATAGTCAAAAAAACTCAGTAAAAATTGACAAGTTAAAAATAAACTTAATACATAAAATAAACTATCAATATCTAATATATTTAGCTGAATAGAATATATTAAACCGAAAGGTACTTAAAAAAAGTAGAAAAATATACCTTGAAATCCTACAAAATACAATGAGTGCCTTGGACGACCACCGATTATTCCAATACAGTGATCCAGTGTTAATAAACCCTAAAAAGTGAAAAAAGTGAAAAATCAATTTTCTATTTTAATTGTATTTCATGATATAAATGTTAACTCTCTGATTTGGGTATCCCTTCATTTGAAATTTCTCATCCAGTTCTTTGTGTCTCACCCACCTCTACTCTTAATATGCTATCCAAGGGGTCAGTATTGCAGATGTTTAGCCCAAATAATTTCTGCTACTGATAAACATCCAAAGAAAATTTTTGTTTCTTTTTTTTCATTGACAAAAAAAAGATTTTAAAACTAAATTAAGAAGATTAAAAAATCTTGATTGAAAAGAAAACAAAAATTCAGCAGACAAATCCTTAAAAAATTGACAGCTTTGAGAAGAAATTAATTTTCTCTTTGTATTACTTTGCAAATCATTATTGAATATTTTGAAAAGAAATACCTTAATACAAGGTATGTAAATAGAATTCAGTCCTTCTCCTCCAAGCCTGACTGGAACTAAGATTAAAACTGCTCTCCACATTTTATCATTGCAGTCCTTGCTCTCACAACACCTACATTCAGTTGCCAGGTTAATCACATCCTCTTTATACACTAAAAATGAGGTATGTATTCATATTAGTTTTATAAAAGCAAACAACTTCTAAATAGAAAGTTAACACCTTTTTACTTCTAAACAACTTTGAATTGGAACTTTATATTACACCTTTTACAAAGCATATGTTTTCAATAACAGTTTAATTTTAAAGGACTTAAAAAGGGATTGTCAAGGGACTTGTTGCAGGTGTTTATAAACTGTCTGCAATCAAATGATTTTTAGATCAACTTTATGCTGTTGTAGAAGTAGATATTTTCTTGTGATGATAATCATGATTTCAAAAAAACGTAACAATTAAATACAGAAAAACAAGGAGCCAAAATAATTTTGTTCACTTCCCTGTCTTTCTGCTAACAAAAATGGATGATTATTGTAAATATTTTATCACATTTTTCAAGGAATTCTAGCTACACATAGAAGCTATTACCAAGTATTCCTACATGATATCTTCAGCTAGGAATAAGTTTAATTTGTTTACCAGTACAGTCTTGTGAAACATATACACAAACACCCTCTAATGTTGGATGCACTGCATTCTTCATTGCGGTACTAAAAATGAATTGAGATAATTTTTTAGATAAACAGCTATAATTTTCTAGATAAACAATTGACATTATAATGTTAATTTTGAACTTTAATAAAATCCCAAGTTAAATGAACACTAGCAGCCAAATGTTAAAACAATAGCAAGTTTGAGAGTCACAATTATTTCCAAATGTCTTTCTCTGTGAGATTTTTTCATAGCTACATGATTGCTTAGATAAGGCAATGACATTTTGCTAATACTGCTTCTTTGACATCTGTTTCACTTTTTCAGGCAATTCTTAATGATGATTCCTATAGACTGCAGCTGCTAACCTTAATCTGCTTAAGAAATTAATCTCTTTGGTGAGAGAGTATTTTTCTCAAAAAAATTTCCTCATAAAGACCACATATGAAAACTGGAACAGGAAAATGAAAGAATGCAAACTTAAGCAATCCAAATTCTTAAACTCACTCAAATTTTTAAATTAAACACAAAATCATTTTTAATCAGGAGCATTAATAGCCATGAACCCTTCTTTGCAGCTGTTGCAACAGTTATAAACATGAGTTTTAGAGACGTATGTCCAAAATTCTAAAGTAAGGACTTGCAAGCCCAAAATGATTCTTTATCTGGCAGTTTTCTGTGTGCCTATATTAGTTTTTTGCCACTTTTAAAGAAAATATGCAAAATTGTTAAATCAACACAGAGAAGGAGCCAATGAAAGAAGGAGAGAGCTTGAAAAATTTGAAATATAGAATAGCTTTTTATTTGTCACCTTCATTGCTAGAAATTGTTTGAAGCACTTCATTACAGAGCTAAACCCTTAATACATGTGATGAACAAAATTAAAAAAACAAGCTTATTTATTTATAGTAAATTGCTTTTTGATACAAAAATTTATGACAAACCTTAAAATGTGGGCAACACTTGATGGACCATACCAATCACCAGCTTTATGCCCATTTTGTTCTCCGATTCTAACTAGTTGGTGTAGTGAGAATGGACTAAAGTCACTTTCTTCATCGTTAAAAAATCTGAGGATCTACAAATTAAAAAGATATGCTATGTTTTTTCTTTGCACCATATTTTTTGAGGAATCAAAGTACACAAAAAACGTTTTTTACAAAGACATGGCCATGACAAAGCAACATAATGCTTTGCTAGCAAAATTTTAGATACATCGACATTCTCACTAATCTTATCAAAGATTTATGGAGAATGTCCCACATAGGTTCAAATGTATCCCAATTTTTAGACAAGTTGACTTTTGTGACAGTATCATATCCAACAATTTATAAAAGCAATTCTATATAATTCTTTTAAAAACAGAACAAACATTTAGATGTAAAATATAAGTTGAAATGATTGATACAAACCATCCTGTAATGGTAATCCATTACATTATGTCCTAATTTCCCAGTTTTTCTCCAATCTGTCAATGAACACAAAATAGGAGGCAGTTATTCTATTTTGAGTGTACCTTGGTCAAAACATTGATATTACATCAACTCTTGGTTGAGATCATGCCTTTATTTATAACTCTGATTAGTGCTGAGGAAAAGAGTTTTCAAATGGTAAAATGAAAAACTTATTTTTTGCAAGAAAATTTTTATATTTTAATCAAAAACAGCCATACCATCTCTCAAAAAATGCATAAGAAGTGCATTAGCTAGAATCATCTGCCCTGTTCGGAGCATGCAGCCCCATCCACAGTCAGAAGTTAATGTTGAATTTTGAAGTTGGGGAAACTCTTTTCTGTATGTCAACCAAATCAATGCACCAAAGTCCTCAAAAAATCCATCAATATCACATATTTGGAACTTCTCCTTTTGTCTGGAATAGTCAACATCATCTAAAGATAAAAATATTTTCTTAATGAAAGACAATTTTTTGTCCTTGGCTTTATATATCTCCTTCTACAAAACTCGGATAAGAGGAAATTGATAAGAACAACAGGTGGTTAACACCCTTTGTCGATAAAAGGCTTTAAATTGAACAATTCTGTTGTAAAAGCTACAGTTTTAAGTGGATTTATAGTTATTGTTTTATTTCATCCCACAATGAAAAGAGCTTTTTGTAAAAATACTTCATATAGATTTGTATCAAAATGACTAAACAAAGAAAAAAGCATTGAATACAAATTTTAGTCACAGAATTCTGTACAATGTACAAAACAATTGCCAGCTCTTACCTAGCCTTCTCTTGTCATAACATTTTCCTAAAAACCAGACTGGAGAATCTTCCAGCAATGATGGCTTGTATGGCACATTGAAACCTGTTCAAAAATGTTTTAATTTAGAGCACTAAATATTTGACTAAGATATGAGCTGAAGCAGTGAAATTGAAAGTGAATTGCAAATCTTACTGAATTTACAAGCCACCTCATATCCCCTACCCTGTACAAATGTGAGTCAAAACTAAAATGAAGTTTTTTTAGTAAAATGCGACAGAGAAACTTAGTTGAACTTTTTGTCGTAGCTATCATGAAAAATCATTAAGAAATTGTAAAACTAAGACTATCGTAGTTTGCTAACAGCGTGGTGAGCGAAAAGAGGAGTGAATGACCAAGTTATGTTCTTGAAAATTTTCAGTCCCTAGACACTATAAATTTTGTTATTCATTTGAATCATACTGTACGGCAACCACATCAGCGTCGAATGCAGTACAGTACAGCAGCTTGAACGCAGTACAGCAGCTTGAAATAGCAATATTACCTTGGGTTGATGTGCATATTCAATTCGTTTCACCGACAGAAACTTCCACCTAATGAAAATCATCAGTAGGTAGGCCTAGAGTTACTTTCAAATGATAGCTATTTGCAAAAATTCTCACCATATTTCACGTTGTTCCAAGCGCTGACAACTTTAGCTTTGCTCTTTAGCTTTGCCTTTTCTAAAAATGAATCTTCATTTTCTGCATCATACCTCTGACCTCTACCTATAGAGGTTAAAATTCCTCCTAGCTTTCTCAGGTCAATCCTTCCCGTGCTGTCTCCATTATTTTTACTCCCATCTGCGACATCTAAACCATTCTCCATTTTCCTCCATTACTTTTTGTATAGAGTTCGAAATGGAAATGAATTGAATTGTTTTCGTTTATTACAATCTCCTCAAAATGCTCCTTCCCAGATTCAACAACTGTTATCCCCACTGGTTATCCCCAGTTAGAAATCCAAAAACCTGGTTTTAAACTGGTTTGTGTAGCCCAAAGCCCACGCCACGAATTTCAGGGTGGAGGGGCCAAGTTATATAAGTCAAACTTGTATTTAGTGCTTCAAAACAGGGTCTCTTTGGAAATATTTTGCTTACCAAAAAAGTAGGGAGGGGGCATGACCCCGCCGGCCACCCCGGTGGCGTGGGACCCGTATCCTCATTGGTTTACCAAAACTATGGTTTTTCCCATCATTTCAAGGTTTCGGTGAAATCTTTTTAGTTTTTCTGGCCTAATCGTGAGGTGAATGATTTTTAGGGTTTCTGAAAAAACTGAATTCGATAATAAGAACTTTTTATCTTCAGCAAAGCACCCATTTCTTTAGCTGCATGTGCATATTTGCAATATTTTGCATTAAATTTGATGTTAGTGCTCAAAGAGAACGTTCCAATGAATAACTTTCTTACATAAAGGAAAATGAATCATAAAATTGGAATCTTAAGGGGGCACTAGACCAGTTGCAAGCTATAATAGCCCTAGAGCAAAAATGCTAGATATAGTGTTATATTTGCATTATTGAATAAGAAAAATGTTACATACTGTTATTGTATAACATTATTATCCCTTTGGTGTATAAAAAATATTTATGATTCTTATCCATGCTAATTTATGCTAATTTCATTCGGCCGTCATTTTTTCAGTAAAGTAAAGATAATTCCTTTATGGTTAAAGATTTTTGGGCCAAATTTGGAACAGAAAATTGGAACATTATTCTGCATGTTTTAAATTGAGCATTTTTGTGTAGGGCATTGCAATTTGAAAAAATCTAAGAAAAACACTGTTTCCATGGAAACAGCTGTCATCTTTGCTTAAATTAAAAAAGCTCAATTTAAATTAAAGAACGTTATTATGTTGATATGCACACCAAATTTCAAGATGATGGGTCATACTGTTGAAGAGCTGTTCTTTCCTGAAATATATTAGTGCCAAATTTGATGTCCTGAGAAAATGGGCTTTAAAGTTGAAGACATAAATCTACATTGTTCTTTGGTAGATAAGAATTGATTGAGTGAGCAAAGATTTGGTTATATCTATTTACATATAACTTTAAGTTTCTAAAAAGCATTTTCTGTCTTCTACTGTCTTTTGAAAGGCTGTATGTAACTTATAACCTGTGGGATGGATATGTAAAATCTCTCTTCCCACTGGTTGATGCAAATGCTTTTCCAGCTTTGTCAAATGCACCTGAAGCATAGTGCTTCCTTGTTTCTTCAATTTGCTTTAAAAAGCTTTTTGATTTCTGCCATCGTTGGAATTTATATTTGTCACTTACTTTTCTTGAGGCAGACTTTATTCTTCTGCAGTTTTGTCTTTTAACAGCATCAACTGATTTTCTGCCAGAGCCCCTAATTCCTGCTGAAGCTCAGAGTGCTATTTGTGCTGTGCACCAGCACCACAGTTAAAGATGCAAACAGCTTCTGATACTGCAAGAGTTATTCTGCGTAGACCACAAAAGTTTTCTTTTGGGCAACGCATCCATATTGTGCTATTAAAGCTTTCATTTTGATTTTGGGTCAAACCCAGTTGGCATCTTTTCAGCAAATTAGAGTCACTAAGCCTCTTGAAAGTTGGCTCTAAAGCACTAAAAAAGGATGAAGGTAGCCTCTGAGATTCATCAAAAAATGATGTTGTCTAAGCTTTATCGACCCAGAACTTGCACCATGATGATCTTTCTTTTGGGCAGTGGCGTAGCTAGCGGTCGTGCTTGTCATGCCGGGCATGACCATCTATTTCCAGAGATAACATTTTTCAAAAAATTATATTTTCGTAAGAATAAAGTCATATTCTCCTGATGGCTCAGGCTATTCGCCTTTGGAGCCCTATGGTTCCACGCAACAATATGGAGCCCTCCGCAGGCGCTCTTCTATTGTCGGGCATGACTAAAACAGAGGGTTTCCAATTTAGTCATGCCCATAACTATGAGCATGACCAAACCCTGTGTTTTAGTCATGCCCATAACGCTGGTTCCCTATGTTTGGTCATGCCTAACAATAGGAGTGACGCAGGAGAGAACAAAGGCTAGTCATGCCATTTCGAGAGGGCATGACCATCATTATAATCATCAGAACCGCCCTGTGTTATTTCATGAACGCGAATGCGAGGCATCGATGGCGGCGCTGCTATGCCTAGATCCACGAGCTGGGAGGTAATTCTCTGTAAGTAAAATGCAAACAAAAGCTTATTGCCAAGCAGCCACGACTCATGTTAATCTCCAGAACATTTTATGGCAATGAGAGGGTTTTTCAGCCTTAGTGGTTTTGCACTATGTGGAGAAGTGACAGGCACGAAAGGCCATTTTTGGGCATAAAATCAGCGAGCAGGATCATTTTATGCAACCAAACCAAACTCTCAGCCTTTTCAGTAATCAATTGTTACTAGTTGAACATTTGGAGAAAATCTTCTTGATTAAATGAATGCCAAATCTTGGTGCTGTTTCAATGGAGATGGATGGAGGAGATAGCAGTGTTATTTTCCAAACCAACAGATTTGAGAGCTTAAACTTTCCAGACATTTAGCAGCATATTCAGAAACTGTTAAGCCCTTTAAGAGCATTGTTACCATATTATGATTAGGACAATAAGGTTGTAGTTAATGGATAGGAATGCCAAAACTTGCTTAAAGTTATTCTTCAATTTTTTATTTATTATCACATGCAATAACACTGTTTTTACACACAATTAAAGTCAAACTCAAAGCTCTACTGACTTCACTTGTAATTGAAAGTACCTTTTTACTACTTATAGATGTTTAAATAAGATGACCAGCGACAAGTCAAGCATGTTACTGATCTTGTTAGTTAAACAGTTTTATTTCTTTATAACTTTTCATGTATTTGAAAATTTACAAGATCAAATTATTTCATTTAAAACCCTTGTTTGCTAGATTTAGTAAGGAAATCCAATCATGTGGATGTTTACCACAAGTATATGTGGAAACATAAATGTTTTTATCAAGCTAAACTTTTTTTGCAAGGTATTTTTCTATTAAGTCTTAACTTTGCAGGAAACATTTTGCAACTAGGCCTATCCATTATTTTAGCTTCCTATATTTCATATCAATATTTACATTGCATATTCCTTTGCCCATTTGTTTTATTCATCTATCAGTTCTATTCGGGTTGTTAGTTAATCGTGATGGCTTTAACTTACCTTCAATAGATTGATAATAAGACTATTTGTGAAAAATATCACCAAAAAGCTCCCATTCAGTTTCATGTGATTTATTGTTTTATTTACAAATTTTAGCTTATCTCTAAACTTTACAAATGTATTTCAGCCTGCAAATTGAAAGAAATTAGGAGAATAACACAATTATTTGTTTAAGCTAAATTTATCTACTATACTAAACTAATGTTTTCGTATGTCTTCTGTACAGTTCTGTTTTGAAATTGTCAGAACTCTGTCTGTATAAATTACCAACAAACCAAAACAGTGTCACAGCTATAAGACACAAAGGTCATTTTATGGTGTAACAAGATAATAAGAAAAGCTCTTTCCAAAGGTTCATCAAACAATTTTTTATAAGTTGCAAGCCTTAAAATTAAAATTTCCCAAAGGAACTCATCAACTGAAAAATTGGGCGTGGCAGAATATGGCCACACCCATATTTTTTCAAATTTGAGGGAGGGCATGACCACTGCTATTTGGCTAGCTACGCCACTGCTTTTGGGCAATATCTGTGCTGTTGCATGAGAGATGTGCTTTCATCAGATGGCTTAACCGAATGGCAGGGCCGTAAATCTGTCATGTGAATTGGGGGGGTCAGCAGAGCGAATGAATATAAAGTATGCAGTGGGCATGGCACCACAAGGGTGTGTTATGGAAACAGTTGAGGGGCAAATTACTTTAAAAACAAAAGTCAATATTTTTGGACTTCTCAAGACTTTCTGCTCTACAGAAGGTATTTATAGATATTCCTTAGTACATTGACTTGTGTTGATAATTGGATGGATAACATTTTTCAGAGACGGCTACAAGAAATTGAACCTTGGGTGCTAAGAATCAAGTTTACTGTCGCAGGAGGACCCACCATGGTTGGGTCCGACAAGAAGAAAATTTTTGAAATTTCACCTTCTAGAAAGGCTAAAAAAGAATCCCCCAGACTAAATTTAATAAAATACTAGAATCGCTCAGGATAAAAAGTTCGGCGTTTTTCAGAAGAACACAGATTATTGTTTATTGGGTGAAATTGTGGAGGGGAAGAGTCGTGCTTAAACCTTAGTGACAGACGTTGGGGAAATATGGGACACTGTTGTATTGATTGGTAGAAATTTACTTTCTGAACAGAATTGTGCGTCTTCTTATTTTGAACGCTTTCAGTAGGCCATCTTTACACATAAAAAATGAATACATTTTAATGATACAAAAAGTGATTCACTAAATAAAAGCATATAATAGACAAATAATAGAAATGTACGTAAAGAAGTTAGTAAATAGGTCAAATAAAATGACAGATTGCTCTCTTTTTATTTCATACTTTGTTTTCAAAAATAAAACGGTAGAAAACGGAAAAAAACGGTAGAAAACGGTAAGTTTCTATCTTGTAAAAATTCTAAAAACCACTCTGCTTACAAAAATAACCTTATTGGCTGAGGTTTGTTGCAATAACACAGAAAAACGTAGTTTGGTTCTAACCCGGCTACCAGGGATTTCTTTCTTTCAAGGAAAATGATGGTAATTTCTCCAAAAAAATCGTTTCGCTCCAGATTTTTGGGGGGTCCAGTCCCCCCCGTCCCCCCCCGGGATTTACGGCCCTGCCGAATGGTGTAAAATAGCTAACACTGCTTGCCTCATCTTCTCCACATTACCGATATTAGCTCTAATTGCTCTGGAATTGATTGACCTTAACATCTGTCAACCGTCCTCTTCCTCCAACAGGTTTACCATCCTCTAATTTCTTTCCCCTCAAATCTTTTATCAATTTTCTTAGAGCTGTCCCCGTTCTCTTTTGGATATGTCCTATACATTCCTTTTTCTCCACTTTATAACGGCTGCCATAAATGTTCTCAATACACTCTTTGACTACTCTAAATGTGTCACTGTCTCCATCTCCCACAAAGGTAGTGTATTTCAATTGTCTTGTATGAATTGAACGTTTAAAAATTGAATTGGCCCCAGTACCCTCCATACTGCCAGATGACACTTCATAGTTTAATTGACATTTATCCTCATGTGCTTTTTTCCATATCTTATACGATTCAGAGTCTTTGCTCTCTTTTTCATGCACTTTACATTCATGGCAGTAAAGTGATAGTACTTCATAGTCCAGGACCTCTCCTGTTTCAACACTTATAGCCACAACACTCAATACTTGGATGAAAAACCCCTTTTGTGCCAAGTCCCATCAATAGTTATAGCTGCAGGGACAGCACCATCTTCATCCTCACTGGCAAGCTCTGGATTCCTCTCTAATATGATGTCCCTCACTCTTTTTGCTGCTTGTAGCATGTTTTCAGTGGCTTCTGCTTTGGCTGCATCAGAAATAATGTTGAGATGCTTGGCATAAGCTTTATCTGTTACAGGAGCAGATAAATTCATGACAGAGCAGAACTTTGGCTAGTGATTCTCTGTCTCCTTTCATCGAATTGCATGCCATGACAGATCTCCTGTTGATGTCAAAACATTCCAATGTTTTCCTTCTGAGCGTCTGCTTGTCACCAATTCGGTTTCTTTATGGCAACACGAGCAAACAATTGAAGTAAATTCGGCAAGGCCAGACCTTTGCCATCTCTTACCGCCAAAGAAAGTTTTGACTTTGGATTGGCACACGATTTGCAAATGGCCGAACTGTTCATGGCAGATTGCAATAAAGATAGGTCAATTATTGAGTTTCTGGAAAGTTCTGAATCCTTTACTTGCTGCCTCGTGGCTACTTTATCACCAAATGACGATCTTATTTCAATTTCTTTATCTAGCTCTGAAATCTTTCGTGAAGAAGCGGACGAACTAGTCTGTGATGAAAATTTCATGTTGTTTGGACTGCCTGGCAGTGAATTAACACATTTTTCAGAATTTAGCTTTTCCTTTACATTTCAATTGAATTGCTGTAGTGAAATTCATAACATCAAATTCCGGCCAAATCCATAGAAATATTTTAATATTCAAAACGAAGCAACTTGCGACCGAGGAGTCCAAACGACAATAAGTTTTCAGTAGAATCTGATCTTAAGACGAAGAAGGTTTGTAGATAGTGAGATACAAAATCGATGATATCAACACGGGGCGGAAACGGATATTTATCTTATCTAACATATTTGTCTAAAGTGAAATCTTGGACGCTAGTGGGTGTGATGCACTTATCTATAAAAAAGACTGGATCGAGCTTCCTATTGTCTTGAAACACCAAAGTTTCAAGCCTGTTCAATTTCAAAAGGAACAGGGCCCCAAAAAATAAACGATATAAGTACGTGAGAGCTGTAATGCTGTGTGTATGAGTCCTGAGAAAGAACAAGGCCAGAACAGCTGAAAACATTGCTAGGACTGACACTTCCGTCAAGAACAAGGCCGTCTCCTAGCATGGGCTGTTCTCTGGGGCCCACTTCTCGGATGGCGACACTCGGGTCACATTAGAAGCTCGATCCAGTCTTTTTTATAGATCAGTGGTGCGATGTTTTTAAGCCTCTGATGTCACACAAGCACAGCAACGAGGCTGAGACTGTAGTCATAGACTATGCTGTAATGTATGCTGAAAATATTAGTGCCTCCTTTCTTCCTGTACAGAATACATTTTTCTATACCCTTAAAGGCAATCTGTCACGACGATTGGTTATAAGAACAAAGGGATTTTTATTGTTTCCAGTCCCCCTTCAATTTATCGCATTGTAAAAAATATGGCGGAGCGCTGGAATCGTGTTTAGGCTATTGTTCCAGCTATTAATCTCGTTAACCAATCCACAACGAGACAGATTGCCTTTAAGTATGTTCCGATTTCTGACTGGTCCCCTTGCAGCGGTGTAGCGAGGGAAGGCAAGATGGCTGAGCGTCCTTACCCAAATGTCAAAAAAGCTCTTTGAAAAAGGACGTTTTCTGGCCTTTTAAAGGGTGTTGCCCCATTTTATCCTCGCTCAACCAGCCTTCGCCCTCTCAATCGTACCAACTGGCTACGCTACTATCCCATTGGTCAGTGGCGTAGATAAAGGGGGGGCGAGGGGGTCAAAACCCCCTGTAAAGCTAAACTGCTGTTTTTTTAAAAGATTTTTGATCTTGTCGGAAATTTAACATGGTTGTCTATTTTTATCAAAGTGTTACATTTAGAGATAAAATATTTTAAAGCTGAATATGGTCATTTCGACTGTTGTTCTGAATCAGATTGCCAATCTTTTCCAATAAGGCATAGTACTTAAAAATGCCTTTTTCAGAGGAAAAGACAAGAAAATTCTTCGAGTAACATGATTTATGACACGTGACGTACATAACGTTATGTCCAAATTTTTTGAAAAAATAAAAGCTTTTAAGAATTTTTGTCAGAAAATCTAAGTTTCTTGCCCCTCCTATGAACTTTCCTATCAAGGCCATTGCCCTTGGTGTATTAAAAGTGAAAGCCAGAAATACATGTGATTCTCGATATAATGTTTTTCGGTATTTAAAGCTAATAATTTAATCTTGTGTTTTTAGTACTTTACTTTCCTACAGTCAGAAGCGGACTGTCCCACCGGGACACCGGGAAATTTCCCGGTGCACCCTCTGCCCTAAGTTATTTTTTTCAAAAACATTAAAACTTTCAGAAGGCAACTAATCTTTGCACAGAACTAAAATTGATTACAATCATCAACTGTCCAAAGTACGTTTGCATAAAAAGTTTAGCTTCACCTTTAAGTTGAGCAATATTAAGATTGATAGCCAAGTTTCCCAATCTGCAAATTCTGCAAGATTTTCTGAAAACCTTGTAAAGAACATGTTTTGCTTTGAAAATGACTTTGAAAAAAGCAAATATTTTAAACATGCTAAGCTTTTTTGCCTGAAACTCCTCAGAGTATGAAACGTCTTGTAATTTTGGTTAGCTTGTAATTTTTCAAGCAAGTGCACAATACTTGAATTAATTGGATTTCTGTGGAGGGGGAAGTAGGGATTTTCACTAGCTACCTAGCAGACTACTGACTGATGACTAATAATTTTGTGAAACAAATGACTTCTGACTAACCATATTAGTTTCTTTACTTATGGCTAATGCAAATTAATCCTAGTGCCTGATATCCAATAACTGGGGGCTCGCACTTTGAAAAAAAATTAGCTGAGCACTACCATGTGTTCTTTCTGATCAGAATGGCTGTAACTGGATAAAATTATCGATGTGTTGGCTTTTGGTTATGGGAACGTTCACATATTATGTAATCAAAGATGGGGAGGGGGGATTTACATAAACGTTATGGCTATTACGGTTATTTTGGCTATTTGTTAAAGTTTGTTAAAATAGTTGTTTAAAGAGAAGGAGATTTTTCAAGTATTGCCGATTTTTGATTCCGTAATATGTGCATATTCCTTGTGTTGTCTTTCTTGAATAATAGTCCTTTTTTCTTTGGGCCATCAACCATCCCTTGATAGTGAAAACTGCTCTATAGAGGACAATACTTCCTGTCCGTGGCAAGCTATAATGTTTTGCAATTCAACTAACAACTCATAGGCATCCTGCTTTTCGTGCGTTAAAACCAGGAAAAAAACTGGTTTCAAATTAACAACTAGCTATTAAAGTTTTCCAAGCTTTCTTCAAATTTTTTATCCTGGAAAGGAACTGTGCCTTTTCTTAAGAAGTTCTTTATCCTTTTACCATTTCTACGCACAGTTTCTCATAGAGAGGGAGCCTATCAATCTGCAAAATCATCAATTTGCACAAAAAGGATGGCAGCAAGATCTCTTAAAATCCATTTGTCCAATATATGTTATCAGATATCTTTCAGACAAGTCTACGCTTTTGAGCACATGTTCAATACCTGATCATAATTCCACACGCTGATGAACTGGAATCATATCTTTTGTAAATGATATTTAAAACTGTAGCGTGGAGGCAGGAGCAACATAGTCATTAGGCTAGCAGGTGCTGAGGCACCCCTTTACATTTCTCAATGATATGCTGCAAAACTTTCAAAATATATTTTATGTTACCGTTTGATGAGAACGAAGTCATATATTTCGTCAAATTTCTAAATATTTCGAGATCGAATTTAATCTCATTCTCATCTCCTAGGCCAGAGAAGCTGCTTTCGTTATAAAATCTTGAAAGGGAGTATCTCGCTAACTGAAAAACGGGCTTTGGGTTTGAGTCCAACTTTCAAAATCTATCATTTGATATCATCATTTGATACATAAAATTGAGAACAATACATCATTTGATACCTACAAATTTTACCAGCCGTGTAGACGTTTTAAATACAGTCAATTTGACAGAGAGTTTTCTTCATGCCAATGCCAATTGTGGATAAAAAACTTTGATTTTCAACATGGGACATGTTCCGACATTCTAAATAGGGTGTTTTCAAAACTTTTTCAGGAGGCAAGCCCCTGAGCCCCCCTTTCATTTCCCACCTAGTTCTTTCATTCTGTTGTCCATTGCAAGAGTTTTAAGGATGAATTAGGACAATGTTTGCAACAAACTGATTTTCAATACGGGGCCCGTTTTACAAGCCCAAAAGTTAATAAACTTTAGCACCTATTGGCGCCCTTTTGCTTGCTTTTCCGGTGGGTCGAAGGGTAGCCAGTCCGCCACTGCCTACAGTTATCAAATAATAAGGTTGAGAGGCAGAAAAAGGAAGAAAAAAGAAGCTCAACATTGCCACCACACTGTCCTTTAGTTTGCAACCAGGGGCGGACTGGCTGATATTTTTGGCCCGGGCAAATTTTGATCAAACCGGCCCACAATAACAGCAAATAAAAAACTCCTCGGAAAATGCAAGTAAATATTAGTCTGTAAGAAAAACAAGTTTTTAAGTTCAGTAATTTTGTGCATGGATGAATGCTGGTTAACAGAACATGTTAAATAAGTCATTTGCTGACTAAATAGTGAATAAAGAAAAATTTTAACTCATTGGTTTGACTTTCTTTCTAAATACAGTAACTTATATGTTGATAATGTGATCGTTCTAGATGTCGTCTAACAGGTGTTTTTCTAAGAACATTAACATGAAGGACTCCAGGTAACGTAAACTGTTCTTTATATATTTAAAGCTTCTATCACACTCAACTTGTGACAAATAATTTTCTAATCCTCCGGAAAATAACAATGATTTTCAGCAGCCCAAAAATATCGATTTGTCAATTTCTGACCCCAAAAAGAAAACAAGGGCATCCTGTTGAAATTTTATCGTGTAGCACCATACCCCTATTGGGCGGGGGGTCCATTTGACTTATGAAAGTATATGTCTAATTAATTAACCATAACTTGTATGAGTTTA
This sequence comes from Rhopilema esculentum, assembly GCF_013076305.1. The sequence continues at coordinate 4,433,909 of NW_027020174.1, read as the reverse complement.
TTGAAAGGAGCAAGAGCAAGACCCTGCTGTTCTTTGTGACGTTTGTGGCTTTTGCTTGATAAAAAAAGCTTTGTATCGTAGCTGAATCCTTTTTTAAGTCTCGCAGCTTATCCTCACGAAATTTCTGTGCACCACCTTTGGTTGAAGTCTTCTTGATCTTCCCTTGTTCTACGTATGTCCTCTTCATTACTTCACATCACAGAGCAAATCCCTTAGTGAACTCTAATTTTTGGACTTTTAAATTTATTACATTTAGCAATAGCTTGTGCTTAGGGAAAAACATGACCAGCTTCAAGCAAAAGCTAAGTAAAAAGACATCTAGAGAAAATATAACAAAATGTCAATAACATGTTCCCTGAAGAAGTGTGTTTGGGCTGCGGTGACCAGGGGCGAAACTACCGGGGGGTGTGGGGGGGGGTGTGACACCCCCCCATTAAAAAAATAGTCGATTTCGCAGGGCAATCGAAGATTTCGCAGGGCACCAAGAAGAGGTTTGTTGCCACGCAGAAATGTAACCTCTGAAGTTCATAAAGAGCTGTTTAGGAATTTTGAAATGGAAATATCATATTTGTTATGAATCTACCTTCCTGACATTGCATAATAGAGAACGGAACAGGTATGTATGGAAAAGCTCCGTTATTTGCAAAGCGAAAGCATTTCTTACCGAAAGTCATAGCCAATGGATGCAATGATTGATGCATATGTTTATGAGGGCAAGGTTGAGTCCATACAAGTTAATTTAAGTTGTAAATTATTTTCATAACAGGCACGGCGTCACTGGGGGGAATAGGGGGCTGAGGGCCCCCACTTCGGTCAAGATAAGAATTTTCTATAATTTTTTCTATTACTTTTTAACAGTGCATGAAATAAAAAGAGAATAAACTGTTAAGATGCCGATTTTATTTGATCTAATTACTAACTTTTTCACGTATATTTTTATTATTTTTCTTTTATTTGCATTAATTCAGTAAATCACTTTCTGTATCATTGCAATGTTTAAATTTTGAAGCATGGCCTTTGTAAAATAAAGTATTTTTTTTTAAAACCAAGATTCTTCAATAGTGAAAGTATAAATTAGCAGCAACCAACGATTACAATATGACGACTTCATTCAACGAAAACTTCGACTAGACTGGACTTGCACTCAAAGAACATACGCTTTTAACAACATGAGTGACGCACACAAAACCCTAATGACACAAATTAACGGCAAATGAACTAATAACAACTAAAAAGAGATGGCACGATGACAAACAAAATTACTGACGCAAACATCGAAAGACATTCTCATTAACAATAACGAACCACAAACACGATGCACGACAGACAAAACTAGTTGTATAACACCTTCTCGAGACAAGAAACTGCACATTTCTGTTCAGGAAATAAAATTATCCCAATCAAAACAACATCTGCCTCTGTCATTTACAACTATGTGCAATCTTAAACGAAAGGTTACCGTTTCTTTCCTTCCCCAACGTCTATCACTAGAGTTTTAGCATGACATGCCCCTCCCTATTTTCCCCAATAAACAATAATCAGTTTTTTTAGCACAATAGTCTGAAAGATGCTTTTTAGCTCTTATAACAAGGTATAATTTCAAAAATTTTCTTCACGTCGGACCCAACCGTGGTGGGTCCTCCTATATCACTAAACTTGATTCTTAGTCCCCCCCCCCGGGCTAAATTTCGTCGCACCGTCTGCATCATGTACCCACACACACCATATGTCATGAAATATAAGCTTTAGTACCAATGAAAATCAGATTTGATATTTAATTTACGCTCACGTAGAGAAATAGATATTTCATAGGCAATGAAGTTTCAAGTTTGTTTATATTGCTTAGAAGTTTGTCCTTGGTAAAGACCAGTGTACACTGGTGAAGCTTTAACTAGTAGCCTATAGACAAACCTTTGCTACGAGATCTGCAGGGCACCACTCAGTTTTGCAGGGCAGAAACCCTTTTCACCCCCCCCCCCAAACTATTGGCCAAGTTACGCCCCTGGCGGTGACAAAAATGAATTCATAATTTTGATGGTTTTGGAGTACTCGCGTGTATATTTAATCTTTCCCACAATTCTCTGAAAATTCAAGGCAAACAGATTAACGCGTGGGTATACTTTTTTGCCTCGCATTCACTTTTTAAGCTAATTTATTTTTTTGCACTTTTATCAACCGGCCCTTAAACCGACCGGCCCTTCGGGCGATCGCCCGAATAGCCCGACCAGCCAGTCCGCCCCTGTTTGCAACTGATAAAACACAACTTTAAACATTCAAAAAGTTTCGGAACACTTAGATAGAAAGTTATAGCGCTCTATTATATTAAGTTTTGCAAAACAAAGTTGGCCAAGCATTTTTATTAGTATTTACATTGGGGTCAAAATAGTATGGAAATGGTGATTAAAATGGAAGCTCACAGAAGCTAAAAGAATAAGCTGATGACTTTTTAAAACAGAAGTTCAGCGCTAAAGGGTGTTTGTAACAAACCCTTTCGCCACGAAATTTCTTGCGTAATTCAAATGTCTTTTGAATGAAAATAAATTTGATTGATTACCTCACTGTTTTGTGGGTAAAATGTCAAGCTTTTGTTTATTAAAAGTGATATCAGTACCAGGTAAAAAATTTCTAAAGCTGTCATTTTGTGATTTCTAAAGCTGTCAGAACAGTTGGCTTGCTAAATAGCATAACAATTTTGGGTGTAGATGCTACCTTTTATAGATTGCAAAGGTATACTGAACACAGAAAGTCTTGGTTTTAATTTTTCAATTGCTATGTGCTCAGTGGTGTGCTGGCAGGGGGCAAGACGACTGCCCTCCCCCTGCTGATCAATTATCAGGGGCGCTAAAATGAATTTTCATGTTATAGGGGTGCCGCCCTAGCCAAATAGCTACCGAACGAAGGCAATTTACATAAAAGAATACAACAATACGAAAGGCGGATACTTGAAACATACCACTTCTATTTTCTTACTAACTTTTATTTACTGGACAATGATCGTCAAACACAACCTCAAGATTTCACGCTAAATCTAAATGATTTTGCACAAAGTAGATACCATGGGCGTACCGAGGTAGGGTGGGGGGGTGGGGGGTTGTGTTTTTGTGGAACCTGTCAAAACAATTTTGGTTTGGCGGTAAAAGTTCAGATTAGGCGCCATTTCATTAAAATACTGAGAGGATGTAAGGATTTTTGATTCACTTGTATAAAACGAAATGGTAGGAAGAAAAAGCTGAGAGATTGTGTCCCAACTTGAAGAAATTTGTGTTATATAAGTTTATCTGATGAGTGCGCAAGCACGAAACTCGAAGTAACAGAGAACAAGTCTCATTTCTGTTATGTTATAAATATTTAACAATGACACCGGAAAATCGAGTAAAACCATCAAAAAGCTTTCACCCTGTGGATATTTTTTGAGGAGAAAGCTTGCGTTATTGAAAAAGTGCTTCAAAAAGTGCATTTTGCAGCAAACTGGAAGCATTAAAATTCAAATTTTCCCCTTCGGCGGCAACCATGGTGCTGCCTCGGACAGTGTAGTTATATCTTGGGCTTGTTGCGATATATGGATCTAAAGGGTTGGAAGGTCTGATGATAATATGTAAATAGATGTTGTGAATCGACACAATGTAATGCGGAGGATGGTTTTCAATCCGGCAAATTTTTATGTAGTAAACCCAAACAAGGCCTGCCTCGCAACGGCCTTGGGGCCATATTTTGAAAAAAGCTTATAAGTATTGTTCAGAATTTTCCATTAGTCTATAGCGATGTAGTAAATTTTCGAATTTTGATGCTTCCAGTTCCCTGGAAAATGCACTCTTTCAAATAAATTGTACTAAATCAATCCTTCTAATCCTATTGAAAATTCTTTTATTTTTGCAAACAAATTAAACAGCAGATAAAAACAAATAGTACAATTTCCCCGTGGTCTTGAAAAATTCTTTATTGTCAGTTACTTCTAAAGCTAGGTAACAATTAGCACTGGTTGTCAATTTAGATCGCTCTTTCTATCTTAGCATTCCTTTTGAATGTTAAAAAAGATCTGGAGCTAATGTTGAATTGCAGTTGACGCTTCTACCAAGAAACTTTAGGGGAAATGGGCACAACACACTATTTTTACCTAAAGAGGGCCTGGAATTTTGGATTTATTTCAAACAAGAAATCTTCAAATCATTAACGCTTAGTTTGTTTATCTTTCTTCATATCAAGGAATTTCATATTCAACCAAAGGAGCAACTACTTTTGCTTGATTCTTTATTGATTGTAAGACATGAAGGTCTCTGAACTATACCTTAAGCGTTTCTTCCACTGAGCGGATTTGCGACCCCAATGTATTTTCTGTCTAAGCAAAGAATAGAAATGCTCAATTTTTTACCAAGAAAATGTACTTGAATAAATAGAAGAATACATATTCTCTTCGTGTGCGACTTGGTCGTGAATGATTTGAATTAGGCATATTCCCATAATAATTGGACTTTAAGGATTCTCTTTTGCTTTTGAATTATAACTACCAAATCGTAGAAATCTTGTGAATTTACTTAAGCAAAATATGAACGAAAGCTCTACATACGGGCAAAGAGTTTTTACTGTTCATGACTTATGCGGAAGTATACAAGGCAAAAGCTGCTCTTCTTCCAGTCTACAAAACGTATAATTATCTTGCATACAAATTTTTGTCGAAATATTTGTTCTTCGTATTTACTCGAAAGGATTAAAAAATCTTTATGAATTCATTGCTTAAAATGTGCTCGAAATTTTGTTGTCAACACCTGTTTTGTGCTAAAAAGTATTTTCTAAATTTGCATAACCTGTATTTGAAACAAGCCTGCTTGAATTGAAACTATTTCAGTCTTTGTTGAAAACAGCCCTGTTTTTTATTCTTTCTTCATATTCGCTATTGTCGTGATCTTTTTTCAGTTTTACCTGCTATCGAAGCTTTTTGCTAAGGAGAAACATGATTTACAAAAGGCCTTACGTTAAACACCTGGGTATGTGATAATCTAGCCCCCAAGGGTACTGAGGAGTTTCCCTCAAAGAATTCCAAACTCGCATAGACACGTTTCCATTTCTTTGCTAAGTGGAGCCGACCAATTACTGTTACTATGGCGATGAATCTACCTCGTTGTCAAAAAAGGCCTGGTACCAACATTTATGGGCGGGTAGTTACTTGATCATTGTTCTAAGCACGTTCGAATCTGACTTTCCTTTCAGGTTGAAAACATTTGGGAGAAAGTCGATCAGAGAAGGCTGCGTGTTAATTTAGACTAAAACAACCTCACAATTCAAGATGTCTGAAGATCAAAATGTTATCAAGCTGAGGAACGCCTGCTTGAAACGTGGTGCCACGGGCATTAAAGGAATAAGGAGGTTTGTAACTTGCCTGTATTTTTTTGTGTGACGGGTTGACTTCCATCAGTTCATACTGCTAAGGAATCTGATTACGAATAGGGAGTTGCTTGTGACATGTGACATCTGTGCATAGCAAGCAACTTCTTCTTTTATTAAAGGTGAGTTATGATATTTGAAGTGCAATAAAACAACTCGTTGAAACTTTCTTTACACTACTAGGTTTCGTAACCATGCGATCAAAACAGTTGACAGTTTTTGGTGAGTTGTGTGACAGCGTGCAGTCGTAGTTGGTTGTTAATTGCTGCAAAGTCACTTTACTTATTAACTGAAATGTTACGTAGGCCCATAAATATAGCTAGCTTAGTTGATTCATCTTATTTAGTTTTTTAATGCTTGGCAAATTATAAAAACGCTCATTGGGCAACTTTTATTTAGAACATATATTATCAATTAATCTTCAGTGTCTGCTTATAAAATTTTTAAATGTTTATGTATCAACCTAATGAATAAGGTTGATAAGACTGTTATTGTGATAACCCTTGGTCTTGTTGACAATAATTAACCAGTCGCATTCCCTTAGCTTATTACTAGTGAAGTCTAAGTTTAATTATTAAACTGCTTTATAAATTTATTGTTTTGCAAATGTGCTATATCAAGTTAATTATTGATAGGAAATTAAATGGATAATTACACATATTTTTCAAATTGATGATTGAAAAATACCCATGTTGTATCATCGTGGTATCAAGACACCTAGCTTTATAAACAGGCCAAGTTTCTGGAAAATCTCAGTTAACTTTTAAAAAGATATATAGCACATATTTCTCACTGTTTGTGGTTATGCTAGTATAGAGATTTTTATTGATCCATGCAAATCAAATCAAAAGAATAAAATTGAGAATTATCACTTATTAAAAGCATAGCTTTTCGTTCTGTTTATATTTAGCTGTAAACAACATTGTTCATTGTTTTGAAACAGAAAATAAGAAGTGCAGTCAAGCAGATATGAAAAACAAAGAAACAATGATATTGTTTTCCTTTATGCTTAAAGAAAATGATAACCAGAGGCTTTTCCTTTCATATCAAAAAGCAGACAAAGCTCTTTCAAATTTATTTTCTTTGCCAAGTGGCATTAAAAGTAAATTAGATTTGGGCAGACCACAATTTTCATAAACAGACTGGGATAAAAAAGTTTAACTCACAGTCATATTGAAATTTAGCCTGATTGACCAGGTTATTTTTATGAGCTTTTGTTTATCAACTAGATGTTTTAATTTGTCAATATTTTCTTGTTCAATAGACAGTTCAAGATTATGGATGACGATAGAAGCAAGTCTCTATCATTTGAAGAATTCAGAAAGGGTATTCATGATTTTGGTCTTGTGGTTGCTGATGATGTAAGTAAATGGGACCATTCTTTGTTTAATATGAAAAACAAATATAGAAGGGTCATAATAAAATAGAATATATACTAGAAATGAGACATGTTCTCCGTTGAAGGGTCATATATATATTAAAATATATAGAAGGGTCATATATATATTAAAATTGTTACCTATTCTGTCTTTTAAAACTTGACCTCAGCTGCTCCTCTGCATTTTCATGCAGCTGCAGAGCAGCCTTCTAATCTTTTCTAATGCTATAAATTCCATTGCTTCTGGTGATTATACTATTTATTTCATGCTTTTGGTGTATAGAGGATGGTTCTGAATTGCTAATCTAGGTTTTACACTTAATACTATCTTCAGGCAGCTGTATGCAGGTAAAAAAGCCTGTGGTGACTGCAATTTGGGGTGTGGAGGGGGGGGGGGGGGGGATGGATGCATTTCCCACTTAATTTGAACCCACTGCCTATAGCCCAGAGATCTCATCCAATCTGCGAAATGATACAACCATGAACACTTAACTCCCAGTGTTTATTATTAAGAACAGATGTAATCAGAAGAATGATGTATCTTTTAGTCAAAATAATATCCATTATAAAAAGAATTTAACCCTTAGTAGCCAGGGAATTTCCTTCAAAAACAAATCCTCAACCTTGTGTGTGAGGCAACCTGCAATCTTATATACGCCTTCTGTGCTTTAATATCTCGTCTGTACTTTCCGCTTTGACACGAGTAACCGGTCTTAAGTAATTACAATCCTGCACTTCTCGCCTCAAACGAGCCATTCGTGCTGCGAAACACCCTAGCACTGTCGCCCGACATGTGGTAAAACGACGGTCGTGATAGCCGCTACCGAAGGGCGCGTCAATTCTCGGACGGGGGACCTGACATACAAGCAAACAATACCTTTATGAGTCTATCCTCTCGCATTATAGCTGACCGAAGATCCCGGGCACGCATCTACCCGTGCGCTGCATACATATCCGTGAAATGGCCAAATGATAATTCTCATAGTGTAGCTCATTCTCCGCATCCTGTAGACTTGCGCCCTAGCTAATTTCTAATTTACTCCACGGCCTCTAGCAGCGTTCCGTAGTCAGTTCCGGTCATGTCCGACCTATGCCTCACCTAGACTACCCCTGAGGCCCGTAGCTACTCCGCATGTACCACTCTGGTTGAAACACTTACGTTATAGTCGCCGATTAACACCATATGCCAGCTCCAATCTGGTGGTGTTCCATTAATGACCTTTCCAAACAAACCGACTGAAAGAGTAGTAAGGATAGACACCAACACACCAATATTGATTATGGATATCAAACATGCTAAGACACGATACCAGTCCTCAATCGCACTATATCCGGCATCCTCATCGCTAGCGTCGAGAATATTCATGAAAGCTGTAATACATAGATAGATGTTCAAGGGGGAAAGTATTTGTGTTTTTCAGATCATCCAATAATAGTATTTATATATATATAATATATATATATCTATATATATATATTAGTAAACTATATTATTAATTATTTATAGAAATTGTCCTTTTGATACTTCCGTACAGTTCATACGGTTAGACGATAGAGCGGTGTATATCATAGATTGAAGAGAGTAAACTACATGTTAATTATCTCTATGAATGACCATGATAGTTTACTATTTCAATCTATAGACTTAATATATATAATATATATACAATGAAATTTGTCTTCTTGATATTCTCGTAGCACAGTTCCATACGTTAGTCACGTGATGTTGAAGATATACATAAAGGAAGGAAAATAAGACTTACGATGTTTGTCTTATATATTAATCTATATATATATATATATAATATATATATATATAATATATATATATAGTATGATATATATATATATATGATAAGAAAATAATGTTTACCCCTGCACTTGCCTATTTAAGTGGCACGATGCTGTTATAGGCAGAGCTGTACATCTTTTTGGTTCATAGAACAGGAAAGCTCTAAGGTTGATACCC
>NW_027020174.1:4237724-4416671 GCF_013076305.1 Rhopilema esculentum | reverse complement strand
ATTTTTGATGATTTTATTCTACAATTATGTTTTGTGGCATTTCAAACCTTTGTTTTTAAGACAGTATTGCTACTCATTCTGAGGGATAGATATTTTGCTTTTCACAATTAACTAATTAAATAGTGTACTTATGTTTGTTTGTCAATAATCTTACATACATTTACACAATGTACGTTTCCAATACCAGAATTCATTGAGAATTTTTAAGTTCACTGAGGGTGTGATGCCAGTGCTGATGAGAACATTGACAAATCAACAATTTTTGGGATTGTTCGAATTTCTCTAAATAAATTGCAGTGCATTAAACTATTTATTTGTGAAGAGCATCCAGCTATATTTAATGTTTCACTGGTTTAATTTCTTACTTGTAATTTAAATACATTTTCATTTTTAAATGATTTTCAGTTTTGCTTGATAAATGTTTATTTTCTGTTTATTTCCTCCAATATGGAAAATATGAGTGATGACCGTTTTATCTTATTTCCCTCATATTTACAAAAAACTTTGGAAAATGTCAGTCTTTATTCTAATTTTGCAGGTTGATAAACAAGGAAGCTGGGGCTTAAAAATGTTTGCTTGTAAACATTTAACAGCCTTCACTTTTGAACTTTTCTTAAAGTGGATAGCTAGAGCTGTAAAGCTGATACTGAAAAACTTTCATGCACTTGTAGACTAAGTTGTTGTAGACTTGTAGACACATCTTTCACGAGAAGAACAAAATTTCATTGGATAATGATCAAATCTACTTTTGTAACATCTTGAAGAGCCTAGAGATCTAAAATTTTATCTCAGGCTAAGTTCAAAACTCTGTTATTTGTTACCTAAGAAAATAGAATTTAGTCTGTGAATTCAATGGTATATCAAGAACCAAAACCAGTATGCAAAATGATTATCAGTATTTTGTTCAGATAAGAAATGTCATGTTGTTAAACAGTTTTCAGCAAAACAATTGAGACAATCTGTTAAGCCTGAGCTGCTCTAAACTGCACAATGGGATGAGGCTTTATGTTCCCACGGTTATCTTTTCTACTAGCTACAATGTACAAATGAATTTTACACAATTCACGTACTCAGTACCTCTGCATTGTGACACATTATACTACTTATACAGTTGGATTTTATTTTTTACCATCCCAAGAAAAATGGCTCGTCGTTTAAGGGTAAGGACTGCAAATGCCTTGGATGAGAATCCCTAACATGAGTAAACTTCCACCAAGAGTGAAGGGGAGTCGCCAGCTATTTGCAATTCTAGGCTTAGGAATCAGGAGGTGTGCCCCATCGAAGGGAAGGACCAAACCTCCTGATTCGATGAGCATATCTTCCGATTCCTAATAACTACCTTAGGATGCTAGGAAGAAACAAACAAAAATACAAAAAAGATTCGAAGATGTTTTTTGACCGAACATGAACACGCGCTAGCATGTTGGGTAATGCATGTCTTAAGCAGAAGTCTAGGTTACAGTAATTTGTTAGAGAGGCGAGCAAGACAAAATCTTTGAATGAGTGAGGTTAAAAAAGAGCATGCGCATAAAGCTTGATCATTATTACGCATGCTCTTTGACTTCACTACGGAGATTGCCTCGCACATTCCGCTCGTTTGTCACCCAAACAACGATAATTTGGCGCATCAGTTTAGCGTAGCGCATTGCATAATGTAATTGACTATTATTGATAACACGTATCTTCATCTATCTTCGTCACTTTTACAGCAAAATTGATTTCAGACCCGCTTATCTGGTTTCATCGCTGAAAAGCCCCTTATGACATTCTAAAAACTGATGTTTGCAATCATCATCAAGAAAATGCTGTAAACGTTGCTTGTGAATTGCACAATTTATTGAATTGAAATGATTGTTGCTAATTCAGTTTTTTTGTATGGTACTGACCCGTACCAATCGCCGAAAGCTAAATTATTTATGCTTTTATTCATGTCTTGGGTTTACAAAAAAATAGCAGAGAGATCCGTGAATGCACTCGGCCGAAGTTTAGATACGATAACAGGTCTTACATGAAAGCAAGAGCTGCAAACAACATATAACTTGCTACAAAAGCTACACGAGAGCACAGACTAGAAGAAGGCCTGCATTCGCTATTAAATATTATCTGTAACTAGGCATTTTCAAATTGCAGTCGCTGGGGTCTATGAGGCCATGAAGATCCAGAAAAAGATCGGTATTCTTGCCTGTGAAGATGCACCAGGGTGGGGAGGGGAACAGGGAATCAGCAATTACATCACGAAACAGTTTGGAAGAATTGAAGATGGCGTTGCTACCGAATTCGTGCATTTTCATGCAGTCACTGGCCAGCTACCTCAAGAAGATGAGATCAAAAGCTTCGATGGATTCGTTATCTCTGGATCGCATTATTCTGTAAACGATAGACACAATTGGATCGACAACCTTATTAATTTTGTAAGGTCGTTGTATGACCTTCCTAATAGGCCCAAATTGTTTGGTATATGTTTTGGACACCAACTAATTGCCAAAGCTCTTGGTGGCAAGGTGGAAAACAATTCATCAAAAAGGTTTGTCTGGGGTACGGAAAAAATTGAGTTGGCAGCACCACTTCGAGTAAATTCCTTGTTAAGCAGAGCGTTCGGAGAGAGACGCGGGCATTTCAAAATTGCTCAGTCACACGGCGAATGGGTGTCGGTTCTTCCGAAGGAAGCAGTGTGCATCGGAAGATCATCTTCTTGTGAACATGAAGTTTTGATGTATGGTGAAACAATAATGAGCACACAAGGACATCCAGAGCTTGTTAAAGAAGCTTTGGTGGGTAACATCTTGCCAAGGCTGCTTGACAAAGGGATTTTGAATGCAGAAGAAGAAAGAGTGGCATTGCAGTCGCTTAGTGATGAAGATCAGTACAAACTCATTCAGTTTGTAAAGATGTTTTTGGTAGCCAATTGACATTGTTATGTGCTTTCTAGATCTCGACAGATATGATAAGAATAAGGAATTTATTCTACAAGTAAAACCTTAGAGATGTTTACCAAGTTTCTAGAATTTAAGAAATGTTAGAGTAAGATTGTGATTTAAATAGTTAAAGATTACAGCTTTATTGCGATGTGTTGATTGACAAGAGCTGTAACTTCATATGCTTGTTATATTTCCATCAGAAAAACCCTCTCGTAGCTCAGAGGTGATAAAACACTTTCGTTATTTAGAATCATTGTCTGAAAATCTCAAACATTACGGCGATGATGCATCAGAACTGTGACGTCTATCATTGTGACGTCAAGTTTACGTCACTATGTCTGCGGAACCGATAAGTCTTGGTCCGTTATTCAATTCAATAATCCAAATGCATCCACTCATGACTGAAAATTGTGTAAAATATTGAAAGTAAATAGCGACTTTGAATAAACAGGCTCAATTCCACCAGTTAAGCAACAAAAGGCTATTACTAGATTCGTTGGAGAGGTCCTTTAACAAAGTTAAAACAGCGACTTAGTATTGAAAATTCACTTAGTATAAATTTGTATCCTTTTGTCAGCTCGTGACCAGCACCTCTTGTGTTGGTTTATGATGAGCTTCCTATCAAATGTCATACACCCTTTGGATAATAGCTCTTGTTTCTTTACTAAATTACTGAAAATTCTTGAACAGACAAATTAATGAAGAAATTTCACTTTCGGTACTCGATTTTGGAAGAATTCTTGCAGCATAGGCGCCGACCATTAGTTTTCCCGGGGAAGCCTCAAAACTTGAAGTGGGAATATTGTCACGAAAGATAGGTTCATATCGTTTGAAAGCTGCTCGTGATGAATTCCAATCTCAATGATTGACAATTAAAAAAGAATCAAAATTATCTTATTTGATTTAAGCACCTTTTTTATTTATTCCAAAAATCTGTTCTCCATCAAAAAGCTGTGAGGGGTGGTTGAGCCCTCCTGAAGGCAAACGACATACATACATACTAAAGAGGCTTGAAACATTTTTCAATGAAAAGTGACCAATCAGTAAACGTGATTTCACTCACACCCTTTTTGATTGGCTACCATTGATTGACAGATGGCAAAAGCCGCTTTCATATCTGTCTATTGCATAAAATTCCTAATCCCTTTTTTGCGCAAATTTAATAAAAACTTCAGCTTCAAATCTATTTTAGAATTCATTTTCTGTCGGTCTAAATTGACATTGGCTACAATTCTTTAAATGGCACGAAAACCAGAATAAGGAATTTGAATGAAATTAATCCTATTTCTATTGAAATATTTCTATTCATATTTCATCAAGTCACCAATTTTGTGAACAACTTTGCCAAAGTTCAGAAAGGTCGTCTGCTGGCACTTGGTAGAAGAGCGACTCTGATTAAAAAATGAAACTGGCATGCCTAGGGTGTCAAATGCTAAAATCTAAAGGGCTGGTTAGTAAAATGGAACTCTCGGTATTGAAAAAGTTTGTACCATATGGGGCATTGACGGAATATATGGGAACGGAGGCAAATGTCAGCCCAGTTCCAAATAATGAAAAATTAAGCAAGAAAATAAGATTTTTAATATAGAAACAGATGGAAAAAGTTTCTGAAACGAAACAATGGGAACTTTATGCACATTAGACAGCACTCAAACAAAGTGAATTTCCACCACAGACATTTGGAAAGTCGAAAGTATGCATGTAGTGACGCAGAGAGCACTACAGAAATGGGAGGCAAACAAAGAAACCACTTAAACTCATCAGAGATGTCGAATGCTACGCTTATGCAAGAAGCAAAGAAATACTTGTTAGTCTCTAGCAAGCATATTTGGTTTATAGTGTGATTTTACTTAAGATTAAATCAATGAAGTGAAATTGAGAGAGAAAGTTATATTGTACAAAGAATTTACTCAGTAGAGAATTTGAAGTTGAAATGAATAGTCTAAGTAACGTTTTTGATTATTTAGAAATTCTAATGGTTTCTCGTGCAGCATGATCTTATCGTTGTGGAGAAGTTTCCATAAAGATCTCACTACACAGACAGATGATGATAGCTCGATAGCTGTTCAAATCGACAGGGTTGTCTTTGCAACGAGCCTGCCTTGCCATGCAGCAGTTAAAGAATTTTATAGTTTACAGTCTAGAGCCTTTTTGACATACTAACTAGGGGCAGTTGCCCCTCCAGCCCCAGTGACCCTACATCATTCATACAATAGAGTATTGCCCTCCTCTTTATATACACAAAGGCTTGCTTCCAAAGCTGGTTTCTCTATGAAAAGGCTACGTTATTAGTGAATCGCCCTTTCATTTTTAAATCCATACGGTACTAGGTTTCCTCTGTATCTTCAAGCACCATGCCAGTTGCACTCGATGACAGTTTGATCAGCCCAGTCTACTCATACCCTGATCGTCTGGGCAAGGACGTAATGGCAAAGAGCACAATCTCATTTTGCGGCAAAAGATATTCGATTTTAAGAACAACATCCCCTCTTTTTAAACGGATGCAGCATTAAAGGACAATGAAATAAGATGACGATTATTTTATTTTTGAAACCTAAACCCCCCACCCCACCCCTTCATTTAGTTCATTTTCGAAATAACGGACAATCACTGCCAAAAGTACTTGGAACACCAAGTAATTTGCGTTGTTTTTTATATTTTTCAATTCTTTTCCCGGATACTGCTATTTCCGCACCCTCGTCCCCCCCGAAGCAATGTTGATAGTTTAGTGAAATATCATAAAAGAATATCGCAAAAGAAAGTGCTCCCCAAAGTCCCAGCCCATTTCAAAGTAAACCAGCATTTTTCCATGGGGGAGAGGGGGATGACTGATTTTGACCTTGGAAACTGACGTCATTGTTCCAAGACTTTTGACAGGCATTGGAGAAAAGATTCATTGGAGTTTTTAAGAGCTTTTTGGGCAGGAACAAAGTATAGAGGTACCAAAAAAGGGTCTTCTTTGTTTCCATTTCAACCATTTTCATTGAAGTGAGCATTACACTAAAAATAAATATACATGGTTGATGTTGGTCAGTAGAATCCGAAAATATACCACTAGCTGATGAATGAGTTTAAAGTGACAGCCCTTTTGCTTTAGACACCCGATGAACATAGCTGTGTGGGGAGCAGAGGGCTATTACCCCCAAATAATTGCCACAGTACACGAATTGAGAAGCAACAGAGTGGGCTATCCGGACAGCATGAATTTCATAGGACACTGGTAGACTCACATTCCCCTTCTTCTGAGCTAAGGGGCCACAGCCTTAAAAGCAATAAAGACATACAAAATCAGGAAAAGCCACTTTTTACTTCTATCAACAGTGATTAGATACAGCGTTCACCATATCTAATGTATGGATGTATTTGCACGTGCTGATATAAGCTGCTTTTCCTTTATATAAATATTGAAGAAAGTTGCAGAAATGAATGACTTTGAGAAGGTGCAAAACAGCATGTCCAAGGCAATCTATTTTTACAACTGTAGCAGCACAACCAATATACAACAGGTTTCGCGGGAAAACTGCGGGGTACCCGCGAAATGTAATATATGTGACCCTACCTGCCACAACCAGCATGTGAAGATTTTCTTTGTAAAATGCATTCCAATGGACATGTAAGATCGACAAATAGCAAAAGATCAATTAAAAGTTAAGAGAAATAACGAAAGAAAAAGATGCAATGACGGAGATTGACGTAAGTTTCTAGATGTATGAAAGAAAATTTATACAAAATAATTTTGTTCTTCCTTCTATAGTTGAATTATATTTCATAGCAGTCACTGTCAAAAGAAATGATCAGGGAATGATCTTTAAAACTAGCTATTAAGCGAAAATCCTGTATTGAGGTTTGGAATATCAACTGAATATAAGCCAAAAGAGACGCGGAAAGGGTAGGATCTAGTCATAGATCGTGATACTTGTTATTATTGCTTCATAGTGATAATAAATTGGTATTGGTATTATCAGTGACGCAATACGTTGATCGCTTGATCATCGTGGCAAGCTTTTCATCCCAAGAATTCATTTAAACGCCTTCATTAAATTTTTATTGTTAGGCCTATAGCGAGGCTTGTTTATTTTAAAGTTATTGGAATTTTATTGCTTGTTTTTGGGTTTTTTCATGGAAAGTATACATTCGATTTGAGAACACATTTTAAACTTTGTTTCTTTCGACCAACTCTCTATCGAAGCAAAGTCAAATGACATTGCCCATAATAAAATGCTATAAGATCATACAAATTGGAGCCCAAGCAAAAGTATTTTTTCTTAGGCTTTTGCTTGCCAATAAACCACGCAAGAGGTAAAGAAACAATCAATGTTTAATTATTTGTTGCGCTTTTCAACTTTTTTTCGACAATGCTTAAAGTACCTATGAAATGAAATTTGACAAGTTTAGATAAAGACACACTTTTTATAAGCAAAATTTGCTGATTTCAATGATATATGTTGAGGTAATTTTTTTCTTGCGGAACCGTCCAAAAATTCAGGTTGAATATCCCATTTTCACGTTTTCGACTGTGACAAAGTGCCGTTATCTGTGACGTCCCAAAGATTGCAAACACGGAAGCAGCTGACGTTGAACTATCCAATCTTTTTTAGCGCATAAAACTGTCCTTCTTTGCAAAGTTTCATACTGTTGTACCAAAGTACGACTGAAATACGATAATACCGTCTATTAAGTAAGATCTTGGGCGGTGTACCCCAGTCTAAAAATAGAACAAGGGGGCAATTTTCAGATTGACTCTTTATCCTATCATTTTCTGCGTATCAGATTGTTGTCTATTACAATGTTTCTTGCTACTGTACCTTCCTTTGGCAGATATATCAAAATAACATCGTTAGTGGAGTAATGCGGTCTTGAGCCAAGAACCCCAGTCTAAAAATAGAAAAAAGGGCAATTTTCAGTTATGTTCTATACCCTAACTTTTGTACCGTATCAAACTGCCCCATGTTTTGTTCTACTATATCTACTTTCAGGAGAGATATTGTAATAATGCCGTTAGGGGCTTGGGGCAAAGAGCCTCTGTCTAAAAATAGCTAAAGGGGGCAATCAGTTAGGTTCCATATCCTATCTTTTTCAGCGTATCAAACTACCCCTTTTTGCAAAATTTCATGCTGGTATCACAATTTGCAGAATTGTTTGACTAACAGCCCTGACTAAGTGGTATGGTGTGTTTACTGTGAACTGCAAACCTTGTGACGTCATTGATTCTTATGCTTTGTCACTCGCACACATTGTTTTTAAAACCCCAAAAACAAACTTTCCCGTGCAAATTTTCGAGTCAATTTTCGTTTTTTTTTGCAACAACATATGGAAGTTTCAATTTCTTTCAAAAAAACTATATGTGCACTACACCCAAACGTACTGGCTGAAAAATTCTACCTGTATTAATATCAAGCAAGAATTGTCAATTACTCGAAACATCCACTCAATCTGCAGTTTCGAGAAGAAGCTGGATTATACCCATATTCGGTAAATTTAGGGGTTTGATAACTAGCTTCACATATGTCCTGCAAAGCAACCTTTTAAAAGCTGGGTTACGAACGGGCCATTGTCTACCTTTCAAGAGTGGAATTTTAAGGTACAATAAATGCTTGCAGTGAAAGCAAATTTTGCCTAATATTTGTAGAGCAATGATTTTGGAATGCAGACTGATGCTTTCCCTCTTCGGGTGCAGAGAATGACGAGTTATTCTTGATTACGCACGTTAGTAAGGTTGAAAGCCAATCGATCTTCTTAAATTTAAACACCCTACCCTCCATTGATACCCGAAGAGCAAAGAACGGTCACATAGAAAGTGCAAAGATATTCTCTGGTCTTTTAGGCTTCTTCCTGTTTTATCAGGTCACGTTGAATTACGAGCTTAACTCCAATTCTAATTTACCCAAGCTTAGTATTTTTATTAGATATATAGTCAGTAATCATATCAGGCAATCCAGCAGTATAGTGCTATCAGAATTACAATGGGGGCTTTTGCGCAAAATGTTACAGACAACAATAGCACAATTAGTGAGCATTAACAAAGCCCATAGCACTACATGAGGCCAATGATTTATTTAAATCCCTAGAACCAAGAGGACTGGTATAGGGGTACAAAAGAAGCCTACCACATATTGAGCAAAGTTAGAAGATGCACAACATTTCAAATCCAGCTTACCTTTGTGAAAAAAGTGTGTCAAAGCAATTACGGGTCCCAGCTAAGGTGGTGGAGACAACGCAACTACGCTTCGATATTAGAGTATCGAAGTGTAACGTCAACAAATAATTTCTTAATTTTGGCCACATAATCTGAAAAAACGGCATAAAATACCTATCAACATGCGAAATCAGCTAGATATGTCTAGAATCAGATGAGATATGGCCAGTGAATGAATTGAAACGAGCTAACAGATTACTGGAACCAAGATCAGATTACAATGAAATGATGGGGAAGATATCGTGCTAATGTGGCCAAATCTCAGCCAGTTTTTAACACACTCTACTGATTTTGCACATTTAGAAGTGTTTTATAATGCTTTTTGGTTTTCAATTTCAAAACTGCAAAATTATAAAATTAGATTTGTGTAACCTCATCACTTCGGTACTATTGTAAGAGCAAGTAATCTAGTCCCTTTTACATTTTCAATTTCAAGATCGTGATGCATTTTAAGGGATAGAGTGGACAACAGATTTGTTTACAATTTCCACTTACATCCGTTACAGATATAGCGTCAGAATGGGCAAATACACAATGACACACTGACCACACGGGTAAAGATAATTCCTACTCAAGAGATTTTGGCAGTTTTTCTTATGGTATCAGGCCTGTCTTTGTATTCAAAAGAAATTTCAGAAGGATAAGTGCAATTTGCGAGCCTTGTGGAACAACAATCAAAGAAAAATGATGTTCACCAAGTAGCAGTTGGTATACCAAGAAAACCAAAAATGCAACGCAAAATGCATCTTCTTAAAGTTTTGGACAAAACTAATGCTATTTTACCAATTGGATTGGGCTGGGACAGTTGCAGTTTATTTTTAAACTTTCCACTTCAAATCAGAGGCTTTCGTATCTTAAACCGAACTTGAGGTAATAAATAGGACGTAGCTTAAAAAGGGGCGACAAGTTTGAAAAATATGTGCAAACCATCTGAATAGCTAAAGTATCTTAAGAACTAATTGTGTCTCAGCCACAAATTGAACACAAGTCTTGAACTGTTATTGAGGTCAAATTTTTGCGTACGAATGTATGGCAAGCCGTAGTGGACAAAAGGTTGTTGAAAAAGAAACCATACGTTGAGATTTATAGCACAAGGGTCCAGAACTATTGACATGTGGTTGAAATCATGATTGTTAGTGATCAATTCTTGAAGTGTTGCTTCAGTTCTCCTCCAGTAGCCTTGAGTTTCAAATCATGGTGTCTGAGTTCTTCGAATTTGTAATGTCCGGACATTTCAATTTCGAAAAAACTCGGACACTATAAGTTCGAAAAATCTCGGACAGTTCAATTTCGAAAAATCTCGGACACTACAAATTCGAAGAATCTCAGACACTTCAATTTCGAAAAATCTCGGACACTACAAATTCGAATAATCTCGGACACTTCAATTTCGAAAAATCTCGGACACTACAAATTCGAAGAACTCATAACACCACCGCAGTTCTACGAAAATTTACTAAAATGTAACGTGGAAGATTGGCTTGGAGAGTGCAGACATTAAAAAATTAACAGTAGGATCCTTCAACCTTGATGTGAAAGATGTCCCTTTTGACATAAACGGATCAAATTATTTAGGTACAAAACTCTATATGTCTTAAAAAAATGAGCTAAAAACAAGTAGATAATTTAAGTGTAAAATTGTCCTTAGATATATCATAAACAGTGGCGTAACGAAGTTTAGGGCGCCTTAGTTCAATGAAAATATTTATCCATCTTTACAACGTAGCTGAAGTTCAGAATGTTTTTTAACCATATACCTAGTTTCCCTCAAGTTAATGAAAAAATAGTCATTTATACACCTTTCTTTTGCGTCGACGAGCTCTAAACTATTGGATTAGACCTTCTTGCAGTCCATAAAGGCCCCAGGTGCCTCCGTTACTCCACTGATTATTATCAGACATCTGGTTATAAACTGTATTTATATGGGTTTGAATCAAGAATAGTTTTTAAAAACGGCTTGTACTTTGGGTAAAATTCCTCTCTTATTTGCGATCAATAACATAAAAATATAAGAATCAACATAGCCATGGAAAAGATCAGGGCAGAAACAGAAAGCTGTTTGTAAAAATGTATTTTGTATCACTTTTTGTGTTTAGAGAAAGTAACTGAATTTCCAAAAATCAACATAGCCATGGAAATTGTTTTCTGGGTCTTAATTATTTGACTACTTTTTGAAATTCGTTTTATATAGGCGATCAACTGAGCCATCCAAAATGCTGTGTCAGGTTATTGCAGTCATCATTGCGAGCCTTCTGGTTCAACCCGTCTCGTCTCAGGGCAAGTACACAATCTGCAACCCAAATTTTGAATTCTGTGAATATTGGTTGGTACTAGAAGAAAGACTGACAATGGTGCACAACTCTGACCTGGTTTATGGTCATGGGGGTTTTCTCTATAAATATCACGATCATTGGACAAACGCAACCAGCACTGTGCCTCCTGATGAGGTCATCATCACTGATGGAAATCAACGAATGGTATTGGCCTTCAACAACTCCGTTCCGGGTCCGCCTATTATCATTTACGAGGGGCAAACTGTAAGTAATCTGTTCTGGTTTTTGGCTATGACATATTTCTAAATATTATAGTTATATGCACTGCTTATCAAAAACAGCCTATTCCTCTCCGCTGCGCTGCATTCACATCCATTCCACATCAACCATCAACCAAAAATTTTTAGTTCATATACTTTTGCTCTAGGGCCCCGTATGCCGGGGCGAAATATTAGCCATCACTGATTTGTGTGTTTGTTGTTGTTTATCCTCGTCGCGTTGCGGTGTTCCTTATATACTACTCCGGTACACTGACGGAACTTTCAGAAAGAAGCTTGCAGCTCTGTCATTTTATTCTCCTAAATTTACTTGCTCACTAAATTTAAATCCATTTTTTCATTATTCAACTGTTTTGCCTTGAATTGTTTTGTTTTCCTCTGACCAAAAAAGATTACAATTTTACCGGCCTCTGGGTGAATTAATTCAAAATATTTTCCATGAACCGTATTGCTTTCTGATAAGTACAATGTGAATTTCTATAGCAAAAATTTGTATGATATTCTCAAAAAAACTCTTTTTTATCTCCAGCGCATTGAAATTGACCCTTTGAATCTAACAAAATACAGTGATAAGATAATTTCTAAATCTCTAAGAGCCAGCCCAAGATCTTTGTGTTAGATCTTGTGTAGACATAATATATGCCGGGGCGAAATATTAGCCATCACTGATTTGTGTGTTTGTTGTTGTTTATCTTCGTCGCGTTGCGGTGTTCCTTATATACTACTCCGGTACACTGACGGAACTTTCAGAAAGAAGCTTGCAGCTCTGTCATTTTATTCTCCTAAATTTACTTGCTCACTAAATTTAAATCCATTTTTTCATTATTCAACTGTTTTGCCTTGAATTGTTTTGTTTTCCTCTGACCAAAAAAGATTACAATTTTACCGGCCTCTGGGTGAATTAATTCAAAATATTTTCCATGAACCGTATTGCTTTCTGATAAGTACAATGTGAATTTCTATAGCAAAAATTTGTATGATATTCTCAAAAAAACTCTTTTTTATCTCCAGCGCATTGAAATTGACCCTTTGAATCTAACAAAATACAGTGATAAGATAATTTCTAAATCTCTAAGAGCCAGCCCAAGATCTTTGTGTTAGATCTTGTGTAGACATAATATATGCCGGGGCGAAATATTAGCCATCACTGATTTGTGTGTTTGTTGTTGTTTATCTTCGTCGCGTTGCGGTGTTCCTTATATACTACTCCGGTACACTGACGGAACTTTCAGAAAGAAGCTTGCAGCTCTGTCATTTTATTCTCCTAAATTTACTTGCTCACTAAATTTAAATCCATTTTTTCATTATTCAACTGTTTTGCCTTGAATTGTTTTGTTTTCCTCTGACCAAAAAAGATTACAATTTTACCGGCCTCTGGGTGAATTAATTCAAAATATTTTCCATGAACCGTATTGCTTTCTGATAAGTACAATGTGAATTTCTATAGCAAAAATTTGTATGATATTCTCAAAAAAACTCTTTTTTATCTCCAGCGCATTGAAATTGACCCTTTGAATCTAACAAAATACAGTGATAAGATAATTTCTAAATCTCTAAGAGCCAGCCCAAGATCTTTGTGTTAGATCTTGTGTAGACATAATAAAGTCGGACTTTATTTTGAAAACATCGCAGAAATCCAAGATTCTAAGCCGCTTAATCGCAGTAACAATTTGCATTTAAAACCAATATCTGAGAATTTTCGAATAAAGTATTCTAACCGAAAAACTGTAAAGCATTTTTAGCTAGAGCCAAAAACTTTTTGATTAATCTCCAAAATTTCTAAAATCAAATCTATAAGAAAAGCGAAGGTTATGTTTTCAATCTCTACTTAAAAATATCCACTATCCTTCTTTGTAACTTCATTCGACATAACTGCAACTTCATTCCACTGCCAATACTTCAAAAATCACCAAAATCATCGACATGGATTTGAACAAATGAAGGTTGCATTCAAGTTCTGTTTCGACTTGAAAAGTCCCCCCAGTTACTCTTTCAGGTTATCTTCAATGTATTCTTCACGTCAAACAAGGCTCAGAATAGCCCTCGGGGCAGGGTAGTAAATTGCCTGGGAACCCCTTCTAACACTCTCAAGATGCTTTCCCCTTTGTTTTCAGCTCTTGCATTTCTTCATACCCTTTCAACCAATCAGGTTTCCTTTCAAAGCATTTACAAGAAGACATCAAGACACAGGTCCCTTTGACTGACAAAAAATCTAAACAAATTTTGCTGTCAAACTTTTATATCTCATCTTCCTGGCAATATAAATTTTTCCTCTTTTGAATAATAAACTGTCCCTTCACGATAATCCATACTTTACGGTTAATTTTTTGTCATTCCATCTTTCAATGGATCAGGGAATACACCTCCAAAGTTATCATACACTTCTATGAACTGAACTACAGACCAAGTAATCAATTAAAATGCCTACTGGATCCTAATGCCTACTCCATAGAGACAAAGTGACGTCATGCGTCATAGAGAAATGACATCCACTGCTAAATACGATAACCACCACTGCACAAAACCATTCACATTTATCTGTTTTTCGGGGGTGTTTGTCGTAACAGGAACACCCAGAATTGTAGCTCAACGAGTCAAGTTGCAACAAAATTGCGAATCTTATAATGCAACAAAATAAGCTGTCTGACTCTAACTGTATTATCTCAAACATCTGTTTCTTTTTGTTTTCAGGTTGTAGTTCATGTCAAAAACAAGTTTTTAAGCGATAGTGCTGCTATACACTGGCATGGTATTCACCAAAAGGGCACACCTTGGATGGATGGAGTGGCCTACATAACACAGTGTCCCATTGGACCTGGACAGACATTCACATACAAGTTCAAGGTACAATTCATTTTTTGAGTTTTGCTAATTCAATTCAGTCATAGTTCTACAAGTTGCTGTAGCTCTATCTTTCTAGCAGAAAAAGGCTGAAACTCCTTGATTATAGGAAAGTTCTATGCACACTTTCTAATCTACCTTATAAAATGGTGCAAAACGTTGAGAATCTAAGAAACCCAAGGAAAGGATAGATTTCTGTTGACAATATTTGAAGGTTGGAGAAAACGTCCTAAATTTGGAACTTTAGAACATCTTGAGGTAAACCCACTTTTATTTTCCAGTTGCCTAAGGGAGAAATGAATAGAATAGAATGGAGCTACCAACACAAAAGCTCGATTATAAAAACCTTACTAAACACGCAATCAATTGTTGTACCCAATTAAACATAATGATATAGGAGCCGAATAATGTAACCTTTTGAATATAATATTTGTTGTGGCTGTTCATAACACGACAAAGAATGAAAAATACCCATGTTACATTCAGCTTATGCCATTTGGCGTAAGTTTTTAAGTGAATGGTTTTTGTTGTGTTGATAGGCTGAGCCTAAAGGAACATATTGGTACCACTCTCATGTTGGTGCTCAACGAACAAATGGAGCTTATGGTGCATTTATTGTGAAAGAAAGACCAAAGGACGGAATTATCGAGCCTCGTGACATGGTCATGACAGTTGGAGATTGGCATCACCATGATTCATCAGAGGTGAGCAAGTTTAAAGAAGCGGCCTACCAAAACATTTCATACGTCTTCTTAAAATTTACGTACTGTAGCTACAGTAGTCATAAATAATCGTGTGTGCTTTGAATTTAACGAATTTATTGAAAGTAGCAAGGACGCTGGAGCAAACTTTATTGTGAAGGGGCTAGCGAAAGTAGTGAAGCTTCCAAGTATCGTTTCTTGTTCCAACAAGCCTAGCCCACACAGTAGATTGTTGTCTCAAAGGAAGAGGATTTTTTCTTTCTCTAATGAGCCTGTGTCCTCACACAGGAATGATCTCGGATTGCCCCCTTTTTTGCTATGGTTTTCCAGTGAACGATGTGCTATCTTCTTTGGCGGGACAGAGCTCAAACAAAGTCAAGTAGACGAAAAATATACATTTGATTGGTTTTGAGAGTGAAAAGTCTGTCATTTGTACGCTTGTCTCCGCGCAAAAGACCAAAGACAAATGGCAGTATAAAAAGGGATTCGGAGCTTGATTAAGGCCACGGAAAAATAGTTTTATATCATGTCCTTTTTACAAAGTAATAAACATAAATTTCAAAACAAAATTGCATCCATTTTTAAAGGAATCAATGGGACATATTTTGATAGAGTAGGGCCCTCTTTTTTAAAGCTGCAACTTTTTGCTTCCATTGCATCTAAAATTTTAGCTGGACAAAAAATAACTAACTGAAAAAATAAGAATGTTTGAAAATATGCTTATCTTTAGAGCATAGGTGATGATAAAGATTTTACAAAATTTTCAGATTCTCTGAAAGATTGATATCGTGAAGTTTAATGGTTAAAAATACATACAATTACCAATATTTTAAGTAAAAAGGGCTTAGCAACAGAATTTTGTACCTTTTTTGAAATTGGCAGTGAACAGAGATTTTGTATGCAACAGATCTGCCCAAAATGGATATCATTATTAACAATACGTTTTGAAACCCATTTGGTTGATACACACATCTATTTATTTAGCATAGAAAATAAATATTAGGGAAATGTTTGCTACGCAATGTTCTTACATATGCTGCAAAAGGCGTGGCAGGCAAGAAATCAGTACATGCTGCCTTGAAGTTACTGTCATACCCATTTTTCTGAACAAGTAATCAGTAGTACCATGAATATAGGGTCTCTCTTGCTCTGTACGTCCCTATAATTGCATGATATTTTTACATTTCAGGTCTATGTTAGAATGGTGTACGGAAATTTCATTGATAATAAAAAATACAAAACGACCACTACACTCGACGGTGGAAAATTCAGTGGGGTGCCGTGGGTGTCTGGAATGATTGAAGGGAGGGGCAGATACTATGACCCTGAAACAGGTAAATGATTTTCTATTTGTTAGATTTAAAAGGAAGTTCTCTTTTATTTTATCAAAGAAGTGGCATATGACTTTTAGGTTTGAAGGCCTTTAGTGTAAATCATATTTTTCTAGCGCTTTACGTGATAACTTCATATTTGTGAACTGTGATTGCCTCAACTACTAGATTCTATCCTAAGAAAAGTACGAAATCTCCATTGCATGGTGACGTTTGTTTTGTAAAAGATATGTGTACGTTTTTTGTATAAATTGAGCTCTGCAATGTTTCAAAAAGAGAATAAGAGCTGGTTAAATCCAGTGCATTTTCTACTTCTCTGCATATTTCCGTATAATGTATCTAAATAACCATCATGTGCAATATACTAAGATTAAAATTTGAAACTGCACATGCAAATTTATATTTTTATATACCTTTAATTAAGCTCAGGTATGCAAATCTCATGACAGACATGATTGAAGTTTATAATCAAACTGCAAAAGAAGTGCTCTCTCTGTAAATGTTCCAACTTTTGTTTTCATTAGCAGAATCGGTAAAGTCCACGCACGACTGTACAACACTAATTATGTATGCGGCCCTTGAGTATTGGCGAAGTGGTGTCAAATACTTTAGCCTAAATACTATAGGAAAATGGAAGCAAAGCTCTTTTTAGTATACAACATAGAATTAAATATCTTTTTTTACTGTCAGAATTTACAAGAATGAATTTACCCTCGCCCCCACTCAAAACAAAATCTTTACATTGTTGAAAAAACCGCGAAGGAAATTATTTAAAAAACTAGAGGCTCAAGACCCCAATTCCCCCACTAGGGGCCCATGACGTTTTTTACTCTTGAGATGCCGTGATTATGTTAGGTTTTCTCCATTCAATCAGTAGCAGTTTAAAATAAATTCGTATTTTTTCAGGCACTTAATGACATAAATTTTGAAAAACAACATAACTTTGTGCCACATACCTGGTGTTGTTAAAGCTGGAACATATCTTGCATTGGTTTGATGACACGTGATCTGACCCTATAGATGGAACAAATATCAGTTACCATCGAGATATTTTCTGTATTTTTAGCAATATCATCTATGCTTGTTCCTAAATAGCTGGTAGATATAAGGCGATGAAATGCAAGGTGTTGAAATTAATGCTTTAACTAGTGAGATTACCATTAACCATATCAATATTTTCAACTATTTAAGCAGCAACAAAATTTTACGTTTTGATTTCTTACAAGCAATTTATGTTATGCTTAGATATTTAAAATTGTTGGCAAGTTTTTTATCTTGATCATTAAAAGAAGGTCAATAGATTTTTCAGACCAAAAAGAAACCCAAGTTACTCTCAAAGTCCAGTTTCTTTATTTTTTCCGGACAAAAGCCCTTTAGATCTAAATAAATGCCTCAGAAAAGCGCTGAAAAAAGGGGGGTTTGGGTATTGCAATTAGGTATTTCTTCGTGTTATTGCCTTTCCTTTACGTTCATTGACTGGGTGAACGCAATGTATTCTGGGTCCTGCTTATACTATTAATGACATAACTATTCTAGCCTTAATAGATGATAGCCATAAAACAGAAAGAATGTTTATGGCTTGTTGGATTTCTCTGCATTGAAAGTTTATTATCAAATGTGATTTTAATTTTTTTACCCCAAACAGGTATTCCTAATGAAGTTCCGCTAACTTGGTACAATGTTAGCAAAGGAGAGACAGTACGTTTTCGAGTGATAGGCGTTGGAGCAATATATCCAATGAGAATATCGGTGGATGACCACAATCTGACAGTCATATCTTCAGATGCATTTGACATTGAGCCCATAGTCGTAGAATCTTTCATTATCAACCCAGGAGAGCGATTTGATTTTCTGTTAACAGCCGATCGACCCATTGGCAACTATTGGATTCGTGCAGAGAGCATGGAGGTAGGTTCTGTTTCTTTACGACTATATTTCTACTATGTTTGCGGTAGACATTCTCCAAAATGTCTGACTACTATGACAAGGAGCTTTTTGATGCTATGGAATTCTGTATGCTTTAGCAAGCAGAGACTCTCTCCGACAGGGCCGTCGCTAAGCACTTTCACTTAGGGGGGTGACAGTCACCAATTTGCCAACAAATAAGGGCGTGGCCTAAGATATTTCAATATGGGGGTGCTGCATTTTGACGCAATTGATTTTGTTTATCAGAGAGGATGTTCTCGTTAATCAATCATCGCTTCAATTTTCGAGTGACTGTAGGTACTTAGGTTTCGAAGGCCCTGAAACAAAACCAAAAGACGCGGTCCCCCTGCGAGCGGAGCGAGCAGGAAATTTTTGCGACCACGCCCTTTAGATTGTCTTGCATTTCAGAATATTTCTTGCAGTCATTTCTTGCAATCGTTTAGAACTTTTAACTATTTTTAGGCATGACTACGTTTCATTGATTTCAATCTTAAAATGGAGTTAATCACTCCATAAGGCCCCCTCGACCTCAAAGCCCTGAGGCACTTTGCCCCCTTGCTCCCCTCGGCAGCCCTGCTTACAGTGGCTTCCAGTACCTCTAGGATCAATGTTCAGAGTTTTTCAATAAACTTTGACCCTTCCCTATACCCTAAACCCTAAACTTTAGGTAAAAATTAGGTCGCCCTGGATATTGGACATTAGATTCTAGACTCCGGCTGCCGAAAGGGAGTCATTTAAAGTTTTTGGGGGACATTTGCCCCTCCGTGACACCCATAGCGCTAACTTTACCTGTTTTGAAATGCCGAGGGCTTTTGGGCAATATTTTGAAGTTCACATCCTCATCTTATCCCAATTGATCGCTAAAGCTATTGCTTTGGAAACATTGAAAGCAAAACCCGACAAAACTCTACTTTTAGAAAATTTGGCGCCAAGAATTTTCTTGGGGGGGGGGGAGGGCGTTCTATAGAACTGCTTTTAGAGAAGCTTTGAGTTAGGAATTTTATGATCTATTTAACTTGCAAAAGTTTTATAACCATCTTGCTAGACAACGCATTTTTTTAAACAAAGGTTAGGCAATTAAATTTTCAAACAATCTATTTTCAGAACAATGTTGTCAACCACACGGTCGAGGCTATACTGCATTATAGAGAGGCTGAGAAAAATGAGCCGACATCAAAGCGAGCCAAATGCACCCAAGAAAACATTTGCGTTGTGCTCAATTGCCCTTTTCTCTATTTTCCGACCGGATATTTTACAAAGTGCCTTACATTCCACGACACCAAGGCAAAAGACCCTGAACCGACTCCGGTCTTCGAGGAGGGCGATTCGCAAGAGGTCTTTTTGAATTTTCATTTTCCGGGAGTCAATGTAACACCAGGTGCGGTAAATGGCCGCAGTTTCCAAATGCCGGGAATTTCCTCACTGACCCAGTCCGATCAAATTGCTGAAAACTTCGATTGCAAGAATAAAAACTGCGGCGTTGACAAAGTATGTTTCTGCCACTTTGGACTTGATTTACCATACGACAAGACCATTCAAATGGTTTGGATCAATATGGGTCGAGGAAAGGGCTGGTCGCACCCCGTCCATATTCACGGGCATAGTTTCTACCTGCTGAAAATGGGATACCCAGCGTATGATCAATCAACCGGTCAATTAACTGCGGACAATCTGGACATTGATTGTGGTGGTGATCCCAAAATTAACTTCTGCAATGAAGCAAGGTGGGCTAGACCTGAATGGAGAGGTGGAAATATTCCTGGACTTAATCTGAAAAATCCACCAAGAAAGGATTCAATCATTGTGCCCACTGGTGGGTACGTTGTTTTAAGGATACGGTCTGATAACCCTGGAAAATGGTTCTTGCATTGCCATATTGAAGTGCATGCATTAGATGGTATGGCAATGGTTGTAAACGAGGCAGTAGACCGCAGTCCCAGTCCGCCTAAGGGATTTCCCGTTTGCCAGCACTTTTATAATGATCCGAGCAGAGACTTGCAGTTCATTACAGAAGACGAAGGTAAGATTTTTTGAAATTGTGCTTAGCTACTATGCTTCTTTACTAAGCATTTTATTAAACAAACGCCTTAGAGTTTAAATGAGCAATCGAGAAGATTTGCTATTAAAAAAAATAATTATTTTTTTCCAAACACTCTAAATTCGGCTAGAGCTAGTCACCTTTGAACAGTTACCATTGGAGTGACAGAAGCCGCTTCATATCCTATTTTAAATCTACTTGAAGGATATTTCACAGTTCTCTAAAAATTTTCACAGTTCTCTCATAACATTCGGGAAGATTCCTAAACAACTACAAGGGCATTGATTGCGGCCCTGTTTGATTGAATATGCCATCGGCAAAATTTTTCAAAGCAAAGTCATTCGATGCACTCAATACATGCTATGCACAGAACTGCTTAGATTATACATTGTGACGTCAGCAAGCCCAGTCACTAGGAACGGAAAGTGGCAGGCATTCTAGAAAGCCTAACAACTAAAGAGAGCTTTGCCAGCGAAGAAAATAGCCTGTATTTGGATAAATTCGTAACCTTGGGTTTATCAGACCTGATATCTCAAAATCACGCTTCTAAAACTTTGCTATATTTTGCAACAAAAATTTAAATGCTATGCTGATTGCTTAATGGATGTTAAGAAAACCTACTACTATGTTGACGACTTTATATGTGCCAAAACTTTGTCTCAAAAGTCAAGGTTGCAGAAATGTTAAGTGTGCTATACGCTAGAATACACATTATTTCAATATCTCTAAATTTGGTTATCTTCTGAAATTTTTAGATCACTAGCGATTTTTAAATAACAGTTTAGTTACTTCAAATATAATTACTTTTTAACATTTCTTAAAAGATTGAAACGATTCATCACAGAGATTTCTTTAGACATACAAAGAGAATATCAACAATTTGTTTACAGAGTTAATTGAAAGTTCTTGCTATAAGGACAAAAGTTTCTCGCCAGTGTACTTTCTCTTTATACTTAAATTTAATTGTTTCTGTAATCACTCTTTGCATCCAATACATAGTCGATATGGTACACAAAGCAACAGTAGACAAATTTCCTTTTGAAAAGCACCTCTGAAAGTGAAATCGCAACACTTACATTTTTCGCGACTCTAACATAATGTCATAACTCTTTTGTGATGTCGCATGTAGGAGTATTTTTGTAACGTCGCAGCTCTGTCTTAATGTCCCAACTTTTTTGTGATGTCGCAACTTTTACGCATGTGATTTCTCAGCTCGTTTTAGCTAATTTCACTGTTGTACTGCATTCTGTAAACTAGTACGTAACAGTTCACTGATGTACATAATATAATACATAGAAGCTCCGTGAAAACAAGAGTTAATCAAAGTGATGTCATTGTTGCTATATATGGTGTTAATCAATATACTCTAACGTTATCTGGCATTATATAATAAGTACACAAAATCAGTAACATGGTGCCACAAATTGAAACATTGTCTTTTAGTCCTTGTTCATAAAAGGAACGCCAGAGTCGCTAAAGGAAATATGCTCTTTAGCAAGAAATGGCATTTCAAGAGACAGCTGTTTAGATAGCAAAATCTAAGCAGAATTACTAAATGACAGACTCTTTAATTTACAAGGGGTAGTCCATACTCTCTCACACCCCTCCTTAATATGTACTCCGGATTTTGTTACGTTAAATCATAATCATTGATGAATATTTCATAAATAATTTATTTTTATTTTCACACGAGGTTCACTGACAATAGTAACCAAATGCTGAAAATATTCCCCTGAACGTGATAAATATACAGTATAATGACAATTTTCATTCGTATCAGCAGATTCATCAAATGAAACATTCTGGCGTCGACACGTCATCACAATTGTCATAGCATCTACCCTCGGAGTGGTGATCTGCGTCCAGTTTATATTCATATACTTCAGTCTGAGTCGCCAAAAAGAGAGCGAGCTTGAAAAGCCGAAAATGTGCGCAAAACACACAGCTGAGGTTCATTCTACAAAAGGAACCCTTGCGAAGGAAATTGAGGAGGAGATTGGGACTGCGCAGCGGCGGATGAAAAAGAACTGAAGCTAAAGTAGGTTCAGTAGGCCTAGCGCCTTCACGCTAATGATAAAAAGAACTTTATCACAGTAAATAAGAAGACTTTAGACACCATAAAAGATACAGTCCCGGACGAAATGATAGACAGGAAAGCTATATGCTTTATTCATGATAATCAAAACATTTTTCGACAGCTTGATTGATCTAGATTTCTGAAGAAAATTTCAGTAGCCTATTAAATAATCTGCACTGAATAACTAAGCAGAAACTAAATTTATTCAAATTTGAAACTCATTACTGGTGAATCTAATCCCAATCAAGAGCCTTTTTGCTCAAGAATGTTAATATGTCATCTATCATTGGTGCAATTGCATACATTTATGGTAGTCACCATATTCTAAGAAAGGCAAATTATGCCCTCTAGCTGATTTCCATCTCTGGGGATAAAAAGTTTAGCAGATTTATCAGGGACCTGAACGAGTTATTGCTCTTGAATGAATGAACAAATAAACTTCTAATGGTCGTCAGCAGTGGCGGCGCCAAGGGGTTTTTGGGCCCCCATTTTTTGTCAAAACATGGTCGAAATATTTCTTCTAGAAATGGTTTAAAAAGCGCTTGGTAATGATAGATAATATCTCCTAAGAATTAACCTGATACAAAGCACTGAAACGAGGCAAAAGAGGGGTGGTCTCACTGACAAATGATCAAAGGGCACGCCAATTACCCTCCCACTCTTCAGTAGCTTGAGCCGCCACTGGCTGTTAGACAATGCATAAAACAGTTTGAGTTTTATTGTATAGATTTGATAATGTCTTCTTTAGCCTACTAACTTTTCTTGATTTGAACACGGCAAAGACATAGTACCTGCTTAGATAAATTGTTGATAGGCAGAAATTTATTAAAGTCAAGTGTATCAATTATATAGGTCAATAACTGACAAGTTGCTTTTCAAACTGTTTTCTGTTTGTGTAGTTGTTCAAACGAAAGAAGTCAGTAAAAAGAATTTGGTGGCCATCTGGATCTTCTATATGTTTTCAATGAAGACAGCCAAAGAGTAACTGCGTTGAAATTTGCATCGACAGTGGTTCTAAAACTTAAGTTAAGACATTTCATCTGAGAGAACTTTTATCTGACTTAAATAAAGAAATCATTATAAGATGCGTTCCCTACTGGAATGAAGATTTTGCCAAGAAGTCGTTTTAAGTTTTTTCAAAATTAGATCGATTATGATAACTGGATGGATCAGGTCTCGCACAGAGAATTGACACTTTGGAAATTTGAACGTTATAGTGCCTTGAAGGGTCAAAATCTTTAAATAACAAAGAACTTCCAACCTCTTCGAAAAGGCAAATGACTATTTTGACGAGAGAATTTCTAATTGATCCTTGCTTCAACAGACAAATTAAAAACCCGAATTAGAAACCTTGAAAGCTCGGGTATACCAGTTTCTAGACCAATGCGTAGATGATAATTCGATAGCAAACGATTTTTCAAATAGAGAACAGCCTTCGTCCAGTTGCATTAAGTAAAATATGTGGATACATCGGAATAAAATCTTGCATCTGTCACAGCTTATTCATTTAGTGTGAAAGCAAAAGCCAACTTCAGCTCAGCAACTATGCATCAATTCTACATAATTTGGAGAGAGGATAAAGGTTCTCAAGCGATAAATTTTGATAGGATCAAGATTTACAACAAGGTCCAAAAGACAGAGATAAACGCTGATTAAGTTCCCTTGCAAAATCGAAAATTTACATAGACAAAACAAAATAAAAAAGCAACAGAAAACGAGAGATAAGGTTGCTAGAAAAAGATCTTTGATTTCTTATAATTGAAAACAGGATTTTTTAA
Source organism: Rhopilema esculentum (assembly GCF_013076305.1). The sequence goes on along the minus strand of NW_027020174.1, from coordinate 4,392,314 downwards.
TTCTGGCAACACCTGATAACCTTTAAATGTTATTAAGGATATCAACGTCAAAAGAGATTGATGAAATTGTTTTGTTATGGGTTGCGTCACACTTATATGGATGGGTGTGTTATGTAGAATTTAGAAGATAGTCAGACACGTGCTCGTTAGCAATACATCGAGATAAGCTTAACATCCACTAAGCTATCATATTTGCAATACGTTTTCGAACTTCTTGAATAAAATGTCTGCTTTTGTCTAGACATCCCAAGATAAGGAAAGGAACGGGCTTTATAAATCTAAGTTATCTTCTACAAACAAATGTTCAACGGGTTGATAATTATGGTGGCACGTCGTACTTTTCGGTACTTTGCTAAGTCTCGCTAAGATAGAACAATAGCACTTATCGTCTATTATTTTGGTATGTTTTTACAACCGACGATGTCGTTGCTTTTCAGGCTACGTTCACACTACTCCGTATTCGTTTCGCTCCGTTTTCGTTGATGAAAACGATGTCCGTTCATACAATCCGTTTTCATATGAATACGCTGTGAATACGATATGTGTTCACACTACTCCAACAAAAACGCTGTTGGTGGCCTCATTTTTGGAAAGAGGCGTTCACGAATCCTCAACAAATTGGCGTCATTATAAATGAAATTAAATAAAAGTGAATCGTGAAAAACTTTGTTGTAACAGCTACCAGTCCATTGCAGATTCTCAATTTCAAAATTTTTGAGATTTGGTGTGCTACAAAGCACGTAATTTGTTGCCGATGTTAGCGTATTCAAATGTCTCCGTTTTTGGTGTTCACACTGAAAACGGAGCGTATTCAATACGCACAGTATTCGAAAGTATCCGTTTTCATTAGCGTTTTCAAACGACTCCGTTTTAATAGCAGAGTAGTGTGAACGCCAGGCAAAAACGGATTAGTTTGACTCCGTTTTCATTTGAAAACGGAGTAGTGTGAACGGGCCCTTAGACTCAACTCATGTTCTGTTTGTCTGGCTTCAAGATAGATATTGATGTATTTACAAAAGTTGTCTTAGTTACATTGTAATTATAAATAATAAGACAATGCTTTACGAATATCAATAGAAAGTAAATAAAGAAAAATGTATTCCAGATTACGTTGTCTATTCTGACGTGACAGTGCTCGATGTGCCAAAGCACAGAGCAATAGATATAATAAAATAGAATATAGACTAGAAATGAGACATGTTCTTTGTTACTCCGAGTTTCGTGCTTGCGCACTCATCAGACAGACTATAATGAAGAATATTTCTACTACCGCGGTATAAATATACAAAAGGTGTGATAAAGTCTATATTCTATTTTATTATAAAAAACGTATACATTTCTAAATCCATATTAAATGCATTTAGGTGTTGGCTTTGGGGAGGAAGGGGCCCATGCATTGGGTCTGTCCCTTGTCCCTTGGCCGCCCTTGGTGATCGCCGATAACCTTCTTTTTGATTATGCATGAATATCATATCTTGCAGAATACCAATTTTCTCAAACCCTAGCAATTCTGCTGTTTCATATATTAGCAGTTATTTGCCATTTCTGTAGCCTGCTTTCTACCCAACACCCTATTTCGTATACATTACCCTCCAAGAACAACTGGTTTTTCAGAAAGAGTGGTTTTTCGAAATCTGAAAAAATGCAAGATGCCGAAATTGACTAAGTTGTTTCTTTATTTCTAATTACTTTCATAAAATGAGGGAAAGAAAAGCACCCTCTTTACCCCCCAATCCAATCTCGGCTTGCACCCTTCGCTTTCTTCTGAATGGCATAATTAGAAAGCAAGGTCTGAACATATTCCCGAAAATCTCTGAACGCGAGCCTCAAAATTGATCAAAAGTTAAGAACAAGTAAAGAACAAAACAGCTTCCTCTGTCTTTGTTTTAACGTTGCAGTTTTTGTTCTTTCAACCGGGCATGGATGGCCGACAGGGTTGGTACTGATACAGGCAAACTGTTTACTTATTCAACTATTGAAGGTCAAATGAAAATGCATAGGCCTTCGATACATTTATCACTGATAAATTTGATATTTGAGTTTACTGGAACTGTCATTTCCCAAAAGCCCTAATGCTCTAAATACTTGGGTTCGTGTTATTTACATAAACACGTACGTAAGGGAACGTTCAAGAAGCTTTTCATTCTATTTAAGATAGTAAAGCGAGAATACTTACGGCAGCACTAGGAACTTGGCACTATCAGCTATGAGACTATCACCCATCATGAACAAAGCTTTTTCATTGAAACTTCCATTTACTTGATATCGAGAAACGAGCATGTTGGATTTTATAACTGAAGTTTTTCGTCGCGAACTGCTTAATGCTACCTGTACGTCGAAATACTTGAGCAAGTAAACCTGCACCAATGAGGCCATCGCATGTTTAGATTGGTAAGAATTAAGAGTCCCAGTGGAATACAATACATGCATTTGGCAAGTTACAATTCACTGGAGACTACAATTGCAAGTAAAGTGATTTCGACGCATTTCGAGTCTCAAGGCCCAAAAACAGACAGTAAAATTTCTCCCAAAACTCTAGCATATCTTTGAAGTTTTCAAAGCTTTATCTTGCTGAACCGTTTCAACGGATTTGGAAAAAGCGTACAGAAGGATGAAATTTGATATTATGTCATTTCATATGGACTCAATGCTATCAGTGTACTGGCTTTTCCTTCACATAGAATTGTTACCTACACTACATCTGAAATTATCGACTTCTTCCCCTTTTCAGGGGAATTTCTATTGCCTTCTCACAAACTGAAAGTTTGAAAAGAACATCGGACCAAATTCTTATTAAACAGAATAGTGAGAAAAGAACGTAGGCCATTGTCGCAAAAATAGATCAACATTGAGCGTAACTTAAAATTAACATTATATTTTAAATACAAGAGGTCTTTCATCTACAAAGGGCCGCTTAATATATAACTCTATGCGATTATATGCTTGATGCTCTATAGTACCATAACTCTATTTCATTTACAGGGGAGACGGATGCGGATGGAGGGGGGGGGATGGGGGGGGGTTGGAAGGTAGTGGTTGGGAAAATAATTCAAATGCATAGAAAATGCCTTTACTTGGGCCTTTTCAACTAGGAGCCCCTTGGAGCTCCCTTGATACTTTGAGCTTCAAGGGGCTCCTAGTTGTTTGCCACTGAGGAAAAAAGGCGCACATCTTTCTAAGGCGTAGATCATGCGCAAGTTAGAGGCACTCGTATCACGGCCTACCCTGCTCCCCGGATTTATTTTACAACTACCACTGCATAGAATCGAATTCTGATTTACAACAAAAAGTCATTAAGAGTACATTATTTTAACATGTTTATGGTAAAAATATTCATGAGATATTGCCGATTTAAGAAGAGGAATTTGTCACATCACCAAAACGAAAACAGGTGCCATTTGATAAATAGAATTCTACTCTCGACATCTTTTCCTTTCCCTCAGGGCATTTAAATGATGAAATTGTCCTCGGGTTAAATAACATTTCATATTGACTGTAACAATGAAAACAAACGTTGACTTCATATTTGGAAGCAAACCATCACAACCGCTCCAACCAATAAGAATATTTAAACTCTCTTTTGACGTCTTTGAAGATATTTTCGGAAGCATGGGCACACTTACATCTGTATATTTAGATGCGTAAATTGAAAGAGTAAACAGGTTTCTGAAACAAAACATGCTTTATTATCTATGGCTGTGAATAAACAAAGCATTTCGGAGGGTTGTAAGTGGTTGAATGAGAACTGGAATAAGCAGAAGGAAAAAACTGCTTTGTACAAGGACTATAAAGATATTACAATGTTACGAGTAATCTATTCTTGATTATCCTGCGAGGCTTTTCATTCCAATCAGTGTCAAAACCATCGAAAAGCACCTTTGATTCAGGGTCACGGCTATTTTTTTCAAAGGAAACTTTGTTTTAAAACTTGTAGTTTCTTACGTATGTCAGTGTTTCTAGATCCACTTGTTTAACTCCGCAGCTTGCAGTTTGTGAACAATGTTTTTAGCAGGCAAAATACGCACATTCTTCTACCAAGAACTCTTCTGTGTAGTTGTTTATTGTTTTACATGTGTTGAAAAATTATTATAATAATACAAAATATTAACAGAAAGAGTTTCTAAATTTCCAGTTGATGTTTGTCTCTTTAGAAGAGTCTTTTTTAACCAAAATCATTTGAATTTCTTGATAATGTTTTCGTATAAACCAAAAATGGGCATAATTTCGTCTTTGAGACGTTTGTGTGAGTAGCATCATGGTACGAAGCAAACGTGATATTTTTACACAATTTCCTCTAAAATCTCATCTTATAGGGGACAGAAAACGTCACGGCTTGGTCTCAAGAATGGAAATTGGGTGGAGAGAATTTTCTCCGGAAATAAATTCATAACGATGCTTTTTCCACACTCTCTAAATTTCATTTTATAGAATACTAGTTTCATAAAAATGTCTCACTTGGATATTCAGTGAAAGTCTACTTCAAATCTAGGTTCTTTTTTCTATCAACAGTCACATTACATAACAGTTTTCCATCTGATGGAAACAAGAGTACAATAAAGTATGCATATATAAAATTATATTTGTCCCTCAGACATTTTGATATTTTAAGAATATACACAGTTCTTCAAAAAAAATTTGCTTCTGAGCAACGCTTATTATCCAGAAAGGCCAGGAGCTTCCTGATTGACGTCATACCAAGCCAACACAATATTTTAGCATGAAAGATATTTAAGACGAAGATACGCCCTCCTCCGCATCGCCATTGACGTTTTGATGAAGTATTACACTGTCTTCCTCAAAAAGATACTTAGCTGATCTTGTCTTGCGTCTGAGGTCAGAAACAGCCAAATTCCTGCTTCGGTTGAAATTTGATTCGCGCTTTCTTTTGGAAATGCTTTTGCTTTCATTCGCCCCGAGCCTCCCATTGGCACTCGAGTTCTGATGACTCACGCGTGACTGTAACAAAGGTGATGCGTAATATGACGTCATCGTTTGCAACTCTAGATTTTTCCTGTTCAAAATAGTAAAGTTTTGCCGTGCTTTGCTGCCTCGTTTAAAAACGCTGACAAACCCCCTTTTGATGTCGTTATTCAAGGTCCCATACACCACAGGATTAAGGGCACTGTTTAGAATTTGCAAAAGGTTTGCAACTTGGAATATGTACATGTTATATGGTTGAGACTGTAGGTTCCCGTATGACATCCAGAAGAAGATGATATGCTGGGGCAACATACATATCACGTAGACTAACACTAGGGTTACGGACATGACAATCATGCGTTGTTGTTGTCGACGTCTTGCCTGAACACGAACTCGTTGGTGATTAACCGTGGGTAGCTTCAGCTTTTTTAGGTGCACAACGATCAATGCATGGGCAATTGTGAGTAAAAATACTGGTATAGCAAACTGCACGCAGAAGGCCAATATCCAATAAAAACAGTAAAGAAATTGCTTAGGCCATGCTTCTGTACAATATCCCTCCTGTATTCTCGCAACTGCAATCAGTGGGATTGTGAATACGAAAGACACAACCCATATACATAGCAGCGCGCGTTTTGTGCTCCTTCTTTCTAGTGACGCCATGGGATGTATGACAGCATAATACCGATCTCTGCTAATGGCTATCAATGTTCCGATGGAAGCATAGACGCTCAAAGGAACAATAAGGTAGGTGAGACGACACATGACTTCACCAAGCTTCCATTTCATGCTTGTTTCAAATAGATGCAACTGCGACGGTAGGTAGATAAACAGGACAAGAAGGTCCGAGAGGGCTAAATTCAATGTGAAGTTATGAATGCTTCGTCGTTTGTTGCCTTGGTACCGCTTGATGATGATATAGCAAACCTAGGAATAATACCATAAAAGAAATGAAATGAATTTATATCTTTATGGAGATGAATTGAAATGAATCATAGGAAGATGAATTCAGTTGATATCTCAAAGAGAGACGGATTAAATTCTTATCAATAGGAAGATATCATTGAATGCAATCATAAAGAAAGCATGCGAAATCAGGAATATGATATCATATATTAGAGTTTGATGAATTCAACTGAAACTGGTGTTAGATTTAAGTTGTAAACGAGCACACTTGAGCTGTAAAAAGATAATATAGATAAATGTAAAATAGAACCAGGGCAAATAAAGATGATTGATTGGCTAAAGTTAAAGGTAACAATGAAGAAAGATCGACAAAAGATGTATCCGATGAACGATTAGACAGCGAGTCACTGTGTTGCATGGAAAAGTAAACAGAAGCAAAAGGTGCATGGAAATGGTCGACAACAGAATTTTAAAATTGGTGTCTATAGAATGTGTACTAATCCAACGATTAATAGCCAGGCTATTGAGAAATTGCCTGTACTGTATCTCTATCTGGAGCCATCACTTACATATGGGGTTCAATTCTTGACAGTAAGATTATGCTAACGTCTTTCACACTACTTAACTTGTGATGTTTGGAAATATAATAGTTTGTGTTAATCAATATCCGAATCATGAAGTAAACTTAGCAATTAGGCTACAAATCTAACCCCTTAATGCTTCCACTGGCAGGGTAGGTCCAAGGGGCTGCAAAATCGTATCTTTATTGGCAGACTTCATTGCATCTTTAAATCTACTCCCTATTGAAAAATGTAGTATTCGAACCAATACTTTGCAGAATGAGTACTCGCTTCCCACCCTCTTTGTAACTGTTAACACCTATTAAATTGCTTGAGCTTTGCATTTACATAAAGCAAGAAGTTGACAAAATGAACGAAAGCCAAACTTTTCTCTTACCATGATATTTCCAATGACCCCAGTGATGAATATCATAACGTAGATTATTCTTGTAGCAATCTTGAGAGAAGCTGGTGTAATTGGATACATCTGAATTAATCCTGAATTATTGGTGCTCGTGTTTGTCATATTCAAAGGCTGATAAGTTGAAATATTCAGAGACATGTCTGGATTCTGAATGAAGACAACCAAGCAATGATACAGTGTTTTCCTAAAAGAGACAAAGATTCAGATCAATTGCATTCTCAATACCACTCTGTATTGTTTTCCTTCCAATCTTTGAGTAGTATTTCATTAGAGCTACATCTTACCTTAAGAGACAAACTGCAGGATATGTCTTTTCTGTGCAAATAGCACAGAAAAGCGGAAACATGTCAAAAAGTACTTTTCGTCCGACCTATGTCAGAGTATCGAGTGACGGACGAGAAGTCCTTGGTATGACCAGTTTCCGTTCGTCCGTGCTATTTTCAAATGCGACTTCAAACGACAGAGAATCAAGCTCTGTTTATTATTTTCATTATTTTTTTGCAATCTTTTTCTTATTCTCTTTTAGAGATTTACTACGGGAGCCCCTCGTTATTTTTAAAACAACTACACTTATTTCTTAGGAAGATATCTTTGTTACTCTGGCTAAAAATAAAGACGGGATATTTGTTTTATGCATCACAACCCAGTGATGAAATGAGTGACGGCAGACCGAGATACAATACAATAAGGTTTGTTCGTTTGATCATGTTGCCTCGTTCTCTTAAAATAGGCTTGGGAACAACGTCAAAGAGTTCGCGCTGTATCGAGAAAAGCAACTCGTGTAATAGCTTTCAAACATAGTTAAAGCGATTTAGTTTTAGCAATAGCTTTATGAAGGAACAAAAACCTTGCAGTAAACATCAAAAGTAAATTTACGCATCCTTCTTTTGCTGATTCAAAGCTAACACCCACAGTCTGTTTACTTTTTGTGATTAGAAATTCAGCCATGAAAAACAATACATTTCATACCGAGCTACTACTGTGTCTACTGGGCAGAACCGTGCTGAGCAAATGGAATACTAGAATACTTCGCATGGACAAGAGTAACCATAGCAATAGCCTCGGAGTTGAATCGTCATTCCATTATCGCAGGACAATAACCTCATTCCCGTGAAATATTTCAAAGCGAGCAGACAATTCGTCGGCATGCTTTTGGCGTAACGATTTCTGTTAAATTTAATGATTCTTCGTACCCAAGTCCGATCAATAATAATTTGTTGAGGGAGCTAACGATAGGCCTATTTCTTATAATTAAACTAAATATTTGAAGAGGAATAGCTTGGCATACTGTTCAGAAGTCTGACCTGAAAGTGAGAAGATTTCTTAAAAGATTAAAACATTGGCTAGATGAAAGATGATGTTTTAGGCAGGCGCGCAGAGCATTGTCATATTAAATTACTTTGCTACGGTACACAGTTTTCTTTCATTTAGCAATTAAGCTACTTTGTATCTTCTGATCCCATTTTATAAACGGAATGATCTATGCTAAATCCAAAGACTACCGTTTTCATCATAATTTGGTTTTATTTGATCCATTCTTTAAAGAATTTTGCAGTTACAAAATCTTCCTGGAAGATAACAAGATATGTTAATGGAGTCATCTTAGCAGACATCAAAAGTCTAACACTACTAACACTAGACAGGGAGATAAACGGTTTGATTCGCTTCACTTCGAGTCTACATTGCCATATTCTTATTAACATCATTTTTTGTCAGTATTTGGCTAAACTTTCATGCTTAATTAGCTGCCTTGTGAAAGTCACACTCTTCCCTAATAAGAAACTTCTGTAGAAATTTGCGATCTATTTCTACTGCTAGATTTCCCTCCGTTCTGAAACGCCTTTCGAAAAACGAATCAATAGTTTCCTAAACCTGTCTTACTGATATGAATTTCAAGATAGCTTAACAAAAGTCATGTTGACAGAATTTCTGCTCAATCTTAAAAATGCCGCGGCTGATAATACATAAACTGAACTGTTTGCATGAAGCTAAGTCATTACTCAGAATTTGGAACCTGAGACAATAGAATATCTTCTTTGTCTTGGAAAGGCAATCTTTGTTGTATATGGAAATGGTTAAGCCGTTGCTACCTTTATATTTCTCTAGAACCTGTATTTCTATGTCAAGGAAACATATAATTTCTTTCCTATGAAAGTATGCCTATAGATTCTAATACAAGTACAGTGACCTTCTTTGTAGGCGTTAAAAACTCCTGTGCGTGAGCAGTGATGACATAAACACTAAAGCATTTGAGCATTTTCTTCCTTTACATTTTCTAGCTCTTAACTTTCTCACCAGCTGCTATTATCTCAAGGTTTCATTGTTATTTTCTCAACTGATCTTTGTATTGCTCAAATCATCAATTATAATACAAAAATGGTAACGTGAGGCAATAGACCAATAAAGATTTTATCTTAACTCGATAAAGTTTATTGATATGGTCACCTCATTGATTCCAGCTACAGCCTGTCGAGCCTGCATTCACTTGAAGGCATTCGAGATGTAGTAGCACTTTAAGGTTGGAGCACCCTTTTAGAAAGTGCCAAAGAGCGTTCCTCTTGCATAGCATTACCTACCTCTTCATACGTCTATGGTATGCTCAACTATCGCTACATTTCCCTGAATTAAGTTTGATTTATCGGGGTGAGAAAAGGCAGGTAAAAACGAGTTTCTAGAATCATGGTATAACTGACTTCAATTCTATTCATTTTTCTTGGATATCAATTCAGTTCATTACTTTTATGGTATTATTCCAAGGTTTGCTATATCATCATCAAGCAGTACAAAGGCAACAGACGACTAAGCATTCATAACTTCACATTGAATTTAGACCTCTTCAGGGTAAACATTCCATTTTTTCATGAGAAACATCTTACGAAATCTTTGGTGCATTTATTGATGACAACTTCAAGACCTTTCATGAATTGTCACTTCTTGACATCGTATTATTTACAAATGTACGATGTCAACATCATATCTAAAGAGACATCTATTTCATTTTCAAGATTAACATAGATAATGAAAATTGAAATTTAATCAATAACTAGAGATAAAAAAGTGCCAGACGGTACATTTTCCGCTACCAGTGTTATGTCGATTGAATGCAAAAATAATTCTAGCCAAGCGAAAAACAAATTGCAATTAACTGAAGAAAAATATAACTTTAAAGCAAATTTTGTTGAACCTCTAAAAAGAATACAGTCTCTTTTTCGTCAAGCTATGTTTTCTTTCGAACTAAATTACTTTGAATTAAATATTTACCCTCAAGTGAATGAGATGGAAAGGCGGTTTTGTTAATCATACTTTAGAACAGTGTGTCTTCGCCGCTAACAATGTAACATTGGCTGTAACGAAAAAGCTTAGAGAGAAAAATCGAAGCCACAGGCAGCGTTATGAACAGAGCTACACTCTTCGATGAAGCCCACAGAGCAGTACAGATTCTAAAGACACAGTCTATTTATCATAAATGCGAGAAATTTGAACTGTTACTTTTTATTAAGCTATAGCCATGCATGCAAATGAATGCAAAGCTGAAAGCGAACTTTTTTTACAAAGAAACTCTAGGCATGCTAATTGTTGTGTAGGATATGAAGTATTCCGCAACAGAACAATGGTTTAACACGAACAATTTGACATATTCTACACCATTGCTAAGCAGATCAAAAAAGCTCTTTCAGTATTGATGCTCATAAGACACTTTGAAGAAGAAGGTGCTATACGATGAAAAATAAGTTCGTTTGAACGAGCAAAATTATATCTCTGAAACATATGACTGTTACAGCAAAAAAACAGTAAACGTTTTCATCAATCACATGCATTAAAGAAAGCCCAGCTGATTTTAAATCAAAACTGTGAAAGGTTATCAGAATGGGATCTTAATTCCAGACAAATTACATGATTATTCACAGCTTCATGCAATCATCTTAAAATCGTAGAAAGATTCTCATCAGTGCGCTCTCTTCGTTGATACGAGTAGGAAAAAGCCAAGTGACAAATAATTTACGATGGACTAAGTCTTTGATGGCAATTTCACTGAGGAAACTGCGGCGATAAATCAATTAAACTATATCAAAAACAAACTGGTTCTACACTAAACAAAAATACAATGATAAACACAAAGTCGTGCGGAGAAACTCCCATAAATACGAAATAAAAAAAACTAACCTCTGATTCAAGGAAACGAGCAGCTATTTTTGCTAATGTGAAGTATTCCTTTGAACAGGTTTTCACTCTGTTGCAAGCGCTTGTCAAATAACAGCTCACCAAAATTGAGTCGCACCTGTAGGCAAGAGCCTCAGAAACATCTGATAGGAGCTTCTGGTGAACAAAGCGCTCAGAATATAACAAACAAAGGCGCCGAACAGTAAGTGGGATGACAAGAAAGCACCTATTTAAGGCAAATTTGTACCTCACGCAGAATTATCTCTTGTTTACAGGCACCAATGAGTTTATCTGGTACTTTAGGTGCTAAATTGATAAACATTGTTGTTAGGATGTGCACGCAGTTTTTATCTTATCAGAACATGCTCATGACAGCCTATTTATCGTCATTTCTCTGTATTTTACACACGTGTAAGGGCTGAAGAGAAACTGTGGATACGAAGAACTAATTGAAAAGTATAGAAATGAAGATGACTACTGCAATAATATTTCTTGTGATAATGAAATAATGTTGATGATATTGATAAAGATGATTATTGTCATAGAGACATTTTCGCTCAAACAGTGATTGAAATGATGATATACATGCTTTCAAACTTGCATAGTTTTGAAGAATATTTCAAGATATGAAAAAACCATGCCTGCCAAATATCTTGGTACGCTCCACTAAATTTCTGAATATTTTCTACTGTACCCCTTTCTCCCCCTTTGAAACAATGTTGGTTTATGCAAAGCTAAGAGGCTCGGTGTGGTGCAATCGGTTCTTTCTGATAACTATGATATTTACCTCAACAAACAACATTGTTCTGGGGGAGAGGAGGTGGTATCGCTCTATCCTAATGGAACCAGTTGAACAAATGGGTGTTCCGAGGATTTTTGACAAGGTTTGTAGCCAGGAGCGGCGCCACGGGGGGGGACTGGGGGGGACACGTCGGGTAATATTTTGTGATGTAATCCTATGATTTTCAAACTGCCAATTTTCAAACAAAAGTTTGTCACAGGCGTTCCCTTCGGATATAATTGGCGTTCCGTGTTGGTAAAAGGGCGTTTTCTGGTGTTTAAAAGGGCGTGGCTTAAATTTGTTGGGTTTGTCCTCCCAGATCTTAGTGGCTGGCGCCGCCATTGTTTGTAGCTCTTCGCATTTCAACGTAGAAAAATTTCGCTAACCTGCTAATTCTGTTTGCGTTTTCGTTATACTTATTTTTATAGATCTTAACTTAATTATAGGTCATTTTTTAACATTTTTGTCAACATAAAAAGTGAAAGATACTTAGAAGTTTTTTCAGCATGCCTTTTTTTAAGGAATAGAAGACACATGCTAAAAACATGCATCTGAAAATACGTCAGATAGGATGGGTGTATTTCTGGCTAATGTTTTTCATTTTTCATAACATTGTCAGCAAATATTTTCTAATATTAATTTTTTCAAGCACTTTCAAATCGCAAAAACCCTAACATTGCATAAACAAGATTGTTAGCTGATTGTTAAACGTCGAGGGAAGTTGAGAATCATAGTAGGTCCTGCAAAATTGCTCCTTCGGAACAGAAGAGTTGTTCCGTCAAATAAATTGGTTATGCAGAATTTCATTTGCTTAAAGGTAATGTGTCCAGCTATAGCAAGCGACTCTGCGGGGGTTTTTAGAAACATGTGATTTTTCATGTCATCGCCTCAGCCATTACGGTCGTTCTGTTTATTTATCCTACTGCGAGGTTAGCTTTTCATGTGAGCAGTTTTGCATCGCAAGAAAACTAACCAATCGCAAACTGTTATTTTGATGGGTGGCTTGACAAGATGGGTACACGCAGTCCTTTTATATGGACACATTACCTTTAATTTTTCGTGCTTTTAGAATCTAGGATTTTACTAACGGGTTTTTGAAAAACCTGAATGCATTCAATTTTCAAGAGATTACATGTAAAGAGACGAGATCCGTCTCTGTTATTGAGATAGGAAAATACAAGGACCCAAAAGTTCTCCGCTGCTAGTGTTCTACGGTAAGTCACTAAAATCAGTGGTTAGTGGTTAAAATTGGAGGTTTCTATATAGGCTTTAAAAAGGTATCGATCACCAAATGCCCTGAGAGGAAAAAAACGATGTATGCACCGCTGAAGGAAACTGATACTACCCTTGAAAAAACCGGTTTCTTTGCCATATATTGCAAAATGTTATAAGCTTTTTCCTTTTGAAGAAATAGAAAGTCCTTTTAACGATTTAATCTAAAGAATTTGCAATTTGGTACAACATTGTTCATCTCAGCAACAATCAGTAGAATATTGCTCTTTAACAACAATTTATCAATTCAGTTTCGGGGAAGTTGAACTCTGAGGGCCAAGCACTTTAAGACATTGCTTTACCTTAATGTATTTGCTGAGGAGGATCATGTCCTACACATCGCAGTCAGAACTTTTAAGGCAGAATGTGTAAGCAATTCATTTTAATTAGCGTCAAGTCACTTATTAACGTATTTATATACAGACGCCAGCTCATCTAGAAAGCTTTTTTTTATCGTTGAAGTAATCTTTAAGATTATGGCATGTGCAGTAAAAAATCTAATATCAGGAGGAGCTACAAGCTATCAGAATAATAAAAGATTGAGAAAAATATGCACTTGAATCTTGAATCAAAATATGTTAGGGTTTATTTGAAATGCATATTTTATTGCAAATACAGGTACTTGTAGGTACAGTGTGCACCTCTCATCATAGTCCAATTTCCATGCTTTTGCAATTGTTAGTAATGATTATATGTTTATTACTCTACCTTTATACATTTAAGATATTGTTTATCTATACATTTGCTACTCTACCTATATAGACTTTTCATTATTTCCCATCTAAACAGTCATTAACTTTTATACAACTTCTCATAGCCTTCTTAATTTTGTTAGTTTAAATTTGTTAAGTTGTAAGTCTTATTTTCACGTGGAAAAGTCTAGGGGTAGATTTTTCTCCACAGCAATTGTGCTTTGGGTAAAAAAGATGAAAAATCAAGCTCGAAATGAAGACAGGAGATTGGCTAATGACATTTTGTAAACAAACCCGCTGGTTGGTCTAGAACAAAATGTGCTCTTGTTTTCTACCACAGAATGCATATCCAGTTAGCAATGTATCTAGTACTGTACATCAGAAATATAGTACTTTGTAAGTACTATATTTAACTATATATATATAAATATATATAAATATATAAATATATATTTATAAATATATATATAAATAAATATATAAATATAAATATATAACTTAAGACGTGCAAAATTTAAAAGCATTGAGACAAGTTATAAAATTTATGGATTCGATACTGTCTCGTTTAGATGTAGTGGAACTTTGAACAGTATCCCAAGTGAAATGAAATATGCTGGTATTTTTCAAAAATAAAATAGAGACCTTACTATATTCAAATGCACCTGCAACTTGCGAAGGCAGTATATCAATAATGTTGGATTCGTCACGATGTCACGATACCCCCTTTTTCATCATTCATTTAGATATATTTTTTCTATTCTATCTTCATCAAATAGTTTGCTTCTTTCAGTTTAGCCGCTCTTTTCGAATCAGTTTAATGACTAACTTTGATTACATCGTTTCAGCTCTACCTACGTAATAACCTCGTTTTCATTCCTTTTTGGTATCTACTTTTAGTACATGACGTGGTTGTTTTTCTTACATTGTATCGTCACTAAAGCTTGTATCATGTTAGTCACTTTTCCTGTTTTTCTAAAATATTATTGGTTACTTTCTTCACGTGTTTCCGCGTAGCTTTTTATTTAAACAGTAGTTTGTAATTAGAATTTAACTTGTGTTCCATGTCTCACTGGAGTCTTGTGAAACTTGTACTTTTCTATACCGCTCAAGCCTGACTGCCCATCACAATTATATTGTTTATCAATTATTATCTTGTTATGTTTGTTAGTTTTCTTGGCTTTAAGTAGCCTTTACTAACTATTTTGTAGATACCAACTTAAAATAGAGGAATAAAAAACTTGGGCTCTCATCTATAACCGAACGCTTGGAACATTTGCTTGTTGACAAGGCGATGTGTTGATGAATCAGGAGTTAAAACTCGACGACAAAGGACTACATTCATGATTTTCACCAAGCAATTGCAATGTAGGCACTGTTGCAAAAGGAAGTTGGCATGTACTTGCTTGAATAACATAGAAAGGGCGAGAGTGAAAATCTACAAAATATGTTGTCTGATGTCACAGCATGACCAGGTGAAGAGTGCCTAAAACGCTGAATTTTAAATTGCACAACTGCAGTACATCCATATATTTTCGAATAAAGGCAAAAATATCACCACATCTCAGCACAGGCAAAAAATGTGGCAAGAAACCACGGCATTTAAAGGACTTGTGCCACCTATTTTGGCGCCAATAAGCTATCTAAATATGCTTACAAAATATTGCCACGATCTGGGGTTTGTAAGACTCCAAAAACGGCTATTTAAATTTTGGCGGGAAACGTATCACGTGATGCTGTGACGTAGAAGTTAACAACTCGACATTGAAAGCATTGCACTTAGACCCGACTTAGACCAGCTGCTGAAAGGGGAGCATTGCCCCCGGGAGGACAAATTATTGGATGATGTTTTTCTGAGATAGTTTTGGGCGTAAATTTTGAATCTGGATGTTGATCGGGCGTGCGTGAAGGTGTTTTCAAGATATGGGGGGTCGAAGGAGAAATTTTATGTCACTGTATGAATCATTTTTGCAAGGTAAATACGAGATAGCAATGTCTGAAGCAGTGCATTTGCAAGCATATCCAATGTATTTCTATTGAAAGATAGAAAATATGTATTCCCGATTTTTTGGGGGCATGGGAATATTTCGTGGCATCTTACAGTTGACTTACTAACAAGGGGACTCTCGGAAATCTTTTATTTAAGAACTTTTTTATTAAAACGGGTCGACTGTTTTGTTAATATTTATTAATTCATTCAAAGTAAAGAAATCTTTGTAAGTTAGGGAATCATACCTTATTGTGCTGCCTACAAATGCACCGCGACTGTACGGGTTTCAACACTGTCGGAGTGGTAAAATTTAACATACCACAAATTTTCCAAATAATGTGGAAGACAGGGATCGTGCAAGTAAAACGCGAAACAAAAGCTTATTATCTTCATTAGAGGGAATCAGGGGGCTGAGGCTTTCGCGTTGGTAAATTCGGGCTTTCGGTGGATATTTGACAAACGTTCAGTGTGTCAGAAGCGGAAGCCCATCCAAGATGTTGTCTTGTCGGAAAATCGTAGGCCCGAGCCCAGCCAAATGGTTGAACAGGGAATGAGTGTATCTCAAAAAAGTGGCTGCCGTCTGAAATATGTGTTTCCTTAGTAAATAAAGTGAGTTGAAAAGAATCACTTATGTTAATGGTATAGGGGACATTGTGGTAGTCGAATATTTAATCATTTAGCGGGTAGTCAATTCTACTTCACCTTGGCTGAATTAAAAAAAACTTTTATAAAAAAGATTTCTATTCTCAGGCTTTACTAACCCATAAGACGATAAAAACAAAGCAAAAAAGAAAAAATTGCTCAAGCAACCTTCCAACCCTAGCCAAAATTCAACCGAAAAAGGATGAAGGACAGAGAGTAGAAAGCAGCAAATAACTCATAAATCAAATCTTTTCTCCATTTAACGAGTAAAAAACTCTTAACACTTAGTATTTTCGTTCCCTTTGCTCTAACTTGATCCCGTTTTCCCAACTTCTACGTCCATTTTCTTCCTCTGATGAATTCGTTGTTAAATTATTTTATTTGCTGCGTTTTCCGTTCAAAAATTTGCATGGTTCAAAAATCAAAACTATAATGCACGACATTCCAAAACAACATCCAGTCCAGTGACAAAATCTATTTCGAAATTACTCATTTTGCAAAATAAATCAACTTTTTGTGCGCGAGTAGCGAAAACCCTATGCATTTCAAGTGTAGGCCTGTCTCCGCTTGTCAACTTCTACGTCACGTGGTCACCTGATACTTTTGTAAATTTGCGTTTACGTCCAAATGAAATTTTTGTCGGAAAACTTTGAAATGCTCAATTTTGACCTATTTTTTATCGAATTCGTCAATAAAATGATAGGGTAAAATAGGTAGCATAAATCCTTTAAGGGAGGGCTTTGAAACACCAATGTATACATACTGCAATTAGGGTAAGTTAGGCAGGATTTCTTAATGCACTTAATATCTCTGGGAGTTGTTGCTTAAAATAGAGAGCCTGATTAACAAAGTCCCAGGACTGCTTTAAACAGAAACGTAAAATTACCATGTTTTGAAAATCTAAAGAAGTGACGGAATAATCTGCAATGTGCAAAAATTAATCAAATCTGCTGAAAATTGACTGAAAAGTTGCCAGCGAAAACATGACGTCTTCTTAAGTATTTGCTCGATGCCATATAGGTAGAACATCAGAGCAACTGTTGCTTGATGATCGCATTAAGCGTGAAACTCGGAGTAGCAACTTAGAACCCTCGTTGTATTGGAGTTAAATACTTTATGCCTCATTAACATACTTTAGCATAATATGCTTTAAAATCAACATCATTTTTGTGTACGAAGAATGAGTACCCTACGTGGTGGGTGGAGGGGAACGCATACATGTATATATATATATATATAAAACATGTCCTGAAGAGTTAGTTACTCACGAAACAGGCTTGTAGAGAGATAAACCATGTAGTTTTACTTTCTTCAATCTATGATATATATATATATCATATACGCTTTTCCGTAACTTTTTTACCATGCAAGGTATGCTCGTTTCACTTTTATACTCTGTTGCGTTGAGTAACGACAAATTTTTATAAACTGGTGGCAAGATAATTTTGCCTGCGAGGATTGTTAATGCGAAGAAAAATTGTGAAGCCAGAGTAAAATTCTCAGAATGGTGCAAAATTGCACAAACCAGTGATATTAATACGATCAAAAAGCACGAACAACAACAAGGTTAGTTGATGTCATTGGAGACAAAGTTGCAATTAGGAGGTGGAAGAGTGGAAATGAAATGTCATTTGTAACCAACACAAGAAGTCCGTTATCTAAACAACATGAAATGCTTTTGCCTTCAGTTTTCAGTCAGACGATTTATCATGCATATAATTTCTGAAGAGAAGAATACGAAAGAAAAAAGTAAATAAACTTTTGAGTTCTCTTCTCTTCTTGGAGGGAATAAAACTCTACTATGAATAAATGATATCAACAAACCAATGAAAACATCATTCAAATAGTATGACCTACTGCACATGTTTTTACTTTAGACTTCAAACATTGATCAATTCCCCAGAATACAACACTACTTTGCATTTTCATACGAGCATTTTGAAACCAAGAATCCCATGTAAACTGTAAAATTCTCAAAATCAGATTAAAACTGGTATTTCCCCAGGGTGCATCAACCTGCTTCCTCAAAAGTCTTCCTGAGATATAAGCTAAACGTGATTTCACGCGCAGCGTGCAACCAAAGTCCACAAACACGCCCATCTTTAAATAAACATTGCAGGAAATTGATGCAGGTTCTCGCTTGCTATTATTGAATGTCTGCCATGCTGTGATTATATCTTGATAACAGCCAATGGCCAGCTGATAGGTATTGCTATAGATTTACAGAGTATTTTTATGCATCCATAGTCCAGGATTACAATATACAATTAAAAGCTCATTGTGGTATCACAATACATAACCTATATCAACATTTAAAATAATCTACTAAAGTTACAGTTATGGCATAGAAGGTTTTTTGTCAATCTGTGAATATGCAATAATGTGACAAGGACATTCGGTTTGAAGTTTCTCTTGTGCATTTTAAGCGGAAACTAATCTTTAAAGACTATTGCACAACCGGCATGCTTAGCGGCAGCTATCTTGAGAAATTGATTGCGTTTTGTATTTTCATGCAGTACGATATTAGGCCACTTTTTGAGTTGTAATCGCAAAGCATGCTGGTTGAGCAAGAGCCTTTAAAAACAGATTGTACTACACAGTTTTGAACACAGTTTTAACTTAATTTAATTTTGGATTACTGATTGCATCCTTTATTGCTCAGCAGATAATTGATTGGTAACAGAATTTTATCCTGAACAGGTAAACCTGTATAAATATTACTAATTTTTGTTATTATTACACTGCATTTTCAAGATCGTTTTTTGACAAAGTAACCTGGACTAGATAGCAATTGATGTGGATGATCAACTTCGTATCAGCAATCGAAGCTCGTAGTTGAAATTATCTAAGTTAGCCTCTGTCGCTCAATTATTGTCAATTGTATTTAAATCTAATACGATTAAAATATGTTTTTCTTGCTTTCTATGTAAAAGATCATCAATATGAAAGTGTGTAGCCAAAACAATTACTCAATTACTAAAACACATTACTTTGAGTGACAGATTACTTCAATCGCGAGAGATCATCTACAATTATTTTTACAGTGTTTAGGTCCATTTCTATTAATATCGTTAATTGTTGACCATTTAATCCGTGTTCTCATCAAGTATTTGCCGCCATTGCCAAAAAAACTGAATTTGGGTCCTTGTGGGCTTCTTAGTGGCTTCCTCCGATCTTTATAAAATGACCAAAGGAGAAAAACTTCCAAAGAGGAGGATTCAACTTAAATCTTTCCGAGAAGAATAGCTGTTGGGCAAAGTAAAAGTTAGAAAACAGTAAAATAGCTGGCTGATTAAGACACTTGACAACTGTGAAGAAGGTTGTGGCTTCGAGCCCATAATTTGAATGCTGAACTCCTTTAAAGCAGCAATTAAAGATACCTTGCTCACATTAAACTTGGATATAAAAACCAGTTACAACGTTGAAGGGGGCTGGGGGAGATATTGAAGGCAGCAAGGAATTGATATCCGGTAACTTATAAACAGTAGAAGCCAAAACTCCATCGCCAAATCTTTAGAAGTTGAGCTGCTTTCGCTATGTTTCACTGACGTGAGCCCTTTAGCTGACGTTTAACCTCCCTGGCCCTTACTTTGCACAATCCTCTCTCTGGCTATCCTATCTCGATTGCTCATTATATCGATTGGTCGGGCAAAGTATCTTCTTTGTATATAGGTAGTCAATTTTACTTACAAATTCTATGATTAGAAAATGCGATTTTTCGTATCATTTTGTGGGATTAAATAAGTAAAAAAATATAAAGTAGCATAAAACTGCTCGATGAATGGCCTGTTCCGTCTGATCAAAGTTAAATAGCAAACATAGCTATTAATTTTTAGCACTTAAGCATTAGATCAAGGAAAACTAGCGACGATACGAATAGGGAAACTGCAGGAAAGAGAGGGCTTGTATTGCACTAAAGGAAATCATAGCAAAAGTAACGAGGCTTTATTTGTAAGGTCGTGTTGATCTCAGAATTTGATCGGGCATCAAAACTATCTATTCACGCATTGCAAATCTAATGTACCATTACGCAATGTTATTCTGTAGACATGGAAACCGGGAAAGATCTATTTTGTGTTTACCTGGTTTTATGTATGAAAATGGGCCAGAGCTATCACCAGGGCTATCCCCAGGGCTGTCCCAATACCTCCACTTACATGATCCGGGAATGCAGCTTAGCTAACACAGTTGGAGCAAAACTTGACATACCAGCCATAATTCCAAACACGAGCTTTGACGTACAAAATTGATTCGTACACGTTTTGCCAATTAGCCCAGATCCAGAGTAACGAATTTTCTCTCCCTATTTTCAACCACTTATCTAGCAACTTATAAAGTTTTATCTATATCAGAGCCTATCGGCGTGTATCTTGTTATAAACGGATGACGATCTATGACAAAATGTTCTTTCTACTAAAATTAGGTTTATGAATTGAAGTAGTTCTTTCAACTCTCACCTCTTCATTCCAAGGAAAATAGAAGTACATATTTATATATCAATATTTATGAATAAAGAAAACTAATGTTTACGGGTCTGTCATGAAGTGCTCAATGCCGTATAGGCAGAGCAGAGCCGTACATGCGTTTGGTGCAGAGAACAGGACGGTTCTAAGCTGCTACTCCGATATTGATCATCAGGCAATAGCAGATATCAATACATGCCTTGAAATATACCAAACGAAATAAATCGAGGCTGCATAGTATGTAATGCATGTTATAACCCAACAACTCTCATGAACAGTTTTTGGCGGTACAGAACTTGAAAATGGCTTTGAAAAAAGCAAACATTTTACAACTTATTGACTAAAAGCTTTTTCGTCTGACACTGCTCAGAGCATAAAACGTCAGAATGAAGGTCCGAAAGAACACGATAAAAAATATATACCCAGTTGTGGATCAAAATTTGGCCAATCAGATAAACGCAAGCACAAGACCGGTATAGTTGACCAATCAGTGCTGCGTGCCTATAGAAAAATTACCACTGGAGTCCAAGAGAGAAAACGAACTCCTTCTGTTTACACAATGGCGGCTTGTTTTTCGGGCCTTCATTTTGACGTTTTATGCTATGAGGAGTGTCAGACGAAAAAGCTTTTAGTTCATATGTTGTAAAATGTTTGCTTTTTTTAAAGCCATTTTCAAATTCTCGTGAACAAAGACAAAGATGAGGATTTTTCAGCAAAATATACTCAACATGTTACTGATTTTTGGAAAGTTTGATTTCTATGGTATGGAAATGTCTATCAAAGGAATCTACTGGCAAATCCAAAAATATTCTTCAAGCTGTTTTGATAAAAATCAAAAGACAGTTCTATACAGCAACTGAATTCCAACAGCGCACTATGAGAAAATTTCAAAAGGAACAGTGCTTGCTAACCCGGCTCTTCCCAAATTAATTCCTTGATAGGGAAGATTTCGCTATGAAGTGTTGAACTGTTTTTTGAAGCATTTAAGTCGAATAATTGCTCTAAATCTTTCACTGTTTAAATAGTGCTTGAAAAAATGAATGTGTAAATAATGGCTTTGCTGAGAATTGGATAAATGCTGTCAATTATGATAATTGAAATGTTGGAATAATGAATCGATTTGGTTTGCTCAGCAAGGAAGCTCCGGGCACAGAAGTAAAAAAAGAATTAAGTGCTGAAATATAACTGAATAGACAAATACTGCGAGGTCAAATATCAATCGCTGCTTACCTCTGTGAATTGAGAACAACTTTCTTCAACTACCTCCACGAAGGTTTCATCAAAAACACTATGTAGAAGGTGTATTACGCACCATCCAAAAGACGACCTGTTCTTTCCGTGCACACACCAGAGTTCATCGCAAAGAAATAGTTGATGGAGGCAACTTCAGAGTAAAGCTGCACTTGCGTGCCTGCAAATTTTTGTGAAAGTCACTGGCGAGCTATACAGAGTATTTAGAAAAAGGCTGTCATCATGGTGAATATATCAATGTCTTGAAGGAAGCTGAACGAACACTACCGCTTTAAATGAGCAACAAAATTGGCGTTTCTAAGCAAAAACTGGTCTGCCGAAGTCAGATATCCGCCGACATGTTTACAATTTCTGATTGCTTTCCATTAGTTCATAGTCCAGCATCAAGCACGTTTATTTGGTATCGTCCAAAAAACCGATTTTGCTGATCAAAGAAATTTCGCAACAGACTTTTTACATCAGTATCCAAAGCTAATCGGTAATTCAATGGCAAACAGTATCAACAAAGAATTCAAAAGAATACGCACGTTTCCACAATCAATTTGTGACGTTTACAGCGTCTACACGCTTATTTGCGAGGCGAGTATCCAGAAGCAAACAGAAGGATTGTCGTATATTGCTGTAGGACTCGATGAATAATTAATTTTCACGTATACGCGAATCTTTGCGCTTCATGTGTAACCCTCCTGACGCAAATGAACCAATGCTCAAGCAATTGCATTAAGGTAAGGATAAGATTAAATTTCCTGAACAAAAACTTAACTGGTGGCAAGCATGTATTCTGTTAGGAAATATGCTTAAACTGGCATTTCGCAGAAATTAGCAACTACCTCTCAAAGTGATAGAAATATAAATAGGATTGGCAAAGAAACGACAAGAATAAACTCTTAGAGCCTCCATTCACTCTACTCTAATATCTATGAAATTATTGACTTCAAAGTTGCTATGATCTCATTTATGACTCATTTTTCGATGCCAATACCCACAGAGTGCGTCTATCCTTAGTTGAAGGCAGTATGTTCCCTCCGTGATTGGCTTATTCTAACTCAAAAACCTCACACAATTCGACATTGGTTATTGTGGGTGAACGCGACAAAAATTCTTAATCTTTATATCCTCGTAACTGACTTAGACCTTTGACACCAAAACAAAATTCACAACAACTCGCTCTGGGCAAGTAGGCTATTGTGGTTCTTCATTCTAATTGGTAAGTTGTGCATCAAAACAATGGTGTATGAATATCGTGGCCATGATAAGAGATTCTGAGAACAATGGGGAAGAGACTGCCTTTAACAAGCCTATGAAACATCCTCCAAAAAATCATCTTTGTAGGCTCTGCGAAATCCCTCTATACCAGGCGTGATATCAGGTGCTATACAGTACTACTCAATGTAAAAAAGATTGCTGTTTACTGCTTTTTGCAGTGAACACCGTGGACATAGGATCTTTACGATTTGTGTGTAGAACAGGAAGATTTTAAGTTGGTGCTTCGAGTTTTATTAGTAATGCAATCATCAAGGATCCATTTATACTTTTGTTTTCATTATTCTCCTGATGATTTTCGCTGAAAAATAATCTAAAATACACATTACGCCAACT
Source organism: Rhopilema esculentum (assembly GCF_013076305.1). The sequence goes on along the minus strand of NW_027020174.1, from coordinate 4,368,656 downwards.
TTGAGCATTGCCTGACTTAAATGGTGCAATAAAATTTCGAAAACATAAAATTTCAGGCAAAGAAATCAAACATTAAAGAATCATGGCCACTATATATTTAGCACATTTACAACGGTAAATAGATATCCAGAATTCTAGAATCGGTGAATTACGCCTTGAATCGATGATTGCTGAAATCTTTCAACTAGTTTAAGAAAAAATTAAACTGGTGGTTGGTCTTTTAGCATAAGGTAAAGAAAAAAAACCAATTTAAAATGTAATAAGCTACCCATGGTTAAGAACAATAGCTATTCGAATCAATTATTGTCTTCGTTGTTAATTTTGATAAAAAGTCAATTTGAGTCACGCAAAATTGTGCGATTGGAATAAAAATTTGATGAGATGACAAAAATACTATTGAGTCATATACTGCAGTTAGGAAGGAGACCCTAAACTCTCTCTTTCTAATCCAGCGAAATCGTCTGCTAAACCGCGACCAATCTTCCAAGCTTCCAAGCTATATAAGTTTAACAAATTCTCTTTATCAAAAAAATTCTTGATTCTTACATAAAAGGAAATTACAATCTTAATTAATGTATTGCAAAAAGGCCTTTGGATGCTGTTAGGGTACTTTAAATTGTCCAGCCAAGACGTAGAATGTTGGAATGTTGGAATGTGAATAGAAGAAATTTATGCTTTGCATGGCAGTACCTTCCTTCACGATAAGTTCTTGTATTGATGAACCCAAAATAAATACAAATGTACTTGTTAGGATGTAGTTATAAAGGTTTTAGAAAACATAACCCATCCAACATTTCAATATTCCAACATTCCAACATTCCAGCATTCCACATTCCAATTTTCAAGATAGCCCAAATTTTCATAATATATTAAGAAATTGGCATTGAGGCGCTGTCATGGTAACTTATAAATGGGCGTTCTTCACTGTTATCGACCATGACATCACGGTCATCAACCCCGACATCATGCTCATCGGCCATGACACCGCGGACAGCAGATGTGACACCACAGCCTCAGCCATGTCACCATAGCCATCATTTTTGACATTATAATCATCAGCAAAGACATCACAACATCAGTCATCAGGGACAACACCACCCATCAATTTTCTGTTGGCTCTTATCACCATATTATTCCTGTTGACTTAAGAAAGCGACTTTCACCTAAAAGACTTCTTTGCAAAATTGTTTTTTAACTTAATAAAGTATGGATTTCTATTGTTGGTTTAAGACTCTTAAAAAACACATCAAAAACATTAATGATTAAAGCTGTTTTGTAAATAGTAGAATCTATTTCTTTGCATGTCTCTTACTGTGCACAGTTTTTCTAATTAGCAAGATTTTTGTCTGTGAAACCCCAACTTTATATGAAATTGTTATTATTTTTACATTTTCATTATCGCTTGCTTTAAAATCTATACGCTTTAAATCGACCCTCAACTGTTGCTGTAATTGAGCGGTTCGATTGTTCTGAAAAGTGCCGTGAATTTTCAAAATCATTTGCTTCAGCGGTCTTCTCTTTCGGCCTGCTTGAGTTTACTTATGCAGGTCTTTTGCAAATGTATATAATGTTTGAAAATAAATCACATTTATAGAATCTTTCAGCAGTTCATCTCAGTTTTATACCTTTAATATGGCCATTGCCTTTGCTCATGAGTGTAGCGGAGGCGAAGCGTTAGGTGGGGGGGATGGGGTGTAAGAGGCGTTTCATAACACTGATTGGTAGAGCGTGAGGCAAATAATCACGCACTTTTACGTGATCATCTTTCATAAACCAAATCAACTAAAAACTCTCAATCAAATCTCTATTTACAATATATATAAATAAAAATCATATGATAAGTAATTAACGGCGCATGCGTGACATGTGACAGGAGAGTAAACCTGTTACAGGGGGAGGGAAGGGAGGGGGGGGGAGGGTGATCTATTAAGGATCTTGCCCGAATATTGTTTCTTCATTGAAAAAAGATTGCCTGAATGGGCCTGAAATTCAATGAATTTTGCAATAGACGTGTGGTGTGGAAAATAGTTGTGTGGAAATAGACAGCAGCCAGCCGGAACATAAATTTACGGGTTCATATATAAAAAGGGATTGTGAGCTATTGCGAAAGGTTTGCAGCGAATTTACAATCTAATTAGCAGAAAATTGAAACATTTTTTAAAGATGGTTATGCTGATCCGGCGGCAGGGCTTTTCGCGTAGGTGCAGTAATTAGAAGGGCTAGTTGTCTGTTCTCAACCATATTTAGAAAGCTTAAATACAAATCGGAGGTATTGCAGGACAGAGAAAATTAGCAGTTTCTATTTTTAGATATGTTTCAGTTTTCAAGGCATTATTGGAAATATTTCCGAAAATTCGTGAAGCACAAGAAACAAATTTGATTTCGTGTCATGCTACGCGTTGGTGGAGATCACCTGGACGTTCACAGAAAAAGATACAGATCTGCGTGCCTCCAGGCTCTTATATCTTATACTGTTCTGCACATTACCAAAACTTTGAAGGAAAATTTGAAGTTAGCTAAATTAGGGGCGCCATTTTAACTCTTTGCCCCCCCTGCGATCTCATCCCCAGCACGCCATTGCATGACACCAATTAGGCATTGGCAAAATAATTGACCAAAATCAACAAGCCAATTAGTTTCTATGTAGTGACGACAAAGTGCGTTAATACTCAAATATCTTCAGCGTGATTTGATCTCATATTTGCTATCTTAGAATGATTTCCAACATACATCTTACATAAAGGATAATGAAATCTAAAATGTATGTACAAGGCCCATGCCACTGAATACACCCCCTCTAGACCCAACTGTGGCAAACATTTCGACGTTGCTCTACTTGTGTCTCTTGGTTCAACGTGTTTGTTGTAATCTAAATGTTTATCTTTATGAACAATTTAAGCTGTTTTTATTTAGCGAAAAATTGGGAAGATCTTCCCCCCTTGCCCCCCCATTTTTGGCGCAGGCCCTGATGCAAGTGTAAAATCGGTATTCGTTCCTTTAAAGACCCTTCAAACTTTTAAAAAAATGTAAAAACCTTACGATTCACTCCCTTTACTCTCTTGCTGTATATAACAGACATTAAAAAGAAGTTAGGTTAATTCGTCTAAAATTTATCACTCCCAATGACAAAATACAATCATGCTCTTGTGATAGAGGCTTGTAAAGTATGACAAAGGCATTGTGGAGAGTGCTTTTACGTGAAAATGTCAGTAGCGGCGAGTTTTTCTATGACAGTTTCTTATGCACTTATCATACGGTATTATTGAGAAAAGCAAACTATATTTTGATGATATCAATGTCTTTTTACATTATTAAGGACGACAAATATTGGAATGACTAGGCCACATCCCTTCAGAGTAGACATAGAACCTGAGCCACTGTGATTGGTAGAAACTGCACATTCACTTTGGCATCATGCGCGGGGAATGATTCGGAGAACTGTGTTTAAGAGTTGGGAGATTTTTAATTGGCCTTAACCACAACAGTAAAGCAACCAAGCCACCTACAGAAAAGGAGGAAGCTATGTAATGATTTAAAAAAGCATCGCCATTTCATCGCAATTTTGTAGTGTATTTAAATAAAAGCTTCCTCCATTTCTTCTTTTGCATGCCTGCCACAAGGTTTCTCAAAAAAGGCCCTTGCCGATTTGCCACGTAGTACAAAAGAAATAGATCGACGAAGTCTCATTACAAGAAGCTGAGATTATGCAAGGATCCTGCCTTAGTTCAATGCCTTTTAGGTTGCATAAGCAATCTCCCTATCTGCTAGTTAAATTCAACGCCCGATAACAAGAGGCTTTGATAGTGTTCCAGACCAATATGAATATCCAGACCAATATGACTCCAGGGTCATATCGGTCCAGACCAACATGACTCTCCAAACCAATATGACTGTCCAGACCAATATGACTCCAGGGTCATATCGGTCCAGACCAATATGACTGTCCAGACCAATATGACTGACTCCAACTGGACCAATATGACCCCCGAGGTTACTAGCCTCGATTGCAATTTGTTTTAAGAAATGGCAAGCGAAAGCTCTGCCGGCTTTTCCAGGCGAATTAGACAATCTTTTGAAACTTTTAGCTTATCATATCACATTATTTTACGTTGGATTGCTCCTTGCCGTTTGGCGTTGTTTCTGCCTATTGTTGATTGACACAATTTCAATGTATTTTTGCAGCGCGCGCAGGCCATGACAGAAGCTTAACAAATTTCAATGAAATGAAGAGACCACGGCAGTAGAGCTGCTTCACAGACGACGAACAAATACATACTTTCAGCAAGTAGATTTAAAGAATAAAACGAGGAACTCAACAATGCGAAAAGATAGAAAACAGAATGGCAACAATAATGCCTATTAAAAATTTATTTTGTTATCAAATATTGTAAGGCCTTTGAAATCTAATGTCTTTGGCCTTCTAAATCTAGACGATATGCACAAATGTTCAATTGGTCTTATGGCACTATCAAAAGCGAATTGATTCAAACTGCAACAAGGAACACCATTGGGTTGAATTTTTTTTAACACCTAACTTTCTTTGTTTTACCTTACAAAGGAAACGCAAAGGTCTCAAAGGAAATGATCGACAAAAAGGTGTTTCCTTAGAGGCAATTAAAGCAGAGGAATAACAAACGAAGCAGCTGCTTAAAAAATTCATTTTTTCTAGCCAATTTGGAGAATTATCCAGATAAATCTAAAATAAGCCAAATTTTTGGCTTAGTTCAAAACATCCAATAAGTCCCAGACCAATATGACCCTCCCTGGACCGGTATGACCCTGGTGTCATATTGGTCTTGACCGATATGACTCTCGGGTCATATTGGTCCAAGGTGTCACATCGGTCTGGAACAATAGTAAACAAAATGTTTTCATGTTTTAGCCGTGGCAGTCCTACGACGTTTGTCGCCAGAAAATGCAGACCCCGATCATGTGCCGTAAAAATCGGTTGACTGCGCTTGGCCTAATTGTATGGGACATATCACTGAAACAGATCTTCTTATGTCTCCCATCTTATTCTTAAAGCTAGAATAGACAGTCAGTTAGCAATAGTAACAGAAACCTGACATGCTGTGAGCCAAAGAGAAGCTTAATACTCCGCTACTTCACCGCGCGCAACAAGCGGTACGAATCCTCCTTAATGTTTGATTCTTGCTCCCACACACACCAGAGAGGACAGAGCTCCAAGACATAACATCAATTAGTTCCTTTGATCATATTTTCGAAAAAAACTGACACCGAGATGAATTGTAAAAGCTTTGTAAAAATTCATAGCATCTAAACAAAAACTGAAACTAACGATCGTATTATTCGAAAAACAACATCTACAAAGAACCAAGCCCCAAAGCAGACAACACAGTAACTGCGGCGATACAAAAGCAGATGGAAATCGCTACTGACAACCAAACAAAATGTGTATGCTAAGGAAATACTGACAGAAGGTATGGTGGTTGATGCAATTTGCAAATGTTTGCATTTACCCAAATTAAATTATTCTCATACTCAAGAAACGTAGGCAAATGTACGTTATTTGATTCCCTGCATTTTCCAAGAATTTCTTCTCTACATGGTACGAGTAGTATTCTGCAGCTACTATAACACCGCAGGCATAGTCAAAGCCTCGCAGTGTTAAAACATCTTAAATTGACTTATTGGGTGCTTTTGAATGCTTTAATAACGGTTTAAAGGCGAAGAGCCTGGGCGGGGTTGAACTCAAGTGAACTCTAATTTGGATGCAATAATAAGAAACTTTTAGTATATAGTGCTGATTAAAGTTCCTTAAAAAATATTAACAGCCTATGGAGATACAGCGCCTTTCAACCCTAATGATTATACAACAAGGGTATTGCTGCTGAGGTATCGGAGAGACAGGGAGGTAACGTTTTTGCTTTTAAGCATGCTGTTTACTGTATTTGCCTGTTCAATACTTGTTATCCAGGCTAGCAAGCACAAACCCTCAATGAACCACGACCCCCCCCCTCCCCTAAAAACACGAAATAAATTATCGCTGGCAACTCCAAAAGGCAGTATTTGCCAGAAACAAGCCAAGTCAAAGGGAAAATTCTGTCTAAAAACGAAGCAAAGGTATGTAGACTGCAAAATGGAGGTAAGGAATCTTACTATTCTTGCAGGAGACTGCAATTTTGAGATAGTGGCTATGATTTTTCTTGCATTATAAGTAAGTGTCTCGCTAGATTGTGAAAACTGACATTTATCTTGGATAGTCCTACCGAAATAATGGCCCATTTGAACAAATGATAGAATTACCAAGAAGCTCATAATATAAGCTCCAGCTAGCGTAGTCTGATCTTATTCTATGTGTAACATTCTAGACAGGTTTCGCAACATTTTCATCCTTTTCCCTTCCCTCGTTACGTTTTGATGAAAATACGCAAAATAATTATCCGATAACTACTTGCTCGGACAGACAAGCCCTTAAATGGCAACTGCCAGAATTATTGCCCTCTTATACATACATTATTGATGCTCCCTTGCAATTAGTGCAAACAGAAATTAATTAAATGTAAATATATATATAGGACATCTTACTTACATATTTCTACAATGAAAACAAGCGCGCAAAAGAATTCTGCGAAAATTCGACGAAAACTCAAGTACCTGGAATAACTGTTCTTGAAGCCCAGCAAACAGAGATTCACACCTGGCCCGTCTCTTTCAAAAATTGTTCGAATGAATCGTCGTAGCCATCTCTGAATTAAGAAAACAATGAAAAAATGCGATAAAATACCTAAACAATTTGCTACAAAATTAGTTTGAGTCAAAGCCAGAAAGAGTGTCATACAGAAAGATTATTTCTTAGAAAGGTGAAAATGCTTTAAAATAGCCCTAGAATTTATTCAATTGAAAAGTGTCGAAGAAATCAAAAACTGTTTCAGCTTTACAATGACCGAAATACTGAAGATAGGCTTTTTAAGCTTCAAAGAAAGATTTACGCCTCCCCTTAGCCAAAAACAATGCTTGGATTGAAATGGGGATTCACTTGAAGCTCCCCAGAGATCTAGGTACTACATGGAACAAATATGTGTGATGTCACACACCAGGAGCTCAGAGGAATTCTTGCAGGAAACACAACTTACTGCCAAATTTGTGGCAAGTGAATATTCCACTCTGCGATTATACACACATTTCACAAACGAACAACGGATAAAAATTCTTACCACCGGAGCATTTATAATTTTAACCCATGAGATAAAAGGCAGGTAAAACTCCATTTATTGAGATCGTGTCAAATAATTGACAGGCAGCCATTCAAAGTCCTTCCCAGTTTTCAAAACAATGTAAGCGATCAAAACATTGCTGAAATCATAGCACGTTTCGTTGAAGTTATGTTTCTGTACAACATCAGTACAGTAAAGGGGGCAGATCCGATAAAAACCCTCCTGCTGCCTACACAGTTTCCTTTTCATATCCCTTTCATGTTAAATTATCGATAATCATGCATTTTGATATTAACCTATACAAGATTAAGCAACTTTTGATTTCATGACAACAACATTCAATACGTAAAAATAGACATAATGTTCCTGTCAGAAAGAAAGTTATCCCACGCAATTTTCCATAAAAAGCCACTGGAGCGAATTTGTTATAATAATAGAGAAGTATGTTAATCCATTTGTGATTTGGCAACAAGTGTCTTTCTTAGCTAGCCACAGAGCGACTTTTCAAATGGCTTTGCTCAACGGGACGACCTAGGGTTTTCGATGAAATGTGCGCGGCCAGAATAGAGTTACACGTTCCCAAATTGCTTTTTTATGACAAAATATTAGACATTGCAGCCAAAGAAATTATTTCAATTTTTATATTTTTTATATTTATCTGTTTTAACACGTCAGCTTGTTTGCACAGTACAGTACGAATCAGTATTATCGAAGCGAAATTTACATTGGTGCAGAAGTAACGTTTGGCAAGGATTGGAGGAGGTGCAGCCTTAAAGGCTCTTGATCAACCGTCATACTTTGCGGTTGCTGGTGTTTTACACGAGATGAAATGGGCTGTATTTTGTATTTCGTGCAGTACGATGATAGGCCGGTTTTGAAAACAACTGTCGCAAAGCATGCTGGTTATGCAAGTGCCTTAAACGTCCCCGAAGTGGAACTCTTTAGTGCTAAAACCGTTAACTTTTCACACTTCTCGACTTTTCACATCAAACACAGCCTAGTCACTAAAAATTTTCGACGAATTAACAAACTTTCAAAGAATCAATACAATTCGTTGCTATTTCTAGATATCTTGGTATCCAAAAGTAACAGTGAGTTTTCCACTACTTTGTACCGCAAGTAAACCTTGACCGGACTTTACAGACTGATTTTCCCAGTCTGTCTCCTGTTAAACTGAAAATCAATCTTTTTAGTGTACTTAATTCCAGCGCCTTTCAAATTTGCTCTACATATGAAATATTTTCACAAGGAACTTTTGCAAAATCAAAACAAGCCTTAATGATAACTGCTTTATTAAACTAATGAAACAATCCTATCCTGATTTTGAGTTAAGGTTTGTATTTACATCACCTAAACGTTTTTCTAATTTATTCGCTCTTAAGAATCTTCTCCCCCGAATTATGCTTCAACGTTATTTACAAGTTACAGTGTGGAGGCAACAGGGCCACTGACTATTGTGAAACATCCCGCAATCTTTTGATTCGCTGTAGAGAGCAATTTAGAATTGACGAACACGGGCAAAATGTCAAATCTCCTTGCCGTTCTTCCGCCATGAACATATTTTTAAAACGTAGCCACTCCCTTTGAAAACAGACAACTCTTTTGATTTGCCTATTTATGACAGCCTTCCCATACATAGGGATAAGCCTTCGCCTAATTCCCAACAGTCATCTATCCCATGACTCTCTTTCTATTCATTTCATTCATCTACTCTCCCTTCGTTCCTTCTTCTTTCACGTCCTGATTGCTTCTCCCGTGTTGATTATCTCTTTGTCGCCGTGTTGATTATCTACTTTGTCAAAAATTTCGTTTGGTTTTTATTCGTTGGCAGTAGTTTACTCTTGTCGACTGATGAAGGCAATCTTTCTATCAAAGTTTACGGCAAAGAAATCAAATTTCATAGCTATTTTGCTCCATCTGATCAACATGAGTTTGTTCAAAACCGTGAATATCGGAATTTTCTCTGACATTTAGGAAGTGAACGAACATCGAAATCATTTTTACTGACATTGCCCTGCATGCGTTACAGTATTCACGTTTTTCACAAATTGGCTCTGACATCGAATTGAAAAGGATATATTACAATATATTGTTTGTTGGCTGGAGCCAAACAGGATATATTACAATTGCTGTATAAATATATCCATTATTTCATTCATTAAAGGCACCAGGTCCCGATGTATTTCATTGGCCATGCAAATTTCCTATTGGTTGGACTACACAATACACCTATTGTTACAATACAATCAGGCCAATCCTCTATCATTAACGCGCTGCAAAGTCTATTTTTAATTCTAAACGATTGACTTCCAGTGACTTTACACAGACACAGATAAAAGTGGCACTCGACCACTCGGTTGACCAATCGAATTGCACACAGAGAAAAACACGTGAACAGTTTCCGCCTTTCTGCAAATCGGTGAAATCCTAGAGCAGCGCGCAGTGGTTTCACGTGAGCGGTTTTCAATACCTTTCTTGTGCAAGTTATTTTTGGATTCGCTGTACATATGCATGTCAAATGCCTTTAAGCAAATTCAAGACACAAATTTCATTAAGCGCAAAGTTTCCATAAAGTATTAACACAAGCCATAATATTAAGCTCTGATAAACTTACACTGGATCGTCGTTTTCCGGACCACAATATGCGTTCCAATCTGTAAAGATAGAAATGAGTGGTTCGGTTTGAAAGCTCAAGATTAAGGCAATTATTGTAGAGAGAAAATCAAAATTGTCACGGAACATTAAGCTTATGTCTGCATGGAACGCTTCGTTGTTTTCAACAAAGGAACGTCTACAGGAACAATTTTCCTTTCTGAGTTTCCATTGGCAGCTTTTTGGTTAGATGGAATGGGCAAAATGGAGGAACCATGACGGTCTATGATTGACGAAAGTATTCGTTCAAAGCTGACATATCAGTTTTTAAACATGAATGCTTGTCATGTCAAGAATTTTAATTTCAAAAACTTGCTCGTGTAGGTGACTTGGCAAATACATAGGACAAAATATACTCGTCTCTTGACTTCTGTTCTCTAGAAGTAGACATATTATATTTACTGCCTTTCCAGCCCTAATGCTAGTTTTTACATAGAAAGCAACATTGGCACTTGGGTCTGTGCCTTTAAGCTCTCCATCAAAGTCACCTGCAAATTCTTTGGCCTACCCGGGACGATTGCTTGCCTATCACCGCAACCGAAAAGTTTGCTTTCGATTTTTCCTTTGATTGAGATAAACAAATAGAGCTGTTGCTTGGACAACAAGAAAACAAGATTTTTCTTGTTGGCGGAGTCTTTTGTCCTAACTAAGTTCAAGACTTTTTAAAAAAAGATGTAGCTAATCTATATGAGCAAGGACATTGGCAAAGCCATATTGCTGTTGTATATGCAGATTGGTTTTGGTGGACGTACTTGGTGGGTGGAGTACGGAGAGAAATATAACGTATCTTGGCCTTGGAAAATATTGGAAGGTCTTTTTATCAATGAGAAAAGTGTTTTGGGATTCTTAATGACATGCAGCAGGAGCATTACTAACATCAAATCGATGTAGGGTAAGGAATCCACTCAAACGTGTGATAAGTCTTCGAATGTTTAAAGATTTTTTGAACCTTTTTAGGTTAAACGGATTTTAAACTAAGATAGGTTTCCCACAAGGTTTTGGAGATCGACACAAAATTATTCGTTATCTTTTGCAAGACATGCCTATATGAATTCTGTGTTTACTACAATTTCTTTTCAGTTCAGTGTTCAGAAGGACCAGTTGGTCTGATTTAGTACTTTAACTTCTCGGATATACGTACAATAATATAATAGAATAAATTGTCTCGTTGTTGACATGTAAACATTCTGAAAGTGTAGCATGCAGCTAATCAATGCACTCTAACTTCGAACCAAATATGCTAATAACGTGTAAAAATGCATAAGATGATGAAATACACACCAACAGCTTCCTCCGTATCGACATCCTCCTGCAAAGGCGAGACAAATTGCGTTAACAAAATAAGCAGGATCATAAAAACCACGCCAAAAGAGTCTTGGCGTTTGAATATCAAAATATTTGAGTTATCACTTCAAATAAAAAGATTTCAGTCACCCTCCTATAATTGCACAACTGGCACTTCTGAACAAACATCACTTGAACTTTCAGTCTGATAAACTAAGAATTAGGGCTGCAACACTTAATCTATAATTCAATGATTGTTCAAATTCGACTTTTATCGTCAAACCTTTTTCATACGTCAAAGGATAGCCGAAATCTCTGTGTCAACCAATATTAAGGTTACAACCATCATTCAAGCTTCCCTGCAAACAGTCCTGGAACACTAACGTCAGGTTTTAAAAGCGAATTTAGCCACTCAGACCCCGTTTACACTGTCCCGTTCAAAATTGGAACCGTGACGGTACAAAATTCATTTGCTTTCATAGCAAGGTCGGAACTGTTTCAAATAGCATAGCAAAAGCGTCTTGGTTCAACATTGAAGAGTGCGACCCCGTTTACCATATCCCGTGCAACTTTGGAACGATTTTGCTCTCCAATCTGGAACATTTTGGACCCTGCTATGAAAGCGAGCAAATTTTGTACCGTCAGGGAACGGCGTTTCGTGACAGTTTTGTCACGGCTCAAAACTTGTGCGGGACAGTGTAAACGGGGTCTCACTCTCCTTCTTGGAACAATGTTGGTTAATCATGAAATGATGTAGGAGATAAGGCAAATTAGGAGATTGTATGATACTTGCCTTGGCTATCAAAATTGTTGGGGAGAGAGAGAAGGAGAGTTGCGAAAGTAATAATATTTAGCACAATAGATACTAGCTCATTTTACCTCTCGATCCCAATCTCTTGTGTGCAACTTGTAAACTTCAAAAACAGAGTTACTGAGCCTTTCTCCACTAGAGAGAAAGAAATCAATATGAATTTCTTAAAAATTCATTCATATTATTTTGAAAACTTGGGAATTATATAGTTTATATATGGGAAACGAGCTACAAAAAAGGAGAACGAATTATTGACACATTCGACCCTCCGCTCTAAAGTAAAAGAGCACGCGTATGGAACGAAGATATATTACGTTTGCTCATCAACTCCAGGACGGAAGGATGCCTCACACATTTCAAGGTTTTCGTTCGCTCGTCTCCCAAACAATTGCAGAAAACTGAGAAAGAAGATTCAAAACATTTGCTGCACTTCCCAAACACAAAAAATTTGCTGCTTTCAAAACATATAATATTTGTAACTTGCTGGTCACGTCATAATCAGTGGTGTATATTGGAAATGGAGTCGAAATGTAAGTCAATCGGTTTTCAATGAAGAAATAGAGTGGGTTAACATTCTCGAACTCGGTTTTGGAAAGAACACCGACCACTTGAGTAAATTTACTACATTTCTGAAAAGGTAAACTGATATTTTTCAACAGAAACTTCATCTGTATATAAGTGTAGGGAGGAACCTAAAAATTTAAGAAACTATAGGGATCTTTCTTTCTTTTTAAGGCCAATTTTAGGCCTAGAAATCACATGGTATTGAATTGACAATTAGTCATTACATCTGCATCTTAATACAAGTGAAATTTTTTTAATCATCTCTATATTCTTGACGAAATGTTTAAGTTGATGATTGAAGAAGAACTCTTAAAGGCTCTTGTGCAACCGGTATGCTTTGCGACTGTATTTCAAAAGACCGACCTGATATCGTTCTGCATGAAAATACAAAACACAATCAAGACAACTGCCGGTAAACATGCCGGTTGCGCAAGGGCCTTTAAGAGGGTTTTATGAAGTGAACCGCAGACTGACTTACTTCTCGAGGTGGGACAACCAGGCCTTGTTCTTTGATGGGTGGTTGAAACTGTCAAATAACACATCAACCTCGGGCAAGCTTCGGTCCTTATTGTGGGCATCCAGAGTGGGTCCAATATGCTGTTCATAGTATGCAAACAAAATGACAATAAAAAATATGAAAATCTAAGATTATACTGCAATCCAATGTTTGATTCAAGTTTACCAAATTGATCAGAACCCTCAACACTAACATTAAGATATCCGGTTTCAGCCCAAATTTAACTTGGCGGCTTAAGAGGGGAGTGGGAGGAGGGCGGGGGGGCATTTCTAGTTTTGAAGATAAATTGCCTTTGTCTCTTATTGATAGAGAACACAGTCTGACTGCTTTAACAACATATGTTTGTCTTCTCCAGTGACCGAGAGCGTAAAATATCACATCAGAAAGTTTTTAAGACAATTTTTTCATCAATGTTGAATAAGGAACAGCGATTAAGTTTTTTTTTATTGATTTGACCTATACAGCAAGGTCAAAATATAGGATTCTCCTAGCAGAAATTTCGTAAGAATTTTTTTAAAATATTAAAATTTAAAAAAGGGAAAACGAAAATTTATGATTTTTTAGATGTGAAAAGGTCTTTTTCTGAGCCACTGGATCTTTAAGACATGATCAAGTACTTCCGTACCTGTAAAATATCCAAAAGAAGGTGAACCATCGGTTCTGTTGGATTTTCTTTCAAAGTATTTATCATCTGGAACACGGCTCCCTTCAATGGAATATTCAAAGAACCAGCCACCTAGGAAAATAAATACAAGAGGGATAAGTATAATTATGTTATTTAAAGAAGTTGATGTCTATAGAACCCACAAAGATGACCAGTACAACAACGATGATCATTTAGGGTGGATATGATGTTGATGATGATAGATTGATTAGAGTGATATGATGATAGATGCAGATTGACAATGATGCTGATTGACAATGATGCTGATTGACAACGATGCTGATTGACAACGATGCTGATTGACAACGATGCTGATTGACAATGGTGCTGATTGACAATGATGCTGATTGACAATGATGCTGATTGACAATGACGCTGATTGACAACGATGCTGATTGACAATGATGCTGATTGACAATGATGCTGATTGACAACGATGCTGATTGACAATGATGCTGATTGACAACGATGTTAATTGACAATGATGCTGATTGACAATGATGCAGATTGACAATGATGCTGATTGACAATGATGCTGATTGACAATGATGCTGATTGACAATGATGCTGATTGACAATGATGCTGATTGACAATGACGCTGATTGACAATGATGCTGATTGACAATGACGCTGATTGACAATGATGCTGATTGACAATGATGCTGATTGACAATGATGCTGATTGACAATGATGCTGATTGACAACGATGCTGATTGACAACGATGCTGATTGACAATGATGTTGATTGACAATGACGCTGATTGACAATGATGCTGATTGGCAATGATGTTGATTGACAATGACGCTGATTGACAATGATGCTGATTGACAACGATGTTAATTGACAATGATGTTGATTGACAATGACGCTGATTGACAACGATGCTGATTGACAATTATGCTGATTGACAATGATGCTGATTGACAATTATGCTGATTGGCAATGATGTTGATTGACAATGACGCTGATTGACAATGATGCTGATTGACAATGATGCTGATTGACAATGATGCTGATTGACAACGATGCTGATTGACAATGATGCTGATTGACAATGATGCTGATTGACAATGATGCTGATTGACAATCATGCTGATTGACAATGACGCTGATTAACAATGATGCTGATTGACAAAGACGCTGATTGACAATGATGCTGATTGGCAATGATGTTGATTGACAATGATGCTGATTGACAATGATGCTGATTGACAATGATGCTGATTGACAATGATGTTGATTGACAATTACGCTGATTGACAATGATGCTGATTGGCAATGATAATGATTGACAATGATGCTGATTGGCAATGATAATGATTGACAATGACGCTGATTGACAACGATGCTGATTGACAATGACGCTGATTGACAATGATGCTGGTTGACAATGATGCTGATTGGCAATGATAATGATTGACAATGACGCTGATTGACAACGATGCTGATTTACAATGATGCTGATTGACAATGATGCTGATTGACAATGATGCTGATTGACAATGATGCTGATTGACAATGATGCTGATTGGCAATGATAATGATTGACAATGACGCTGATTGACAACGATGCTGATTGACAATGATGCTGATTGACAACGATGCTGATTGACAATGACGCTGATTGACAATGATGCTGGTTGACAATGATGCTGATTGGCAATGATAATGATTGACAATGACGCTGATTGACAACGATGCTGATTGACAATGATGCTGATTGACAACGATGCTGATTGACAATGATGCTGATTGACAATGATGCTGATTGACAATGATGCTGATTGGCAATGATAATGATTGACAATGACGCTGATTGACAACGATGCTGATTGACAATGATGCTGATTGACAATGATGCTGATTGACAACGATGCTGATTGACAATGATGCTGATTGGCAATGATGCTGATTGACAATGATGCTGGTTGATACGGGAAACGAGGAGACAAGGACAGTAAAATCTTAAAATTCAGTTTGTTACTTGTATGCTTTGTAAGTTATTTTCGATGTATGTTATTTTTTTGATAACACGCAAAGTTCAGTGTTCACTCAGACTGTTCTAGCATCAATAGTTAAGGCAAATAGCATTCTTATGTTGTCTGATATTGATTTTTCATGCAGCAATTTCTGAATTGTAACATCAAAGTCACAGAAGACGTAGTCACCTTTACTTGACAGAGCATATCGGCAAACAACAGCGCAATACCAAATGCCTTTGTCTGGCTTGCGGGGTTATCACGATCCTTTATTAGTGTGTAGAATTCGGTCGAAAGAGCCTGTATCCTAAAACAATCGAAAGGTGCACGTGCACATAAATCTCGATTAAAAGCATTGAGTCATGATAAGAGAAGAGGGTATACCCAAATACGCTGAGTCATGATGTTCCTGCTGCAATGCGATCACATGAAGTTGCTTCTTACTGATTAACAAAAAAACTTCCTTCAATATCAAGTTGTTAACGGCAGATCACATGAAATTACAGCGATAACGCAGAAAGAGAATGACCCCTAGAGAGAAGGCCTATTTACCATGACTCAGTTGCTTTAAAATCACAAATCTTTTAATGGGACTTTTATTTAAATAAACGATTAAACGGAGAAAAATTATCTTTCCATCAAAATCAAAATTATCTTGCAAATTGGGCTTTTAATCAGGGTGCCAGACTGGCAAAGGAGAATGCATAATGGCTTTTTTCTATTTAGATGCCAGAAAAAAAACGCCACCGCTCCTGCCCATAGTATTTAAAACAAAGAAATTTAAATCAAACAAAGGATGAAGAACAATAGGAAGTAAATGAAAGAAGCACAGGGCCTTTCCTGATATACTAACTAAGGGGCATAAACACTCAACTAAATATGCTAGTTTGAGACTGCTTATTGTTCCCTTTCTATAAGAACAAGGTCAAGAGACGGTTAATAGCTATTTCAAGGTTATCTGGGGTTTCTATGGTGCAGCTCCGGCTTCAAAACACCATTCTGATGTTCAGTATGGAGGCTCTCAGGTTGAAGTCTAGTAAAAGATGTTCTGGAGATACAGCTCGCAATCTTATGCATAAAGATATACATAACACGGGTATTACAAATGCAAAAACTTAGGCCTTTAAAGAAAATTGCAACAATTATAGCTGCGGCCTGAAGCTTTTTATTAAATTGCAGATTGCAGAATTTTGGCTGATCGTCACGAAGTTTGCAACTTTTTGCCCCCCCCCCCTCCCCAAAAAAAACTGGGATAGGTATATTATTTTTACCTCGAATAAAAGCAGTACTTGAAGCTTGCCTCTGCTGTGTCAATTTGCAGCTTTTCAAGAAACACAACTATGATTCGCACAGCCATGACAATAAAACTGTGATTGCAAGTCGCCTAGGATAAAAAGAAATGAAAACTTATCAGTTAGCTTCACGCTTTCAACTTACAGTTGATTAAGCTTTTGGTCAAATGTTGCCTTGTTGATCAAACACGAAAACACCAACAAATTAAAACAATAAAGTTTAGAAAAGCTTCTTCTGGCATGGCAACCGAGAAGTTATAAAAATAGTTGGAGGAAAAAAAACTAGGGGTATGGTCATGAAATTCTGAAAACCATAATTACCGTTTCGAACTACTTTTAAAATCAAAGAAAATGCCGTCTTCCACAAGACAAATATTCGTTCTTAGTAGGATGACTTGTTTAAGAGTGCAAAGCCATGATCAAACGTGCCGAGCATTTTATGTTCTCAATTTATTTAGTGGCATAAAAATTAAAAATTACTTTGAAAATAGGAAACATTTGAGTAAACTAAAGCTTTTCGTCTGACACTTTTCAGAGTATAAAGTATCAGAACATAGATCGAAAACTCTAGGCTAGGAAATATATATACCCACTTGTGGATCGAAATAGGCCTATCAGAAACGCGAGCACATGACTGTTGAGGTTGCCCAATCAGTGCCGCTTGCCTGCCATTATATTTTATATATTATATGTTCTAATCAGGCAACTGAACAGAATAATTTATTATACTTTTCAGCTTCCCCTTAATTTTCAAGTCTTTCCCATTTTTACTTCTAACCCTATGCTTGTCCCAATTTTTCAAAAAGGCGGAAACAAGCACACATTGCCAGGCTTCTGGGAAGAAATCTCCTGGATTTTTTCCTTGAAATATGTCATAATACGGAAGTGTCCTGTCTCTATAGTAGATCAGTTACAATCGATATTCAGAATTCAGCTCATGAACTGAACCCAGATTGACAAGATCATTTATAAAACTAAAAGCTTTTTGAAAAAGATAATAAAAATTTATTCAACAAAATTTGACAGCAAATGCTTAATAATGTCCAAGAACTTCAAACGAAGTTCAACGAATAATTCAAATTACATTTTGCTTGATAAATTCATACCTGCTGTATAAGAATTTCTAGAATTTGTTCCATGGTCGTCTTTTGGGTGAGAAACATTGAAACAGATTCTAATAAATTTTCAATAACTCTGTTGAATTTATCAGGTCGATATGTCAAGACGTCAATAGTCTCATAAAAAACTCCAAGGAGAAATTCATCTTGATCTAAAAAGTGGAATAGTATGATGTCAGAGTTGTGTCAGAGAGAAAGCAGAAGCGGAAGCATTTGAGGGAGTAGAAGAGTGAGAAGTTGAGGATGGGGAAGAAGAAATGGGAGAAATGGAAAGGAGGGAAAATAGAAAGAAGAAGAGGTGATAAAAGACGGGAAAGCAAAGTGAGAATTAGAGGGAAAAGAAGAGAGAATAAAAGGGAGAAGAGAGGAAGAAAGAAAAAGGGAGAAGAGAGGAAGAAAGAAAAAGGAAGAAGTAGAGAAAGAAGAAGAGGAAGAAGAAGAGGAAGAAGAAGAGGAAGAAGAAGAGGAAGAAGGGGAGGATGAAGGAAAAAGGGAGAAGAGGAAGAAGAAAAAAAGCAAGAAGAGGAAGAAAGGAAGGAAGAAGAGGAAGAGGAGGAAGAAGAAGAGGAACAAGAGGCGGAAAAAGAGGAAGAAGGGAAGGAAGAAGAGGAACAAGAGGAGGAAGAAGAGAAAGAAGGAGAGGAGGAAGAAGATGAGGAAGAAGATGAGGAAGAAGAGGAAAAAGAGGATAAAGAGGAAGGAGAGGAGGAAAAAGAGGAGGTAGAAGAGGAGGAAAAAGAGGAGGAAGAAAAGGAAGAAGAGGAGGAAGAGAGTAAAGAGGAAGGAGAGGAGGAAGAAGAGGAGGAAGAAAAGGAGGAAGAAGAGGATAAAGAGAGAGAGAGGAGCTGGGAAAAAATTAAAGATGCTAAAACAGCAAGGAAAGAAACTAGCATTCCTCAACCTCTCATAGAAATTCTAGAAGAGGTTATATATCTCTCGATAAAGACACACCAGAATTAAAAACAAAAGAGTTCTCATAACACTGATTTGTATTTTTGGAAAGAAAACACAGAATGAAGCTGTGTTCATATTTACCATCCTCATTTGTTGGAAGCTTTGAACCTGCACTTGGGACAAATTCGGCTGCTGCAGCTTTCAAAGGTGAATTTGAGACCTGGTTTTGATTTACAACAGATTTTGCCAGTGTCTTCTGATTTTCATCTTGGCCTGATTCAGTTAAAGAAAACATAAAAAAATTTATCAATCAGCTGTCCAAAATATTTTTTTTTTAAATTTGGCGACAGACAAAACCCACAGGCTGAGCTGAAAGTTTGCCTCTTGCGCCTAATTTTATTGGAAAACAAGAAGGCAAATTTCATAAAATGTAGCTTTTCAACTATTATTGTATCCAAAAAAGCCATTATCGCGAAAAAGCAGAATCATTGCATACTTAGGTACTATTTGCCTGACATCCCGTATGAACATCAGATAATTACTAAGGTTTAGCAGAGACTTATATTCACATCCAATGTAAATGGAAAAAAACAGTGAGAATAGAAGGTTGCGTTTGGTTGGCTTCTTGTGTTGCCTTATAATGTGTATTAGATATTGTCTGTGAAGAAAGGTCGCACCGAGTCATCCAGACGAGAGATGCTAGGCGTATGGTTTAGCTCTGCCATGCCGTGATGGAAGGTTTGACAAAATGAACTGTCCTACGCAGAATAACCAAACAAAAAGCTCGGTACTATCACGGAAAAACAAAGTGGTGACGTCATCACTTAGATTGGAAATCATTATTAACATTCATTCATGCGAAATGAAAATCGACACTGTTTGAAAATGGTTAAAGCATAGATACTGCAAAACATGCTTTTTTGGTATAAAATTGCTATAATTTGGTCTTGGCTTTAAAATTTATGAACCAAGCCAAAACAACAAAGATCGTTGAGTAAGCCTCATGTCTTTCACTGGCCATGTCTAAATTCGAAAGAGATTCAACTAATTTGACAGACTTGGAAGGTTTGTTTCTTCTGATCACAAGGTCCAAATTAAAAACGGGATTAATTGAAGAAAGAGGAAAGATGAAGGCATGAGCAAAATGAGCTTTACAAAATGAATTTCGCTTGAAACATAAATTCTCAACGAATTTTGACAACAATTTTTATTTAAAGAGAAGTTTCAAGAAGATAAACATAGAAATAAAGAGAGTGCATACCGCTCGAGTTATTCACTGTCACAGGCTAAAAAATAAAAAGTTTATAAGATTCAAATAATGCATCTAAAAGGCAGCAAAACAGGTTTCGAGTGAAGCATATAACCCAGGTCCCAATACTCAGGCAAAGTTAGTAAACTTGCTAGTTATTTTACTAACTGGCTAAGGCGAAGGTTGAGTAGAACATTCTGTACTAATTAGTATCGTTTGAACAGAAACAAAAAGAAAGATTTGAACAACAAGACATTTTGAGATTTTTTATTTCTATAGAATTCATAAGACAATTGTGATGCCTATGGATGGCCACACATCATTTTTTATATCACAAATAAAAAGAAATCAAACATCTGACATCGATAATTCTTATCTATTTTAAAACAATGATTTATTAGATATTATTCTTATATAAAATCTTAAATATGAAAAAATTCACGGTAATAAGACTTTTATTTGGCCCTTCGAGAGAATTCTTCTGAAATAAACTGCTACATCTACACCTAAACATAATCCCGAAAGGTGATGTGAATAACCCCAGGCCTGTACACATCAGATTTATAACGTCACACGAGAACAACCTTGCTATTAAATGCTTCTGAAAGCTCTCACATTTAAACTCAGTTTGTCAAAGCCATGGTTTAGGCTTAAAGAGAGACAGATGAGAAATACTACCAGCTAGAATGAACCTAACCAAATAGATAATCCAGCCTAACTTTGTCACATTTATCCATTGTCTAATAAGCAGTTAAAAGCTACCTTTGTGAAGTAAAGAAAGCCACTGACACCTCAAACAGTCGGCTGTAGACCGGTTTCGCCCCATATCAGGGCTCATCAGTACAGCTAGACTGAATGAGGACCTAAAGCCGACCTAGGGCCAGCAATTAGGCTATCAGTGGCAATGCATGTGGGAGGTAGTAAAGTGTGAAAAGAGGTACGCATGAGTCTTAGAGAAGCTACCTCTTTGCTTACATGATTACTTAAACTTGCTTTTCATATACTGCAGCTGCCTTATAAAAAACCTTCTTATGACAGACACATAGCTTTTCCATTAAAAAAATAAAGTTGTATCGTGCAAATTATTGTTATATCTGTTGTAGATGAAGAGTCGATCGTTTCTTTAAAGTTTAGTGCCAAAGTCAACTTTTCGTCAGGATGAAAGCAGTGATGTCTTTAGGAGGCTGAAAATGCGCTTTAATATGGTTTTCAAATCATTCAAAATTCCTGATCTATGAAAATGAAAAAATAGCTTATCTCACTTAATCAAAGTCTACTCAAAATATGTTCTTTGCCATGTCAAATCATTAAATGAATCGTTTAGTAATTGCACCTGCATACGGGAATCTGAATATCAGACATATCTAAACCGTGTTGATCATTGACTAAGCTAAAATTCGGTTTCTTTATGCACTGTTTGCTCAAGAATATAAATTGGAAGATTTGCAAGTAATATTTTGATTAAACATGATTAAGAGAGATCTCGCTCATCTTCAGAAATAAATTACCAAATATATTTGAACTTGGAAACGCAGATTATCTGCCAAAAATCTATTTGATGTGATAGATTCTAAAACTGGTTGATTTTTTCTAATAAGCTCTATGAGGTTATTATGATAACAAGCTCTAAAATAAGATGATTTTATGGAAGAAATCTAAATAAAGGTAGATTGAGCCGGGGAGACCTGATAACAACTCTATGAAAAGTTAAGTTCATTCGAGCTCAAATTGATGTGTGCTCACCTCTCGATCCCAGTTCCGTGTATGCAGCTTGTATATGTTGAAAATTATATTGCAAAGCTTCTCACCGCTGCAAAATGGTAAGGCAAAATGTTTATTGGTAACCGACATACATCATCTCCTGACTTTTTGTTACTTTCGATGCATCATGACGTCAAGAGGAGAAACTGTTAATCATATAGAAGACATTTTGTCATCATAGAATGAAAAATCAGCTGATTATCCATCGGTGACGTAGTTAAATTCACTTCAACGCCGATGTTGATACCGCTTTGCTTACTGGCCAATATTGACAATGGTGGCCGTGATACATAAAAACCTTTGGGCTCAATCCCAGCCGATAAATTGCAAACGTCTAATTGAAAATTCAATGCCTAAACAAAATGAAAACTGAAGCAAAAATGAATAGAACATGAAAAACAAGACGTTCGGTAAAAATATTTCTTTGAAAAGCTTACTTATCTAGATGAGCAAGCCAGCTTTTGATATCGTTGGGATCAGAGAAACTGCTGAACATGTCATCAACCTTAGGTATGCCGTTGCCTTTCGTTTTATACTCATCCAAAGTTGGACCAGCGAGCTGTTGAGAATTGTTAAACGTAAGATGAAAATCAAAATTAAATGTTAATAGAAGAGGAAGGATATATATGGTCACTAACAAGTTTCAAGAGACAGTACTTATAGAATGTAAACAAAATGTTGCAAAATTGATTTATCTAGTTGATCGAATAGATAATGGTTGTACTAACTTAGTGAATTGCGTTCACCACTAAATCAGTAAATTATCATTGAAACTGGCATAGTGCTCCTGTTGCATTTTTTAAAAGCAAACTTTTCAATGAAAGGTAGCAAGGAGCCATTTAATTTCATGCGTCTTTTTAGATTCGAAAGGATAAGAATTCAGAATAAGGCATGCAAACGAATTCCAAAAGGCAAACATCACTTTAAAAATGCAAGAGCATGTACAGAAATCATATACCAGGCTCTCCAATTTGATTAAATGTCAAAGGTATCATTACAACTGATTTGACACTAACACAAACATTTTAAGCCAATATATTTTGTTAATGTTAATAAAATATTATACCTTATTCATTTTAGCTGTACTGACAAGAATTCCAATTAAGTCAGTTAAATAAAAGGGCCATCTCGAATACCATGCAAATGTCAGAAGTAGCATTACAACTTATTTGACACTAATCTAAAACATATTAAGCCAATGTATTTTGCTAGTATTGTTAAAATATTATACCTGCTGTAATTATTTTAAAATATTATGAATTTCCAACTTCTTTTATTTTTTTAACTTTCTAACATTCGAATAATTTTGGAAGCAATTGAAACAACCCCACCTCAATGTTTTGAAAAATTTACAACGCCAGCTGGAACTATAAATTAAGGATACTTATAAAATAGTGTGATCTGAAAAATACCATAGACAGAACAATAATCGCACAGTTTTGGAGTCGATCTATATAAAAACGAAAAAGCCGCCATTGTGTAGACAGAAGGAGTTCGTTTTCTCTCTTGGACTCCATTGGTAATTTTTCTTTAGGCTCGCGGCACTGATTGGTCAACTATACCGGTCTTGTGTTTGCGTTTTTCTGATTGGCCTATTTCGATCCACAACTGGGTATATATTTTCCATCGTGTTTTTTCGGAACCTATTCTGACGTTTTATGCTCTGAGGAGTGTCAGACAAAAAAGCTTTTAGTATGTCGTAAAATGTTTGCTTTTTTCAAAGCCATTTTCAAATTCTGTACCGCAAAAAAATTGTTCACAATAATCGCACAATAATACCGTATAATTGACCGATTGCATAATTAATATGTAGGTGCATATTGGTCCAATACCTTCAGCACTTTTATCAGAGTTGTGACCATCTTTTCTGTCGGCTTTTCTTTCAATTGTTCGACAATTTGGAATACAGCATCCACGAATTGTGAATTCAGTTCGTTTTCTTTAACCTGAAAAATTTGGATCTCATTTAATCTGCATAATTTTACATACCCTGTAAAAAGTATCTAATATTTAGTGACTAAGAAAGAAAGCAAGAACAGAAGAAGGAAAATGGAGCTCATACAATGAGGAGGGAAAATATGAGGCAACAAACTCCAAAAGAATGGGGAGAGGATCCCGACAGGATAAAGTAAATAAAAAAGAAAGAGGGAAAGGCCAAAAAGAGTGGATTGGAAACAACTAAAAATTTGAAAGAAGTGGCTACAAGAGAATGAAAAGAGACCAGAGGTTGAGTTCTGCCCTTTGACCGAAGGTTGCCATCTTAACTATAACCAGCAGCTGACTACTATCCATTGGACCTATTGCCGTAAGCTGACTTCTAACCTATGACACGAAGCTGACTTCTAACCTTTGGCTGTAAACTTACATTTGACCTGCGGCCCAAAGCTGATTTATGACTTCTAACTTAAGGTAGCTGTGCTTCATCTTAAATCTTGCATGAAGATGAGAATTGCAATAAATATAACTCGTACACTGGAAAAATTTACAAAAAAGATAGAATTGCTTACAAAAGCGGTTTCATTATTTAAAAAAATCTGACGCAGAATTATACAGCACAGAAAAAATATTATTACCTCGACACGGCAAAGAAGATCTGCAAACAAAAGGGCAATGCCAAGCGCTTTAGACTGACTTTGTGCATTTTCACGGTCGTTCAGAAGAATTGGAAATTCCTCTTGCAGTTGTTTAAGCCTATTAAAACAAGTATTCTTGTTGCTTCATGCCACATTTGCACCAAATAAATGTGACAAAAACATTAATCAAAGTTACTAAAGGCCTGTTATGAAAAACAGGGCATTTCAGAATCCGGCTATATATATGTCTACATTTTATGTTGGTACAAACTTTTTTATTTGTGAACTTCAGTTTCAAGGACAGCTTTTTGTGTTTTTTAATGTAAGTGAAAGCAATGACTGACTATTTTGTATGAGAAGGAATCAAAGTCGTTCTTGTAAAACATTTTATCATTTTAATTCTAGACTAACTTTCACGGCAAACATCATTTATGTCTGAAGGCCAATAAAATCTGCACCTGGGATGGAATTGGCAAACGTGCCTGAGGATGCCTGTCCCTGGGGTTTTCTGTCCCTGATCTACGGTATACTCTTTGCAAGACTTGTTACATATTATTTAGTTAGATTTGTGAAGTATAAAAATGTATTATTTAGTTATGCAGCACTGTTCTTAATAATATGCCATTTATAAACGTTTCAAAGTTCCAAAGATACGCTTCATACTTATTTATCTTCAATATAACAATATTCATGAAAATAGACATCTAGGATGATCATCAAGATCATGCAGAAAATCATATCAAAGTGCGGTTGACAAGTGATTCAAAAGGGAAATTGGCTCCTTTGATTGGCTTCTTGTTTTTAACCAATCGGCTACCCCCACCCCGCCGACGTGAAAAGCAAATTACAGCTTTTGCTTTTTCAGGGTGTATAATAAGAGAAGGCGTAAAGTAGTGTGTAGAATTCATAAACTTGCAGAAGGGGTGAACATTACAAAAATTCAAAATATATTGAATTTTCAATAATTTCCTTAAAATCCATTGATACGCTTGAAATTTCTGACAAACACATTCCTATTTGAAAATTTTTTGCTGAACAACGTTAATTGAAAAATAGGGTTATCCTAAAAAAAGGAGCGTCTGTCAACCTCCTTTTTCTAAAGCCTTCTTTGTGCAAAGTCGAGCAATGATAGAGGATTGATCACAATTATGCACTATTTGCTGTCTTGTAATAATTTTTTTACTGACTGAAGGATGATAAAAAAGTCATAAATTTTTAAAGTTACCTTGGATAAAAGCACTCTCTAAAGCTAACAACAGCATGAAGGCTTTCCAAAAATACTGATATCATTCGCACAGCAGAATACAGAAAGTTGTTGTCACTGATGGCCTGAATAACAACAAGTCAAAGACATTAGAAAAAAGACAAAACAGCAAACAACGATAGAAAACATCATAAAATAAAACATGACATTGAGCAAATACTGCTACATTGACTTTGGTGGCAAGCTATTTGATCTAAAGGCAATGCCTTTATTCCTGCAAAAGTTAAAAAGCAATAAATCATATTTCACGGAGTAATAAATTTGTTACAAAAATTTCACTTATATAATCTAAATGTTATACCTTTTCAAGAAGAACATCAACAACTTTGTTCATTGTTGTTGGCTGCTTCAAAGATGTTGAAATCTTTACCAACAGGTCTTTACTGACATCATCAAATTTATCAGGTCTATGTGACAAGACATTTAAGGCAACAGCATACACTTCAAGAGAAAACTCTTCTTGAACTGTTAAAAGAACAAAGCAAAATGTTCTTTCAGTTTAATTATAGGCATAACTTTGTGAAATTATAGGCATAAATTATCATCAATAGCTGAGATAATTGTGTAGTGTGAAATTCAATCTACTGATGATGTTAAATAAAAATTTTCAACAGCACAAGACATCCATTTATCAGAAATTAGGTTTTTAAACCATTCAAGCCCTGTGCCATACCTCTCTTCATCATATGATTCAAGCATGACATGGACAAATGATGGAATTGAATCATTTAGTGGTAAGATAAAAGTTGGTACCACTTATGACAAAATATATGGACTAAATGCATCTGAGGAGGACAATAAGTAGCTTTCCTTGTTTAGATCAGGCAGGCATCTATGTTAGGTAGAAATTTAAACCTGTTCAAGTAAGAAGGCTTTTATTGGCCTAATGTTTTAAAATAATGACACAAAGCAGCATTCAGAAAGTCAATAATGACAAACTAAAACAACAAGCAAATATTTAGAATACCGTATTTCCTCTAATGAACGCCACCCTCTGATAAATGTCGCCCTCTATTGAACACAGCACCTTCAGCCATCCATATTGAAAGCAGCGTTCATTAGAAAACACACCACTATTTGAAAGCTATGAAAGTTGTCATCGAGACAAGGACTCTGACGGAGGCAGGGGTATTGACATTCCTTGACATTTCAATAACGTGAAGACATATTTTGTAATTGTTCAAAAATTGTTCACACAATCTTTACTACATGTTTTGGGAAAAGAAAACATTGTTTAAAGTCTGTTTTTATTATTTTTCATCGCATTTTTCATTTGAAAAACCTTTCATTTTGTATTGAACGCCACCCTCTGATGAACCCCGTCCTCTATTAAACACCATGTCCAAAATTTGGAGTTGGTAATAAACACCATGGTGTTCTTTAGAGGAAATACAGTATGTCAAAGTAAACAGGCATTTGCAAAGACTGTCTATCAGTTAAATTTGGACTTAATCAAATGTTGATTGGTATTCCAAGTAATACCCAATGATTCAACATATCAATAAGTAAGCACCATATCTGTCTTTCAAATTACCCTGTTTTTATTTATGAAAGTTACCACAAAGTGTATACACACATTTCCTAGCAGGGTGTATTTTCAAGGGTTGCTTCCCTCAGATGGAATTGCTGATGAGTGGGGCATCTCAAGACAATGATGCAGAGTGATGTAATAGAGTGTCAGGTCTGAGTAGCTATTAGTAAAAATCA
The DNA here is from genome assembly GCF_013076305.1 of Rhopilema esculentum. Next base: position 4,341,146 of record NW_027020174.1, on the reverse strand, counting down.
GATTCAAAACTGTCTTTAACCAAAAGAAGTGTCAAAGAAAACATAGATAATTTGTTTTAAAAATCAACCATACTTGTGTCTGAAAATTTGTCTTTAACTGCTTTTGAACTTGGAACAAACTCTTTAGCTCCAGCATTAAGATTTGTTTTTAAAACTGCTACTGTTGCAGTGTTAGATAGTGCTTCTTCATTCGATGCTGAAGTTGCTGCCTTGCTTTGATCCTCTCTCTTTTCTTCCCTGGGACTTTCCTCATCTTTTAGTGAACACTCTTTAACTTTGTTTGAAAGGTCCTGTTTGAATCCAGTTTTATCATCTGATGAGCTCTCTTGAGTAGAATTTTTGCTTTTAGTTTCAGAGACTTGATCTTGTTTCTCTGAAATAGTATGACATGCAAAGTTCACAAATCCACTGAGAAATAGCATTGAGGTTAAGTTGAAGAAAATTATTAAAGAATCTAAAAACATATGAAAAAAGATCACAGGATTGAGTTTGAAGAATTTCTTGGCTATATGGATATGTGAAGGTGAATCCAGTTAAGTCAAATCAAGGGGTTAAGGAAGTGGTCTGATGTAGCCAGTTTCTGACTTATTTAAGGAACAGCTTTTGCCTTGAATAAGGTATGATAATCAATTTGGATTTGAAAACGAGCCTGGATAAATGACAGTTTCATCTTTTGTCTTTCAACCATTCACTACACAGTTTGAAGCTTCTCAAAGTAGATAAGGTACAGCAAAGGGCTTGGTAAATCATTCCCAGGAGACCATTAAATTGACTTTTAGTTTTATTTATGTACATATAGCAACTCAAGACTGAAATTTTTTGGCAAAAGGTGTTGATGTTAAGTGAAGGATATTCCAGATCAAGTGTACCCAGCTTGTTTAATGGTCTCTTAGATTTATGCCAGAGCAAAATATTAGTATTCGTTTAATTTGATTTATTCATGTCATAACACTGGATTCTCATCCCGATAAAAGAGTAAAGTCCAACTGCATCCAGTATAAAACCTGTCAGAAATGAATTTATGCGTTCTCTACTACGGTAAAGAGAGTGACAGATAGGATGTGTGTGCACATTTTATTTATGCAGTATGCTCCAGAAGAGCAGCTGAAAACCAGGAACAAGAATCAGCAACAGAAGACATCCTTGGTGAGTTGGAGAGAGTGGATAATTTTATTACCTAGGTGACAGCATAAATGGTAGCTGGGGTTACGAACTAGCTATGACAAGGAGAGTAAGCCTAGGCTGGAAGGCATTTTACACCATGTCTTCTATGCTGTTTCGGGAAAAGGTACATCTGGAAGCTGAAAGGTAAAATCTACAGGACCTTTTATGATAAACAAATCAGATATGTGGGTGGTACGATCAATTGAAGAAGGTATTTTGAGGAGAACAGAAACATGTATGGTCCAAAAGGTGTGTGGAGTGAAGTTAGGTAAAAAAATGAGTTGATGGAAGATAAGGACTGGAGGACACAATTGTTGGAACTGTTAAGCAAGAGAGTCTGAGATGGATGGGTCATGTACTGAGGAAAAGTGACGATGACTGTGCGAAGCAGGCATGGAAAATGGAGATTGAAGGCAGTAGAGGGAGAGGAAGACCACAGCTGCATTGGAAAATCATGATGAAGAAGGCACATCATTAAGTTGAATTGACCTTTGAAACATCAAAAAACAAAGTGAAGTGGAGAAGCTACACCAAATCATGGAAGGAAAGTCAGTAACCCCCCTGAAAAGGGGAAAAACCTGACTGTTAGAAAATGATGATGATAATGATGTATGCAGCATAATTGCAAAAGGAAATTGCATGTGGAAAACATAGGCAGAAATCGCACACCAGCACAAAGTTTTATGAAAGAAAAATCCTGTAGGTAAAACTGAAATCTAAAGCAAAATGAGATACACACTTGAAAAACATGCCTGAAGTGACCATGTCGTGAACATAGGAAATAGGGTAGAGAATGCCATATACTTTACAGCACCTCCAGAATGCATTCTTTGTTATGCGCCGAGAATTTATTCTCTGGGTAATCTAAAGTGGCTCTAAAATGGATTCCATGCAAAAATACAAAAGCGAAAACAGCTTCTAAAGTCCTTGCTGACCCAGACATAGACATTACTGTGTTTGTGTTTCTGTTTTTGCTCTAATTTTTCTCAATTATTTGCTTTTAATCTTAGTCTTTTAGTGCTTATTCTTGGTTACGTTATTGTTATTTCAGGATTCTAAACTAATAGCAGCTTTTAAAAAGTCATTGTAAACCTGCGCAAAATGTATACCAGAATTTATGTTCTCCGTGCAAAACTGAGTGAATGCAGCCTGGCAGCATCTGTAGGCCAGTCTGCAGAGTGTGGCAGTTATTGACAAGATTTTGTGCGTGCAAGAGCAAATATAAATGTGTGCATGTGTGCAAGAGTGCAGAAAAAGTATGCAATGTGTGCACACTGTTCAGTTTTGATCCAAAGTGTGCAGCAAGCTTCTATTGGGCTAAGTATTTGTCAATTTGGCTCACAATCAGGCCTGGCTGTTTGAGGCGAGCTATAGCTCCACGCCCCCCTCGCAACCTGAGGCGAGCTATGAATTGCTCTCCTTAACAGAACATGAAGGAAGAATCGCTCCCCTAAAATTTCCTATTCAGAGAATTATGAAACACACAAGGGTTAATTGGTTTATTTTGTAGCAGCAATTTCTCTTGTCATTGCATTTTTGGCAATTAACTTTTTGTTTGTTGGACGGTTTTTGTTATGATAGGCATAAACTTCGATCTATTTGGAAAAGGATAGTTAACCGAAAGGTACGTTTTTAGCCATTAGAACCTTTCAATCTTAAGAAAACAGGAATATTTTTGGATGGAAAGTCGAAGAAATTGGTAGGAATTGTAGATTTGGGATATAATAAGACAGCAGGTCCCTTCCAGCAATAGAAACAAAACTATCCCTCAAAGAGAACAAGGTACTCTGTATTGCAGATCAAAAACGACAACCAAAACATGGAATTCCACTATTCAGCAGCATTTACTGAAAAACCCAGATTGGATGAAAAACTGTCTGATCATCGTTCCATCTAACAGTTTGTGAATCTATCTACTATATAAACATGACCGACCGCTTTTGTGTAGACATAAGTGAGTTCGTTTTCACCTTAGGACTCCGTTGGTAACATTTTCAATAGGAAAGCGGCACTGATTGGACAACCTCAACAGTCATGTGCTCGCGTTTTCTGATTGGCCTATTTCGATCCAAAACTGGGTATTTTAGCGTAATGTTTTCCATCTATGTTCTGACATTTTATTCTCCGAAGAGTGCTAGACGTATAACTTAAGTTTGTTTAAAAATTTGTTTTTCAAAGCCATTTTCAAATTCTGTGCAACAAAAAAATTGTTTTGCAAGATAATTGTTGTTTTTGTGTTGTGCCAGCTTTACATGGAACTGAAAAAGTCTGTTCTTTTAAATACTTCAAGTAAAGGGGGTGCCTAAGTCATGGTTAAAGCAAATACAAATTGAAAGAAGTAAAACAGCATACTCCTGACTAAGGCAATTACATTGAGGCAACCGACAGATACTAAAGGGGCTTATTAAGTCATCTGTCGATTGTCTTTAAAGTGCATTCTATGTGTTACTGATTTAGCTCGCCTCAGCAAATGAGGAAAGCGATTCACAGCTCACCTATAAAAATACAAACAGCCAGGCCTGACAATGTGTGCACAGCAATAATAATTGAGAATTAACCTAAGACTGTTTTCTCAGAGAATTGGAGCTGGGCATCAATGGATTTAGGGCAGGCACGGGTCATTTCAAAATATCAAATCAAAATACTGAGATATGAGATGACTCCAGGGCCATTCTGCGGTAATCTATGGGGTATGGTCCTTAAAAATTTTCATGAGGGAATATCCCCACATGTTTTCTAACTTCACAAAGCTTTCAGATTTTATTTGGCAACCCTGAAAAGCTGTGCCTCATACTTCATTCAATGCATTTGCATGCCAGAAGCTTTTCAAATCACAAGGAGAGTAACTAGAGAAAACTCTATCGGCTCACAAAATGCACATAGCTAAAAGTAGTACATGTTCTCTAATTTAGTTATAGACAGCAACTCTTTCAACTTGTGACAATCAGATGGTTTTGATGCAGACCAACACAAGCTAAAGTAAAGTTGTTTTATAAATAACAAAATCCTAATTCATCAGCATTTCAAAATTTCAAAGAAAATGTTGTTTAGACCAAGAAGGTAGGAAAGCATCGTTTCAAATAAGGTGGTCCTTAAAAATTTTCCAGTGCCCAGAAAAATGTGTGTGCAGCACTATGTTTTTGTGTGCATTAGACAAGCCTCTGAAAAAACCTTGTGTGTGCACATGCCACACTCTGCACTGGTCTAGACACTTGACACTTACCATAATTATTTGGGATTGGCAGCCCCTTTTCTTCTAGAAATCCCTTAGGAGGCTTGATTTTTTGTTTAGAAGCTTCTTTTAATATATTAAGGCCAATGCTGCCAGGATGGCCTCGCCCTCGACCTCGACCACGACCGCGTCCAAAACCTCCAGGCACCTCCGTTGCAGCCATCTTTCCACTTCCAAACAACAACCAGATCTAGCTCCCTTTTTTACGGAGGAGAGTGCAATAGAAGCGCCGAAGGCGCTAGATGTCTAACTCGGGTCATGCTGCGTACTGCCGAGTGAGGCAAATTGGGTTCAGTATGGGAAATTGCTTGTTTTAATGAATGATTTTCTCGTGGCTCACAACTAGTTCAGTGCCTTTTCTGATGAAAGTAGTTAGAGGAGAAATAAATCAACAACACATAACAATTTTTTGGGGTTTTTAAAGAGAATTTTAAAAATTATGGCTCTTTCAGTTTACGCAGTTACGGGGGGGAATATGGCACTGGCTTGTCGTGTTTTTAGAAGTTGAAAAAGTATGTGTTTGCAATTTTTATCTTCATATAGATTAGAAAAAACTTTTTAGGTCTATTACCTAATAATATAGACCATTTTAGATATATAATTCTTGAATTTTTTTGTCTGTCGTTTAGAACCTAATATGGCATGAGTAGGACAGTGCGAATGTTTTATTTTTAGCTTGTCAGATTAAATTTGTAGAAAAGAAATTTGATATGAATGAAATTTATTTCCTCTTGGTAAGGCCAAATTAGAAATCTTTATCGTGAAAGTGTACCCCGAAGGTATTTTATAGGCCTAAAGATACGGGGAGGGACGCATTGTGCTGAAGAATAATTACAAGCAACGAGTGTGGTCAGGGGTAGCCTGTGCTCCAGACACTTAACCTGAAGGATCTGGTTAAGGGTCTGGAGCACAGGCTAGGTCAGGGGCGGTCTGGCCCGGGTGGCAAAGTGGGGATCGCCACCCGGGCCCTGTGTACAAAAAATTTACGGGCCTTTCCGCGTTGGAGAAACTTTTTCAACTTAATGTCAAATACTTAATGCCCTAGACTGATTATAATGGGAATTAATCGTTTAATTCGAGTTAATACCCGAGGGGAAAGTGCGCAGATCCCCCTTTTCTAGAATCGGGTGGTCCCACACGTATATCCTTAGTAGGCTGTAGAAATCATGTTACCTTAGCTATTTGCTAATCACCTTGTGGTATTTTCTAGGTGGTCTTTTCCTGGCATATTTGTTTAAAGTACAGTGATGCAGCTAGGGTCATGTCATATTTTGCAGCAAGAATCACGCGTTGTTTGTACGCGTTTTCCCCTCCTATCCCTGTCCCCTTGCAGGCGCGCAACCAGAAATTTCAGAGGGCAGGGGTCCAAGACACAAAAAGGGCACTAATTAAACTTCATTAAAGGTCCACCGGGGCATTTGTTTAGGTACACCGAAAATATGAGCAGTTAGTAAATCTGTAAATATTGTACGCCAGGCAAGGGAAACTGATCAATAGAGAAAAGTTTGTGGTGTACGGTTTATTTTGTGGTGAGGTGTGATGAAGTTTAGGAGGCCCGAAGGAGGGGGGAAATGGAAAAAACAATGCCTCTTGCGAGCGAAGCGAGCAAAAATTTTGCCACCATACCCTTGCAAATAGCTTAAATTCACTAATTCGTTTAAGATGTTTTACTTTTTAATTGTAATTTTGTTACTTTTAATAAATTCCATTTAAAAACGGAATTCATTGCTTTGTGAGGCTCCCTAGACCTCGAGGCCCTAGGGCAATTTGCCCCTTTGTCCCCCTCTCGGCGACCCTGCTGTCATCTCCTTTTCCCAGCGCCAGCTCACTTTTGAATAGCAGCCCATCATCTTCCATATCCGAAGACATTTTGCGCTTTAAAATATTATTATTGAATTCTTTGCTTCGCACTACAGATTGGAGGAGGTTGAACAGTTCCACGAGCCTTGCCTTCAGCTTGTTTCTGTCTCCAAGTCTTGCCTTGAGCTGATTTGTAATACTGACAAGGAAGGGAACAGCTGAACATCAACTTTTTGTGTCATATTTACTGCTTGCTAATACCAGTCCGAAAATATTTCCCTGCATTCGCTCGTTTCATGCAAAGGTCTTCTATGACCCTGTCAACTATGTGACAGGCTTGAAAAATGTCTTGGTTTTTATTCTTGTAACTTTTTACCAGAGGTCGTAGAGGCTCTATCCCGTTCAAAATCCTGTGCCTTTATTTTGGTTTTTGAGTCCCAGAACCATTCTTCTTCAAAGCCAGTGCGTAGCGCATCATAAAACACGCTGTAGAGTTGGGGCTTGAAGATATACTCTATTACTGCAACATGATGACGTTCGACCCAACAAGTGCGCGAAAGTTCGACTAAATCATTTATCTGTATTCCTGCGAGGTCCATTACATCTCCGTAGTGTGTCATTTACTGTATGACCAACCATTTTAGCGTAATAGTTAAAATATTCAAGCAATTTTCCAGGAAAAAGGGCACTTTTACCCTTTTGAGAAAAAGGGCAGGGGTCTGGACCCCCAGGACCCCCCCCGTAGTTGCGCCCCTGCCTTGTACTCACTTCTCCTCCTGCTTATATCCCGTTGCATACTTCCTTCTACCTTCTCCTGTCTCACTTCTTCTCACACAGTCATTCGATTGTGTGACAGGTGAGGTGTATCAGTCTGATTATCGGGGTAAAAAACTGAAGCAGTTTTTCCCTGGAATCAAACACCGGCCATAAAATTGCGTCATTGCTCAGGCAAGACAAGGGCAGATGCACCAAATGCCCAAAATGTTTTTCCTGAGATTAGGGTTTGTTTATCATAACTAAGGGGCCCCCGCGATGGAATTAATTGCGATTAAAGTCCCAATACATGCGCTTCAAACAACCCAAACCCTGGTTTCCGTTATTTCAGCCATGTGTTCAATCTTATGTGTACCCTGGGTCCCAGAGCCACAAAATTTCGAGCGCGTAAACAGAGAAGCGAATAAGCGTACTCTTATTTTCTATTTCCGCTCTCTAATTTATGTAGCTCTGATGCCCAGGGTATCTGACTGTCAGAGACAATGCCGTGGGAACGAAATTCATATTGGAGGGGGGGGGGGAGGCTGCTCATTGTATTTATTTCCACTTAATACACTGATACAGGACATAAGGCTTAGGCTGCAATTATTGAGAGGGGGGCTTCAGTACATGAAAATAACGCAAAATTCAAAACAGGAAATTCAGAAGAGAGATGACAAGGGGTCGTCACTATCATCTGGTTACAGAGATCTGTACCAGAATTTAACAATACTAAGAAGATTTGTTGACACAAAGAGGAAGCAAAAGAGCAATAAGAGCCTTTTTTCAAGATTTCAAGTTCATGGAATGTCAGAATTGCTGGCATTTGGAAATTGCTACCGGCAGTTTATCGATCAAGTGAAAACAACAACTGGTGGAAATAGAGATCCTGAAAACAGATGATCTCAAGGAACAAGCTCTTAGAGAAGAAACATATGGAGAGGAAAACTGTGACTTTCAAGGTGGGGATTCACAAAGAGAGAAAGGACCCCAAAGTCGACATCGACACCCTTTATCAAGAGGGTAAAAGCTTGCCAACTGTGCATACCCTGCGCATTCAAAACTTTGTACCGATGCTCATTTTTAATTTTTTATATATTTATATCTTTTATAATATATAACAATTTTAAAAGAATATGAGCATCAAAACTGGTCAAAAGTTGAGATCAAATTAGGAACAAGCTAAGGCTAAATTACTGTTTAATGCATTTCTGAACAACATTTTATCCCAAAACGAGGATTTTTAGCCATGAGTAGTTCCTTTTTGGTGAATATTCAATCTTGTCGTCAAATGAAGGCTGTCCCACTCACTTTGTTGGCAAATAATGCCTGAACACCTCTCAAGAGCGAAAAAGATAGCAATCGCACTGCTTACACCCTATTTATTTAAGAACAAATTAAGGACAATCCATCCTCGGATTTTTGCAAAAATTAAGAACAGTCAGCCTGAACATCAATTTACTGGTTTTTATAAAAAAATTAGTGAATACAACATGCACCTAGCAGCATACCCTTCCCTCTAGAACGCGTATAAATGCTTGATGACACTTAGCCGCACCCAAGTTTCCTTTAAAAGATTATTTAGCGCTACTGAAAATTTCAAAAGAAGAGAAAACTTTCCACTTGATTACGAGCAAGTCATAGGCCAATTTGTTGATTCATTTGCACTTCTTCGAAAAGAGTTGAAACTCTGTGAATTTAAATTAGTTTTGATCTTGATTCTTAACTCTACATGGGATTTTGAAGCCTGTTTACACGAGAGGAAAGGTATGGATCCAATTGGGTCCGAATTTACGAATTAAAGTCGATATACTGCTGCTGTTTAGCGTATTGCTTTATTATCAATTTTTATTGAATCAATCGTATTCTAAGCCACCTTTTTTAGTGAATGTGGCTCAATTTTTCCCGCTACGCCCTAAACCGGGCCCTTGAGTTTTCTAGCCACCCTGCGATTTTGACGCCAGACCGCCCCTGGTTTCGAAGCTGCTTATATCTTGGCCATAGTGCTGGATCTCTCTCAGCCCGTCTCTTAATAAGGTCTCTTTCGCACATCAAATTCTTTAAGCTTGGAGAAATCCATGGTACATGTGCATGCCCCGTCTTAGCGGTCCATTTTTTCCACGGGGCATGCACATCCAAGACAGCGAGAAAGAGATCGTAGAAATTGCAAGCCATCCTATTAGGGCCATCCGATCTACATCACATAGCCATCTCCCAGTCAATACTACCCAAGTCATTAAGGAAAGAGTCACAGTCATAATCTTTCAAGCTGCGTGACTCTGTCTTAAATGTTACATCATTGACATGAACTCTAGCGTTTAATTTTCTAATACCGTATGTCATATAGTGGTCTGTAATACCGATTTTTACGACCGATACATTACAGAGGTTGTTGGGTCTGTTTCAAGAAAGGTCTATTAGCTAAAAAGTTTTATTAGGCTCTTTATCTTCATTTTAGTTAAGTTAAGTGAGCTTCTGCTAGATGCCCAGAGCATCATAGGGCAACTGATAAATTATTATTGAATAATTTATCTTCGACAAGATCAAATTACGAAATTTACAGCAATGCTGACATTTACAGGATATGTTTTGTTTTTGGTTCTGGGCATTTCGCTTTGTTTTAAGTTTTGATAAGAGAGTCTTTCCGGAGGTTATACGATAATTACAATACATCAACTCTATATCGAAGTGGCGAGGAAAAATCACATTTTTTGAACAGAGCAGGAATCTGGGATAACCGCAAAAAGACATTTTCACAAATCCCAAAATTCAATACTGCACATTTTGGAAATCAATACTGTACGTTTTTAGATAAAAATTGAACAAAGTGTGTAATACTGCACACTAAAATAGGCCCTGGGAAAAAGCTGAAGAAATGAGAAGGAAATCAGTAGAAACAATGGGAGAAAGCAAAAAGAGAAAGGAAGGGGAGGTAACAAATGTAAGTGAAAAGAAATGTAACGTTCGGCAGAAAACCTTTCAAAATTATTCAAGAAAGAATCAGAGTTGATAGTTGACTCAATCCGGGCTGACTCACAATTGCGTTTGAGAACCAAGTTTAGACCCACTTTCCGTTTATAATACAAATTGAAGAGAGTTTACCCTGGGTGAACCCAACACAGGTTGAGCCCGGGTAGCTTTTTGTAGTCTAAACCGGGCTTTCGATTGGAAATAATTTCACTTGTTTTCATTATGAAGCGTCGGACGAAGAGTTCAAGTGAATTTTGTTCCACTTTTCCGAGCTATTTTGAACATTACTTCTTCCTTGTACTCATACTGTAGTTTTCCAAATGTATTATCAGTCATTCTATCAGTTCAATTTTGCGTAGACAGAATATACTCAATGCATTCTAAACAACAGGTTACACCCTTCAATCTTTTCCTCTCTTGGGTACAGTTAAATTTTAGCTGTAAGTCAGCGCTGTGAGTTATTTTTCTCCGATCGCAGTAGCTGCCTAAAAAATTCACCATATCTTTGAAACGCGCTGAGATTTATAAGAGTTGTTAGTTTCTATAGACTAAACACTAAAGCAACGAACATCGTAGAGAAATCAGTTTTGTTGATTTTCTTGATTAATCAGATAAAATATGAATCAAAACTATGGACAAAAATTTACATAAAAAGAAGCATAAACAAAGGATATTCCTGGGAATTCGGAGCCTGGAGAAATCCCGAATTAGGCAGGCTTTAGAAGGTACCTTTCAGAGTTGTTTTAATGTTCGCAAATTTTTAAAAATATAATTTTCACAACTTTAGATCTGCAAAATTTTTTTATAAAAAATAAATTATGCTTTTTGCTTTCCTCTACTTTTCAAATGATTGTATAGCGAAGTGCTTGAAAGGGGGGGGGGGAGTGTGAGAAGTGACTTCATTGGCAATATAATAGAGGAGGGCAGGGGGCTTTAAAATCTTTAAATTATAGGTGAAATCATTTATGTATGACCCTGTCATGAATGTCAAATATCTTGTCTACACTATACTTTCGAGCCTTGTATCAGCCTGGGTAGGGGGTAGAGTGAACCCAAGTAATATTTTCTGTAGTGCGAACACAAAGTTACCTAGCCAAGGTTGATCTGGGATGATTTTGCCCGGGCGCCCTAGGTTGACTCGGCCCGGGCTGACTCGGCCTGGGCTGACTCGGCCCTGGCTGACTCGGCCCGAGCACTGGTTTCTATCAAAAAATTAGTGAATACAACATTCACCTAGAAGCATACCCTTCCCTCTACAACGCGTATAAATGCTTGATGACAGTTAGCTGCACCCAAGTTTCCTTTGAAAGATTATTCAGCGCTACTGATAATTTGAAAAGAAGAGAAAACTTCCCACTTGATTACGAGCAAGTCATAGGCCAATTTGCTGATTCATTTGCATTTCGTCGAAAAGAGTTGAAACTCTGAGAATTTAAATAAGTTTTGATCTTGATTCTTAACTCTACATGGGATTTTAAAGCCTGTTTACACAAGAGGAAAGGTATGGATCCAATTGGGTCCGAATTTACGAATTAAAGTCGATATACTGCTGCTGTTTAGCGAATTGCTTTACTATCAATTTTTATTGAATCAATCGTATTCTAAGCCACATTTGTAGTGGGTGTGGCTCATTTTTTCCCGCCACGCCCTAAACCGGGCCCTTGAGTTTTCTAGCCACCCTGCAATTTTGACGCCAGACCGCCCCTGAGTGTGGTTTTGAAATAGTTTAAAAATATCAATGATTATATAAAATCAAAAATTGGTTACCATATTTAGATTCTGTTATTAATATCCAAGCATTGAATTATGACCTATTTTCGGCTTTTCTAGAGTTTGGCCTAGATATTTCATAGCATTTTCTGTAAACAAACAAAGAAAAAGTAACTAAATCACATCTTTATACAAATGTGTTAAGAAATTTATGCATTGAGTGGCTAAACATTGTTGCTGGATCCGTTTTAAAACAGATCAATCATTATTTTCTGAAATTTCGACAAGACAGAAAACACTACAGCAAGCACCGCGACTGTAAATGCTTGGAATCATGGGCGCCGACTACGTGGGGGTTCGGCCCCCCTGGGAACTGCTATAATGGGGGCTCAGTCCCCCCTGGGATAGCAGCAACAAAAGATTGCGCGCAGGCTATGGGAAAGTGCATTGAATTGGATTCAGACTGAAGTCTTCCTTCCTTTTTCAAGAAAAAGCTGTTTTCAAATAATAAAACACCTAGCATATTTTCAAAGTTTCTAGCCATATGGTCTAGTTTTCGACAATGATAGCCTATTAATTATTTTATTGCTATAATTTTCTAACACTGTCTTAATTTTATTTGAATTTATCAAAAGCGTCAACTACAAAACCAACAGCAACAACAGCAAATACAACACAACTCCAATTTCTTTGTTAGCTATTGAGAATTGGTAATAGTTGTGAAGTAGGAAACATGGACTTCGATGTTAAGGAAGCGATTTCAAATTTCTTAAAACATACGTCTGATGTGCATTCGTTTGGGAATTACGTGGAGAACGTGCCCATTTATCCGTTATTCTTGGGTGTGCATTGTGTCCTAGTCGCTGGTGCCTTGAGGACAAGAGATGGTATGGAAATTACAGCAAATTTAACTGTAGCAAAATACTACAGAAAACAGAAGATTTTCTACATATTGGCTGACATAGTTGAATCTTGCTAAGTATATCGCTTAGTATAATCTCTTTAAGCTGTCATGCAAGGAGAAGAACAAAATTTTTGTTTAATCAAGTGTGATACTGCGGCGCAGTTATGGTCACACCAAATGTTGATTGAAAATTTTCGACTTTAGACAAAATGTGACTGTAAGCAGAGCCAAATTGAGTAGTTGTACATCTTCTATATAATTTTTTGTGACTTCTATATATATATATATATATATATATAATCATATATATATAAGCCTGCTATATAGAGTGGGATCAACTGTATCACATCAGGATTAACGGTACCTTAAGTCCTCAAAAAGCCTCCACCTTTGAATAGGCCTCCTCTTCGATTTCTTCGATTACCGGACTGGAAACTTTATTTCTTGGATGAACAAGTCCATTTTGAAAATTTGTGACTGTGTGCCTGAAATCACACACTTGACTTAATAAACTTGGAAAATGTGAAATTCATTGTTAATAGTATATTGTTAATAATGTAAAATCTTATCAAACAGGGACTTATGCAAAAGCACACTTCACGGCAAATGTGCAACAAAAGTTGGCAATTAATTATGGGCCCAAAAACCAGAAAATATTATCTTCTGAGAACACTTTAAAAACTGAGCATTCTAGGATCAACTGAGTGAATGCTAACTGCTTAATAGCAAAATTTCTTTGTTTTCCAGGATCCAAAGAATTCGCAAAACATCATCCCCTAACAAGCTGGTTTGTCAGTGTTGTCTCTTGCTATGGTGGGACAATCATCCAAAATTTCCTGCTTGCTCAGCCAATTCTTGCTGCACTCAAGAATGAACAAATTTTAATCTTAGGAACCATAGCATGGTATGATTTCCTAATTTAATTTATGTATTGACTCCAGTCACACAAGCTTGTATCTGTTGCTTTCTTGCTGATGTGTCACTTCACCACAGCAGGAGCAAGAAAATGTCTCAAAATCTAGGATAATTCTCATTATATGTTTTATTTCATTATTTGACATTAATTTTTTTTTCTATTTTATTTAAAGGTACTTAGTCTTCTTCAGCCCTGGGGATTTCTTCTGGGAAGCACTTCAGCTCAAGATTTTCAAGGTATAACATCAAAGATAGCCAGGTTTAATCATTTCAATAAAAGTATTCAGGTTATTGCAAAATGGAATAGGTTTGCTTTCAGTTTGGGTCTGTGTGCAGGCTACACTTTTGATGATTGATTATAGATGGATCAGGTAGGATATGACCAGGCCTATTCGTGAAGAAATTTTTGCAAGGGCAACAAACTACCCACGTGCCAGAGTGCAAAGTATTTTTTGTGCGCAGGGAATTATTTTCTGTTGCTTACGCTTGCGCGGGAACAAATCATGTTGCAAAATGACAGGTTAAAAGCTGTGGGATTTCATTTTTAAATAGCACTTTTAGGACTCGAGATTAGGCTATGCGCGGAATTCACACGAAAGTCCATGTTCAAACTGCTCGGATTAATCTAAATTTGCAAAAATGGGCGGACAGGATTTGAGCAAAAAATTATTGCGCTGGGAACGTGTTACCCAAATTTTGCAGTCTGGCCCACATGGATCAACTTAGGACGCCAATTGCCTGTCAAACATTATCTGCTAAATGGAGTCCTTCAGAATCTGAGGGATAATTAGGGTATTATCTATGTAATTACTGCCAGCATATTTATCCAAAATATTCCATGTAATGATTTATAATGCCAACAATAAGGAAATAAGGAAATGGTGCTTTGTTTTTATCAACAACTGGACCCTTCATTCAGGAATAACGTAACTTTTAGGGATGGACGAGAAGAAAATAAGTTTGACCAGCTAAGTAAAAAGATAAAACTTGAAAACAATCAAAACCATCATCTAGAAGTTTGAATTGTTAATGTTCTTATTCAGTGTACAAATCACAATCAGATTCTGACTGAGTTGAAAAATTATCCATGATTGCATTATCTGTGTTTTTAGATTCTTTTGGAGCTTCAAGGCATGTTTCTTACTATGAGGCTACAGTCTTGCGTTTTTTTCCTCTAAAAAATATCAACAGCTCTTTTCATTATATAGCATTTCTTTCCATTACTCCAGTTCTTATCATTGTTGCTAATTATCAATATTTGCTGTTCCTGCTTATGAGTAACCCACTTTTGAAGTGGGACTCATCAAGGTTTACAGAACAATGGATTTTGAAGAAAATTTGTTGCGGATTATGGAAAATCTGGAAATTTCTGGATGGAATGAAAGAATTCTACATGTTTGCCAGATGTGGATTTTCCTAAAATTGATGCATGGGATACAGAATTTTTATAAAGTTTCAAGAATTTGTGGAATTCTTCAGCTGTGGTCTTGCAAAAACATTTTCGAATGAAGGTCCTATCAACAATTTTAAGATGCTGAATTTTGGCTAAAAGTGACCAGGCAACGGATTTCTACTCCCCCCCTTGATGACCCCAACTCCCAAAGCACTCACAATTTAAAAAATGCTCAGCTAAAAGGCCTTGAGGAAAATCCTTGACAAGACTGTGAAACAATGTGAATTGAAAATTAGTGACAACAACAATACTGTCATTTGTTGCTCAATTTCCCTAGAGTGCTCTACCTTTCTCTTGAGGGTGATACATGTTTTTTTCGAGGGCGGTCAATAGCCTGCTTCAATAATTTGGCGAGGGAAATGGCAATGGCGAGGGTGATCACCCGTGTGAACCAAAAAGGCCTGGATATGACCAACTTAAGGAGATTCTCCATAACTGATACAATCAATTCCCAAGCTCTTTCAAGCTAACTGTGCTAAATGTATGCAAAGATGTTTTGTCCTACATCAAGTTTATATACTAACCCTCAAGCTGTTGACATTCTTTTGACAAGGTGTGGAAAGGCTTTTGAAGGCCTTGTGCAAGTGGTCCAAATCATCTGACCAGGACTGTTATTTGGTTCTATGAATAAATTCTAAGTTTTCCATCTTGAATTTCTTTCTTATGAGTATCATTCTTGTTCTTCCATTTTTCTTTTTGTCTCTGGCCTTTATCCCAGGTAGCTTAATAAGCTAGTTTCTTTGTTTTGCTTTTTTCCTTATTGCATGCCATCAACATTATTCATATGACTTTTTTGTTACAAGGCCATTCTTGTGATGCTCAAAGAACTACACAGACTTCGGATGATAATTAATGGAATAGCAGTTGGTACCTCACTGCACCCTTCAACACCTTTGATCATCATTATCAATGGTGCAATAAGAGGCAAGTATCATTTCCAGGCAGTTTTTTGCCTTATCTTACCATTTAGCATTATATAAAAAATGTTTGTAAACAATATTTGGCATTAGATGTATTTATAAGATAATGAGCAGATGACAATATTTTGCATATAGACAGCCTATTGCCTTTTGTTTTTTGTGCTGTGTTAGATTAATAACTACAGTTCAGGGCCCACATCACATCTAACTCATAACTCAGTCCAGATTTTTTATCTATTATTACAAATACATTGTCTTATCTTACAACAAATACATTAACCAAAGTCCCTAGTAAAATGGTATCAGCAAAAATTTTGGCAGAATGAGGGCTAGGGAGGGGGGTTAAGAAGACTTTACACAGGTGGCCTCTCCAGTCTGGATTCAGTAGTACAGGCCCAGCAGTTTGAAATTATTATTTAATAATTTTGCTTTTAGTTGCTAGGAACCCATATATATTCTGCAAACAATAAGCAATATATAATGTATACCTCTAAATCTCATATTGTATGGTCCCTTATTCAAAGTTTTTGGTGGTAGCCTTTAAAATCATTGGGTGGGTTATACAACTAGATGAGTTGTTACATGTTCCAACCAGTTCTCCACACTCTTGTTTATTCATTCAAAATGTAATCTCTCTAAATCTTTTTTGTACATAATCAGAAAGTAGTAAATGAGACATTGAGATGAATTCTCAAGTAACCTCAGATAGGCATTTTTTGGAGACCACTGTTTGTCTTTTTTTATTTTGAAGACAATTCAAAAATGTAAGGGAAGAAGCTGTCTAATTATGACCTCCTCTGCTCTTTATCTTGCAAATCTGTTACAATAGTTTTTCTATTCAGGACTGAATTTAACTTTACCAAGTAGACATATCATGAACTTTTATATATTATTTAGATTGATATTTACAGCTTGTTTCATCTTTCATATGTAGGCAGTGGTGCAAAGTTTCTCATGAAACCTCTTGATCATTTTGTGCGTGGAGGAATGGTTTCATCTTTTGAGCTTCTGGCTCCACATTTGTAAGCAAACCAACTTTTTCATTATTTCTCTGCCTTTCTTAAGGCTGCATCTGTTTGATTTTCTTTTTTGTATTTTTCAAAGATACTTGGATCCTCCTTTATTGATTTGCCCATTGCTCCTTAATTTTTACAAGTTTTATCAACTTTGCAAAATATGAATGATGTCAGAGTTGTTTGGTTGGCATCAGTGGCATGGTGAAATTTGTATTTTTTTTAGAAGATACTCAGGCTCAAATAAATTTCTGATAAGAAGACAGTATCAACAGGGTATCAATGGGTTTACCAGAAACATGGATAGAAGGGTTTGAGTCCCTGCTTGGGAATGGAGGTTAAAGCTGTTCCTCTGTCCCTGGGTGGGAAATTTAAAGTAGTTGCTAGGACAGACTAGAATAAAATTTCTGTTTCTTATTATGTCAGTGAATTAATCATTCAACAGGAAGCATATTTTATTTTCCCAGTTCTACAAAGTCATCAGTGGTTATCAGTGCACTGTTGTGGAATCACACTGTAAAATTTGTTGACATCCCAATCTCAAGAGAAGCACTTCTGGTTTACATTCTTTTATTCATGGTGTGCATGCAGCTTTCCTTTGTTTTGTTCGAGGCTGGAGATCCTTATTTGTATCTAGAAAGTGCTGCCTGTCATCTTTTTCTAACACTGCCTTCAGAACTATCTTTAAGAGTCAGAAAATCAAAGATGGAATGAAGAAGTGGCTCACAGAGTGGAAATTCAACCCAGAAACCATATTTTGCATGTAGTTGTTTTTGCATAGCATTTAGATAGTCAAAAACATATGTAATATGTTATTAGCATCTTGTTATAAAGTCTATGATTTGTATGTGGACAATTGTATGTGGACATTTATTTTAGGGTAACAATTAGAAACTTATTATCAGTTTTTTATCTGTTGTACCAACTAAATTGTACCAACTTTTTATCTGTTTCAAAAAAGATTGTCTCCTGATATTCCTGGATTTGCTTTATGCTCTAACTGTCAGCATAAATTATTAGTGATAAAGGTTTTTAATGTGCCAAAGTGACTTTTTAAAGAGTTGCTGACCCTGCACTGTAAAACACATGACTAGTTTTGCTATCTGCCAAACTATTCAGCAATGAATTCAACATGCTTGTTTTTTGCTTGCATTTTACCTCCTGCATCTAATCTTTGTAAGAAAGTAAAAAGCCTCTTATTTATCATGAAATATACAAAAGGAACCTTTAGAAGAGCATGTTAGATTGCATAAATGTGAACTGCAATCATTCAAGCAGAACAGTTAGGTTCACCAGGGTCACCTTAGAGCAGGCACCGCACAGTCATTGGGCTAGCAGCGGCTATAGCCCACCCACTTTTTTGCAATAATAGGCTAGAACATTTTTTTGAAGGTTTACTCTAAAGCAACTTTGGATGGCTTACTCCTATCTAGTAGCAGTTCTCATTGACTGGGAACCATTTTTGTTCTTTTTCTAGGTGTTTCATTTTGTTTAATGATATATGTATTTTTTAAACTTGGTTAGCTTGGTTTTTTATTACCCTCGAGCTAATTATATCTATTTTTTGGTTACTGATATCTTCTCTGAACCAGACTTCTTATAAAAATTCAATAGAAATAAGCAAGCATTTTCTAAAAGGAGCGTTTTCCGTTGTTCATGAGGGCGTGGTCTCAAAAAATTTCGGTCACACCCATTGCAGCCCCTCCACTTTTAGAGTAGTGCGCGGTCCTTGCTTTAGAGGATACATATGAATCTCTTTGCCACATAAATGAAACTAAGAACATAATTTTATGTCATCTGCTTAGGGCTGTCAGCAATGTTACATACACCTAAATACTATTTTTAACTTCACTTTTTAAATGCCTTGGAAATGATATTATTGATTTTGCAAGTGGGAAAGGTAGCCAAATGTTGTGAAAGCTTGTCACAATATGCATCATAGCCAGAAATTTATCAAAAGAAAACCATTTCAAGTGCAACCTTTTCAGGTACAAAAACACATACTGAATTTTGATAAAATATACCCCTTCCAACAGACTTTTTGGGTAGGATTGACACCTACTTGACATACCTCCACAAATTTTAAGAAGTTGACCCACTCCTGTCAGCACTCTTAATTAAAGATAAATTAAATTAAGGACAACATTGAAGAGATGGCACAATGCATCATAAAATGATTTCATTGATAGAATTAATCACCAATGTTCTTAATATCAAATTATTTGGATAGATCAGTTTCTCTAGTCATTTCTAGCATTCAAGATTTTAGATATAAATTAATTTACATATAGTTTAAATGATATTACTTTCATAAAAATGCTGATTTCTTATAAAATATTTTTCTTTAGGAAGACATCAATCTTAACCATGGAAAATCTTTTACCCTGCCAAAATTTAATATGATAATGAATTTGGAGCCTGACCACTAAGAGCATTTTATCAAAAAGTTCTTGCACATGTCCTCATACTTTTCAAGTCCTTGAGTTTCTGTTCCTTCGACCTTTCCAAGATCATCCCATTCCCGCAAGTGTATGATAGCTTTGAAGTTCTGTAATTTCTCAAAATCAGTTGCTTCCTCTTCATTCATTGGACCTCCTTGGTGGATCAAAGTTGTCTTTGATGCTTTTGACAGCTGATCATGGTAGCCCTCTCTTTTGTGCACCAAATATCTTTTCGCGTTAACATGGTGTCTTACTAACTGACAAAGGGTTTCAGGAAATCCAAGCCTTGATAAATACTCAGCACCAATCATGTCATGGCGTCTGGTTCCAATCCCTTTTGCCATCGCCTCGAGCTGCTTGTTGAGTCCAATAAGATGTCCTATATCATGAAAAAGAGCTCCTAAAATAACATCCTCGCTATAGCCTTCTTTTTCAGCCAGCATAGCACACTGGATCATATGCTCTGCTTGTGTCACATCTTCACCAAGATAATTGTTGGTACCGTGACTTCTATACAAATCAAATATCTCTTTTGTTATTGCCTCAGCTTTCTCGGCCTTCATTTCTGCTCCAGGAATGACTAGTGTCAAAGTATCAAAGTTCAGTACGCTCGTGCGCTATTAAGCTTTTAAAAGATTATACTCTCTGTAATTTATCGTTGGATCCACCTAAAATAAGGCACTCACCTGAACTTTGCCCCATCGAACACAAAATCTGCATGGCACTAGCACATGATTAAATGCTGACTCACCAAAACATGCAGCCTCTTCTTTGCAATGAGGTTATTAGCTGCGCAGGTAACAGTTATCTAAGCGGCAAGTTTGTTTACATCGTAACAAAATGGCGCACTTTTGAATCTTCGTGAGAAGGAAGATGAGCAAAGATGTTTTTCAAAGTCTATACAATATATACGTTGAGCCTGTTGGGCATATTTATGAAGGATCTATCAACTTTATCTCAGGCTAGCAGTGCAGCAAATGGTATGTTGCATTGTTGTTTTAAACATCTTAGAAAACTCGGGTTTTTTTGAAGCTTGAAAATTTTCAAAGAGACAATTGATTCTTGATAAAAAGTTGTTTGAAGCAACCTTTATTTATAAAAATGTGTACTAAGTAATGCACAAATTTCAAAAATAATAATGTCGTTCTAAAATGTTATGCTTATCGGTGGACAATGATAACTTTTGTTTGAGTTAAACTTTAAACTTAAAATAAACTTTATATTAACAAGTCTTGCTATTTCAACCAATCATCCTTAGACTTGCCTATTATTTCCTATATATATTTCATATTTCATTTCTAGGATCGCCCTTCGACAAAGTTGATTTACAAGGGGCCCTAACTAAAAAAATAACAATTACAATTAATGATACTTTAGAGAACCAAAATTATAAAACCCTATTTATAGCAGTATACATATTTACAGATAATAATAATATGAGAGTTATAATAGAAATAAAAAAATGTCCACTAAATAGAATGTTTAAAACTACTCAGTGTTGATGCCTGCTTAGACTCAGCTGAGAGGCCATTCCACAGTTTTGCTCCTCTATAAGAAAAACATTTTTGCCCATTTGCGGCGTTTTTCCTGGGCAGTTTCGGGTCTGTTTTAGTATTTCGGAGGCTGTGGGAAGCACACTGTGAGTTACGAGTGAAAAGGCTACAGAGGTTTTCTGGTGCCAACTCATGCAAGGACTTTTAAATCATTGTTTTTGTTTCACAGTTTATAAGTTTTTCAATGGTCTTCCATCCCAGCTCTTGGATAAGTAGTCTGCTTGGTGCATCAAAGCTACTATTTGTTATTACCCTTGCAGCACGATTTTGAAGTTTTTGCAATTTGGTAATTTCCCTTGAACCACAGCAGCCCCAAACAGAGCAACAATGCCAAAAGTGAGGCTCCACTATGCCCATATAAAGAGTTTTCAAGGATGCCTTTTGCATGAAGGATTTGGCATATTTCAAGAACCTGACAGCTCTGGAGACTTTAGTGGAAACTGCTTTGATTTGCTTTTTCCAATCAAGAGAACTGTCGATCTGAAGGCTGAGGTATTTGGTTGTTTGGACTATGTCAAGCTCTTTGTTGCATATCGCTAGGTCCAACTCCTCATTTTGACATTTAGGCATTTTATGCTTTTGCTTTGTAGCAATAAGCATGGAATGAGTTTTGGCAACATCCAAAGTAAGTTTTGCCTTGCAGCCAGATGTTTAATTTACTGAGGTCATTGTTAATAGCCTCATTCAGCTCAGTAATAACAGAAGATCAATAACACAGGCTATTGAATCTTTGATAGCCAATGGGAGGTCATTGATATAATTGAGGAAAAGTAGGGGGCCAAGACATAAGCCCTGTAGCACACCGGTTTCTATGTCCCTAACTTCTGAATCAATGCCATTGACCCTACAAAACTGTTTACACCCAGAAAGGTAAGATTTAAAACAAGAGAGTTCTCAATTTTCTTTACCATAATGCTCAAGCTTTAGGCAGAGAATCTCATGGTCAACAGTGTCAAAGACATTTTTTAGGTCAACAAATACCAGACCCACAAACTTTCCAAGATCCAACCCACTGTACCAGTCATCAGTATTTTTGAGCAAGCATGTTACAGTGGAGAAAAGGCGCAAAAAGCCAGATTGGTCACCTGAGAACAGACCATTTTCCTTTGTGTACTGGTACAGTTGGTTGAAAACAAGTTTTTCAAAGAGCTTTGAGATGACAGATAAAACCAATATTGGGCGATAGTTAGATTTTTCAGTCCTATCTCCATCTTTATGGATTGGAGTAACTCTAGCTACTTTCCATATGTCTGGAAACTGGCTTGTTTCAACAGATGTATTAAACAGAAGAACCAGGGAGTTTTCAATAAATGGCAGAGCCAGTTTCAGGAAGTAGCCAGAACAGAGCCTCCGAAACAGACAAAGACACGACTGATGGCCTCTTGATAGTGCACATGCTAGCACACAAACTTCAGAGAGTTGGATTATAAATGCCCCCCACATGTTATTTACTAAACAATTAATTCACATTTTGTTCCACTGGTTGTTCCACTTTTTAGTGGGTTGTTACTGGGTTGTTCCGTTGTTACTAGGTTGTTCCGCTTGTTCCTCTTTTTTAGCAACATTGATTTGTGGCATCAAGGGCCCTCTGGTTACAGGACAGTATTGGAGAAACTGCAAACAAATTTGCGTTTCACCAATTAGGGCAATTAGGGCTTCCCTGTTTTTCCATGTATCATACTTTGCGATGCAATATCTTAGTGCTTATATTTTTGTTTTAGGAAACTTGCAAGAGGTATCAGTACAGAAGCTAGAACACCTTGTTTTTAATAGACAATGGGATCAGCCATTTTGCATTCTTTTTTTGCACAAATCAGAAGGTAATTGAATTAGTTTGATATTTATAATGTCACTGAGAAATGGATCATGTATATTGCTAAATTTATGTCATTCAAAGGTCACATATTGCCATTTAAGTTTTTTTCTAAATTCTTTGCCTGAATTTCTAAGATTTTAAAAGTAAAAAAAAATTGAATTTTTATGTGGTTTCTTGTTTTTTTTCTCGACAGAACACATGCTTTGATAGATTTAGAATTTTTAATCTTGTTTAATCTGTAATGCTATTGAATCTGTGGTTTTATTTGAAATACCTTAGGATAGTAGAGTCTTTAATGTAACATTTTTTAAAGCTGGTGCTTTTTTTAAAACTTTCATTCGTGATATCAGCCTTTTCATGAGTTATTTGTTTGTGCCAGGTAAACAAATTATAACTACAAAAGCAAGAAGGATAAAGAAAAAGAGAACTGTCTCATCGCTTGAGAAAAAAGTTACCAAATTGATGACTAGAAAGTACCTAAAACAATGGTGGTTTGGTAAACTTGATATTGCCAAGGTAAAACCATTATATTTGCATGTTCTGATTTTGATAAACAATAAGTAAAATATTGCTGTTCATTTTGAATGCAGCATCATATGAAACACAGAGAGAATCATCCATATTGTCAATTTGTTCACGCATGTTTCAGAATTGCTGTTTGCACAATGAAAAACCCAGCAAATTTTTGGGTTTCATCTTGTTTTTTATTCTTGAGTCGTTCCTACAGAAAGTGTGTCACATCCATATAATTAGCAAATTTATTTTTCTACACCAATTAGAGTTAAATTCATTTGGGATGCTCGTGTGAGGTTATTAAAATAACTGAGAGGTTATTAAAATGTGTACAAAGAAGTGGAAAGACCTTTGAAATGTGATGCATTACCAGAAAAAAGTTGAAATACAAACAATCTGAATTTTAGCTTTTCTGACTTGAATGAATTTACTCACCACTTATTGTGAAAAATGCTGGCCCTCAACAACCAAGTGGGTATGATCTCTCAGCATCTGTGCTGATTTAGTTTGATAACAGGATCCACCATTGAGTCAATTTTCTTATTGTTCCAGGAAAATTATTCATCCCGTATTTCATTGCCAGCATCCAATGAGGTCCTGCGATGCTACATTGGGACTTCATCTCATTTTGATTATGAACCAAAGGTCTCTCTGAAGAAATGGATAAAAAAAGTGGTTTGTGTGGCTACTTTTTGTTATAGATTTAAGCTAAAGAAGGTCTGATTAGATTTCTAAAATTATGCTTCAAAGTCTCTGTAAGCATTATTAAAGCATTTTGTGAAAACAGGATAGTTTTCAAAAATCTTCCTTTATTTTTCTAATATTTTCATGAAGAATAAGATTTTCATGAAAAATCTTTTGAAAGGGCATATCAGCCCAGGTTGGGTTCAATGTCAGCTGTGTTTCAACACTTTTGATATTTTAAGCCCTTGTGGTGTTTACCCAGCCTGGAAAGTTTTAGCATTTAGGGAAACAAGCTATTGTTAATGTGATTGACTGGGTGCAGAAAGGACGGGACAAGGAACGAGAAAGGATTCATAAAAAGGAACATTAAAAATGCTGAAAATGTGGTTATTATCATTTGTTTCATGGAAAAGCTCTAACATAACAGTCATTCCGGGTTCGCAGAAGGGCAACAGTAGTGAATTGAGCATTTTTGCCAAATTTCTTGGCCTGTTACATTACGGAACCTCAACATGGGCTGGACTCAGCATGGCTTCTCTGCCTAGACTAACATTAAAAAACGTGCTGACATTCTCCTTTGACTGATAGAAGATTTCAGCTTGGGTGTTTCAAAGTGAAAGCAATATTTTGTGGGACATCTTTTTCTGATAACTAATCATAATTATGTAGCATGTCCTGATCTTGACCTGTGTTGCTATTTATCTTGTAGATGAATTGCAAAATAAACAATGGATTGAAATATCTCTCCATATTGAACTCAACAGGCTACAAAATGCTAAATAATGACCAAATATTTACAGCAGTATTCAATTGCATCTAAACATTTGGCACCAGTAGCTTACCATGAATCTATATTGACAGAATACTTTATGTCTTCGCACTATTTTAGGTTTCAGAGCACTCATTCATCAAATGTTGAAACTCAAGAGTAGTTCAGATTACACTCTTTTTTTATAAGAACCAATAAGTTCAGGCTGACTGTTCCTAATTTTTTTCGAAAATCTGAGGCTGGATTGTTCTTAATTTGTTCTTAAATTGAGAAGGTGTAAGCAGTGCTATTGCTAGCTTTTTCGCTCTAAGGAGGTGTTCAGGCGCCATTTGCCAACAAAGTGAGTGAGACAGCCTTAATTTGCTGACAAATTTGAAAATTTTAAAAAAAAGCACCCACACACACATCGCTAAAAATCCTCGATTTTGAGAAAAAACGTTGTTCAAAATTGCAATTTGCAGAAGCTCAGCCTCAGCCTGTTCTTAATTTGTTCTTAACTTTTGACCAGTTTTGAAGCTCGTGTTCTTATAAAATTGTTCTTATAAAAAAAAGAGTGTAATCAAATAAAACAACCCAACATAAGTCCCACTAGGTCAATTTTTTGCCAATTTTTTTAGACCATCTTGCTTAAATATCATTAGAAAGGTCAGCCTTGGTAGTAAATTGTCAGAAATTCCATTTTTCATAGGTAGTGGCCTACAAGAGTCGACTTGAGACGGTAACTAGTGCCGACATTGAGAGCATTTTCACAAAAGACCAAAACAAGAATGTGTTTATTGTGGTACTTCCAGGATTGAATTATTTCCAGGTTATCGAGCCGCAACTATTAGAGGTATGATAAATGATGATTAATATATTTGAATAATAATCTGCATAGATGGATGATAATATGGATAGTAAGGATTCAGATAATTATCAAATGTACTGAATAAAAAAACTTTGACAAGATTGACAAGGTGTTTATTTTAGCTTGGTCTTAGTCCCATTGGTCTAGAGTGTGGCATTGCTAAATCGAAACTCAGTCTTTTTCAATTAGAATTGAAATATTTGACTTTTAAGAAATGTATCCGTAATATCTTCATTAACAGTATTGAATTTGGCTTTGACCCTAGGAAATTTCAGTTTCCCCAGATAGCTACCGTAGTTTAAAAGCCAATCGGAAAAAACGTAGCATTTTTCCAGTGGTGTAGTGCTGTCAAAATAACAAAGGGGGCTCTTGCATAAAATGTTGCTGAAAACAATAGTAAAAGTAGAAAGTAGCTAATATTCGGCATCAACAAGGGGATTGAGCCCCCCCCCCCTAAGCCCCATAGCCTTGCACTCCTGCATTTATTTTTTGATTTAATAAAATTTCTAAATTGGAAATCGTAAATCATTTTGCAGATGAGAAGAGAATGCCCCAATTGTCGAGTTATTATTGTCCCTTCGGGGAGCGAGCAGGAAAGGTAGGTTTGCAGTTTGATTATAGCTATTAACCTTGATTTTAAGATCTCAGACACTTTCTTTTAGGACCTTTTGCTTAATTTTTCTCGCCCAAGTGTCTTTTAAGGAACCCTTGTATAAGTCTCCTTGCATAGAGCTAAATAAGTTTCAGAAATTAAATAACGCTTAAAAAGTTAAATAAATTATCATATACACGAACAAAAAATACAGTGTCAGTTTTTTAAAAAGATGTGATATGTATATTTGACAAATGGCTGTTAAATATTTGGAAAATTTTGAGCAGAACATTTTTCGGCCTATTGTAACAGGCATGTATTATCTTACTTAATTTAAAAATTTGCTCAAATGTTCCTTGTGTGCTATTTTTTATTTACTTGTTTTGTTATAGTTGTAGTTACAGATGTATTTCTTATGATTTAAACCTGTAAAAATTCTCAAACTATTTTTGTATAAACAATTTTTTTACAAGCGCATTTTATTGGTAAGGCGCTGTAAAGCCACTTGCATATGCACTATGGGAATTCAAAATTTGTGAAGCATTATTCATCTGCCCTAAATTTCCTTTCAGCTTCGCTTCAAAAAATAAAAGTATATATTAATTGCTTATTTTAGAGTTTTCCAAGAAAAGTTCAACGTCTTTAACCATCCGATCGCATTCATATTTCACCGAAAAAGTAAGTTTAGATTGTTTTTCTTACTTCAGAATACTTTTTATGTTTGCCATTTGGTGCTGCTTTTTTAGCGAATATTTATTACATATTTTGTTAAAATTACTGTTTTATCGGTCTGTTATTTAGGGTCTGTTTATATGAGCAAATTTATCCCACCACTCAGCCCTTAATCTGGCAGGTGGGATTATATCATCGAATGTTTATATGCAGATTCTGTCCCACCTTCCGAAACTTCCGGTTGTTTATATGGACATCTCATCCGATCTTCCAGCTTCCAGCATTTATATGGCAAAAGTTCATCCCACCTCAGTGAGATCCCACCTCTCATGCAGTGGGATCTCACTTAACCGGGCTGGCTTGTTCTCCATAAAAACGCAAGACGAAAACACAAAAGACTCTATAGAAGAGTGGGATCTCACCTATCAGCTCACAGGCTGGAAGGTTGGATGATTTTCTCCATATGAACAGGCCCTTAGTACTCGATGACGACTAGGCAGAGCTGTACACGCTTTGGTGTTTGGAACAGAACAGTTCCATTTGATATCTTTGATGTTCTTTAGATTTTATGTCCGTTTTTTACTTGCAAATTTTAACTTGAACCTCATGTTTCCGCATAATCTTCAACCACGAAAGAATAAATCACTATTAACTGAAATATAAGTTGGTTGCAAATTTTCAAGTGTCTTAACGCCATTTCAAGATATTTTCTAAAGAAATTATGTAACTTTTGCTTTATTGATAGTTGTTAGTAGCTTTTCTGTAATTGTGCAAGGTTGATAATTTTAGCCAATTTTGAAAGAATTCTTCATTACAACAATCTTTTTTGATACCTTGAGGAAAGACAATGTTTATTTGCTAATGTTTATTACTATAATATTTACTATAAAGTTTAGTTTCCTTTTTCAGAATATTGTCTTGTCTGAGATGTGGGCTATCATTTTAGTTTGATATCTCTAAAAAGAACAAAGCAGTACGATTTTTTCGTTATTGTACCTGGGTTGCCATCATTTCGATGTCTTAGTTTCGCTATTCCTTTACTATACAGAGCTAAAGCTGGTACCACAGTTGAAGCAAACATTAGAAGGACTGTATTCCGTCAGCAAAGAGACAGTTTTACTTCATGTTATCAGAATAAAAACAAAAGCACAGAGTCTAGCATTTGTGAGTCTATGTAACTAGCTTTTATGAAAATTCCATCTTCATTTTTAGGTTTTGTCTTCGATCGATTGTTTACTTCATATTCTAAATCTTTGCTTTGAATAAAAGATTCTTTGCAGTGGTTTCACCAGACTAAACCATCTGGGAAGATTTCTAAAATGGGTTCAGTGCAACAGCACAACAGAGAGATTTCGCCATTAAAACTAGGATATATAAAAACGCTAAAACATATGCTATATATTTACAAACTTAACCTTCATTGATTCCACTTTCCATCAACCCTTTGAAAAGAGAGCACTCAAAAATCTTGTCCTCTCCAGTTCTCCCTTTAATTAAAAAAAAGAGTAATGGTAGATGGACGATTTTCAAAGTTAAGGGGTTTTTCAAAAGTTGACAATAATTCTTCGTCCACTTTTCGTCCTTTTGTTCACTCTTCGCTCACTGGAATTGCCTCTCATCTAAAGTTTTAACAATAAAATGCTTTCTTTAGTCAATCCTTTTGAATTGTATAAGAAACCTCTACCATCTTCTGATAGAGTGTACCAGTGCTCTTCTCTGAGTTTGGCTCTTTCAAGTGTTTTAATGACTAGTTAATAAGAGTTGTTAAAGGAATATAAATTTTATTTGTGCATTATTTTATAGCATCTAGCCTTTTCTTGAGGCTGTTGCCATTTTAGTTTGATAAAGTAGGAAATCTTTCTAAACGTCAACAGCCATTTAAATGGTTTTGAACTGTCATTTTTCTGTTGAATTGAAAACAATCTTCAGGGTCCCCTTTGTGAAAGTAAGGAATAGATTTGTTTAATTTCAGGATAACTTCAAAACGACAGCCATGATGTCACGACACGACGAAAAACCATTTATCGTATGTTTTTACTCATCGAACAATCCGGAATCATACAAGTTTGTACATGCATTTGATAGAAGTGTTGACTACTTCACAAGTGGTGCAAAAAACCATAATCGTATCAATCTGAGATTTGGGATTGTCGATCTGGCTGATTCAGAAAATTCAAAAAGTAAGTTTTGCGAGCATTTTGATTTGAAATATTTGTGATGCAAAAATGATTCATAATGAGGCCTCATAATTAGGTCTTCATTGAGTCAAACTGCAAGACAAATCTTTGATGACAATGCATTTGTTGTTTGTCGAAGGTGATGGAAACCCTGATCTGATTTTATATCGTGGTCTGTTTTCTCTAAAATACTAATATCATCTATTTTGCCCGGAGGTAATGTATGAATCCAGCCATTTGACACTGTAGCAACCGCTGCACGACATGCTTAAGAAATATGACTTATTTCATTGTAGTTCTATCAAGGTATCTCGATGTTACAACGATCAAGAAAATCCCCTTTCTAGCAGCTTTTTGGCAGAGTCATAATGAATCAGGAGGTATGTTTTGTAATTGCTTAAATTGTTTTATATTAAAGCCCTTTTGTGCTTATACCCAGAGTATAGAACATTCCATCACTGCTTATACAGCAGGAGATGCATAGGCCCCATTTCTAATGAACATGTGATTGCTAAACACAAAATTATTATCTCCTTTGACCTGCTGTCTTTGGGATAAAGTTGTTTAAAAAATTGTCTTGCAAATAATATACCCCCCCTTTTTTCGCTAGACATTTAGAAATCATTAGGTTCTGCGCAAAACTGGAAGTTGAAGTGTCCTACGCAACATTGTCCCTGTTACCAAATCTTTATGCCCCAGCAAATCATTATATTGAACTGCTAGATGAAGCAGATATTTACATATTTCTACTAAAGATTGCATTGTATTTTGAAAGTTAGATTAATTTTCTTAAAGAGGTGCAATAAATTTTTGCTCAAGCGTACAATTCTTCTGTCAACAGACCATTCAAATCACCATATACAACACAAGATACTATCTGATATCATTCCCACGCCGGGGATGTTGCAGTCAGAATTGAACGACATTGATATCTTGAATGTTGAAGAAAATGCGTTTGAAAACAAGGTGATTTTGCCATGTTATATATGAAAGTATTTGGTATTCGGACTATTGTACATCTTTACTCACTTAAGAAGTAAAAACCTCTATTTGACGACCTTCCCACTTCGATAGAATATTTATAAATTGGGGTGTTTGTTTTCAAATTGATCGTTTGTAAACCAAAATGTTCCACTGAAGAATTCATTTTAGCTTTTGGCGCCAAATTTTTTTTTCTTTTAAATTAAAGTAAAATGCTGTATGAGAGTGTTGTTGAAATATTTTTCCTTTCTGATTTCATTTTCCTACTTAAAAACCCTTTTCAAATTATGGCGGGAAATGAATCAAGTGACACCGTGACGTAGATTGTGATAATTTGTTATTGCTGCTACTGGTATTACAACACGCTTCTAAACGAATTCAGTTCGTCTAGACCTGTTGCGTCGTGTTTCGTAAACTCTCTATTAATGACAGGAGAATTCCTTGTTATCACAATTTACGTCATAGGGTCACGTGATAAAAAGCAAAATCGCGCCCCCTGCGCCCCCTGATTAGAATTTTTTGTTCTAAACCAGAAAAAACTTACTTCTAAATGATGATCTATAAGTTAATGAAAAGAAAAGAAAGGGTGAAAAGTGTGTCACTGTTAATCAAAATTTGACCAATCAGTGGGCATGATACCGCTCACATGCCTACCGTTGATTGCTTTCAACTGAGAGGGTCAGCTTATTGGAAATCACCAATTGCTTACAAGATATATATATACTCTAATAACATGTAGTGATAAAAGTCATCCAGTATTAAACTGAAATACCTTGAAATACACAAAGCTAGATTGAAATCATTTTTTGTTGTATTCATGTTTAGAAATCGTAATGATATGATTAAGAAAATACACGTCCTCATTTATTCTATTATTCTGTTAACTTCAGTAGGAATAAAATGCGGCTTCTATTCAGGAGCGGCTTATATTCAAGAAAATACGGTATAGAGATTTTTTATTGGATGTGAATTAAAGCAACAGAACAGCAGTAATACAGCTAAAGAGTAGATAAGATTTCAATGGCCATTGTTCTTTGCTGTTTTTTGCAGTTTTGCTACCAAAACAGAACAAAAGATTTCTGTGACTTAGAAGAACGACCTTTGGTGCGTTACGGCCCGAATGTTGACAAATATTTTCTAGAGTACAAGCGCAAAAAGGTATCTTTTGTTTTCGAAGATCCATTTTGACTTGATTTTAAAGAACGCTGAAAGGCTGTGATTAATTCAATATTGCTGCTTCTCAAACTATTTCAAGTTGCATTTGGTATTTTCTGAACTATTAAGAAAAAAGCTGAAAAGAACAGTGACTTGTTTTTCTTGAGTTTAATTCATTCTGTCCTGGCTATTGTAGCGTGCACACACACACCCACTGTCTCCTGGAATCTGTGACAACCCTTTGAAGATTCTTTCAGCTACTCATTATTGTAATTCCAGAAAGACATCAACGAACATATTTCAATAATATTACAATAATTACTTTATTTACATTTTTTTAGAAATTGTAAGTAGAATTTAACAGGTTGACTAGAAGAGTACTGACTGATAAATAATATCTAAGAGCCCAAAACATTATTGCTTGACGAGAAATAGACGTTACGTTACCGCTGCTGGTTATGTCACATGTCGCCATGCTCAACAGTAATATTTTTACCTTCTGAATAATTTACTTGAACAGAGTGAATTAGATAAAGTTCTTTCAATTAACTGCAAATATCATTTTAACAGGAACTTCTTAAAAAGAGAGCAATGAAATATCACAATGGCATACCGATGTTGACAGATAAGTTATGGCCACAGATAATTGACCGGACGTCTCAGGCGAAGAAATCTCTCCATGAAACTTATCCTGGTCAAGAGAAAGCTGCAACCGTAAAACTGGTAGGTTGGCATGGTATTTTTGTCGTCATTTTCAAATTATATGATTTTTCTACCTATGCGATACGTTTCACAATAAAGTATATTTCAACCTATATGTGACAA
Source organism: Rhopilema esculentum (assembly GCF_013076305.1). Next base: position 4,309,287 of record NW_027020174.1, on the reverse strand, counting down.
GGTATAAATTAGGTGCGCTGTGAATGTCATTTAATGGGAGGTCAAACGTTTACAAGTAGAGCATGTTGAATTAGCGCAATAAATAGGAAGGGAGCTCTTCTATGCATCAAATTATTGCCAGTAAATTTGGCAAAGAAATGCTTGTTATGTTTCCATTGAGAAAGTGACGAAGCTAAGGGGGGGGGAGGGGGTAAATAGAATAGATGCTATCTTCTATAGATGCGCTGAGTGTGGAATGCTAAACATGTGGACTAGAATCCTGTCTGAAAGGTTTCCTTCAGGTTTGCTAAATTTGCTGAGAAAATCAAAATGATAAGAAAAAAACCTGAAAAACCAGAATCCAGAAATACAAAGAGCCCCAGACAGGGTCCCTGAAGTATTCCAAAGCTCTACATTGGCAACGTTTTTTTTACCTTGATATGTGTTGCAAATGACTGCCCTTATAGAAGTGCAGAAGAGTCTCCTTTTTTATCCGGACAATACCCTTAAGCTCTAAAAACTTTTCTCAAAAAAAAAATTTAAACATGACTTTGTTGACCGAAAGACCCATTTTTTTGGTCCTAGGTTATTTTCATCATGGCGGATTGCGGTTTTTGCGAAATAATGATGCCGAAGTTCAGCAATTTAACAAGCTTAACAAAAAGAATGCGTAAGTTTTAAGCAGAAGCATCCATTCCTTTACACAATATATCATATTTCTAAGCTATCCTAGTTATTATTTTGTTATGATCAATTAAACATTTGAATACTTTATCATTCATGGCAAGAAGCTAGTTGATTGTAGGAGGGAAACTGACGACATGACATGACAAAACACCAAAAAAATTCTGGAAGATATCAATATTGCTCGACCCTTTTTTATTTTTATTTTTACTCGACTCGCGAAGTTACTTCCATTTATTTCAATGTTGAGAATGAATGGTCTTTTTTAAGGAAACCAATATGTTTTCAGTACGGAAACCACCTTTTTTGACACAGGAATTTGAAAGCGTCATAAAACGGGAATCGGGCATTAGGCAAATTGAAGGGCATATGTGGCACCCTCTTTTGTTCTAAATGCCTATGCAGCTAATGTTTCTCCTTACAGATGGGGTTTCTGTGTACCTAATGAACTGCACTTCAGATCCGGTCAATTGCAAGCGGAATAAAGTTACAGGCTACCCCACACTGGCTTTGTTTCGGAGTATTTCAGAAGAAGAGAGCAGGACCTGTCTTATCGCAAACTCAACATCATCGTCAGTTCGGCTGGATTACCATGGGAATATGGAGGTGAATTCACATGTTTTGTTTTGATTAGTTGTGACCATATATATAGCTGGAATTACTCCATCTACTTCTCAGTTACTTTCTCTCTCTTGGCTATACTAGGCGTGTTACATTCAAATTTTAGGTACGTTGCTCCTCCCAGCTACAATCCTTGCCTAAGTTGTTGGAACACCTACACAAAATCTTCACAGTATTTTAAAGTTGTTTCACCTCCTCCTTCCCCCCTTACAACGTTGATCAAAATCGATATGGAATGATTTTCAGTGACAATCTCACAAGAATTGGAAGCCTAAAGACTTCTAAGGAAGAAATCAGCATTGTAGAGGGAGGGAGAATATTGTCACAACATTGATGACTTGCAAAAAAGTTTATAAATCCTAGGGTTGTCATCTTTTGAACGTGAATATTGTGGTGTTCCGAATATTTTTGTCAAGAATTAGCTACATTGTATTCCCGATGTATTTACGCCTTTTATTCAAAAGAAAATGCTTTACTCAAAAGCTAATTTGGTAAGAAACCTTCCCAAAGAACTCTTTGTACTTGTCGTAAAGAATACTGAGCGTAATTGTTTGGACATTGCCTTCGATATCTTTATTTAGTTTTCTCAGTTTCTTGAAGAACATATGTTTGTACTTTTGCAGATTGGTGATATATTAAATTGGCTGTCTAAGGCCGCCATGTCTGCAGTGGAATTTTACTTTGTAAACAAAAGCTGGCCAAAGATGAATGTTAGTACCTTTTAATTGTTGTCAACGTCGTAAAAATTTTCACTTCAAACCAGATTAACAAAACTGAGATGGGATTATTTAAGTCGTTTGTTGTATGTAATCAATTTTTTTCCTCAAAAACCTAAGTAGTTAGATTTTTGTCCAGTTGGTTGTTGAATTCGATTTATCAAACGCAGATGTTTACAGTAAGCATAAAAGCATTTTCTTCTCACATCCATAGTAAGGTTGTCATTTTATCATGAAAATACTCTTTCTGAAGCAAACCATATCAAGAGTGTTGTCTAGAAAGTTGTTTGTCTGTGGGGGTAATCAGGTTGTTGTAAGAGGCTGACTCAAAATCAAGCATATGATCCACTTTTTCTCCATCGTACACTCTACACTACATACTCCTCTACACCATAAAAAAGGCAATCGATAGATAGTGACAAATTGAATTTTATTCTGCAATTGTGCGACTAAATACGGCAGTTGATTTAAACTTCAAATAAAATTCTTCTGCGTTCTCCCGGTCATCATCAGCGCATGCGCACAAGACACTCATATTTTGCGCTTTTTCTCAACTCCGGTATCAGCATTGAATTTAATGGAAGTAGACGAAGATTTCAAGAATGGCAAGCTAAATCAGAGACGGCTGTTATATGATCAATGGACCAGGCAGTCCTTGGCAAAAAATGCAATGCAAGTATTTAATTTAACGCGGCAAAAATGCGGCTGTTTAAAGAGAGTCGCACTCCTGGTGAATAAAGTGACAGAGCTGGTGAACTACTGCTGCATTTAACTACAGACACTCCAAAAAGCGGACACCTCTGATTAGCGGACAAGTTTTGTTGGCCGATCGTCTTCTGGTCAAGGTCTCATAAAAAACTTTCTAAAAAGCGGACACTCAATTAGCGGCCACTCTAATTAACGGACAATATTTTTTGCACAAAATAGTCAATTTGGCTTTTTTCTTTCCAATTAGCAGACATTACAAAAAAGTTAGGAGTCAGCAAACAGAAAACTTAGACGAATGAATATTTGTTCAAACACTTTGACTTTTGACAATCTAGTTGGTTTTTTACAGCTTTTAGCTTCTTTACAGCCGAGTTCACTAACTTTCCTTGTCCATGAAAGTGGTAAATTACTGGAATCTCCAGACCATAGTCACCTCCACAATTCAACCTCTTTCCAAAAACTTCCTCCGATGGGGGGCTAGATGCTTCCAACGGAGGGGCTGTAGCCCTCCCCTGGCGCCACCACTGATTACACCTTTTAAATACAAAACTCGGGTCTATTTTCAAATTTGGGACTTACATTGCAAAACTTTCCAAAAGGCGGACATTTTCAATTAGCAGACACTAATAAAACTGTGTTTAATGTGGGAGTATATTTAAACGTCGTTTTATATTCGCATTTAATTAGTACTTAGTCGTTTTCTGGAGAAATTATTTAATTCTACACGGCAGAAATTCGATATTTAAATTTAGCCTAATCTCTGTTATTTTGCAATTCTTTACAGAAAGACGTTCGTCTTGTTGCTCACCTTTATACCAGGACACTTGCCAGGAAATACCTGTCAAGATCGTTGCAACATAAACTAATACCTTTGCAATGCTTCAAGTTGGCATGTGAAAAACTTTTTGGCAGCGCTGAGTGCATTGCTGTGCCAAGCGAAGATCTTGTTACCGAAAAGGTTTGGAAGAATGGAATTATGGAAAAACAGTTGGTTGTTGAACAGGTGATATATGATTTTGTTATTCCTTTTAAGTACATAATGATTCGAGATCGTAATCTTCCTAATATAAAAGTCTTAATCTTCCTAAAAATGTCATATTTCAATGTTTCCGAGACATCTCCAAGACAATGTTTCCAATGTTATAATGTTACTGACCCTGCTTGAATGAATATTTTATTAACTATTCAAACCAAAACTGTTTGATATTTAAACTCTTTTTATCCAAGCATTTCTGTGATTTGCATAAGCACGTGCTGTTGTCTGTTTATAAAAGTCATTGGTGGAATGTCATGCAAGGGTATCAAAAACTGGTGGCGTTTTTGTAGAGAATATTTTTCTTAAGCCCTCAATTCTTCATAGTTTAATCTTCCAAAGCTTTTTGACAACATCCTTGCAAAAACTTATTAAGCATATGTTATCTTGATAGGCCCGTAAAACAAGATAGCTGTTAGTTGCATTCTTGATGCATCAGAGCTTGAAGCGTTTTAGTTTCAACGTAAAACGGTCCTATTCTGCACCCAAAAGCATGCATAGCTCATCATAAACTGCATCGAGCACTATATGACAAACCTGTAAAGAGTAAATTTCATGTTTTGATGTAGGTACTGTTTGAGCGAAGTGACGGAGCAAAGGCCACAGTTTTCAAACTGTCATACCCAATGGATAGAACACTAGAGCTAAGTGGTGATACAAAGCTACATAAATTTCACCGAAATCATAGGTGAGAGCATCAGTCTATTTTCCTAGAATTCTATCATTATTACTATTGTTATTACTAATACTCTTCAAATTAATACTAACATAACATGTACAAGGTAAAATTAATGCATGAAAATAGACTTAATAAGTACATAAATTACAACGATGTATATATCTACATTTACAGCTTTACTGCTTTTTTCAATTAATGAAGCCAACCTTTTCGACTTGATTTTGCTATATCTATTGCTGCTTTATTGAGTTGAAACTTAATCTACTATGTACCTTGTTAATTTTGCGTTTATTGAAAATATTCGTTATAAGTTTGGAGATGTCCTTTCTGATTGTTGGTGCAGTGTGCAAGATGTTGAATAATGGGAATGAAAAATTATACAAATTCTATTGTTGGATAGGGGTTGATGAATTTTCTTTTCTTATGTATCAATAAAATACAACTAGATAATTCACAATTTCTCGTGTTTCAAAATTGTTGATTGTCATTATAATTTTTACTTCATATTTGAGCAATTTTTCATAAACGAAACAAAATATTAAACCCTATTAGATGTCATCCGAGTTTTATCGTTTTGGTAGCATAGCACACTTTCCTGGCCTAATTTCAATGCATTGTCACCAACAGATACAAGATACCCAGCGGATTTCGATGTGAGGAAAATCATCCACTATGCACGGACATTTTAGTGAAATTTGTTGAGGATCACCAACGCCTTCCAATCACGCATATCTCGAGAGAAAGTTTTCATGCACATGGGTGAGTTACTTTGTATTTTATTCCATATAAGAACAAAAAGTTAAGTTTAGTACCAAATACGATCCATATATTGATGAATTTCCTGTTAAGGAGAGTACTACTTCTTCTGGGTTTAAGTTTACTTTCCTCGCATCTTATAGTCTCTCTTGTGTTGCCACCCAGTACTTATTTGTTGTTGTGCGAAAGGGAGGTAAGCATTCAGATTCGCGCTCGCAATTGGATTATGACAATATTGCTAGTCCTTTGAACTTAAGGTTACGCTCATTCGATAAACAACTATTGTCAAGTTTCAGTATTTGGTGTTAGCTGAAACCCTGAACATCGTAGCACCTGCAAACCAGTATTTTGGATTATCTTAAAGGTCCTTTTGCATAAATTTGCATAAAAATGTGAGAGAAGTCAAATCTTTTCACATTTTGTAATTTTGTTTTTTCTGCCAAATGACATGTGTAAATATCAACGCAATCTTTAATCAAAGATGGAGGTTTGTAAAAACTGGTCTGAGAAGCTCCAATTTTTTGTCACGACCTTTTCGACCACTGTTCATTCTCGTAAGCCTTTAGCCTTAGCCAAGGGTGTAGAGCAAGGGGGGCTCAGGGGGGCTGAGCCCCCCTTGTTGATGCCGATAATTGGCAGATCACTACTTTTGCTATTGTTTTTCGCAACATTTTGGGCAAGAGCCCCCCTTGTTATTTTGATAGCACTACACCATTGGCTTTAGCTTCTAAAACAGCATCGTAAATATTTTAGAATGGAATCGTATCTTGCAAGTTGAATATATAATTACTCGATACACACTTCGACTTGTGAGGTAGGACTGCTCTCAGTTGCTGATACGAATTTCCCCATCAAATCATTAGGCAATTGAGTACAGCTCTTGCCTATACAACATAGAATACTATTCTTAAGATCGCTTACTAGCTGTCTTATGGATACATTACACCTTCATTGAATAGTTGTTTTAGTGTTTCCTTCGTTATTTTCAAAATGGCTTGGAAAAAAGCAAACATTTTACAACAAATTGGCTAAAAGTGTTTTCGTCTGACGCTCCTCAGAGCATAAAACGTCAGAATAAGGGTCCGAAAGAACACGATGAAAAATATACAGAAGGAGTTCGTTTTCTCTCCCGGACTCCAGTGGTAATTTTCTATAGGCACGCAGCACTGATTGGTCAACTATACCGGTCTTGTGCTTGCGGTTTTCTCATTGGCCTATCTCGATCCACGCTGGGTATATATTTTCCATCGTGTTCTTTCGGAACCTTATTCTGACGTTTTATGCTCTGAGGAGTGTCAGACGAAAAAGCTTTTAGCCAATATGTTGTAAAATGTTTGCTTTTTTCAAAGCCATTTTCAAGTTCTGTACCGCCAAAAATTAGTTCACATTTGTTATTTTCATAAGATCATAGGCCCCCACAAGAGTGTTTACTCGTGATATTTCATATAAAGTTTTGTATTCTCTTTTAGGGCATCGTCTTCAATATTCTCGAAAGAATTTCCAGTTCTCATAGCCTTAGTTCATAAAAACAACATATCCAGCAATAGCTCATTTTTAAAGGTTAGTATAGAGACCGTTTCATTTTGTTTTCCACTTGTTTTATCAACATGAAATAGCGTTTTAGATGATAGCATTAAAGAAAAACCATTGAAAAAGTATGCTTAATAGATTCTAGAGGTTTGTAGGTCCATTTTGGTTTGATCGATGTAGATATTTCAGCTGCAAATGGACTACATAGAAATCCGTAAACCCTATGCAATTCTGTTGTTATCTTTAATATCCTTTTTAGCTATCTCCCTGGAATCACTGGTTTATTTGAGTGCACCCAGATGGCACTGGAGACATCGTTTTTTATTTGGTTCAACATTAGGAATTGCACTCTTTCATGGCCAAACCTGCCAACCCAACTTTTCTCTACTCTTAAGCCATTTTTGCAAATATTTGACAGCTTTTGGTTTATTAATAGTTTTTCTATTCGGCACATTTGCACCTTGTAAAATAAATATTTTCCATTTGCTAATTTAAGGGTACACATTTATTTCAAAGATACCTAATTGTAATCGTAGAAACAAATGATGCAGTTTACAAATATTAAGCATTTATAAAAATATTTAAAGAAACAGAATTCAAATACCCAGAAAACTTCCACATTTAAAGTGTGAATTAAGTTATTAAATTGTGTGTCATCAAGGCGGTGTGAAATGTTGGCCCCTTCTCTGCCAGGTAATGTCAAGAATTCGGAAAGGATGACATACTTTTAATTGCACGAAGCCATTGAGTGCTGGTCATGTTTAGAGCTGCAAAGGCTAATTTTTGTATCCATTTTGATATGAATATTCGCTTACATTTGTCACTTAGAATTCAATCACTTACGTTTACTGCAGGAACTTCAAAAAGCTGCCCACGAGCTTTATACAACAATGATTGTAGCCACGTTGAATGTTGATGAATTTCCCTCGTGGGCCAGTCAGTTTGTTCCACGTAATTACCACTATCACCACCATGGTAAGCTAATTTTACATTCAATCTTTGTTATATGCTATCCTTTTTCCTGGGTCACAGCATTTTCAAGTCTGCACACACACAGCCATATCTATGTTGCCAGAGAAGTTGTTTGTTATAATCTCACGGCCGAAGCTAAATCACCTTGAACTCTTCAGACCACATTTTAGCAAACGCTTCAAGATCAAAAAACCTTTTATTTGCTACAACCCCTTGAGTAACAAAAGCATCCTTTTAAATCCCCTTGAGATTTTAAACATGCATTCTAGGAGGAGAGGTATCAAAGGCAGCACAAGGACAAGAAATTTATTCATGATTAAATTTCTGAATTCCCATATGAACCTTTTGAGCAAAGATTTAATAATAACTTAGTAAACAGGGTTGTTTTTTCTATGATTTTCGTACTTCTCTTGGGGATTTAAGCCGCAAATCTCTTGGTTTTATACTGCCTTTTGGGAACGCTGTTACGGTTTCTTCAGGAACGAGAAAATTTCTCAGGTTTGGGCACTTTGCCCTTTTACCTTATCATATCTTTTCGCGGGCATCCATAAAACATTTTTACGCACAGATGCCAAGGATTAGTGTAGATCTGCAGTTAGCATTTCAATATTTTCCTATTTAGAGTATTGAAGAAGTAGCCATATTCAATCTGTTTAGATTGCTTAGCCAGCAAGGTGTTGCATGTATCTCGCAAGAGAGCTCGATTTAAACATCATTAGACGCTAAAGGTTTTCGATGCCTTATTCGAATTTGATTTCGTCGCTGAAAACTTTTCCGGGCTTTAGGCCCATTATAGATTGTTATTTGGCTTATTTACAGAGATAAAGAAACTCGATTTTTTATAGATATCATGGATAAAACACCTGCACTGTACTATTATCCTCGATTTTGCATCATCGATTGGGACGACCATCAACGTGCTGCATTTTACCCGCCTCTGGATGAATTGGAGGAAGTACCAGACGTCAGAAAGAGGCTGGCAAAAGTCAAAGCCAAAGATATTATTCAGTTCTCTGGACGTTATCTTAAAAATCAGGCTGCTGTTCTAGTTGACACCGAAATGTTTTAATGTACTTCAAAAAATGGCATTGAAATGTTCGGGGCAAGTGGTATTAGCGCGACCCCCAACGTGGTATTCACCTGAAGCTAGAAGCGATGACGTAACGGGGTGTGTAAATAGGGTTTGGGAGAGAGTAAAATCAACGAAGTCATGGGGAACGGGAAAACTTCGAAAGAAGTGAGAGAAGAAGCCCAGCTTTGAATTAGAAGTAGCCCATCACTTGAGCATTCTATAAAGTCTACTAAGAATGGGGTAGTATCCCCGTCCACCTCTGCTGATAAAATTTCTGAGGTCAAAATTTAAAAAGCCCCTAGACAAAAAGAATTAAGGGCAGTACATATCCATTGCGTTACATGACTTGCTTGATACTTGATACTCTTGTTTAAAGTTTGTAAATAGGGTTTTCCAGGTTTTTTTAAAACACATGCAAGTACTTATATCGTGTGCAGATGTCTAATTTATTTTTACAACTTCGTAACGAACTTTGATTCTTGTAATGTTGAGTGTTTCACTGAACAACCTTACGCTAACGCTTATAACATGTTATTGTGTGTTTTTTGTTATTTATTTATTGATAATGTTCATAAAACAGGTCTTTATATAAAGAGGTATCTCTATTATTGGCATTACAGACTGGGTATTACCTCAATAAAATAGAAGAAAATGCACGGGAGAAGATTTCGAAGGCCCATAACAATTCTGAATAGGTTTGACAGTAGGGATAGAACTAGCCAACTATAAGGATAGAAAACTCGTAGAGGTGGCCATTTGACGTGGGTAGCTGATTTTGTTATTCTGTCGATTAAAGCTGTGAAAATAAGAGATCAGTGTGAAAACAAAAGCTTCAATTTATATATTTGGTTGTTTTAGCTTCAATGTGTGCCTCACAACTTAAAGTATGAATTTCCGAATGAATAAAGAATGAATAAAGTATGAATAAAGAAAGATTAGCTTTGCTTCAGGTTTACCCCTTCTTAAGAACAAGAATTTTAGACACCAGTGCACCCTAGGATGATACTAATTCAAACAGCTTCAATCTCCATTCAGAATATTTGAATAAACCCAAGAGTGCAGCTACAAATAAAAGCTGGTACACAAAAAACGTATAACAAATAACTGATAGAAAAAATTTACGGTTTGACTACAAAGCTATCCTCACAGTCAGTTGTCAGGTTCTTTCTTGGCCGGTACAAATCACTCGAATCTAGATGTAGACCTTCATTCAACCACGAGGCTTAGAAAAAGCGCGCAAAACAGACGAAGGACAAAAAAGAAAGCTACGAGCAGATAACATCCTATTCTTAAGAATCAGAGGCAATTGCTTCTTTCAACAATCCCCCCCCCCCCCACTCCTCCCTCTCCTTTTTTCTTTTGGATTCGACAAAAACCTGGTTCTGCTGAGACTATTTGCTAGAAAATTATTAAAGGTGGCCAGAATTCTAAAAAAAAGCTAACAACCAGAGAATCTGGAAAGTATGAATTGTTCGTAAACAGGCCTAGCTTTAGGCCACGTATTTGTTTGCCGACCATTTGTTTGGAGATTCCATAGATAAACATGGTTTCTTGCTTCGGGAATATCAATAATTCTATGCGTACCATGGAGGAGGAGTCTTATTCGTCGACAAATGGAGAAAGAGTTTATACCAACAGACACTTTGATAACTTGATAAATGGTTCCTTCAAATTGATGTCTTGTTATCTGATTAAAAAATTACAGGTCATTGAGTTGGAGGAAAATACGGGTGCAATACGGTCTCATATATAAAATAAATAAGTGAAAAATCTAACATCATTTATAGTCGTAATACCTTATAATTAACAGCTATATTAGAGCATAAAAAGAATTCATATTACGTAACGTGAATACTTTATTGAAGACTTTACTGAAGGGGATGTAAATGAGGATGGTAAAAATGATAGAAGACCAGGTAAGGCACTCTTGAACCATGGTCCAAAGCTAATTGTGAAAATACAGCTGTGTTGATCAAGTAGCTCTTCCCATTTGTTTTGTCTATAGGGAGTTGCATAATAAAGATAATCCTCAATAAACAAACTCCCTAAAACTGCCAATAGATTACCTTTCCCTTTCAATTTTGTTACTACAAAAAAGGCTGTAAAAATTGCATCAAAACTATGGAAATCCAGGAATAATCCAGGAATAATCCAGGCAATAATCCAGGAAACACAACAATGACGTCAGCCGTATCGAGGCTTCGCTGAATCTGGGTTCTCTAAATCGCCTTGCCTATTCTACCATACAAGTCAAAATAACTTAATCTATTTCAAAAACATTACTGAGTGAACACTTTCAACTTTGTTCTTGCAAAACAAAAATCGACGTACTCATGCTGAATCCAGAACAGTGGCGATTGCTCGGCTGAAAACTGTGTTAACTGAAAATTGAAAAAATAATCGCGCATAGACCACATTTCGTGTTCAAATATATTTAATTTTTTCACACAGCGATCGTAAAAACACTAGGCCATCAAGCGATCTCCTGCTTAGGTTCTCTGACAACTACATATATTTTACGAAGTAAATATCAATTACAGCGAGCATTCTAGCAAGTTGCAAGCAAAAATATATCGGTGATTGTGATATCCAAAAGGGTTGACTGCACGATGGCTGTCGATTTAATGTTTAGACATTATGCCCAGAAGGGGGCGGTACCTCATTTTGGAGAGTATGGAGGAGCCGTAGCACCATCAAATGCTGGATCACCTGACTTTGCATAGGATTCTTTTGTGGGATAGTCCCCTTGGGCTGATGTTGGTGGGTATGGCGCTCCGCCTGAGGGATAGGGTGCAGCAGCTCCAGGGTAGGGTGCAGCGGCTCCAGGATAGGGTGCAGCGGCTCCAGGGTAGGGTGCAGCAGCTCCGGGGTGGGGTGCAGCAGCTCCGGGGTAGGGGGCAGCAGCTCCAGGATATGGTGCAGCAGCTCCAGGATATGGTGCAGCAGCTCCAGGATACGGTGGACCTGCAGCAGGGTAGGGTGCTGGCGCATACTGCTGGCTTGGATAGCCTAAAAGGGAAAAGTATAATGAGTAGATACAATTTATTCTATCAATTTTGTCCTGAGATCAATCTGGTTTATCTGTCTGCTATAAAGACTTGCAATATGTGGAGTTATAGCGTCAGTATGAATTTATGTTTAACGGGTTTATATATAGTGCCCGTTTGAGCATAGCTGCTTGCACTGATGCCTGATGATCGAATAAAGAGTGAAGTCCTATTGCAACCTAGAGCCGTCCCGTTCTATGAACAAAAGCTAGTTGTGAAACTTGGTAGTAAAAAGTTGTAACTCTCAGTTTCATGCCTTATACGAACGTCAGACAACATGTAACTATTCTATAAACCAGCTATCTTCACTATCTATTGATACTAACTATTGACGTAATACCACCAGAGCTCTTAAGTGCGGACGTCACACTTTGTGGGCAATGAATTTCATGACGAACTTTAAAGGGGTGACGAATACCATAACAATCTGATATCATAGCAACAAAAAAGAAAAATTCAGAAAATCAAAAAGTTGTTTGCCTGTTTTGTCAGTCAGGCAGCGAGTGGCTAATCTGCCAAGCACGAAAACGGAAAAGATCTTTTAGCTTAACAATGTGAAATATAACCGAATGACGACAGAGAAGTTTAAGAATGCAGCCCTTGACGTAATACTTCTCACCAGGTCGGGGACATACTAAGCAAAAAGAAATGACACTTACCTTGATATGGAGGCTGATTAACGGCAGCACTGTATGGGGGTGGGACAGCAGGTCCACCAGGGGGAGGCCCAGTACCATAATTTACAGTCGTAGCCTGCGTAATGACCTTGGCAGTTGGTTCTTGCGTTGGAGGGGCGTGGTAAGCAGCATGATTGGCATCTCGTTGCCTCCTGCGACGCCTCCAACAGAAGAAAATGCAGCAGCCAATAATAACGATGATTGCAATGCCTAGGCCTATGTATACTAATTTGCTGTGATTGGCGGCTTTAACGGTGTCTGCAAAGAAAATTTGAGAACAAACTCAGGGTAGGCAGTGATGTTTAAGTGCCAATCGTTAAACAATACAACAATGTGGGCTGTTTATCAGCAGCCATCTTGCAAGGCTGTGTATGGTCATGTATTTTATTACGTCGATCTCTAATTCTGATCAAATAATCAAGAAATAAGTTATATATGGCTTCTGCTATTGCGTATATCAAACAAAGAAAAAGATCTATCAACCGCAAGCGTATTGGTGTTGTTTGAAAGATCTCAGATTGTCCCAAACAATTTTGAACTTGCTCAAGTCTTTTAATTAAAAACTGGCCTTACGCACTATTGGAACCATAAATTGTACAGAAATTGTTTTCAAACCAAGTGGTAGTCAACTTGAATACACCTGATCTAAAAAGAGTGATAACTTAGCAAGACCCTTGTCTAGTGAAAGACAGCTACAAAGTTGTGGACGGCAATGATGATCTAGCATGTATCACCTGATCTTATACGTGTATTATAAGTTTTTCTGCAAAAAACCTACTATACAGTTTCCATTAAGTGTCTTATTTAGAGTTTTATGGTTTTTGCTTCATTGAAGGGTAGTCAAACCCATATAACCTCCCAAGCTACAAATAGCCTTACAACGGTACAAACGGTAGATCCATAGGTATATTTGAATCTATGTACTTATATGTATGTACCTTAAGCAAGCATTATAGTATAGAATTTATGGACAAATACCAACCATCAGTTTTGTATGCGACATAGCCAGCAATAAAGCCTCGTTTTGATGAAGGTGAATACTTCGCCTCATATTCGAACTCCAGTTCATAATATCTAGTTGTTTGTGAAAACGGGCTTTTATTTCCACAGTAGTAACGTTTTTCTTTATAAGATGTCAACACCGACTTGTCACCTATGTAAACAAAATTCTAGGGGGTTAAGAAGCCTGGAAATGCTTATCAAGAAATAAAAATAGTAAATTTTCTGTATAAGGCAGCCTTTCCACTAACCAGGCTTAAAACAAAACAGGTGTTGAAAGTTGTCAATTTTTATGCTTTTATGTTTTTACTTGGAAAACAGAAAATTTTAAAAACAGGTCTTCGAGTGGATCAGTTTCAACCAGGCTAGCCTGACTAACCTGGATAACTTTTCGTTCACTTACAACTACAAAAACAGCAACATCATCAACAACAACAACAATATCGTTATACAAAATAATTCAAGGAGTGTTGTTGTGAATACTGATTTCTCTCACAGCTCTGCGTGCTTTTGTTTCTGTTTATAATAATCTAAGTCTGTTCAACCTAAAGTGTAGAGGGATAAGGACACATATTAAGTACATTTTAACCCAGCTTAGTGGAAACGATTAAATAAATGTTTGTAGATTGACATAAAAATCCTTTTAGCAGATAGCAATGTGGCATCTTTGTATATGATCTACTCTCATGCCATAAGCTTGCTCTTTGAAAAAAATCCAAACTGGTAAGAGACATAGGGACAAAGAGGGCTGCAGCCCCGGTGTCGGACACGTTGGGGCGACGGGGGGGAGGCGATCGCCCCCAATACTTTAGAGGAAAATGGTAATTCGCTCTAAAACAATAGGAAATTGACGTCATCTTATTAAAACAACTGGCTTCCTCCAAATATTTGACCAAGTGTCCGCCACTGTGCAGCCCCCTAATCAGGCAAAATGTGTTACATTTCAGGCTCCATTTAGACATATTTCAAAAATGAGGTACAGATTTGATAAAATTTAACCTATAAACCAAGAGTTTAGATGGCATTCATATGATATCTATGATATCTTTAGATGGCATTCTATGATATCTAAACAATATAAAAACAGTTAAAGCCAAGAAATATCTCAACTATGTTTTGAACTACAGGGCAGTGAAGTTTAGGAATAATTCATGTTTGAAGTGTGATGTATTTTTTTGGTTATATCCAAGTTTAATATTTTAGAGTAGTTGTTCTGGTGGTTTGGTTGTAATTTACTATTATATACTCTATTTAGGAATCAAAAGCATTTTATGCCTTGCAGTAACAAAATTCCTTCCGTTACTTTATATATATGAAAAAAGTTTTCCTCTGGGCACTTAACAGCCAACTCACCAATATCATATACTTGAACTACCTCTTTCTGTCCAAATAAGATTGCTGACACAAATTAGTTTCCAATAGAAGTGTCTTTTCAAATGTATAGGGTATCTTAAACCCCTCCTTCCGTTACTTTTTTGTGCTTTTTCCTTCCATTTCTTTATTAACTTTAAGTATTTGTAGCTGTTTTAGAATTATTCACTCGTCAATTTATAGAAAATGTTGTTATACAATATATGGGTAGTCATTTCCCAAAAATTGTGGAATGCTTCAATCTTTTTTGAATCTATGAGCAATGCTTTCTCAATGAACCAATAATATTCGGGCGAGATCCATATTATAAACTCTCCCAAAACGTTTACAATCTCCAACGCCAATGAAAAGGTCTTTACACAGCACTATGGACAGGAAAATTCGAGCCGAGCCATTATTTTATCTCTTGAAACATAAGCCATCATATCATCTTGCAATATTATAATGTTTAGTTGAAACGATAGACTATCAGTACAATTCTGTTGGTAATTAAAAGGAAGGGTTTATAAAACAATGGAAAACCATTTCTGCGTGTTCTGAATGACTTAAAAGGTAAGAAAATTTTCAGGGGCTTAATATGATCTGCCTGTGAAAGAACTTTAGCTTCTTTCGAGATTTTCAATACCACAAGGAAATACTGGCCACTACAATTAAGTTACATGAGAGCATAACAAGTAAAATCCATTGAAAAAGAAACACCCTAAATGAAATTGTACCTTTAAGTTTCAACTTTTCCCTGCTGTATTTGCAATCATATGAAGAAGTGGAAAGCAAATCAAAGTCCATGAAATTCACTTTTATGACGTAAGCTTGACTTAGTTCAATATCCCATCCACATTTTTTATACAAGCTGGAGCTTCGTTTAGGCCATAATGGTGAGTAAATAACACCTGACTTTTTCCGCAACTTCTTGTCACTAGAAAATGAATAATAAGACAGATTCCAAATCTAATTTCTATTTGAATAGAATGCAGAATATAGTCAAGGTTCATGCAACAGCATTTGACCAATGTAGAAACTAAAAGGGACAATGAAGTGAAAAATGAAAACCAATTGACAAGTAGTTTTCATCGTGCTTATTACGAATATCGACACAAAATTTGTGTTCTTTTTTTCGTTTTTACGCATTTACCACGCGAAGTGTGAAACCTCTCCATTTCCGTGGCGGAGAGGTCTAGAGATAAGTTTCAGGCACTGACGTAAAGTCTTCGACACGTGACAGCTAGACAGCTCTTCAGGAATGGCAACAGACTCAAGATCAAGCGATGAGGAAGTGTTTGGAGCATGTGGTGGTGAAGTACTTGCCCTACCAAGAGCGTGCGGGAACAGCGAAAGTAGCAATGAAGATTAGCCTAGGCCCAATGAGATCCCAGAGGATGAGGATGACTTTTCTCCCGAGACACTATGTGCTTGTTTTGTCGGTAGAAATAAGGAAGTAAATAAATGGTACGTTGATCCTTGTTTCTTTTCTTGCAACAAAGGCAAGAAATACTCATACTCAGTTTCCTTTCAAAAATAAAAATGCAACAGAGACTGACTAGGCTACATATTATAATCTATTCATTTCTAAAATCTAAAATAATAAGGATTATCACATGTCACAATTAATAAACATTTGCTTTGATATAAAAACGTTAGAACTAGTAGAACCATGTTATAAATTTGTTAAAATTTGTTGAAACTAGTGGGGTCATGATGGCCAAATCTTGTCAGCCCTAGGCCAAATCACTAGATTAGTTACCAAGAAGAGGGGGGGTTTAACAGGGCTTGACATTTTTAAGACTCCTAAGGTGTATTTTTCAAGATTTATGCTCATATCCAAATGTGTAGAATAGTCAAGTTTTTCTTATACAATATCCTGTACCACCTGTTTGATAATACTTTTTTCAAAATAACCAGAAGAAAACGTGTCACCCTCAGGATACAATGTTATTTTATTGCATTCTGTCACTGCCTGTTGTCTTGATGCACCGTTTTTAAATTTTGAGAATTGAGTTTTTGGTGCACAATTGTTATATTTTTCTGAAATTTTCTGCCACTCAACATATTTCATTTAGAACAACAATGAGATAAAATTTCTAACAACTCTTTCGATGAGGTAATAGCAATATGGACATTATAAGTTTTTTAATAAACTTGGAAAGATAAACCATTATTGGTTGTCCTTTAAATGCACTCCTCTTCTTCATGTACGTCCTGGTAAGGTTTCTTACAGAATATGTTTTGAAATCATGTTCTGTAGACAAGGCATGAGTACCCCCATTTAAAGTTAGTGTAAGGGGTATTTCTGAAGTAGGGGACTACTTTTGTCTTTGTTAACCAATCAAATTGTGTAGGTCTGCTAAGTTTCATGGCTGTATCACTAACAGAAATAGATTTGCCATAGTGACATCTTCAGAGTACTGGGCATAGGAACCTCAGTTCTAAAAATAGCACAATGGGTATCTCTGAAGTGAAGGACCACTTTCGCCTTTTTCAGCAAATCAAATTGTGTAGGTCTGCCAAGTTTCATGGATGTATAGCTAACAGAAGTGGATTTACCATAGTGACGTCTTCTGAGTGCTGGACACAGGACCCCCATTCTAAAAATAGCACAAGGGGTATTTTTAAGATGGGGACCACTTCTGTCTTTTTCAGAATGTCAAATTGTGTAGATTTGCCTCGATTCATGGCTTTTTAGCTAACAGAAAGGATTTTACCACAGTAAGGCTTTTGAGTACTGGGCACAAGTACTCCAGTCTAAAAATAGCACAAGGCTTTTCTTCCAAGATAGGCATATCTGATCTGTTTTGCATATCAAATTCTGTATTTTCACCAAGTTTCCTGTTTTTATCACAATTTACATGATTGCTACCTGTCATGAACCTTATCAAACCCACTACATTACATCAAAACATATCTTCGTGTCCACCACTTTATGTCACAAGGTCACATGAAACAGTTGTCAAACTGGGTTCTTGTCTTGCCATCAATGAGGGCAAATTTCAACTTTAAAAACTTAATAACAATAAAACTACACAACGCATTAAAAACAATTTTAGAATCAGCACAGAAACCTTTATTATTGGACAAAAAATTGTTTTTCACTTCATTTCCCCTTGGAGCTTCTCCTATTCTTTATTAGTGGGCAATTCTTTGATAACAGAACTTTGTCAGAGCTGGCTTTGCAAGTTTTGAAAATTCTTTTTAGAATTAGCATGATCATGTGGCTTGACAAACACAGCTTTTCTGTTTCCTAAAAACCTCTTTCAGAAGCTAAGTAGTTACAAATACAAACGCAAATATTAGCTTCAAATTTTGGCTTTCTTCAAATTCCCTGGAACTCACAATGGAAGTAAAATCAAAGAAGAGGATCACACCTTTCTTAGGACATTTGCAAGATGCTTCTGTCATTAGAAAATAAGTTTCCTCAATTGAATTTTGGTAACCGAGGGAACAATTTAAGCATAAGTATGAAACATGTTGCTTACATACCTGGAACAAAATGATGAATAATCAATAGGCTGATTATCAGAAAACGTTGAATAGGAGGCAGCAAACTGTTCACTTGTCTGCTGGGTTGATGTAAACTTGATGCTCATACAATTGTCTCGAGAATAAATATCATGAGGAAGAGAATCCATGTTTCTTGAGCAGAATACTGCCACTTGAGTTTCCTGGCACCTAAAACAATGTTCTCATTTAAAGCATTTGGTACTATAAAGTTTTAAAAAAGCATATAAGAGCAGAAACATGTCATACGAAAACTATGAAACTCATTAAAGTATAAATGTCCCAAAAGAAGGAGAAAATTTATTTCCAGTTGTGGATTGAAAGTAATGTTAAGAGGAAGAAAAGTGCATTTGATTGGTGCTTTGTTTTTGACCAATCACAGCCATCACTCTCCTAGATGAGTCCAACAGTGTTTTCTCTCCCCCACCCAAAACATCCCACAACTGATGGACACTACCGGTATCATTTTAGTGCACCATAGGTCATCACTTCATGGCGGAGGTGATGGAAGGAATGATATTTTTAAAAGGAAAATGTTGAAGGTCAGAACGGAAGAAATACAAATTGAAGTAGATTTTTATTCAAAAATACAAAACATGTGACTAAAGAAGATTTTTGATACAAAATCTTATTTTCAAACAATAACAAACAAATTTGAAATATCCACTCTTCTTTTAAACAAGCCCTCAAAATTTGTATACACAAGTGGCTAGATAAAAAGACAATTAATGTTTGGCAGGTGATGTGGTTTGCATGTGAGAGTGCTCTCATTGTGAGATTCATTGGATAATATGGATAATATGGTAAAGGCACCAATAATGTGCCATATTTCATTTATATACATTCCAAATGGAACTCATTTTATATCAGCAAACAGTTGGTAGGGTCAAGAATATTGTAGTGGTCATTTGATAAGCAATAAAAGTGATAAAGGCTTTTCCTTTTGCACATGTGGTTAGACAACTCATTTTGTGTAGGTGAAAGGATAGGTTTACCTAAAACCTGTACCTTGGAATAATGTGGCAAGTAACTTCTTTCCTTACAGACCAGGCCTGATTAATATGATATTGACCTTAAAACAACAAAGAAAGAAGTTACCTGAAGGTTTTTAATTAGGCCACCCACCTAATTTGCCCACGTGATTTATCTTTCTGGAGTTTTGTATTTCACCAGTCGACGTTACACTATATTTTGGCAAATAATAAGTAACATTCAAAGATATCATAATAGATTGAAGTAGCGAATTACGTAGATAAGTAAATCTTCAGGACGGCCCCGCCCTGAAAAAAAATTAACATAAACAAAACTCCATTCGCACATCCACTCAACATTAGACAGCAGTCTTTAAAGCACTGTATACATACCCGATATAAACAGTGACATCAGATTCAGTGCATCGAGGCATGTTCCCATCAACTTTAAATTTTGACCACTCTAAAACAATTCTACGACCACTTGCGACTTTGATCTTATAAAGGCATCTTTTGCTCGGGCTTGAGTTAGGCCCAAAGCTGATCGTCCCTCCATGATCGGATGTATATAGTTCTTGTCCACAATAAGCCGAGGAATTACTCACTGAAGCACTTTCTTCAATAGTAAAGCAGAAAAAAACTAATATAGCAAACAACTGAAACGACTTCATCTTGTTTACTGCCCTCTTCTGGCAGTTCTTTCTTTACGGCCACTTCTGCAGGCCGACTAGTTGCTGTGCTGCTTGAAATTTACTCGGACCCAGTCTGTCTGTAGGGTGTAAAACGCGTGAATGACGTCATCATGACGTCAATAGGAACCAAACGGTTTTGAGTCAGCAAGCCCATGCTTCGGGGTACCAGTTTCACAACCACTGTCTTTCCTAAATTTGCCTAATTATTACTATAACCCCCGTCAAAATTCCTTACAACACCAGACCATCGATGAATGACTTTGCAAACTTAAACGACCCAATAGAACTGCATTGAATATATTTCAATGTTGCAAGTCAATATTGTTCTAAGGGGTGAAGGGGGAGGGGGGGGGATGCTAATGAAAATTTGCAAATTTCAAGCGTACTATAAAAAGACTTCTGGCAGGCTGAAGGAAATCGATTATGTCACGTTTTTGTGGAAAGAATTTTGTGAAGTCGAAGTACGATACGAGGGGATGATGGACGCTTAACGCTCGTAATAAATTCACTCATGGAATATGTTAGTTCAATGTAAATTTCGCCGCATCGAGGATTCTTTACGCGTGTAAATAAAATGGAACACTCGCTGTATTTTTAGCCTTTATCTTTTAATATATTTACTTTAATCAAACAAGAACCAGGAACCTTTCTGGAGTTCCGCCTCTATCGAGGGACGAAACGTTAACACAGCGCAGGATCATTCACTTGACCCCCACTCAGGCATTGAATAGAACAAAAAGAAAAGGCCCCCAGCTGAATAGATCTTTGTGCATTTTTAGAGCAAAATTTGTAAACCTCAGGGATCAGTTCCTCCTTTGCTTCCTAATTTTCTAAGTGATATTTCCTTTTCAGTAACTGGTTAATAAATTGCAAATTGAAAATTTATAGGAGTAAAATGACTTTCATCATATAAAGTCTCTTTGTTCTGGTTAAACATAGAAAAGATGACGATAGAAACCAGAATTTGAAGATTATTTTCCTTTACATCTTGCAGATGTGCAAAACAAGATACTTGGACATGTTATGTGCAAAAAGCCATTTTCTTTCTTTCCCATCGAACTACTTTTGATTTTACTATTAGTTTGGGATTTCAAGGTTTTTTCTTTCTGTTTACTTATTCAGCTGTTAAGTGCTGGTCAATAGGCCATCGCAGCTCAGCTTCCTAACCATATTATTTTTGGGCATTATCGATGATAACTCAGCCATGTATTTCATGCTTGAATTTTTATTATGGTAAGTTTTCGAATCTAAGATTGGCGATGGGCAGAAATAAAGGTAGCATCCTTCCTACTGGCTTAAATGTGAAGCTCAAATTCACATTGTCCATAATTTCAAATCCAAGTTTCCTAGCGTGTTTGTCAAGTAGCAAATTGGTGCTAGCATGTGCTTCTTAGTAGAACCACCAGAAATCTTAAAAGCTCTCTTTACATTGTTTTCCTTTCTGTCAAACATATACTTATGGAATAACGATTCAGTAAAGTGAGTATAAGTTCCAGAAAATAGATGTCAAGATGTACTTGATCGTGACTTTATAAGACGAAGAAGAAGATGCTGCCTCCTTCAGGGCAGATGCCTCAGGATTTAACAGATACACGACAAAATGAAAGCACTGGTGCTTTTGATCGGTGAGTCGACATTATATTACTAGCTTTATGCTAAACGTGAGGGTAAGCGATGTTAAAAGACTGCTTTCTTGTATTTCAAGACTGCCATCTTGTATCTGGACAGTTCATCCTAGCTAATAAAGTGAGTCAGCCTGGAGACGTCAAAATAATTCGATAGATATTTTTCTGATAAAGCAATGTATATCGATATGCCATATTAATTAATTTAGTTTCATTATATAGTTGCAACTTTAAAATGTTCTGTCCTACACACCAAATGCGAGTACAGCTCTGTCTATACACTTTGTCTATACACTATACACTATACATCGAACACTTTATGATAGGACTGTTAACAGCTATTTTCAATAGCTCTATTATAAATTTAATCCATTTTTTGAATCATTTTTTGAATTGCCTTTCTGCAACATAAGGACCAGTAGAAACCATTCGGGGACATGGATTATTTCAAAAGAATAAAGAGGGCAAGGAAGGACTGGGTAAGATAGTCAGTCATCAGAAAAACAGACTTTAGCAATGCATTCTGGGAAAACACTTTTAACAATATTTTATTACCATGATTTACTGAACAATTTTAGGCTACCTTTCGCTGGCGTACGCCTTCGATTGTCCTGATTGGCTTAGAGCTGGCAAGAAGCCACCGACAAGCTGTGTACAGCCAACAGATCCCCAAAACAGAGCGCCATCCAAGCTGGAATCATGGTTCACAGAAGCGATGTTCAACGACCTATTCCCTAAGGCAAACTTAGGGCATGGTCCTTCCAACTGCAGGCCATATAACTACAAGGCATTCGTTATTGCCGCGCGTTATTTCCCAAAGTTCGGAACAGAATACGTGTCTATAGACCCAGAAGGCAATTCGCTCCGGACAACATACACACAGCAGGAAACTTTCAAAAGAGATCTCGCGGCATTCTTCGCTCATGCCATTCAAGAGACGGGTGAAAACAACGGACATTTGTACCAAGTTCTACCAAAAGAAAAGGCTCATGATTGTTTCTACAGGGGAGGATTTTACAACTGGTTTGAAGGCGGTCCTTTCTCTCCGTTTGTAAAAAACCAAGGTCTCGATCCTAAAGACGGCGAGTTTTGTGTTCCAGCGGCACGTTACTGCGATGAAGGGTCAAACACAAATTGGTTCTACCCTTGCGCCAAGGGCACATCTGGAGGCTACCACAGAGGTAATGTCTTAGAATATTTAAGCTTTCCCTTAGCATTTCGTACATAAAACCAGTTTCAAAACGGTTCAATAAGGAAAAACTTTCCGGGCCTTAAAAACATCCAAAACAAGGCGTGATCTGGTGACAATAGCTGAAAGCCCTTCTTACTGTCTCAAGCAGGAAAAGAGAACATTGAGATAGACGCAAGAAAAGAGGACATCTAAAGCTGATTATTATCACACAGCCCAATTGCCTATTATCACATAAGGGGGTTAAATTCAGAGTTGCACCTTAGAACTACACTTTCCTAAAAACAACACACGCACAGCTCTGACCATCCAGGCCCGTCATTAGTTATTTGCGCTGTTGGCAGAAACGCCTCGTTTTTGAAATTGAATTATTTTTCAAAGTGTGTCACGCCCTCCCCCATAGCGACAAGCGTGAGCATATCGAACACTATATGAAAGACAGGGAAACAATAATCTTCATTTATTTATTCAGGCTGCTACTTTGGAAGAGGTGCCATCCAGATTTCATACAATTACAACTACGGCTTGTTTAACAGATGGCTAATAGATGAAGGAATTATGCACAATGGAGAGCCAGTCGACATTCTGGAGAATCCAAACCTTGTGATGACCAAAATGGACCCTCCTCTCAGCATCCTTGCCTCAATGTGGTTCTATATGACGCCACAGAGTCCAAAGCCTTCAATGCACGACATTGTCATAGGTGAGATCATATTTCGTTTTCAATTTCCATGTCAACTTGGGTAAAGGAGCCTTGGTTAAGCAGCGTAATATCCGCTGAAGGGCTTTTCTCCTTCCTAACCTTCTCCAGGACTTTCTACGCTATTTCAAAAGCGGCCTGCTTGCTTTATAAACTTTCTATATAGAATTCTCGATTGTGTGCGTGATGAGAAAAATATATATCAAAGTTGTTCAGTTTTAGAGCTCATAGTCTAAGAAGAGGCCATTGAATAACTCTCAAAATGAAAAAAATTAAGTCCAATACAAAAGAGCAACTGAAATATAATTAAGTATAATAGAGCAACTCAAAGAACCGCATTTTTCTAACGAATTGATGATATTTAGGGTTCATGGATATGAATCAAGACCAAATTACAGTGATTTGGTGGACAAAGAGCTTGCGTTAATGTTTCTATCTCAAAGTTAATTTGCAACATACTCAAATTTTGCATAGTTTTCGGACTCTCGTAATGCTTTTTCAGGTTATATGGTCCAAATTCAGAAGACTTTAAAAATAGATTTAGATGTTGCCATCACTTAAGAACACTATCATTGTAAACATTCAATCTAATCGACACTTTAGTTATCCATTCTTATGATCGACTGTATAGCAGAAAGCGCCAGCCAAGGGACCCTACTTAATGTGGTGCAGCTGCTTACCCCTGTGCTATCAAGATCAGCTAAATATTTTCATCTTGCTGTTATGTAGCTCTAAATATGTCGGTTTTGTTTAGCTTTTAACGTCATTACTGGCCGAAAATTCCCAAATACTGGAGGCATATAGATAAGAGAACCCTGTTAACACTGCCTAAAAAAAGTTGCAAAATAAAGGAAGATTCTTCAGCGAACCTAGAGATCTCTTAATGTCAAAGTCATCAAAAGCAAATTCATATATACACCACAAATATATAGTGCTTATATCTCCCGATCTGCTTCACCTTCTACTGCATCGCTTACACATACGACCCGTTAGAACATAACTTTCATAGTAGATTTTTGTGTATCGACACATAGAGCATATAGGTATCAGGCAAAATAATGTTTTCTAGAGTATCATGAAGTGTTAATCTTTGGAGTAGAGATCTTTAAACTACTCAATATATGTTACAGGTAACTGGGTATCTCCTGACCCCGAATTCGGCGGCGGTGTTTTCGGCCCGACTTCTTTGGTTATAAACAACGAGTGTGGTGGAGAGGACATTAGAGAGCCAGGTGGTGCTGGAGAAAGCAGGAGGATCAAGGCATTTAAATGGTTCTGTAAATACTTTGGTGTGAGACACATAATTGGATCTGAGAAGACACTATCTTGCAAGGTCTTCAATGGCGGCATTCGCAAGTTCACGTTCCCTGATGGTCGCAAAGTAGGCAATTCTTGGGACGCCGATTGGAGAACGTCATGGGACCCAAGCAAGCCTTGTCGCTGTGCAATGCAAACATACCAAGGTTACATACCTGCGTTTGATCCAGCAGTGATGCCTCATTTAAGCGACATGAATGAAAGACACAAGAAGTGGTGCGAAGAGCTGTACCAAGCTGGCTGGAGAAAACAGGGTTGCGCTAATTACAAAGGAAATTAACAAAAACTTATGTTTTATTCTCAGCAATACATGTTGCTGACTAGTAGTGACTTGTTTGATTAGATCAAAAATGCCTTCATATTGAAGCTACAAATGGGTCTTTATGTGTGATGACTCTCCTTTTCAGCTTTCTGGCAGATTCATCCAGATCCCAGAAAACATGGTCACACAGTCAACGACTGTAACAAAGGCCAGTGCAAGCAAAAATCGTTTAGAAAATCACTTGACGGGGCTTTTTGACGCCAAACAAAGAGATTTTGTTAAATAGAATTGATAATGAAGTATAACAACACACTGGATATAAAGAGCACTTCATTACAATGCTGAACCGAAAAAATTACAACTGAGTCCCTACAAAATTAATGTATTGAATCTGTTCACAGTTTTACCGACGAGGACTGAAAATGCCAATCAGCATCAACCTTCTTTAAAAAATCGTTGACCACTGAAAACTAGCAGCATTCGCTTCTAAACAATTTCTGCGGGTTCAGAATTTAAAAATGGCTTTGATAATAGCAAACATTTTGAAACATATTTCAGGTTTTATTCTGCCACTTTTCAATCAGAGTATGAAATGAAAACTCTAAATTTTCATTTTAGTTGATTCTAGCAGTAGTTTTAGGAGGCAAAGACAACGGTGAAGACAAAATGACCAACACCATAACGAAGTACATCAATAACAAGGACGAGAATAACAACAGGTGACAAAGGATGTCAAAGACCAAAATAATGACAGAATCTTTAAAAGGCAGTTAGAATAGAAATGTTGAATTTTTGGAAACAACAAGAAAACAAAACGGTGTTTCTACAAACAACAAAGGAAATGTATTGTAACTTTTCAAATTGAAGTTTTTCGATGTTCACAGTTCCGAAGTTAACAGCAAATACTTTGAAATATACTTCAACCTTTTTCTCCGACTCCTGCGTACCTTTCTCCGATTAAGAGTATGAGAGTATAAGAAAATTTTGGTTTATTTCAGCAGAATTGTAGGAAGCGTTGAAAATGATGAAGGTGGCCAATGCCATAATGAAGTAACAAGGATGACAGCAACCACAGGCGTAACTAATGATGACAAGGACAAAATAATGGCAGAATATGAAGTTAGCAAACTAACGAGATATTTACAGAAACAATTACAGCACAACAAAGACAACGACCAAAGACCTTTGTAACAGCACTGGTGTAGTGCTATCAAAATAACAAGGTGGGCTCTTGCACATCATGTTGCTAAAAACAATAAAAAAAGTATAAATTGATTATATTTTCGCATTAAAAAGGGTGCTCAGCTCCCTAGGCCTCCCTAACACTGTACCACTTGCTTCGAAGTCAATGCGAATGATAACAATGATGAGAACTTCACCTTTTTAGCTTGATGCTGTACACAATCTCGACTGGCAATAAACTGCTTTAAAACTCTCAAATTCTACGATATTAAAAGCCGTTGCAATTCACTAGATATATTACAAAGAATCATTACATATGTTTACTTTAGCTTCAAATATGTGACTACATTAATTCATGGCTCGGAATTTTACAACACAACCTTATTTCTAAAGTATTCGTCATATTGTCTATTTACATCTTCCACAATTTTCATAATTTCAGGATCTAGCTCAAACATCTTCGAAGGAATTGTCAGCTGATCAGCCTTATATTGTAGATGATCTCGTTGTAGCTTCGACCTCTCGTAATCTTCTAATTCTTCACTTATTTTTATATATTTCTGATGGATTTTGTCAAGATGTTTCTCAATTTCACATTCAGAGATGTCACTGCAAAAAAATCCTGAGTCCACATCGTCAATTATTCTTGATGAATCCTTAGACCCTTCAGTTCTTAATTCGCCACTTTTATCGCTGTCACATGAGTTCTCGGAGCAACTCAAATTGCTATCGTCCTCAAGTTCGCTTTCGTCATGTTCGGAACGACTTTTGCTCGCGCATAATCGTGAGCTCTCGTTGCCAGAGTCTTCGTTAATCGTAGGAAAAGGGCTATCACCAGCAAGAGACTGGTTGCTGCTATTATCAACCCATTGCTTCTGCTCATTCAATATGTGATTTGATAACGAGGTCATACCTGCAGCAATGGCTTTGACGTCATCATGCAAAACGTAAATCGAGGTTTCAAGTGACTCTTGGCACTGAATGCCCATATCTCGTACTTCAACAGCTAAATTTTCAGTCTGTGTGCCTCTTTCGTTGACCAAATGTTCTTCCGCTACTTGTAAGGCCCCGATGGCCTTTTTAACTTTCCCAAGATCGCCACTCAATTTTCGACAACGTTTTCTTAAAACTATATTTTCTTCGGCCAGTTTCGAGCATTTTTCGTTTGTCACTTGCACGCTCTCTTCTAATGTGACACAGATTTGGCACTCTTCTGCAGCCTGAGCCACGTCGCATTTGTGGTTTTCAAGCCTTTCTTGCAGCTTTACTTTCTCTTCATTCAGTTCCTGTAGGCGGTACTCAAATATACTCTTCAATTCTCGAAGTGTTTTCTTATTGATATCTTGAAATTTGAAGGCCAAATTCTTTAAAGCACGCTCTTTTTGTATTTCCAGCATAGCCTGCATATTTCGTTTATCCTCGGCTGCCAGCCATACTTGTTCCTCTAATTCTGCGATCCTGTCTTTTAATTCCCCATTAATCTTAGTCAAATCCGGGTTGTCATCCCTCAAGGCGACGTTCGCCTCGGCACATTCCTCTGGTGAATGCATCACATCAGTCCACCTATCCACCGCAGCATCCTCTAAAGTAACTCCAATTACACTTGCTGCATTACTGCCGCTTGAAAGACTTTCAAACGAGCGTGTTTCTCCTTTATTTCCCATCTGATCGGACATGAACTCTCCACGGCCTTTTTCTGACGAATCTACTTCAGCTGCTGCAGCCAAGATCTCTTCTTCAGTTTTATCTTCAAAAGTATCTTGTGCACCAACAAAAGTATCTTCAAAGTTATTAGACAAGGCTATTTGATCCAATTGACATACATCGTCAGTAATGTCTTCAAAATTAATTTCTTGGTTGTTTGGTTTCTTCTCTATCGCTTCATCGTCAAAAGTAACTTTTTTCGTGGAATATTTCACACTATTAGTAGAATCATTCAATTCAGTTCCATTAGAGTCTGTGTTTTTAATAATTGTACATGGCAATTCAGACGATGAATTGAATTCCCGGCTAGAGCCTTCTTTCGGGTTAGACTCATCCTCGTCGACATAAACGAAAATTTCCTCTCCACTATCCTGTGAATCATCTTCAGGAAGGCTCAACTCGCGTTTTCTCTCAACCATAACTGAATCCTTCGTTACTTGTTCAGATTTTAGTGCAAAGTTTTCCGTAACATCCGTTTTTATACTAGGGTCACCCTGTGCATCTGAAGTCCCCGTGTTGTTGTTGTGGTTATCAAAAGATTCTAATTTCGACTGCAAGTTCGCTATATGATTTTGCATTGCTGAAATCTGCCTCGCCTGCTCCATGTTCCGTATTCGCTCCCACGAATCTTCATCAGTGTCAGTGAATGGCTGAGAGCATTGAGTCTGAAACAGAGCGATATTGAATCAAATAAAGAAGTCATAAGGAGACAAAGAAATACAAAAAGATGATAACGTACTAATAAAAATAACATCGACGTAGAGAAACCACACGCCTTTTCGGGAAACACACGATTAGATAGCACGAGTTAAACAACTGGAAACGTAGTAACAGCTTATCGAAACCTTTTTAGAAGGCGATACAGTTTTCATTTTGTGAGAACAAGATTAGATCTTAAAATGACAAGACTAAAGTTGAGAGCCATATTCAAGCCATAGGGAAGGGCTAAATATCCTTATTTTATAAATTAACAGAAAAGGAAACATATCTCAAAATTCACAGTATTCATTTTTTGATGACCAACAGAAAACCTGTTTTCAACCAGTTTACGCTAACATAGGAGAGTCGTTAGTGGCTCAAGTACAACAACAGCAGAATATTTCTTGAAGAAAGGGGTCCAGTACAGATTACATTGAGGCAAACATTGAAGAATGAAATTCAAAACAATCATGGTTTAATGTTAAGGGAGATAGGATAGTGTAAATCTAAAACCAATCGATCAAATGCTAAAATGTTTTCAAGGCGATCTGAACACAGGTCTCCTTAGACAGCTATTGTTTATTGCACAAAATAATTTGTTGACTTCTTGGTAACATATATCGTGGAAAACGCCAAAGATGAAAGTTCATGTTATAAATCTCTAATAGTGTCAAACGCATGCCTATCCTGTACCCTGCAAGGTAAACTACAACTGCACCATGGTATGTGTTATGATCGGGCAGATACGAACAGAAACAGACGTGTCTCTAGTGCATATTCACCATTAGAAAACACATGTGCCTCTACAGATGTGCCATCTAACATGGCATCAAATGCGCACTAACAATTCCCCACGTTACATATGGTTCAACAGCATCAAAATAAACTCTACGGCTTTGGACTCACATGTTTTCAGTAAAGTAACTTCCTTAACGTCCAACATACATTTTCAAATCATACTACCAGTCTGATATCGATCATACATACCAAACAAGGTGTTGTGAAGAATCCCCGTATATTAATGTACAATATAAATCGATCACACAGCCTTCAAACGTATGTACATATGAACATGAATGCGTAATTCTCACAAGCTTAACCCCAGTTCTGTTGCTCGGTGTAAACCATAAAAACATTCCAATTTACAAAAGAGTTTAGCTACATCAAGACAGCTTGGAGGCCACAAAATCCAACTGAAACACGAGCTTCGTACAACCGTGTCAGCACCATAACGATTTCCATCTGGTCCCTTTCAAATTCACAGACCCTGATTAACATTTGTATGCATTTCGATCATGGCAAAATCCAAAGACTGGCATTTCAAACAACGATTGTTACAGTCGAATAACAACACTGCTGCTATGCAAACAGGTTTTGTATGAATTCGAGCTTATCGATGGTATGCAAAACATAAAGATTTAGCGAATTCCTTGAAGAATATTGTTTTTCTTTTCTCGGCAATCTCATAGCGCCTATTACAAATTGCTTAGCCGTGAAAGAAAGTATTTGTAAATTTACATTCATAGCCGTAAAGAAAAGGTAAGTTAAAAAAGCTTTAATGGTGCATTCAAAATTGGTGAGGGTGACGGTTAAGCTTGATTATAAATAGACGATATTAGAAGGGGTGCAGGGCAAACAGTATTGGATGGTCTAATAAAAGAGATAAGAGAGTATGGTTTAATAAAACCAAACTTTTTTCATTTTGCGTCTATGATGCTGCCAATAGCAATCTGAGCAATGAACTAGTAATGTAGGGATGGCGTAGATAATAAGTTACAATGGAACAATTATCCACCTTTTGAAGCAAGCAAGCAACTTGTAGGATAAAAAAAGCTAAATGAAAAGATTAAATGACCCATTTCCCTCGAAGTCAATTTCCTAAGCAGTATTTCTGCCATAATTCTTCATGTGGTAGCTACTCTTGACAACAAATATTCCAATATCAAGATACAAGAAAACATGCAAAAATTTCTGCTTATGCTGAAGACGTTTTACGCATGTTTTCGTGAAGAGTGAAGCTTTCATGGAATTCAATGATCTACAATGTTAATTTTTCCTTGGAGGGACTACACAAACCCAAAGTTTTTCTAACGACTAATAACGTTAAAGGCATTGATAATGCATAAGTACAGCGAATCCAAAAATAACTTAGGCCAATTTGATCAGAGCACGGGCACAAGAAAGGTATTGAAAACCTCTACGATTTCACCGATTTGCAGAAAGGCGGAAATTGTTCACGTGTTACTCTCTGTGTGCAATTTGATTGGTCAACCGTTGTGGTCAAGTGGCTTTAAGCCACTTTTACCTGCCTTTAAAACGCAGAAGTGACCAACTAACAACCTTTAAGTGGTTTCTATAAATATAGAAACAGCTGCAAACAATAGAATGGTATTTTCCAATTTGATTTAGGTGAGTCTCTACAAATTACGAAGGAAGCTAACCTGCATATATGCTGCCATGCGAAGGTGAAGTATTTTCACGTGGATAAATAATGTACTCTTAAAAGAGGGCACAATAAATAAATTATTCAAAATGGGCTATGTATGGAGTTTGGAACGTAGAAATGTTCAGATCATTCTAACCCTTAAACAGAACCCTTAAACAGCAAGAGGCTTCAAAAAATTCAGGCATGTTTACCTCCTGGTATTTGAGAAACAAAATAGCAATTTTGGGATGGCATAAGTAGTTTGTCATAATGGAAAAAATATCCAGCTCTTTGAACCAAGTGTTAGAATGGAAGAACGCAGATATAGATAATACATTGCATCAAGCTATTTTATCACACATGTTTCATCTCTATCTATTCCACAAATTAAGCCCTGCATCCTAATAAAGACTTACCTCTGTTGGTAAACCTACTCAACTTTAGATGCAAAGAAAAACATTTCCATAAAATCCCATCATGTCCACAGTATAATGAGCTTCTGGTGACTTCTCATAATTAACTCCCAAAAGACACCAAACGTTTGTGAATGATGAAGATTCCTAGGACATCGTGCAGAAAAGCAGATCGACACTCTGCCTTAAAGACAGCCACAAGTTACCTGCGTTGATTTTGAGCAAAAGAAAAGTCTGTTCTAGTTTACAAAGGTAGTGCTGAATGGATTGATTACTATTGCAGGTTGGTCCATTTAAACGATAGTTTTTAATCCCGTCATTTTATCAAGGGACGCGTTTTACTTTGTAAACATATTTTGTGTAGACTTTCTCAGTTAGTGACGTATTTGCTGACAAGTCCTTTTGAAGAGGTTTTCTTTTGACTAAGGGTTTACTGTCTTTTAAAGGACTCGCAGACGGGTTGATACAGGTTGTTCATACCACGATACGGTTGATCATAAAAATCTCTTGGGGGCAGAAAGCGCCCTTCAATTAGAGCTTTCACGATTTCGAGCAAATTTCCACCATATTTCAAGCAGATTAAAGGTAATCTACAAGATATTATCAAGTAATAAGGAAAATTTACGTGAAAAGGGCAGTTTTTGTACCTGACAACCCTCCAACCTACGCCAATAACTTTATCTTGAGAGGAAGATGTTTTCTTTTACAGTTCACGATATTGACTAAAGACAGTCTTTATACCACAAAACAATTGACTACAACTGATAGCAATAAAGGGGCTGGAAGAAATTGATTCCCCCTACAGAACCTAAATGTGGCTAACCTTAAGTCTACTTGAAGAGTAACAAAGAAGGATTTGAAAAAGGAATAGTAGCAAGATCCAATCAAATCTAAAAACGAGAAGAACAGCTAAAGTACGACCAAAAACGTTCTAAAGAGATAAAGGGAGCATGGAGAAACTGAGCTTCTTTCACCATATCACCAACGAGATTCCCCCTGTGGTTCAAGAACTAGTTGCCTCTGATTTTGCAAAATTTAAAAAGATTCATTAACGAATAAATTCTAAAAGGCTTTGAGCAGGTGGCGTCAATGAACAGGCGGCTGCCACTGTTAACTTCATAACAATACCAATCGACATTCGGCAAAGGACGGGCCTTATTTGAATATACGGCAGCAATCTACCCACGTCGAGAACTTAACCGCAACAAGCTGCACCGCGTGCATACTGATAACAGAAAAACATATTGTGCTTTGCAGATAATGTACTTTCTCCTTGTGAGTTCACAATTCTGTTCAAAATAGCAGCAATATAGCGCAAGATAGGTAAAGCACCTGTAACCACTATATTCTAGCGTGTCTTAAGCTTTTTCCACTGGAGGACTTAAAAACACGATAGATACTGATATCTGTAGGTCACATGTCTATCTCCCTGCGCAGAGAAGAAAACTTCTAGCTTATAATAAAACAAAAGAGGAGGATTTTAGATAATCTGAGAGAAGCAAAAATACTTTGGTATTCGGTTTAAAAGTCAAGAACGGGCTCTATCATTATCTGCAAAATGTTTCGTTAGAGCAAGTGTCACAGTAACTAGAAATTCCTTCATTCACATTCTCTTCCCGTGCAAGGTCGCTTAAAAGTCCACGGGAACATTTATCTTTACAAACACATTCACTAACGAAATGGGAAAAGAAAGCGTATGCTGTAATTGGCACTTCATAGAGGAAGAAAAATATTGTATGAAAGAAAGAGTAAGAGGAACAAAGTGGAAGAGTTCATTCAAGGAACCTGGCGCCTTGGGAAATTTTCCATACAGCAAGATCTTTATGGCTAGGGTAAATGAAGCGAGGAAATATGCAGATACAGAGATTCCACCATAGCTTACATTGGCGTGCGACAAAGAACTAACGTAACATAAGATTTATAAACGCCAATTGCGAGGCAAGGCAATAGATTAATCTGATACTATTCTTGGATGTATTCAGTTTTTCAAGAAGAAAACTAGAAACCTTTCCCCTGTGAGTTTCTAAGAAAAGCGATTACCAACGTAAAAAGCAAATAAAAGCAGGAGGAGATCTGTACAATAGGGGAGGCCTAACAGAGAGTTTGGCTTAGGCATTCAAGCGGAGGACTGCCCACTGAATCAGGTTCCTGGCGAGGAAATCAATGGCTTTCCATTTCAAATGGCAAATTGCAAGAAAATTCATATTAATGAGTGAAACACGATGAATAAAAATCAACATCCTTTATATTTCTGTATTGCATTTTATATAAATGATTCAACACCGAGCGATAGCTGCGACTACGTCAAACGGCCATCCATTCATATTACAGACGTTGGAGCTGAATATCAATGTGTCCAACAAACATAATAAGAAATTACTTGAAATTTAGGTGTTTCACACAAACAACCTGCATAAGTTGTTAAGTGCTGTAATTGCTTATCAAAACAGGTTGTTGCATCGAGGCTAGTGATGATCTCCAAACCTCATTCTGAGTTTTAAATTTCGACGACATCATTAAAGTATTTTGGTAAGAGCATTTTCAGCTCAAGTACTTAAAAACTTTTGTGAACCAAGCCTAATGATTTTCCAGCTGTTTCTGCTATCGTGGACAGTAAATTTTACTTGTACCGGCGGAGGATGCGTAAAATTTGACCGGGGAAATGGCCCTCAAAGGGGGCTATTAAAGGGAACATTGGCACATTTTTGGCAGGAAAACAAAACAAAATTTAAAGGTTTCAGCCTGCAGGGGACTTGGGAAAATGGTAACTTGTCCGGGTCATGCAATTTTTCTGAAGCGGAGTTCACGGACAAAAAATTTCTCACGGGAGACGGTTTTCACGGGGTTTGTTACACAGGGGTGTTTTATCTACCATGCTTGATCGTACCATAGAATTCAAACTTTGCATGTCTAGTCTGTGAACACAGTAGCTTTTTACCCTGGGTTCCAAGACGTCAAGTGGGAAATAGGGTGCTGCAGGAGACGCTCTGGAACCCAGGGTAATAGCTTTTATATCATTCGATTATCTATTTTCGTTTGCTGCCATAATTACATGCTGTTTTTTGTCCTTTTCATTGTATCTATGTTCATGTTTGGTACTTTTCATGTCCTAGTTACTGGGAGAGGCATATTAACTTGGGGCATTTTCAAATTTGGGGAAGGGAATCGGCTGGTTGAAGAAACACTAGGGGAGATAAAAAACATTCGATGATCTATGAAGAAGGCCTATCTATGAAGTCAAATAGGAACATCCTGTATAGATTACTTGTTACTAGGGCTTTATTAGTTCCCATCAACAAACTATGAAATAGCAGGGGAATATTTCTAGAAATAGAGATAGAATAGGTAGAATGGCACTGCAGTTAGTCAGATAGATGAAGAATCTTACTATATGAATGATGCTAATAAACTCATGAACGGCGAATCTTGAAGTCAGGATTATCCAGTGTCCATTTTAGAGGTTGGGTTTCATCCATCACTTCGATGATTCTCAAATAGCGTTGGCCACAGAAAATTAGGATATCATGTCTCAGAATTTTGATTTGTAATTGCATCACTATTGTGGCAATAAAACGTGCTATTGATTGTGATGGTGAAATTCTTATCAGCCCCCCCCCCCCCAATTCTACACTGTGCGGGTATTTTGGTTCATTTTAATGCTAAACATAACATATCGTGTGTTAGAGAGAAATGGAATAGAGAGAAGTACAAAGTTAGGTAGCGAGTAGTGGCTTCCAAGTGAATCGATAGATGCAGAATACCGCCCGCACTGCACGATAAATCATAAGTAAATATTGATATTGCAAAAATAAGAATAATAAAAAATAGACTTCAAGGTTCAGCTCATTTGGTACAGCTGGTTGAGTCAAAAAGATCAACATAGTGGATCATATTACCACATGTTTTGAGTAAATCAACTTAATTTCCAAACACAGGGCAAAATACCTTGATGCAATGTAAATTTTTCCAGGAGCCGTCTCTTCAAGCAAAATGAAGAAACTTTTCCTGTCTTCTACAGATGATTTACAATCTAACAACAACCCTTTGCAAAGTGATGCAAAATCGATGCCATTTAGGAACTGTCCTGATAACCGCAAAGACAAATGGATATAGGCAGAACGCACTGCTTATACTTTCTATGCAGCTATGCTTCTCCCAATTGAGTCGCACGTTGCATTAACGTCGATGTTCGTGTGTTTACGCTCCATAATGCTCCAAATCCTGGGCGTACACGAAAAAATAGTCTTATTGGTAACAAAACTGAAGTCACGGGCTTAAGTAAAACAGGAAGGAGGAAGAACAGTAGCAAAGCTTACCTTGGAGCTGTGCTTATCTCGCTTGTGTTCTGTTGACTTGCTCTTATCAGCCTTCCATCTGAAGAACTTTCGCACTATCTTGCTGCTTTTCTTCTTAGGTGTTGCGGGTTTATCCATCTTTAGATAATCAAAGCTACGGGCAAACGGCTCCTATTGCTCACAAATCGGCCTAGATTGAAAATATGAAACAAATCAAGCTGTAACTGAGCTGTCTATTGTCAGGAAGGATATATTTTTCAAAACCTTTCCAAAGATCGATAATTAAATGAGCCATATACAATCCGCCGTATTAAGAATCCTGAAATGAAACAAACCTCCAAGGGTAGCGGCTAATGGCCGCGCGGTTTTCTTTAAGCGGACAGGTAGACCCTGAAACCGTTGGAGGACCCCGCCGTTGATCATTGAAAAGCAGAATGTACTGTAGATAACAAAAACTCAACATTGAGTCAGGTAGGGGGTTGGGAGGGTGGGGTGGGGGTAATGTGTCAAACACTAGCAAGTCCCAGGGTGTGAATGGAATTTCGTACGATGTTGAAAGTTCGGCTACAACTTGAAATCTGTCGCAGTCAACAACCAACGCAAACGTGCTTGTGAAAAAAAAATTGACAATAATAAATTTAAGCGTAGCGATCACACACGATACGCGCTTGTGACAACAGCCTCTGGCTCTTGACATCGTTTCAAGAGGCAACTCACCGAGAGAGGCGCTTGAAACTAGATAGTTACTCTTTGAACGTGAAAGCTTCACCATTTTCCCAATTTTATCAGATTTTACGTTTTCATGCGTAAAACCTTCTATTTAGACCCTTAGCTTGAATCTAAATAATATAATTTTTAACTATGATCTGGAATAAGGAATATTATTTGTAAAATATCAAATACCATTCTACAAGTATTCCTTTGAGGTGGAACAGAAAATGGCACAGACTCCCCTAAGCTTAACAGCAAACAGAGTTAGATAAGGAAGGGAATTGATACAACGCGGATTTGAGGGGTGACCAAATTGTGGTTATTCGAATATTTGTGCTGGTATTAGGGTGCCTCAACAAGTTCATAAAATATTTTGAGAACGAAACGGTAGGTACTCATAACCCCATTTTCAGCAGAACTCCCCCCTCTCTATGTACAAAGTTCATAAACGTGCACATAAACGTATTTTCACCTTTTTGTAGACAGCAAGAATTTTCCAAACCCATTTCAATAAACATGATTAGGAGCTGTAGGTCAGCTGTGGGGCTGAAATTTCAATTTCGAATCACTTGCATGAAATTATACGCTACTTGCTTGCTGCTCATCCCTTCTGTTCTCTAATAAGTTCATACACCAAGGCTAGACAGGGTACAGTTGAGTTTCCAAAGACATACTAATGGAAAAGTCCCAGTCCCAACCTGGTGCTTGTACTGTTGCTTTCCTCAATATCAAAAACACACTCCTAGAAAGGAAAGCCCGTTTCTAGCGTGCTGTTTAAAGCAAAAAACTCAGCTTCCACCTTCAGGACACATTATAATCCGACAGATTGAAAAATCTATAAGAAAAAATCTTACCTACATTTGGCACCAGGCGGTGCATTATACCCCGACGCACATTCTTTATAAGCAGTCGGCTTGCCAACAGAACCATACATTTTTCTGTTTCCTCAAAAGGCAGTATCATAAAAAGGTAAGGAGAGTACAAATTGTTGAAATTTGTATATTTGAACTGTTTACATACCTTGGTGACATCTTGCTCGAAGGAAAAAAATTGTCATGGGCCTTTCTCATATCAAACAGTAGCTTGAAGTTTTTGTCTTCAGTCCCTTTTCTTTAGAAATATTTCACCATTTCTGTTGAGATTTGCTCTTATAATTCGGTTTAAGTCTGAGTTTGAAATCATGCCGAATTCTCGTCGAGGCATGCATCTCTTTCAAAAGTTGCGATAAACCTTCTCTTGAACATAAATAAACAGAACGTTTACAAAACGAACAGTCTGATCAAATGATGCGAAAATTAGGACGTTACACGAATATTTAGAGTCTTTTATCGAAATTAATCACAGTATTGGTCTCTATTCCTTTACGTACATTTAAAAATTCTCAAAAGACGCCGAATTAATAACGACTCTTCTTATTGTGTTGAATTATTACTTTCTTGGGAAGTTGAATTACATGAACATTTTAGTGTTAAAAAACTAAAACGTTTCAACTAGGGGAGGTTTAAAACAACATAGAAAATTGCTATGCTATAAGAAAAAGCAAAGTAGCAAATGGACAGAGCATAGAAAACTTCAAGTAAGAAACATAAAATTTTCGATTGAGAGATGTTATAGGATGTTTCGAGCGAAGTTCTGCTAAGAAATAGCAAAGATAGGACAGACAAGTTGTGTGAAGGCCTTTTGAAGAATAAGACACAACGTGTTATAACAGACACATGAATAGAGCCAGTTGTTCTTTGAAGAGAGACAGAGATAGTTGAGAAGCCAAGGAAAAAGTTAACAATCGCCAAGCGTATCTGCTCGAAAGCTTAAAGTTTCAAGGCCTTGGTTCCCAGTTATCATCATGAACTCAGGAAGCAAGGAAACCTGGCTGAAGGCGTTTGCTAAGAAAGCCAGTTCGTTATGTTATTTCTGGGCGGGCTGTTGAAAATCATAAACTAATGTTTTGTACTAATTAATGACTGGAAATAATAAAACATGAAATTGAGCAGGATCAATATTTACGGAGCAGCGATATAAAATCTTTAGTCTTAGAATTCAAATATTTGAACAGAAAAGCCGCGGAGTATAAAACAAGCCACGAGGTGGATCATTTTCAACGCGCGGCATAGCGACAAGCCGAAAATTTGTGAAACTAACCGCAGCGGGTCCGAGCCGCCCATCCTTTCGATTCATTTTACAGGTTGGAAAGGTATATAAATTCTTGACATTGTTCATGCAATTCATGAAACCACAGATAAGTCCTCATTGAAACCAGATTAATCGCGTTAGTTGAATTTCAAGAGGCATTTGTCCTTGTTCAGAGCATTGACTGTTATTCACCTATACTGCTACCTGTCGCTCCCAACACAGGACCGCAACAAACAAAAACAACAGCATTTTCTTAATAGGAATGTGTTTGTATTTGACAACAGGGGTTCAAGGGATAACGAATTTATATTTCTTACAAGGCCTAAATTGCAAATTTCAGGCCAGCTAAAACAGGCTGTAACAAGTCGATAGAAAAATTAACTGTTTATGTTGTTATAATCAAAATATAAGTTCAATTTTCAGTCAATTGGTGGACATGAAGAATCCGGATAGGTATCATGTTTTGCTGGATCTCATATTTGCAGGAGAGCGTTCCCTGACCCTAAGCGACCTATGATTCATTTATGCATTCAAAAAACTCCTTGACATGTATGACACGAGGTTAGTCGGATTATCCTGAACCGGATTCTTCAGCTTGGCCCAGTCAATCTTCTTCTCAAGTAATTGGCAATTTTGTTTCCCTGGTAACAGGGTATGACAATTATGAGGTCGAGGACGCATTCTCCGTCGCAGAGGCTGTGGCAGCAACCAAAATTTTTGTCAGGGCTAATTATCCGGGCTAGAATCAGTTGCCAACAAACGCCGCTGCGATGGAGTGTCCAGGAAAGGAAAGGAAGAACGATCCATGTGCGACTAAACAATGGATTGTCTACCTTCAAACATAGGTTTACAATAATCCTTTAGATATATAAACATTTTGGTTTGGTCGAGACAAAACTTATATCCGTGCTTTTTTTGTCTTGTGTCGCACATGGCAGATGAATAAAACAGATAAAATATGAATTAAAAGCAAACCATGTGGCGAGATGAATTCAAATCAACGCTGAACGATGGAAATACTTGAAATTCGCACAAGGAATCGAACGATGATGAACATTACAAAGTAGATTGAACTTCTGTGACATTGTAAGCTTAGTTGTGTTAGAAAATTGAGTGATCGCTAATTAGCGTTATACTTCCTTCTTTATAAAGCCCGTTAGGACGTCTCTTGAAAGCAAAAAAATTTAAAGATTTCTAGTGACATCGTCTCTCGTTTCAAAACTTAGCACTGGAGTCAAATTCCAAAAGTTAACAAACACAGACAAAAACAGAAGATAACTCAAGGTAACAAACGGTAAAATAACATAATAATACATAACAATACATAACAATACATAACAATACATAACATAACATAACACAACATAACATAACATAACATAACATAACATAACATAACATAACATAACATAACATAACATAACATAACATAACATAACATAACATAACATAACATAACATAACATAACATGTGAAATGCAGATGTGTCATTGTCCGGACAAAAAAGAAGAGTTGGGAACAAACGAATTCTTTAAATCTACCAAAACATATTCCATTTTGCAAGTAATGATATATTTGACAAGGAGTTATAATTAAATACATAAGAACGGATTCCTGTCCTTTATGTAAATATAACGTTATTTCTAATTTTCTATGTTTAATAGACTTTCGCAATGGGCAACCCCCATCTATACAACGGTAATTTGTTTATTAAACGTTTCCATAGACACCCAAAGGTTTTAAGTTGCATTAAAACTTTAGAATGTTATGACAGGGATAAACAAGTAAAAATGTAAAAGATTAGTCGTATGAGCAGGAAGTATGTTTATGAGCCGGTTAAAACAGTATATTTTTCAAATATACCTTCAAACTAAAGCTGGAATGTGAATTACATATCACGACCCCAATCTGTCTATCCTATTTTCTTTTTATATTTAAGAAAGACCTAATCCACCTCCATAACATATTTCCGGTCATTTCAATGGCAAAACATTTCGAAATTATAATTGAAAATTCACAAAATAATCTTTTCTATTGCCAATAATAATTCATATGCCAGAAAAAAGACGTTTCAAGTCCATTTTTTAGAAATAATTTTCTATTATAAATTCTATTTTTGCTAATAAATATATCCCAGCGGGTATTCACCAGTTTTTAAAACAAAGAATTCACTTTCCTGTACGCTGTGAACCCTCAGTAAGATTTTTCGATTTGAACGTAGAGCTGTTGAACACCAAGCTGGATGAAAGAAGAATGTTATTTTAGGTTGAAAGTTAACTGAAACATCAGAGATTTAAAATAAAATGTATTATAAGAGTAATCCAG
Organism: Rhopilema esculentum; assembly: GCF_013076305.1. The sequence continues at coordinate 4,268,311 of NW_027020174.1, read as the reverse complement.
GAAAGTGGATTTTTTCCTCAGGAGAATTCTTTTAACGTCTGAAACTTTTTGAGGAAAATAGAAAAAACAGAATTTGGGGGTGGCAATTCCATTTCCTTGTTTATGTATCCTCCTTTGGCCTTCGGCATCTGAACCCTTAATTCTAGATTTTACTGAACACATAATACAAAATACTAGGTAAGAGAGATTTATTAAAAAGTATTTCCGACGGGCAGATGAAAAGGAAGCAACACTACGAACGTCTACTCAGAAGTTACATGCATTTTTTTCGCGCTAAAAGCTGTAAATTCTTTCTTATTATTTTATGGTAGATCTATGGTGTTCAATAACAATTTGATTTCAAAGTACCGAATACAGAAGACACGGTAATCCCATGTCTGCCAACCGACTATTTTGTGGTTGAAAATGATAGTCCCAAAGCCATATATTGTTTGTTTGACGAGGAGGGTTCTCAAAGCTTCGTCTTTCAAATGACATTAACATCTTTACTCCACGTAGTACGCGTTTCGGCCAATACGTTGAGTAAAGTAAGATCGATTCAAAAAACAATTTCAAGGAGAAATTGGAACAAATAGTGGTTAAATTGGAACAAATCAAGAGTGAACATTTATTGTTGTCCAGCATCGTCTCGTCGTATATAGATAGTCATGTAAAGCATTTTACAAAAGATCCATTTGTGTCACAGTTAGCTTACTTGATATCAGAAATGAATTTTTATAGAAATAAATGAGAAATGGAGCCATATCTGTTGGGCCTTTTCTACAACTTTCAATGACTGTAAATTGAAAAAGTACGCAGCTAAAAGATGCAAAATAACATACCTGGTTAAAAATGTTATGTGTTTGACGAAGGATATCTGATGCGTCTGCGTTGGGCGCTATCAAAACACGGACAGTGCCAACGTAGTGTTTGCTGTAACAAAGAATAGCCAAACGTTGATGTGACCGTTGCAAAGTATTGGCCTGACAGTAAGGGGGTACAAATAAGAAAACGAAGGAGGAAGGATAAAGAGACCCACAAAGCCAGTCCCCCAATAGCAGATTCAATGGCCCTAAAAGGCGATACTGCGAAAATAAAGATATATTGAAACATTGGACGGACAAAGGAACTTAAGGAACTCTAAATTATTAAACAAGTCTAAATTACAATATAAGCATTGTCTAAGACGAATATCTTAAGTTAGATTACGTCAAGCATCGGAACAAAACATGAACTGAGAAAAATGAGAAATTAGGCAAGAGGGAAAGCAGAATAAGAGCAGAGACGATGGCAAACTATTTAGAATTCATAAAAATGGAGGAACCCAAAGTAATTAAACGAAGTTTTTCTTTTAATTTTTTCTGCAGTAAGTGAACGCGGCTTCAAAATATTTTCACCAGTGTGAAATTACTTGAAATACCCTAAATGTAGCAACATCAGTTTACTTAACTTGAAAAAATCTCGTTTTAGGAGATCATTGGAAGGAAATTCAATAGTTAAGAAATCAGGGTTGGCAAGAAAGCTAAACAGTTGTTTTCGGCATGAATTTTGTCTTGGATGGCTAGCGAGGAAGCTCGAATTTCGAAAACCACGAATTAGTCAATTTGTCTACTTTGTTTGTTTGGGATCTTTGTATGACAGTCTATGGGACTATGAACATACCTGCATAGGGTCCAGAAGTGAGGATCTTGTAGGCTAAAAACGCCGTGTATTTGGCTGACCTGCAAGACGAAATGGGATATCAGTTACAAAAACCTGTGTTTAAAGTGCATTGTCTTATATAGTGTATCCGTAATAAATGATCTAAAAGCATACATATACTTCTAAAATGAATTCAAATTATTTCCCACAATGGCAGTACCCTCAGATGTGCTTGCAAAATGCTAGATAGAGTTAAAATGGACCTCTCATGGTGCAAATAATAATCTATACAGATAAGGACTGAGAGAATTGGAAGCTTTTTCACTACTGTAAATTCAAATAGAACTAGGAGAAGAAGTTCACAGGCTAGAAGGTCAAAGGTTAACTGGCAAAGGTCAGTCTTTCATGAATCGGAATGGTAAGGGCCAAAGTTCAAATTTCTTTGCAAACTATATATATGATTGAATGGAAAAACAGACTATCACGTGATTGAAAATTGTGGCCTTCAAATCATTCTATAGCCACTACATTTTATGTTAAATTTCGTTTATTTGCTTTTTAGTGTGCTTCTTACCTTTTGGTAGGCGATTGGTAATGTACGTTCAAGTTCTAGGGGCGTCCTTTGCATTAGAACTGCAGCAGAATCGATCAACAGCGGGAATGTGCTGGTAATGAAATGAGTTAATGTTAAATCGCAACATATTATTCTTGAATATCTTTAGCGTGATAATTATTACCCTATGTTGCACTTAAGCTATGTTGCAAACAGGCCCTTCTTACTACGGTGGATAAAGCCGTGAATTGAATATGGAAAAGGTCATTGTGTTAATACAGTTAAATATCAGCCTAATAAGTTAAAGCTCAGTATCACTTAATAAGCTACTTATAATAACACTTTGCTAGATTATAAGCTATTATTCATAATCATAATAGTCAAAAGTTTAGACATTCTTTTTCTGAAGAAAAAAAAATTTGTGATATTCATTTTTGAAAAAGGAATATCTGTTTACCCATAAATATATTTGAAAGTCTGCATCCACAAAGCTTTTTTAGAAGTTTAACCGTGTAACATAAAAAAATTCTTGGGAAAACTTTTTTATAGAAAATGTATTTTATTTGTATTATGCTAATGCAAGGTATTAAACTGATAGTGAAGAAAGAAGGAGTCTACTTGGGAAGAGGCTATGTCATAGGGTCTTTGCTTCATGTCAAGAACATTTAAAATTAGAAATTTACATTACCAACAAACGATTTCGCCAAAGCATGCCTTATAATACTTGAGAATTTTGCCTTAAAAATTTGCGAGTATTCTTAAAAATAGCCTTCTTTTCATGGTCGCACCTCACGAAGATCAGTACAGAAATAAACATTGAGCAAATTGGGTCAGCAGCCATCCATCCTACAAGGAAAACATATCATCATAGGAATAAATGAAGATTTTTTCGGTAGACTATGATTACAATTTAAACAGCACGAAAAAGAACCCAAAGAAAAAGAATTAAGAAACAATTAAATTTTACTGATTATGCATGCAATTCAAATCTATAAATTTAGATATAAAAATCAAAGACCTGGCATTAAAAAATAAAATGAAATGTAGACAACCAAGAATATAATTGCGCGATGATTCAGCTTTGTTTGCAAATAAGCAAGGGGAGAGAAATTGTTATTGGGAAGAGCTATGGGGAAAGGTGATCAATGGGAGGGGTGGTCATTAGGATTGCTGGTTATAGGGAGGGATTGCTATGGGGAGGGACGGCTATGGGGTGGAATGGTTATTTGGAGGGGTGGTTATTTGGAGGGGTAGATATGGGGGAGGAATAGCTATGTTATGGGACAGTTATTGAAGGAATGGATAAAGGAAGGGGTTGTTTTCGGGAGGGGTGATCACTAGGAGGTGTGGTGAGGGAGATTTAGTTATAGGGAGGGATGATTATGGGGGTTGCTTGCGGAGAGGAGTCGTTATGGAAGGATGGTTATGGGGTGGGATGGTTATAAGAGGGGTGGTAAAGGAAGGGGTGATTAGGGGAGGGGTTGTGCATGGGGAAGTGTGGTTAGGGGGAGGGATGTTTATTTCGACCGATGGTAATGGGTAGGGGTGCTTATAGAGAGGGGTGGTTATGGGGATGAGTGGTAATGGGAAGGGGTGGTTGTGGGAAAGAGTGCTGATGGGGAAAGGTGGTTGACGGGAGTTTTGGTTGAAGGGAGTTTTGGTTGAAGGGAGGGGTGGTTGAAGGGAGGGGTGGTTGAAGGTAGAGATATGTAGAGGAGTGGTTTTGTATGAGTTACTTTGTAGATGAGTGGCTAAAGATAAAAAATGTTGACAATAGTGAACAGATTAATACAAACTAACATAGCAACATACCGAAATATGAGATTAAAAGTGACGATACAATAACACCAACAGAACCCAAGGTGTCAGCAAGAATGTGAAGAAAGACGCCTAAAATGTAAAATTCAGTTAAGAAAGGTAATCCTCAAACGTAACTACTAACATTACGTCTGAATCAAATGTGCTACAGTTAAAAGCAACAATACTTGAAACAGTAATCAACAGCTACCAAATTCATGATTTAGATTAAATGTTGGTTTTCAGGTTTTTAAGTCTGAAAATCCCTAAGAGGGAGGTTAGGTGTTAGATTGGTTGTCAACATTTTCGTTCCTGTGCGTAATGTCGTGGATCACGCTTACTCGTCAACCACCTGGAGTTGTAACACCCCTGAATCTACTAAGAAAAGCATGATCTACATCAGCGTGCAACGCAACAGAAACTCTGTGGATAGGCTGCAGGCGAGCAGAAACAACGCAAAGGAAAAAAGGAGCAGCCAGATTCAAGTAGATATGACCAACGAAAATCAAATCACTGTTAAATTGCTTGTTGTAGAGTAGGAGATGCCAGTAGACAGAGCTTTAAGATTGCACACAGATGGCATAAACCATGAAATACTGAGTGGCATTTTAGAGCCATCATTTTCTAATCAAGGTGAAAATAAAATTGATAAATATTTCGCACTTTCAAACGTGGTTAAATTTAAGAATATTTAACCTTAGAACATAACCTACTCTTATTGATGAATTTCCGAAAACTTTAGTAAAACATCGAGGACTATGATGAAAAAAATTATTACCCTTGATGATTTGCTGATCTGAAGCATGGGGTGGTTCGTGTTCGAAATGAGAGTGGCCGTGTCCATGAGAGTGTCCGTGTCCGTCGTTTCCATGAGAATGTCCGTGTCCGGATGATTTCTTTCCAGTATGAAATTCGGTATGAAACTCGTTATCTTCCTTCTCGTCAAAAAGAGGCGGCAGTGATGCAGTAACTCCGTGGGAATGACCATGACCTCCTCCACCATGGGAATGACCATGACCTGCAAAAAGAAACCAGAACGTTGCAGCACATAAATGTATTGGATTCTGCTTAAAAACACTGTATAATCTTGTACTAGACCGATTAACATTGTTTAAAATAATGAGCTGCCGTAAAGCCAAATACAAATCCAACGAATAATCCCTATAACTCGAGCCTCCAAGGGGAGGGATAAAAATGGTTCCAGTTAACAAATGTTTGAGTTACCGAGTGCTTGAATGCATTCACAGGGTCAAGGGAAAAGCACAGAACAGCAAGAGTTATTAAAAGCTTAAAATATCGATGGTTGAAACGTATCGAGGAAAGTTTATAAGGAACATAAAAACAGCTAGGGTTATTGAAAGTTCAAGCCAAGAATTATCAAATGTTCTTGCAAAATTGGCATCAAGATCAAAGTATTATCAAATTTAGCTTTCATAAAATTACATCAGGGTAAGGTTAAATTCAAGGATACCTAACGCAATAAACTGACATACAAACAGCTTGCACAAGAGACAGCTAACCTTGTCAATATACATGCATAGGGAAGAAGTGTCTCTTTACCTTATTAAACGATTAAAATTTCCTTAGGTCGAAAACACTGTTTGTCATCATTTTTATTATTTTAGCCCAGTTAGAAATCAATGCTATTGCTTAAATCGTGCATATTTGTAAACAAAATACATTTTCCATCATTTCCAAAATGGAGACCAAGGCATGATTATGACAAGTTTTTTGGCGATTTTCTAAACCATCATAGGTCAAAATATCAGTGGTTTCAAAACCCATTAAGTTTTGTGACAATTTGTTAAACAACTCTTGTTGTAAGAAAAGATCCCTGGTGCTCTCATAACAAACTTGCAAGTTCTTATATGGAAATCTAACAAGAGATGGTGAAAGTCTCTGATTAAAATTTACATATAAAAGTGATAGCATTGAGAAACTCCTCAAACTACAGAACTGTTTCATAAATTCTTAGCATAAGGTTTTTAAAAATCACAATATTTTGAATTCTGGAATTTTCATTGGTCTAATGTGTAATGCATTCATTGGTAAATTTCTTTTTAGTGAAAAATAAGCAAGAAGAAAAACTCAAAAAATCATTAGTTACCTTCACCACCATGATGAAAAACAAATATGCCAATAAGATTGACTAAGAAACCAAGAACAGATACCAGAAACAGACGCTCGTGTTCCACATGTGGAGGATGAAATGCACGCTAGAAACAAAGAAAAGCACACAAAATAAGAAAGGGGTTCAAGCCTTTTTGAAAAATATGTTAACTTTTACACAATGTAATATTATCTTGGCTGAATTGCAAGGAGAAGACTAAAAGCAGCAAGATGTAATTAATCTTTCTACTTTGTTTGCCTCGTTTTGAACAGAAAATGAAGCTAAGATGTTGTACATCAAATATCTTGTTGTCAGGTTGGTAAAGTGTTAGTCTTAACTGATTTTGTATCACAGCCTTCTACAGTTTAATACCATTGAGTTTTACATTGGACGTTGCAGTAAAAGCAATTGGTACACATCTTATGATCAGAACTCAAACATATCTCTGAGTTTTTGTTGTTCAAGAGTAAATCAAAAATGATAAAAATAAATGATAATTTTAAAATATTTTCCAGATGTTGAAGCTACACCAGAAAACCCTTTTCTGTGAGTTATAATTAAATATAATGATGCTACCAAAGAATAAGAATATGGGTCTAAAAAACTGGTAATGCCTACCTCAACTGCCTCTGAGAATATAAAAAATGCTACAAACATCAGAAACAATGCATTCACAAATCCAGCCATGACCTCGGCCCTCACATAGCTGAAAAGAGAAACATGAACTTTTTATGCAAAGAAAATATTTTGAAGGTTGAATGAAAGAAAGTACAGGTGTCTTCTCGAGAATCTGAAAATTGCAGGAATTGTTACTTCAGTTGGTTTTGTAGTATACATTAATTTCATGGTTATTTGAAAACCTTTAAAATTGCCTGGGGATTGCATTAATCTTGTAACCCAAAGTTGCAACACCCCTTATTATGCTGTTTCAAAATGGCATTGAACAATCTCAAACATGTTGGTTAAAAAATTGTCATAATTCTACTAGGTAATTGTTGTAAGTTGTTTGAGTGCTTAGATAGAGCACTTGCTAGATTGAGTCCAATTTTAATAAATAGATTGGAAGCTTGCCTCCTGGCCACCCAGAAGCAAATTGGTACCCAGTGCCAACACTACAGACTGACAGCAGCAAAGAAATGAAATGGCCAACATGCCTTACCTTGCACTTGGCCTAGAGAAGATGCCCTCTTAAGAATACACTTGGAGCACTTACTTCCAAATATTTTATAGCTCACTTTTACCTTTACAATAGATACGATAAGATACAATGGCATATAGAATGTGATACCTTAGATACAAAATAATATTCTTGAATAGATTAAAATTTATTTTGCCATGAAACAATATGATGTAATACAATATAAAAACATACAAAAAACACAATACAAAAAAATTAACACAATACAATAAAACTCAATATAATACAATAAACTAAACATTTTATTTTTTCTCAGTCTAGTGGTTGGATTATATAGATATCATCCAGTTTACATTAGAAAATGATAATTAATACAAGAGCAAGCTTACCCATAAGAAAACCTTTCATTTTTGCCCCATCTTGATATAACAGATGCAGTGAGTCCAGTTAGCAATGCAGTACAATCAAAAAACATATGGAATGAATCTGATATCAACCCAAGACTGAAAAATCAAATTAAATCAGCTAATCAGAGAAGGCAAACCATTTTCAGTATCTTTAGAATGTAAGCTAGCTACAAGAGTTGGAACATCCTGATTATCTTCTCTACTCAATGTCTCCCCCCCCCCCTTACCCCAACATAATGTTGAATTCTGACTAAAAATTTTGAAACATGAAAATGAGAATAAAAACAATGTGTCTAATGTTTAGCAAAACCTGATCTGATCTTCCTACGCAACATTGTTTTGTAGAGGACAGGGAAGAGGGGAAGGGGTAGCTTTTCTTTTAAAATAGGAAAATAAAGGGGACAATAGGCAGCTATTTTAAGTGCAATTTTTATGTATAACTATTTTTGGCAGCCATTGTAGTTACTTTCTAACTCTCTGAATAATCTATGTTAAGGATTACATAAAGCTGTTTTAGTTTCTAAAATACAATAACATAAAACTATCAAATATAGGCAAAGAAAAAAATATACTTTAATATTCACTTATTTTTATGACAGTATATAGATATCTTATCTTACAGATATAAAATACAGATAGATATAAGATATCTATATCTTACAGATATAAAATATTGCATAGCTGAAATACATTTTAAGAAAATACCTGTTACTCCAAATTCCATAAAAGAGTTCCAAAAATGCAAATGACATATTTAGCAGCAGGAAAAAGAAGATGTCTCTTGAAGCTTTTTCAGCAAATACTGATCTGAAAGAAGTTATTAAAAGAATTATTATCATCATCGGACATTTTTGAAAGAAAAATTGTCGACTGCGCCAAAATGTTATGTTTCCTTAAAACATGGCCTAGCAAAACTAGACATGAAAAACAACACGTCTGCTTTTCAGAACACTCAACTTCGAAAAATTCATAAACTGTCATAGACAACTATGCACGGGCATAAAGTCCCCTTGGGGCTACTCAATTTAAACGGTTAAACAATAACACAGTCATCTTATCATTCATTAACTGAATTCTAATTTTTTTTATTATGAGCTATTTGGTAGTTATGATAATAGAAATAGACACTCTAAAATTATAAATGAATGGTTATGTGCACTTTATGGAGGAATTGAAAGGAAAAACACTTATTCGCTGACCTTTGGGTGTAGATAATAAGTTATATCTGTAATTATTTTACAGATAAAAAACATTTTTTCTAGAAATTTGGCTATTTTCTCAAATTTTCAAACTTTCTTAAAAATTTTCAAACCCTTTGTCAAATTCTGGCAAATGCTTGTCTGTTGTTCTAAATTCACTAGATACTAAAATTTTAGAAACAATTAACCCTAAGCTTGACCTGTTGTTTTTGAGGTTTGACTATTAGCCTTTGCAAAATTTGAAATTCTTCGGATTTATACTTAGCTAGAGTATTTGAATTGTTTTGGAATGAAATTTTTGTTATTTTGTTCAGAAAAATGTTTAAATGTTGTGAATGCATGTTATTTCATGAAAATAATGTCTATGCTGTGTGTTCTACATCTAAAAAAGAGTCATTACTGTTTGAAAATCATACATTTTCCTGTATTTTTCCAAAAAAACGTCCCTCAAAATGTCATTTCAGATTTATTGTTCAGCTTCAAACAGCCACAAAGTGTTCAAAAGTTGAGATTTTGACTTGCTAATTTTGCAAGATTTTGCGAGGGTCTGAATTTTGAAAAATCGATAGCTTTAAACCCTTCTGATGACATTGAAAAATCACTTTTTTCCACCCCTGGGCACACTGTGGTACGACTGACTTGGGTCAGCCTGTACGTCTTGTTTCCCAAAATAAACATATTTCGACGCCACTTTTTTTACTTTACACCCATGACGAGAAAAACCTTGCTAGATACCGCAACATTTCAAAAGCTCCAACGTCACCATCCAATCCCACAAACCGGAACAGAGAACATAATTAGAAAAAACTTCGAAACTAATTATTTTATCGTACGAAACAAGTTGTCAAAGGCTCGAATAAGTTTAAAAACATTACTCTTAAAAGAGTAAACTTGGTCTCAATAAGCTCGGCATTGCATGAGGGAATATTTTCCCTTCCAAAACAGGACCCTCTTCGTCTCGACGATTCTTTTTGTGGGGAAATGAAAATCTGACTATTGAGGAAAGATATTGAATTTTTTTAGCTTACAATAGAAGCAAGTCCCATTAACAGAAAATGAAAAAACTCATCATCTAGACAACAAATCTAAAGCCGTTTACGACGAATTGCTGTAACATAAGATAGGTATCTGATTGATCATTTTCATGAAACGTTTCGTTCAAAAGCGGGATACGTAGTACAAAATTATTAAGGCATCCACTTACTTGAGCCATCCTCCGATCTTTGATGAAAGCTTAATACCTGGCTTGAAATCATCTCCTTTTAGCTGATCTTTATTCGTCAGAGGTAACATTTTCAATAAGGGCTACCTTCGTAAAAATTTGACTACTGATTTTAATAACTGGCCTAAATAAAATGGTCAACCACGTCTCCAGCCTCTCACAAAGAAACGAGAACGAGACTTGGTGTAAACAAAGCCTGTCGAAACAAAGATGGTACCGTAATAGAGAAAGCGAGCAGGCAGTGACAGACACCCTAATCAAATCAAATCAAATCAAATCAAATCAAATCAGATCAAAATCTTGTTTCAGCAATAAATCAATTTAATTATAAGATACCTCATGTTAGTTGTTAAAATGCAATCATTAATAACAAAAAATATTTCATTAAAAGGAACCAGGGGCGGCACCAGCCCCAAAATAATGGGGTGGACAATGAAGAGGAGGAGCTGATAAAGGGGTGCAATTTTATAATCCTGCTTATAAAATGTTTGGGTACAAGTTTTAAAGTTAATTATTGCTAAAACCCTGTAACAAGGAAGGAAAGCAATAACCACACTCTAAGAACCAACTGTTTAGCATCATAAAGCTGTGTTTTATAGATCATCCTCATTATAGTTTCTCACTATTTGCGGAACTGACGATCCAACACACCTGTGACCATACTCTAGTCAGCTAAGATCTGAAGAAAAACCGTAAATGACCATCTAAATGGAAAGAAAGATTCGATCCCAAAGAAGAAAACCTGCATCTCCTTTATGTTTTTAGTCTAGTTTTGGAAAGGTTAGAAAATCGATCTTAAAAAAGTGGGGTGGACATCCCGTGGCGCCACCCCTGCAAGGAACAGTATAAGATATTATATAAGATCAGCTGATGGACACATGGAAAAAACTCATGAAGGAGCTATCAGAGCCATGTGCCCAATTTGACGCGAAATGACAATAATTTAATATTAGTTTTGTTTGAATAATAACAGTAAGCATAAAAAATAGCAATCTAAAAAGAAAAGACAGAAATCAAATAATAATGGTTCACAATATGCAAAAATAGTTTAATTGTGTTAGAATGGGAATAAATAGGGTTAAAGTTTCCCTAGAAGGTAATGTTTCTGTTAAAAGTTAGCTTAGTGGCAGCATTTTTCAGGTCTAGAGGCAGAGAATTCCATAACTTAACACCATCTTATGTAAGGAAGTTTTTTTAAAGTTTGCGGAAATCGATTGAAGAGAAAAACTAAGACTAGAAGATTGTCCAGTATTGTAATGATGAAATGTTTTTGTTTTTAGAAATTCCGCTCCTAAAGTAGAGAAGCTAGCATCTTTATTCATTTGGAACATGAATTCCGTTTCGCAAGCTGCATTTTAGGGTTTCTAAAGTTGATTTGCTTGCGCACCCCTAATTTAAAATCCCATACATTGCATGGGATTGAATGAATGAGTTATAAAGTGTTCTTAGAGTAGTTTTTGTCACAAAATGCCTTAGTATATACAGAACCCCAATACCTTAGATATTTTAATGATTACTTGTTTCACATGCTGTTTCCAATTTAGCTTTCCATTCTTTTCACCCGGAATAAAGGCAAAAATTAAGTAAAAATGAGAAGGCCAAAACAAGAGCTTGAGCAGTGACAAAGATTTAAACTACTAATTTTGTTTAAAAGATTGAGTTTTGCCAATGGTGACATTGCCAAACCGAGGGAGCGAGTGCCAAGGCCGTTGTTCCTGGACTGTCCCAGGATATATTGCTTTTTATTGATAATTGGCCGTTTGCTAGTCAAGAATTGCTAGATAAGCTAATTTTTTGCCGATTGCAAGCAAAATTGATTCACCCGCTTGATGCAACAAACGTACAACACATAAAAATTTCATATTATATAGCACGTGTTTTTCTAAAAGCATTCTGGAAGCTAAGTCAGATTATGAAACGTCTGATCACGATTTCATAGTATGGATAGTTCATACAAAAATAATTGGATTTGAGAGGAGGAGTCAGACTGAAAATTTTAGCTTGTTTAAGTAAAAGTATATACTGGTAGTTTCATTTCAAAATACCTGTGAGATGAGCAACCATTTGAATATAGGAAATAGCTTGTTTAGTGAGAGATGTCCCTTAATCTTTAATGTTTATCATAGAGATGCACCTTTTTTGAATATATCTAGATGAATAAACTTCATATTCCTTAGTTACCCTATACATTTAGCCCTATAAGAAAAACAAAAATTTAAGCAGCTCGTGCAAGTCATGCAATCATGAAAGATTTCAAATAAGGAAATTAAAAGAGGGGGAGAGGGTATTAATTATCAACATATGTTTTCGCAAAGCCTTTCAATTTTCCTGGAAAGAGTTTACAAAGAGAAAGAGATTATCAAATTTTATGCTAGTGGCGGCGGTCCAGAAGGTCTCCAAAATTTAACTAAAAGAATAAAAATCCCTTGACAAAGAAATTAAGCATTGATAACTTTAATTTTATCATTTAACCAACAAAATGAAATACAATGCATGGAAAGCGGAACAGAATTTATAACTGAAATATTTCATTGGTCAAAACCTTTTTTACAAAAATAGACAAAAATAGACAAACAAAACCTCCTTCTGGGACCTTATTTGCAAAAGCTTCGCTATCATGAAATCAATCGTTTCTAGTAACGTTCATAGCCTTTTTGGTACAATTATTCTTAATCTGAAGGAACTATGCACTCTCATTTGCTTTAAATACTGCAAGTCAGAGACTTGAGTAGCAACACAATGAAAATTGTTGAATAAGAAGTACCATTAATGATAAAGACATTGATTAAATATTTCAAACTCATTACTTCTACTATCTATTTACTTTTTTATTTCTAGGTAGAAACAAAGTAGTTGCAGGTGGACACAAACAATAAATACAAGTTAACAGCCCAGTAATAAGAAACTAAAATGAAATAAATAGCTGTATCGTCGTAAGTCAACCATGTTAGTCTTTCTACATCACCAGTGCCAGAAGCATTGCGCAAAATGTTCCAACTGCCACCAGAACTTAAAACAAAAGAGAAATGTTGAATAAGTCCCGAAGCCTTTGGGGTAAATATCATCATAGGACCCAGCACTCCAACTACAGAACAAGGAATTGCAAGGACCTACAAATCCCAAGAAATAACCTTGAATACGTCAAGAAATGCTTTCACTATTCGGCCCTGAAAGCCTGGAACAATATCCCCACCAATATCAGAGAGCTCTCTACACTTAGTAAATTCAAAAAGCAATTGAAAAGTTACTATACGAGCTGAACTTAATATAAAACACGACTCCCAGGAAGAGCAGCTGCTATAAGATAGATTACAGTGCATAATTTAGCTTTAAGTGTATATAAACTATATTAATGTAACTAGAGTATTTATTTTCTTTTTTGGTATTTAGTTGTAAATTGAAGGGATTTCTGTGTATAAAGAATTCAAAATGAAAATGAACGTAGAAAAAGAAATCAATAGCCTATATTTTCTTTAAATTGCATCTTAATTGTCTGCAAACTAAGATGCTTTTCTTGTGGCTGCTATGCATCGAAAGGGGAATGCTAGATCTTGTGTGGTATGCTTCCCATTATAAAAAGCCTATGATCTTTACTTTATTGGTAAGTACAAAGCAACATTCAATGACGAGTTTATTTGCGTAGTAAGGAAGTTGAAGGATTCATGTTATTGCCCATGAAACTTCAGTGAAAGGTATATGTTTTCAACAATACACTACTCTTACTTTTATAAAGATGCCTGCAAATACCTCATACAAGTATTTCATTCTTTCCTTAGGCCGACGGTATTGAATGGACAACTATACCGGTCATGTGCTTGCGTTTTTCTGATTGGCCTATTTCAATCAAAAACTGAGTATAGTTTCCATCGTGTTCTTTCGGACCCTTATTCTGACGGTTTACACTCTGAGGAGTGTCAGATAAAAAGCTTCCAGTAAGCTGTAAAACTTCTTATATTCTTGAACCCTTATATCCTAATTTCAGGTACTTGAAATTGAATTAAAACTACCAATTTGTCCCCAAAAGCCAAAAACGCTATTACGACAATTTGTGTAGTAAGTACCTCCCCTTTTCTTCTCTATTCCTTAATTGATAATGTTTTTTTGCTTCTTAAGTCGGAAAAAAGGCTAAGCAATAACATCGGTTTAATAATAGGTATTATTCATTTGAAAGCTTTATGAGAAAATAATTTTCAAAGATTAATGTTCAGAGCACTGGATGAATCAGTGATCATTGCCATTTAGAACTTTTGCATCTTTTTTATATTTTGGAGAAGAACGCGCATCAATTATTTTTCCACAGAATATTGGTTATGTAAAGAATGATTATATTTACCAAGAAGATTAGTCTCTTTCTTGCTTGCGCTGTTAGAGTTTCCAATTGCTTTTGCCATGTTGAACTTTGAACCTGACGAGCCTTTAGCAGTTAGGTGGTAAGACGGCACTCCTGGAGACGTAAAGATCAAAATTTCATTTAATGTTACTCTTGTCTCAGCCAATCATAGAGCAGAGTTTTCATAAACAAGGTGCAAGCAGTGGTGTGCCTAATGTACTGGAAAGAAATCTGGTGTTTCTGATTGAAATAAGTATCAGATGGAGAAAAGAAAGCAGCATCGGGTCAATTAAAAAGCAGTTAAGAACAAATCAAATTACAACCTCCGTTGACTGAATTTCCAGATGCAACAATAATGTATGCTTCTTTATTCAATTCAGTGCTGTAGCTATTGTCTGTCTTCACCCATGGTCTTGTATAGCTGAAAGTATAACAGCTCAATATAAAAAAATAGCATATGGCTGAAATAACTAGTCAGTAACTGTAAAGTTATCAGTTTCATTGTGACTCTTTCCTTCATTCGTGCATGAAAGGTTATCATATTCATAGCTAGAACCAAGTCCAGGGTTGCTGTACAAGTTTTGCTGTATATACTTGCTATCAGCATGTTTTGTTCTGTCATGAAGTTCCTTTATGTTTGAAAGGTATGTTATATCTATAATCCAACCGTCAAAAGCTAGCAATAATAATTAAGCTATTTATTACCATTCTTAGGACAGAACGAACAGAAGTAAGGATGCTGAATAATTCCATAAAAAGCAGACACGAGAAGTTCTTAATTAGACTTTTCACTTGTTATGGCCTTTGAAAAATCTGATTTATCGCTGCCGACAGTGAATAGAAAAATGAAGACAAACCTGTAGATACCCTGGGTAGCAGAACCACATAAATTTGAGCGCGGAACGGGGTGGAGAAGCGGATTGTGGAGGAGTTTCTATCTCAGCTAGACGTTCTTCGCTTCTTCGCTTCTCCACTTCTCCGCTTCTCCGCTTAGATTTCTATTTCTTCACTCGTAATATTGTGGCTGTGGTACCCAGGGCAACCCGCAGAAAGTGTATTGAAAATAATTTAAGTATCTGTAAGGACGAATTGAGTCCCATTTACAAGAGGCGACGGATCTGTTACGAATTTTGCTTTGTAGAAAACCTAATATCATTATAAACCCAAACCACCATTCTTCATTTTTTTGTCCTTTTGGTGTCTCTGTTAATTGCCAGATCTTCTGCTCTAGGTTTTTGTCTTTTTGCAAAAGCATGAAGTTTAGCAAAAAGCTTTCAATTTAATAAACATGAACTGTTTGTTACCTGCAAATTGTTCCTCCTGATTTTGCGAAGCCATGCACAGTTATCCCATTTGGCTATTTCGAATGGAAAAGTACAGTGAGAAACAAGAGAACGAAGGTAACTACTCTCTAGCCGTCTTCATGAAAGTTATATAACCCAATGAAGAAAAAGGGCAAGATGGGAAAGCTATGTCGACATTCAACTTATCGAATTCCTAGATGCGTATGGAGTGGATCAGAATTGCATCGAAGCAGATAAGGGCATCCCAAAAAAGTTTCTGAAAACTTGGCAACATCAAGACAGCATTTCAAACAAAACTGTTATCCTTGAAGTCGCCAGAAATCTGCACGCTTTTATCAAGAAATGACAAAGATATGAAGAGCTGAATTGATAACTAAATGAGTCATTATTCTCACAGTTTTTCAACAAAAATATGTCTTGAAATTAAATGCGCCTAAGATTCATCAAAATTATTCCCATTTGCTGTCATTTTAATTAATTTGTATCTGAAATAGATCCAACTTAACTGAAATTTCAGAGCCTTACTAAAAGTAAAAGCTGTGATTTTGAGAGAAAAAAGAAGCTGCAATATTACATATAAGGAAACTTTTTTTAAGGTTTATATACCTGTGAGGAAGAAAATGCTGGTAAGGTTCTTGCTGTTGCTTTAAAAGCCTTCACAACTGCAGTTGAACCAGACATGTAGCAAATTTCACCGTATGTGCCGGGCTAGATAGAAAGAAATGAGTTAAAGAACGTCAGGCAACACAATCTGCTGGATGTCATATTTGCAACAGCGCAAAGCCTGACCCTGGCCAATTATTGATTCGCTATTTCAGTCAACCAATTGTCAAGAATATATGGCATAAAGCAGTTACATCATGACTATGGGGCCAAAGTGTCTAAGGGCCAAGAGACCAATGTGGTTTGTGTGAAAATTCGGGCAACGTATGTTTGAAAAAATGTTCCGTAACGACTTGCTGTTTCTTGTTTGCCTGTGAGAAAAGTAATCAGAAACTTTCACAGCATCTGTTTTTAACCTTCATACTGTACAGTTACGTTGGGACACACTGTATACCGTCTCTCTAATTGACCTTTTTCTCTACGTAAATTTGGCGTGATATTTTGATGTATTTACTGTGGCTACATTATTCTAACAGAAACTGTTGCTAGGGGATCGTTTAAGCTAAGTGAAAGCTTTTAAATACCACAAAGGTGAAAACAGCCCTTTATGTCCTTTCTCTAAGCTTCTTTAGCAGTCAACATTTGGTTGTAAATCACGATCGATATGGCACTTACCATTGCTCTTGCACCGGCATTAAGTCCAAATGCTACCCAGGCATTTTCACTGCCTTTTAATTCGAAACGCACTTGCTTTTTGTCTTGATCAGGCATCCATGTAACTACGAATCTGCACGAGCTTACAGTGTTGCAACCACTGGGAATCTTGAAGCACCCTTTGGACTTTCCACAGGTAGATAGATCGATCTAAGCATTAAATTTGTTTGATTAACTAGTTTCAAATCTCAGTCTAAAGGCATTTGAACTCAAAATAACCATTTCTACTATAATAAGAATCAACCATAAAATCAGTGGCGTATCGCATATTAGGACACTTTAGTTCGATAACTAAGACCCCTGGCCAAAATAATTTTTGTATACATGCATTTCAGACTTGGCTCAATTTCACCTCATTTTTAAAACTTTGAAAGTTCTTCAACAGAAGTTTTAATGACTCAGCTCCCCCTAGTAAACGAGAAAAATTAATATTTTTGATTCTTGCATTTGTGTTTGACATGCTCTATAGCGCTTTGATGGGACGTTCTTGTATTCCGTAAACAGGGGTCCTATCTCAATTTTTCCTTAGGGCACCAGGTGCCTCCGTTACGTCACTGCATAAAATGCGTCGATTGAAAGCTTTATTATCATAAAACAGTTCTTCAATAAAGCAGACTATAAGTTTTCAGTAACTATTTCTGAGTATGTTTTTAAAAAAAATAGTTATCATGATGGCCTTAAATGATTTGTTGTGAAGAGCAAAGACAAAAATAATTTGGTAACATTAATGATTGTAAGTTAAAAAATTTCAAAAAATGCCAGGAAAATTACGAGACTACAGAGCGAATGATCCTGCAACAAAATTTGAAACAGTAGTTTGACAAGTTAAATAGGAAATTTGAGATAATAGCTACAATGCCTGCCAAAAGTACATGGAACACCATTGTTCTTATAGTTGTCAATTCTTTTCCCGAATACTTCCAACCCCCAATTTCCAGAATAATGTTGCTGGTTCAAAGAACTATCACATACGTCACAGAAAAAACGTTCTCCCTAATCTCCTACGTCATTTTGTGGTAAACGAACATTGTTTATAGGGGGGAGGGGACGGTTGAATTTGCCGTTGAAAACTGACGTTAGTGTACCAAGACCATTGGCAGGAATTGTAAATGATACTTGGAAGCTAACTTTAGACGTTCTTATTTACCGTTAAAGGAGGAGCCGTTGGGGTTGTGGTATTGTATGGCATAGATGGCGAGCTGTATGTTGAACTCACGGCAAAAGAAGTGGTTGGGGAAACCACTGTTGTCGTTGCTGCATTCGCCTTCATCATTTCAGAATAGGCAGATGACGTTGTTGCTGTTGTCATTGCGAGAGGTGCAGTTGTTGTTGCTGTTGCAATTGATGTTGTTGCTGTTGCTGTTGATATTGTTGTTGATGTTGCTTGTGCTGTTATTGTTGGTATTGTTGATGATGATGATGTTGTCATGGCATTGTTTGTAAAGGCACTGAAGTTGACCATTGCAAGCGCCTTTCTTGCACTATGGTATTGAACTGTTCCTGTTTTGGAGAGGTAAAGGATAGGACTTCATAGAATAAATGAGAATGAAAATACCTTTTCTCTACCGTAACCCTAAATTTCTTTTGCAAAAGATATTTATAGCAACGTACAGCGTTTACAGAACTCTGTAATTGTGAATCTAAACAACTTTTTATTCTGGCTTCTTAAAAATGTATTGGATTTCAAGTCGAGATGCGGAGTAATTGGCTGATGGTACTGATTCGGCACAAAGCAACTGTGTAACCAACCCTTAAATATTCCAATGAAATGTCTTACGCACTTTATAAGAAGAAACTTTCTAAAAACACTGGGGATGAAAATTTCCAAAAATAAGAACACCGTAAATTACACGACCAGATGAAAACAAGAGAAAAAAAGCTATTTTTCAAAACTACTGAAAACAAAGTAGATTTAAAACTGTGCCGCTAAAAATTAAACTTGGCACTGATTTTTAGCATTCTTAGAAACAATACATAGCAAGTAAGTGCAGAAGAATCAAATAAAACAACATCAAGATTAATCGAGCATCAAATAATCCAGAACGAACATCGAGCCTTAACATAAATTATCAATTTCTTGTAAGAAAGTGTGTACTTATTCTCTATTGCGTAAAATACAAAAAACTTTGTCCACCATACACCACTATATCAGCTCTGTTTCGTTCTCATCTGATTCACATTTAGAATTGTATTTAGAATGATCATTAATTTTTACATTCCTCCAAAAAGTCTGCTAAATGTTCACCCGGTCTAGAGCCAGCTTTTGAAACGTTGATGGTTTTCTTACTCTCACCGCTTATTTTTGTAGGCCCATTTTACCTTCAGATACCAAGGTCAGTATATGTCTTAGGATGTACATTAAATGCCAAAAATTTCGGACGCTAATGCTTTCGGACAATAGGCGCGTCCAAAATATTTGCGTGCAAAATTCTTTGCGGTCCGAGCCTATTTTAAAAGAAAATGGAATTTTTTGCCCACAAACATTCAGCACATAATCGGAACGTGTTGTAAGAGGTAGTGAAACAGTATCATATCTTGTCAACTAGGCTTATGGATTTATCAAGAGCATTTGATTGTTTACCCCCATATACTTCTACTAGCCAAATTGAAATCTTATGGCTTCAGCGACAACGCAATGGAATTTATGTATAGTTATCTAGATAAAAGAGTACAACGAGAATAAATAAACTAGCGATGAAATGGGAATAAAGTGGGGAGTTTCTCAAGGATCAATCCTAGGCCCGTTGCTTTTCAATATTTGCATAAACGATATTTTTTGCATTTGAACAAAAGCAACTTATGCAACTATGCAGATGATAATACAATTTGTCTGTCAAGTACTGATATGAGTAAACTAACTGACGACTAAGAATCGAAAGCAGCTATTGTTAATAAATGGTTTTATGAAAATTGTTTGGTGCTCAATGGCGATAGAAACAAGCTTATAACTTTTAAAGTCAGCCGATCCAATTTAGAGGAATCTAAAATTCAAATAAATGGTTCTACTATAATAGAAAGTAAGAATGTTAAACTTTTCGGAGTAACACTAGACCATCAACTTAGATTAGAAGAAGAACATATTAAGGTTTTCTGTAAAGTAGCTGGGAAAAAGGTAAGGTCATATTACCTTTTTTTAATTATCTTCCTCTTATTTGGATGTTTTGCAGTAGGAAAAGTAATAGCCGGATAAACCGGATTCATGATGGAGCAATGAGAATAGCTCATGATGATTATGTATCAACTTTTGAACAACTTTCAATAAAGGATAAAACAATAACTTTTCATAAGAAAAATTTACAATATCTTCGTATAGAAATTTAGAAAACATTTAACGGTTTGAATCCACCTTTAATGGATGAAATATTTTCCATAAATGAATGCCTATATTATTCAATAAACTCCCAATTCAAAACAGCGGAACCACATTACAAAATATATGGATTTAATACAGTATCATACAGATGTAGCCAAATGTCCCCTACTTTACAAGTATTAAAGAAAAAATCTCAGAATTTACATCGTTTACTTTTACTTGTAATCTTTGCAAGGAATTCGTATGCAACATCGGTTACATTTGATTTAAATTATATTTAGCGTTGGTAATTTGAATTAGATGGTTTTGATTAGCTTGAGTATGCATAGCTAGAAATTGTACCAACTTTAAATAAAGAAAGAAAAAAGACTAAATTGATTTAGCAAGCACAAAACCTTTTCATTATCTTCGTTCTAGTCAAGGTCGATATATTTGTTTTGTTCAAAAAGCTACTTTCACCAAATTTGCAATCTTTTTGAATAAATGCCGTAAGGTGGGCCTTGTACCTTCTCTTTTAATCTGCTATGGTGGACATTGTGGCAAAAAGGAGATGACAGCGAAAGCTTTTGAAATGGTGGAGATAACCTCTTCGACCCTTGTGACTTTTAATACTAAATCACTGACGTAAAGGCTTTTGAAATTTTAACATGGTGCAACAATCTATTTAAGATGTTATAGGAGTGTTTTGTTTTGTCCGAATTTTTTTTTAAATCGCCTGACATGTCATGAAAAAAACGTTCAAGAGGTTTCTTTCTGAAAAAAAAATTTGTTCGAAGTTTACTTGTCCAAAATTTTTGATGTTTAACTTATAAGCGAGTCATGAGTACTTCACTTTTGCTTTTAACATAAACACTTGGAATCTTGGATATAAACGCACTTGAACAATACGTTGTCGCCTCGTGGAAAATAAATCCGGATAGCTAATACTTCTGCACTATAATGAAGACCCAGGGAGAGAGATCTCGGGAAATCAATTACAGAAACTGATAGCGAGGCGTATTGGCATCATATGGCAGCAACGAAGTATTGAAAGTAACTTACCGGAGGAGATGTCTCCAGAAGCAAAGATTGGGTAAATAGAGGAGGTAATGGAGTTCTGATAATCTGATCCTACGAGGGGTCGAGAGAACCTGAAAATAAAGTAATTCAGTTTTTATTTCTATCTGCTAGACCTAAACCTTTTGACATACAGATTTGACTCACAGTTTTCCACATATATTTATGGAAATTATTTTGACCAACAATTTAACCTAAAAATTTGACCTATAATATTTGAACGTCAATCTTTGATCGCCAATATTTACCAAAAATTTATAACCTACAATTTTTAACGTGCAATTTTTGTCCCACAAATTTTGTTCTTGCAAATGATTGACCTTCAATTTTTGACTGCCAATTTTAGCCAAAGATTTATAACTTGCAATTTTAAACGTGCAGTTTTTGTCTCTCAATTTTTGTTCTAATTTTCAATTTTTGACCGAAAATTTTAGCCAAAAGTTCATAACCTACAGTTTTTAACCAACTGCTTCAGTTCTAAAATTGTTCACTTTCAATTTTTGACCGAGAGTTTGAACACAAATTTCAACCTATAATTTTTAACCTACAATTTTAAACCTAAATTTTTGTCCTGCAATTTTAAACCTACAATTTTTGTCTTACAATTGTTGACCTGCAATTTTAAATTCTGAAAACTTTTTTGGGGTCCCGCTCTGCTCTGGGGCATGGGAAAATTTTCAATCATATCTTTATTTATATATGATACCTGCAAATAATGGCTCCATTGATTACTTCCAAGCTTTGCATCATGGTATTGCTGGCCTGTGAAAATTAATGGATGTGTTAAAGAAGTACTTATATATTTTAAAATAAAATAAGAGAGTTGGCATCTAAAAAAATCGCAGAAGATTATATATATATATATAAACATTCCAAATTTTCAAACCCAGTAAATGACCTTTGTTTGGTTTCAAAGGCTGTTCGAAATTTTTATTGGTATCATTCTGATAGGAAAAAACTTTCAACTTAGTACAAAGGTTACTGGCAATGTGTATAAAAACTGCAACAATGACGATACGTAAAGCAACCAACGTGTGGTATTGAAAGTTTGAAATAGAAACATCAGAAGAAATGGCGACGATGACAAAAAACATATCATTTGTATCTAAAAATTCAAAAGTAGAATTTATGTAAAAATTCGAAGTACCAGTATGGTTCCCATACAAGCATTTCAAATGCTTTCAAGAACATCCTTTGTAAATTTTATAGTGTTCCTATTTTACAGTGCCTATTTTATATTTTATAGATTTTTCATATCTTCACACGATGGATAGTTTTAACGCAGAATCAATTTCAGTAGGTAAATTTATGCGTAATTCAGTGCTGTCGGAACGAAATTCATATTGGGGAAGGGGGCTGCCGTATTCAGTACACATTTTTAAAGGAAATACAGCTCAGTTTCACAATTATTGGGGAGATCAGTCCCCTCTTCCAGACGACCTGTAATTCACGCTAGAGCAGTGAATTTTTGCATAATCTGCCAATCCAAAAACTGATTTTCCATGTGAAATACAATTTTTATGTCAAGTTAACATCATAAAGATATTCCCCTATTTTGGAATTTTAGATAATATCTGACTTTCTTTTTTAGTACTTACCGGGGACTGAAAATTTGGCCTAGATTTCGATGTTGCGTGAAATCCTTTAAGAATTTTCTGGGAACCACTAATGTAGCAAATTTCCCCTTTGGTTGATACCTAAAAAGAAAAAAATTTTTCTACAGCAGGCAACCTCAGCAAAACAGGCTTCCATTGTTGAATAGAAGTTTCGTGGGGTAATCAAAAATGTTTTTTTAAGATTAACATAAAATGATAGTTAGTTACGAATTCGATATTATCGAATTTCTTTAATTCCTTTTATCCTGATCGATTTTGATAATTCAAAAAAACTTCACCAATTGTAGGATTTATAAATATATAATGGTCTAGAGTATACTTTTTAAATAACAATGAAATCTAGTTGTAATTATGGGTGCATAATTACAAGGGGCTTATAAGGGGGCTTATAAGGGGGCTCAACTTCCCTGCTAAGGCCGGAAGAAGTATAATTTTCATTTCTTGCTACTTTTTCAGATATTTTGCAATGGTTCCCTTATTTGGACTTGTATCATCTCAATTTGTAAATCGTTATTGTCTAGTAGCCTGATAGGTTATTAGAGAAAACGCACCATTTGCGGCCCGACAGCGTTGAAACCCAGAGCAACCCAACCGGTAGCAGCATTTGAGCTAATTTCAAATTCCATAGTGCTATCGTCACCAGCCTTGCGTTTCCACGTAGCGAGGAATTGACAGTTTGCGCTTGTTGTGCACGATGTTGGCTCCTTAATGCAGGCCTTTGTGGTACCACACCCAGTTGTTGTGATTTCCTAAGAACAAGAAATCGTTTTTCTTAAGAGTTGTGTCTTCATTAGTCAGCAGCAAGTCTATATATGATGATTACTCAGCGGTTAGGACCACGGACTACAGATCAAAGGTTTTGGGGTTCGAGTCCCTGACAAAACCATACTTCTACCCAGAGTAAGGAAAGTCATCAGCGTTCTGTTATTCTAGGTGTAGGGATCATGAAGTGTGGTCACATCGAGAGAAAAGACCAGGACACTGCTCAAAAAGCATAGCTTCTCAGCGTTCTAGAAACTAATTAGCTGGGTAGAAACAAATACAAATACAACTATTGTACAGTTGTCATAAGAGTTTTGAAAAGTCCTTTTATTGGTCGCCGGCTTTTGGTGGCCATGCATGGGAGGAAAGCGTACTCCTACCAAGTCGTCGCTGATCAGATAAAACCCTGCGCCTCTGCTCCCAAAGTTTTCTTCTATTCCGCTCTTTTTTATCGAAAAAAATCAATAACTGGCTAGGTCACAATTGAAAAAATAAAATGAGTGACAGAAAAGTGTTGTGGTGCAAATGAAGGCCGTAATGTCGTAATGTGGGGGATGGCTCCCCATTATAAATATCGATTTTGGCTGACGATTTTGGCCATCGCCTTTGGCCCGAAAGCCCTATGATTTCTTTCTATTGATAACAAAATCTTAGTTTCAAAAACTTGAACCTTTTGAGTGTGGTGCTTTTCTTAATCATGAAGCATATTTCCAAGTCGTTTAAATTAAGAATCGTTTGATACTCAGATACAGGAAGTGAAAAGAATATTTTGCTTGATCATTATCGTAGCCTGTTAGAAAGACTACGATTTGTTTGTAATTAAAGCTAAAGCATTTGAAATGGAAGGGAGGTGGGTTTTGACGCATCTCTGAAGGTAGGTTTGCCCAAGGGCGAGCCTAGGTTAGTTTCTTCATAACGCATGCGCAGTGAAAAAAATGGCGCCAAATGCTAAACAAAGCAAAGCGCGAATACGAAGCTTTCTCACTGTACGAAGCCAGCGCTCGGAATAATTGTTTTTAAAGTCGATTAATTGTATTTTGCAAAGTTCACAAACAATATACGCGTTGACAGTCGTCATTTTGTTTTTCCTCACCTTCAATTTTTTATGTTACGCATGCGTCATTATCAAACTAACCCTGGTTCGCTTAGAATTAGGTTAACTTTATCAACCCTTGCTGAAAGTCTTTAACGGATTTTACAAGTGAAAAACAAAATGCACTTACTTGCGTCCGGATGTTTGCCGCAAGGCTGATAAGAATTGTAATTAACAACATTGTAGAAAAGCAACTTCGAAAACCTGAAGGTAAACAGAAGCTATTAATACAACGTTAGGCAAAAAGATTATTGCTTTTAGTTAGATACACTCTATTTTTTATAAGAACAATTTTATAAGAACACGAGTCTCAAAATTGGTGAAAAGTTAAGAACAAATTGAGAGCAAGCTGAGGCTGAGCTTCTGCAAAATTCAATTTTGAACAACGTTTTTTTGTCAAAATTGAGGATTTTTAGCGATGTGTGGGTGCTTTTTCGGTGAATATTCAAATTTCTCAGCAAATTAAGGCTGTCTCACTCACTTTGTTGGCAAATGAGGCCTGAACACCTCCTTAGAGCGAAAAAGCTAGCAATAGCACTGCTTACACCTTCTTAATTTAAGAACAAATTAAGAACAATCCAGCCTCAGATTTTCGAAAAAGTTAAGAACAGTCAGCCTGAACCTAAATTTACTGGTTCTTAAAGAAAAAAGAGTGTAGTTCGAATACATGCTTCGATCATGTCATAATGTCATAATGTGTTTACTGAAGAGGGTATTAAGGCGAAGAGTATTCAAACGAGTTAATGAAAAGCAAAGCAAATCAATACTTTGTGCCCAAACATTCAATAATTCTCTCTTTGGGAACTGGTTAACACTAATTTGTCGAACCAAATCGTTTGGTCTTTGGAGGAAACGAGCGTCGTTTTATTAGTAAAAAGATGTAACTTTTAATATTTCGCTAGAGAAGCTGTAGATATTTCGAATTGAAAGGAAATTAGAAGGTGGATCGCGAATAAGAATGAGCAAGATTCGGAAATATGTCATTTACTATGAAGTTCAATAGAAAAAGAAACATTCACTTGCCTGGGACTTGTCTTGAAAGATTAGCAGGTGGCAGCGCAGTACCTGAGTTGATGCTTTATTCCCTGTATGAAACAAGAAGCGTTGTTTCAAATGTTATTGCTATCCAAACTGGTAAACAGCACGTCAGGGTCTTCAAGTTGGATAATCCCTTGATTTTGTAGAGACTTGTTTTTTACTACGCATTCTATTCACTCATAGCCAGCATCTCCGTCGACTGAGAAAATCCGAGGAAATAATTATCTTAATGTAAGTAATTGCATTGATTTTAACAATAGCTGCGGTATTATGGCAATAGATTTTTGGCAGGTACATTAACTCTCCCTCGCAGGTTTTCCCATTTTAAATTGCCACCACAAACAATTAGGCTATAGATGGCTTCCGCTCTGCTTGTCTTTGAAGTGTGGTGGGAGGGAAAATTGCAGGTGAACTGACACGCAAAACTATTTTTTGATATAATGCAAAAACGATGCATGGAATCTAAATTGCAAGTTTTCGGGTTACGAAATTATCGTCGAATGCACGACCATTGTCGGCATTCCATGTGACCCAGTGCGCGTGACGTCACAAACACCATGTTTTTATTCCTTGTATGCAAATCACGACAGTCCAGTTCATCTTGTTCAGTTACTATTCGAGGAGATCTATGTAGCAAGCCTTTGATCCAAGATACATGAAATTCGAGGCTAATGAAATGTACGAAGGATATGTGCTGGCTGGTACTGCGTTATGATAGGAGGGAATTCAAGTTTGGAAGGAATAGGCATTTTTCGGTGCTCGAAGAAATTATCAATTCTGAAGTTAATCATGCGTACGAATGTTTGATTTTTTTCATTTTATCATGAATCTATCCAAAATGTTATTACTTTGATATGTTATTTCTACATCCAAATAAATCATGAACGTTGTTTTGGGTTTGCAAACTCATTGGCTCATCCGAGTTACAGGGGTGGATCGGCCTGGGAGTTGAAATTTAAACGAAGTTCTTTTCTTGCAAATAACGACTCGATCGTACCAGGTTCTTAAGCCCTAAAAATCTTTCATGTGATTGAATAAAGATCATGCCGAAAAACAACATATATTGAGGTTATTCTGGATCATATATTCGAAATTTATCAGCAGCCCTGATAAATTAGTAAAACAGCAGCCGTATTTTACAAAAGGAAAGTATTTTACTTAGGTTTCTAGAAAATCAAAAATCCTGTCATTTTATTTATCGCTTCCTTTATTTGATATGTTGGCCCGCCACACACCGGGTCCTGCAAGACGGAGGAAGGGCCTCAAACGCGTTGAATATTACAATATTCTTGCAAATCTTATTATGGAAGGTTTGCAAAGGAGTTATAAATCTATTTTCCAACCAGGTTGTCGAAATGCTCTTCCGCAAAATCACAAAAGTAAGGGCTTCCAGACTGTCGTGCTGCTCAAGTGATTTGAACATGGTGCTTGTGACGTCACGATTTTGCGGAAGGCTCGAGAAAACTCGTTCGTGCTCGGAAAATGTTCGGCGGCTAACTTTGACGCTCAATAACTCGAAAACTGTGTTGAATATTAAACAACTGATAATATCTCAGATGTTTATGTTTGATATGCTTACATTTGAGTTCAAGTTAATTTTGCGTCATTCGTGAGCCTCAATTGGACGACTAGCCTCAATTGCAATTCTCAATTGGCCTTTCTGACTAGAACACTACATACTGTAAAACCTCTTAAAAGGTGGGTTTTACAAACGTGAGTTCTTTGTAGACAGAAATTCTCAAAAATACGGCAACGGCGGATAAGATCAAAATTCTTCTTTTTATGGCAATGATACGACTAACGGCTAACAGCAAGTTCGACAAATAACAACACTGCTTCAACAGGCACGGCAAAACTAGCGACAGAGCTCCAAGCAGTACGACAAAACTACTCCTAACTTATGAAACAACCCTTTATATAACCTAAGCAAACCTTAAAATAATAATTACGTAATACAAAAAACATATTTACAGACGCTGATGCAATCACAGCGCAATGGTGCAATTGTCACGTGATACTGTCCGTAGGAGAACCCTGTGTCGTTAGGCTTATTGTATTTTGCGAAAATTTTCGCATAATGCGAAAATGCGAAATTTCGCAAAATACAAGTTCGAGGTGGTATTTTGTAAAATGCGAAAACTGATTCTAAAAACTTTATTTGCCCAGTTCAACGACAGAAAACAAGCAATTCATATTCAGGGCGACTCTGTTCATGCAAATAGCCTAGTTTATGTGACAAAATACAATAAGCCGTGTCGTTACAATACACCATTTTTTTTATAAGAACCAGGTAAATTTTTGGCGAAGATCGATATACTTTTTCTGGATAACATGAGGCTTGGCTGTTCTAAATGTTGCTCTTATTTTAATATTTACTTTTTCCTTTTTATCCAATCAGCCAGGGACGGATCCAGGGCAAACTTGAGGGAGAGGCAGTTCGTAGTCGGGGCGCTGAAAAATTTTCAAAAATTGATGATGAGAGAACGCTGTATACAACAACTTCAGAACCATTTTCGGAATAAACAACATAACTTTTGAGTAATCCTTGAAGCAAATTAACCTATTGCTTTCAGAAACTTTTTCACCTGATTCTCATTCTTCAAAAGGGGCGCACAATTTCCAAAAAGGGGCGCCATACTTGCTTCAACTGGCCGAGGGAGGGGCAACTGCCCATAGTTGCCCCTTCCCCTTAAATCCGCCACTGCAATCAGCTGTTTCTAAAAAATTTACTTTGAAGACAATTTTAGTAGCACGGTTGATTTGCTGATCAAATCTGCTCTTATTTGTCAGCATGACTGAAAAATTTCAA
This sequence comes from Rhopilema esculentum, assembly GCF_013076305.1. Next base: position 4,239,627 of record NW_027020174.1, on the reverse strand, counting down.
AAACAATGAGTTTTTCTTTAATTATTCATCAAAGGCTTGGAAAGCTCTTACGCTGTGTCATTGTTGGTATTTTTTGGGAAACTCGGGGTTCTTAAAAAGCGCGTTCTTATAAAGAAGAGACCTCGGCAAAGTGTACCGTTGAAAAGAGAAAACGTTCAGTTAGTGACGTATGATTCGAACCGTGGTAAACAAAAACTTTTAAGGCACGAAATGCCTAAATCTCACTGTCTGAATAAAAATTTTAAATTTTAGGCCCTGTTCACACGATACCGGATTCATTTCATAATCGGATTCACTGACCCAATCCGATACGAATATCCAAGCTCTGTTCACACGATACCAGATTCATTTCGTATCGGATTCACTTCTGTTCACATGGTGACGCTTAAAGTGCATATGACACGAAAATTTTTATTCGCTTAAATCATCAAAGAAACATCGCTGGTAACGACGGTGAACTTAGTTTTTTCATTTGCGACTTACTTTCCGCAAAAAACGGGGTTTTCCGACACCCACTCGAGCTAAAATGTGTCACAAGAAAAACGCGGTCGAACCTGTGGTCACGTGACCCCTGTGACGTAAAGTGGTTGTGTATCCGTTGAATAGAACAAGGCTTCTGTATGGTTTCACCATGTGCGGGCACTACTGTTGTCGCCCTAAAGATTTTTTTCCTCCATAATTGTAATAAGTTTTATTTAGATAACTCAAGCAATGCCATCAAAGGTCGGAAAGTAATTTAGAAAAATTTTTTGGTTCATTATAAAATTGATAAAAATTGAAATAAAGTGTTGTGCATGACTTTATGGAACGAATACCCCCTTGAGGAAGATACCGTTGTGCTTGACTACCATCCTGGAAAACCTGCCCCAACAGAAGTTCGCCGCTTGGCATTACTTATTAAAAATGCAGCGTAAAGATATCGAGCCATCATCTTTTTCAAGATCACCTTTTTTACACCGAAAATACCAAAACATTTTTTCGACGTGATGCTCTACCCTCAGTCCGCAAACCAAAACAAGACAAAGAACGAAGCAAGAATGAAAAAGCATGGTGAGTAATAAGTTTCCTATTGTTTTTTTATAACTGCCTAACAACGTTCTATTGTGTAACAGCTGAGATACGTTATTGGTAATGACTCGACAACACCGGGGGCACTCGCTTTATGGAAAAAAGGGACTCCTTGTCTCTCTGTGTGGAGTCCATATCACCGTTTTTAATACATAAAAATAAACCATTTAAACAAATGTAAACTACTTCAATATTTTATACAAAAGCGAAAAAGGTTTTGGAAACTAAAAAAGCAGGGGGTTGGCAATTCAAGAAATATTTAAGAAGCAGGGAAATGATATTCTATGGGATACAGATTCAAGATGCAAGTGAGAATCGATTAACAATAAACAGAAGTCACCAAGTAACAAAACATGTTTTAAAAACTTTCAATTAAATAACGGACTCAGTCGTTTCTGTATAACAGAAATGGTGGTCTTTGACCTGCTCACAGGCAAGCAGCGTTAACGGAAGCTCTGCACAGATGGAGTTGCTTTGGCATCAACAAGGTTTTGAATCTCTCAGAAGTTCTGGAATTGAAGTATCTACGTTTGTCTCTGACAGACACCAAGACTGTATGCCATTGCAGAGAGATATCTATTGAACAAAAACATTGTATGACTTAATATAATGGTTGATTTGAGTTTCTCTTACATTCTTTAGAATCGGCAGGATCCTAACATTACATATATATATTATATGTATATTGTATACTCTTTTCTGCCAGATTTAATGAAAATAAAATATTAAATTTACTAATTCTAAGAATTGAAGGTGCCAAACAGAATTTGTATTTCTAGACAGTATAACTTATACAGTATAACAACTAGACAGTATTTGTATAACTTATTCTTCA